>CM010311.1:66853492-67453492 GCA_001923025.3 Taenia multiceps | reverse complement strand
CGATGGCGGCCACACCCAGGCCAATCATTTCGCCACTTGTTAGGGTCATTGGTATCTCCCCACCTATAGAGAAGGGCGCAAGATTGATTCAGGCAATTTAAATTTGTACAAATGTCACCCAATTATTGAAATTCCATCAATCAGTTGAGAAGACAAATGAAAGTCACTCCTGACACAGCTATCCCCTTCCTTTACAACAGGCAGACCAACAGACAAATATTAAGTGGTGATACCTTTTTGACTAGAGATTGTATCTACTCGAGGAGAAAAAGACGGAGCTAACAGCAGCCAACAAATGTTTTGGTACTTTTAAATGTTTTACCTATTTAAAGTCTGATACTTCCCCTCTTTGATATTCCCACAGTTCAGTCAGTTACAATGGTTAAAAATATTCCAGCGATTGTTTAGACAAAAGTAACGGGAAAAGAAACAAAAGGCGGTGAGGCGAAGTGAATATCCGTACAAATAAATGGCTCTCAAGCCAGTAGGAGTTCTGCCATTGTTTCGGTGATACAGACCTACATTCGTGTCTAGAGCCTCTCAGCCCCTCATGAGGTTGCTATTACCTTCGAAGGTGACTCAGAGCCCAACGACGGTAAATTCGAACCAACTTCAATGTTTCGGAACGGGGTTGACTGTTTCGAGTGACTGTGTGTCTAAGACCACTTCCAGAAGGGTTGAAACGGTGTCAGCATGCAATGCCAAGCTAGTGAGACAAGCTCAGCCCGCCAGGGCAGAGAGTAGTCTCGCTATGAAATATCATCCAACGATTCTCGAATCCCTCCTTCTCTGACAGTCAGCCTAGGTAAGGCAGTACAATTGAAGAACCTCTACCCGATTTCACTGATGAGCAGCACAAGTAAAGAAGCGCCAGAGATGACACATAAAAGGAGAAGGAGAGTTGCAGTTCGATTTTGCGCATTAATTAGCATGTATCCACCAGTCTACCAAAAAAAATGGGCTTGTGTTCAACTTCCTGAAATTAGCATCACACATATGTAACATCCACGTTGTCCCTGACGTTCGAAACCCAAAAGAAAGGAAAACAACACACCCCCTCCACAGGTTGAGAGAGCATATTACATCAGGTTCATTCATGCATTATTGCATCGGGTGGTAAGCCCCGAACATTACTTTTGAGGCAATGCATGGCAGTAAATCCACTAACATTGGTCGAAGATTTTCCCACTTCAGTAAACAAATGGGGCCTCGTTAAAAACTTCAGAAAGATTGTATCTAATCGGATAAATTTTCAAAAAACGATGCAATTAATGGCAAGGTTTCGATCCGATTTAGAAAATCCTAAATTTTTAGTCTAAAGCCGTTTTCAAACTGTAATAATATAGTATGAAAGGGGGAGGGGGTAAAACCACGATCCTTTCTTGATTTACGCATCATAATTCACTAACCTGGACAAAGAATGTAAATGTGTTTAGACGCAGCGGGTTCGTTTGAATCTGCAACGGCACACCGAAGTTTGTTGATACCCGTCAAATGGAAAGTTTCGCAGTGCACCTTCAATGTCACCATAGAAGTGGACATATTGCGTGTTTCAATTTTGCCATCACAAGTCTGAGTGACCACATTGCGTTTGGGATCGAGTTTGCGCGGTTGAGACTCACTCTACCGGTGATTGGACAAAAGCCATTGGTTAAAAAATCAACGAATAGCAGATCGGGATAAAACAAATAGCGGACACAAGAGTATCATTAGAAATGGCCAAATTATTCGATTAAGCTACAAACAAAATGTTTTTTTGAATTTATAGTTGTGAAGTTATTCAATTCGCCCACCAAAACCCCATAAGACGACCGTATTGAGTTTAAGGTGTAAGTGAGGAGCCAGTCCTAATTGACAGTGGCTAAGATGAAAGCGACTACAGACTAAGGTGCAAAGTTCTTTAGAGTTAAAGCACAACATGTGAGCAACATCTGTTAGTCCAGTTGTGTGATTTAGAAGGAACGATGAATCACACACGCACTGTACGCGAACTTTGGACCGTACGTGTGGCTTTCAAGTTCACTCCAGGGTCCAGGCAAATATTCTTCTCCAAATAACAAACGACTTTGCCACAGGATGAATAAAAGAATTTGCACGCTTTTTTCAGGGTGTTTTGTTGCACTGACTTTGTGTAAGTTGCAGAAACATGCAAAAGACACTCGACCATTGAGAGCAAACACCGAGTGGTTGGATCTGTCTATCGGTGCTTTCAGTGGTGCTCCACGTATTATTGAACCCGACGGATGCGATTTTAACTTGCCTGTCTTTCAAGCCAAGTCTAACTAGGTTCCATTTTTCTGCTAAATTCTCGTTCAATTTTTTGTGTAGCGTTTGATGCAGTGGAGGAGCAGTTTACTACCCAGAGGCGTCTAAGTTTATGCTCATTAAATTCCGTTGATGATGAGGCTTAGGGGTAAACACAGCAAATCCAGCGTAAACCGCGCCTTTCTAATTGGAAAGAAAACATGTTATTTACGCTAAAATCAATTGTCAAATGATAAAGGGAATTAGAAGGGAATGTCTCTAATGGATACCACAAGATATGCACGGACGTATGTAAATGGACTTAAGAGGCTATCCGTTTCACCTCTTACCTTATGACGTCACATCAAACCGTTATTCGGTTGCTTACTGACCGATTGACTGACTTTTGATGTGAAATGGCTTTCGTAATTCAAATGATTCAGAATGGGAGAATTGTGATTACACAATCCCATACGCGAGAAATGACGGGACGGTTGCCTATTATTGGGTCGCCCAACGCTAGGTAGAGGTGGTCAGAGCCGGGAACAAAGCCGTTCAGAGAGGTGGAAACATTGTGGCCTGCATGTGCCTCGTTGCCTAGACAAAGGCTGCAAAACCGGAGAGTCACATTGTTCCAACTTTTGTTGTTACTGGCCGAAAAAAGGGATGCTTTTTGACAATGGCTTAACAATTGGTGATGGAATACCGAAACAATGTGTCCAGGGGGGGTAGTCGAGGCTTAACATGGTGATAGGTGACGTTATGACCACCAAACTCTAGATGAAGTGGATATCAAGTGCCTCCATGACTACATATGACCATGTGTAAGTGTGAATTTGGTTGCTCAGACCTTCAATACAATATGCCTTTCTACCTTCCAGTGGAGGGTAGATAATCGCCAAATCTTACGCATTGCAAACCATGCAGTGAGTCCTTCTTCTTGAGGAACGAGGTCTGGCATCAAACGGCCGTTCGGTTTTCAGCATTCTTTGATCCTAGGTAGCATTTTAAAGCACTCGCAATGACGTTATTAGTGACCGGAGGAGAAGAGGAATCAAGAGGGAATGCCAGGAGTGACAATTAAAAGGGAGCATTCGGCAACTTGGTATTTGTTTTGTTCCATATTTCAACCACGTGGACTTTTCAGTCACGACTGTTTTTGCCCCTTTCCTTCCCCTTCCCCCTCCCTTCCCTTCTCTCCTTGACAGGACTTCCTTCCGGGCATGATAAGGGCATTGGGATTTGTGTGCACAAAGTTTTTCCAAGCTTCTAAGAAGGCGCAGAACGGAAAAGCAGCTCTGAGAAGTTTTTTGAGCTCATTCCACGTCGACTGGAAGAAATGGATAAAGTCCTTACCTCCGTACAAAATCCTTAATGGTGAATGGCTTATGAGGTCAAGGTATTTAGTTTTGCTTTTCAGTCCTCTACGTCTATGGCATCTCAGGTCATCTTTACGTCCATTAACTCACCTCCTGAAAGCTCTATGGGTTACTCTGGAAACCACCTATCGGAAGTTAGGAGAGGAGCAAACTCACCATATTATTGACCGTCCACTCTGGCAGAGCTCGAGGATAACCGCAATCAGTTCGGCATATGAGATGTAACTCGACTCCAGAGCGCAGATCGTAGGGGTTGGTGCGAGTGCCCAGACCGTAGATTCGAGGTGGATGCGAGGCGAGATCAGCGCCACCACTACCACCTCCTCCGACGTTGTTTGTGTGCGGATCAGTGCCACGAGCAGACGAGAGTCCCCCAGAGGATGGGAGAGCGATACGAGATACCTGGATTGGTGCCATCTTTGGTGGAACTGGTGTAATAGAATGATTCATAGCATTCAGTGGACGGCTCTCTCCAGTCCTCTGTGATTTGCTCATCACGAAGTACTTCTTGTATTACCTTTACAACCTACCAATCTACCAACCTACTCTACATGCACGAGGCAGCTAGCGTCTTCGAGGTGAGGAGTGAGTAGTGGATGGTTTGAATTACCCAAGTCCCTTATCGGCAGAAACCAGCAAACACCCGAGAGGTGGTTTGATATAACGCCATAATGTGGCCTTTCGAGCTTTTGTTTCTCCATTAATGTATGCCTTATGGCACCCAAATGAGAAGCTTCCTAGGCTCCACGACATTCCCTCCTCTTTCTTCCCCTCAGTTGACAGTAACCGCAAGTATGAGCCACTGGTTTGGACCAATTAAAAAGACGTAGTCGCTGCTGAATGGGATGTGACCATTCATTGCTCCTTCAACACAAAAGAACAATGATATTCTAAACACATTGATTGACAATGACAAGTGAAATCCGGTAAATAGGTAGAGGAAGTAAAATGGCGACGAGGAGAGTAGACCGATTTGGCCCAACTAGCGTGCATAGGTAATAGCTAGTGTTGACGACGCCCTGGTGGAGAATTGCTCTGACTCACGCACAGAGGCATGCAAATGTGTCAACCTCTACGGCAATGGTGGACAGACACGCAGGGTTCAGAGCGTGTCTGAAGTAGTGGGACAGACAGGTGCAGTTTAATGTGCGCACGTGTGTGTGTGTGTCCGACCAAATCAACGGCTTTAGGTCTGTCTACCCACCCACCCACCCACCCACCGACCGACCGACCCAACAACCTACTTACCTACCTCTCTATCCCACAGTAATGACACATTTGATTGGTCGGTTGGTTGAGTTGTGGGAAAGATTGGCCAATTCTCGGGAGGTAATTCACACCAAACCGTTTTGGATACTTCTCTCCCACTTTTTGCCGACTGTGAAACAATTGATTAGACTTAGATGGAGCTGTTTAAAATTCCGACAGATTGTATCCACAAATTTCAACTTCTAGTTTTAGCGACTTTTTAAACAAACGTATTAACGAGGTTCATTCAGTCTGGCTGACTAAACGTAGGGATGACTCGACTTTCGTACTTGAATTTTAGTAGGCATTCGTTTGTGGAGAATGGCCGGCTGTTGAGAATGACTTCTTCTAGCGGTCGCAACATGGAGCCTTGTCTCGTTTAAGAGGGAAGCTATACATAAGGAACTAATTAAAAAAGTGTCTTTCGGGAGCTATTAACAGCATTAATGGTGTGGGGATCTTTGCTTAAAAGGGAGCAGTAAAGCTTGGCACGACTTAGCCAAAGATGATGAGAACGAAGCTGACCAAAAGGATGTAGGCTGGCATCAAAATTTGGTTCAATGCCATACATAAGTGACACTGAGAGAGAGCAAGTAAAGTTGCACATACCATGAACTTCGAGGAAGATATCCGAACTGGATCCAGACAGGAGGCACGTCCATTTGCCTCGATCAGTCCAACTAATAGATTTAATGTGGAAGAGGTACGTCTGGGTGGAACTGTTAATTGTGTTGCCTCCTGCTTCGCAGGTGACCTCATATCGTTCAGTGTTGTAGGCCTTGCAGTTTTCAGCCTTCATTGTGCCATTTTGGAGGAAGATAATGGAAAGGTTGGTCTGATGGGCGAATCGCGAGCTGACTGTGCATCGTAAAGTTACCGACTGACCGATAAGAACGGGTGAGTCACCGGAATCAGAGGTCAATGCGATTTCGGATCGAGTGAACACTACAAGCGAAGACAATATAAGGGGGTAAAGAGAATAGCAGAAATGGAGTATTTTTAGACGAAATGTGGAGAAACAGTGAAAATGTGCCAGGAGAGACCAAATGTGTACTAACGATTCGAAAAATTTCTAAAGAAAACTCAATAAGTAACGGACCTAGTGCACTGAAGAAAATTTGCTAAATCATGTAGTTAAAGTCATCAAATGATAGGATTAGAACCCGTCTATGCCAATAGAGTAGATAAAAAATCCAGAATAATCAAAAGGTGGGGTGAACCAGAACGCAATCAAAGAAACTATGCAGACTAAAGGATAAGAGTGTGGTCAAAATTAATATATATTCAGTAGAACGTGTGAAATAGTCCAGCACAGAGTCTCTAGAGCTCAAGTGTCCTACTGTAGCTAAGAGGCTGAACGACAAAGTGGCAATGGAGTGGTAGTAAAACGATTGGATTCAATAAGAATGTATCAGGCCATGAATAGATGACCAAAATACATTGATGCAAGTAATAAAAAGCACATGAAAAATTCCGGATAGATGGCATTTAGAAATTGTAAATCTGATTCAGAAGGAAGGTCTTACCGGCACCAATAAACAGTGACAAGTAGGCCCAGGTACTCAAATTCATACTGAAGTAATGAAAACTAAAATACAGCGCTATTTATTCCACCTTGACAAATGTGACCTAGAAGAGAGCAAATTGGTGGAAATAAAAAGTCATGCGACAAAAATATGCATCACGCGTTGCGATATGCCCAATAAATATTGTTTAAAAGCTCGCAAAAAATGGTCAAATAGATCCTCTGAATTAAAATCGAGTGAATCTACAGCCCATAGACGTATATAGGGGTTTCAAAGAACATCTGACACCACTTGATTAGGTGTAAGATAATCATTGTCTTTAGTAAAGAGCTACAATTCCTTAGGGGGCATAATATATTTTGTGATAAATAGCTTCAAGTCCACTACCACACTAATTTTGCCTGAGCAAAAAATATTCTCTTGACGATAAAGCCACGTTGTTTTTTAGGTCAGCTTTAAAAAAGCAATGGTCACGATGTTTGATAATCCAGTAACCTTAAATTTGTTTGTATTTTTAGCTGCTATATATTTATCAACAATCTTTCTGCGGAGCATAATCTGGTTTCATTTTAAAGACGCTGTTCGGTCCCTCTTGCTATGGAGTTCTGATTACTGATGCTTCATGCTTTATTCAAAACTTGTTGTGGTCCTAATATCACATGCTTTTACTGCTCAACAGTTTAGCACCAAATTTTGAAGTCGATTTGAATTTATAACCCAATTCTTATTCAAAGTAAAATGAATCGTACCATCATAACACAAACCTGCTCCTGAATTTTAAATGTTTTGCCCTGAGTTAAATTAATACTAGCTTTTCTCGGCAATTCCATTATGCTTTCCAAACGACATTATTTTGCATATTCCAAAAAATCTTATTTTATAGCTTCAAATCAGTTAATTTTTGGTAATATTTCCGAGAGAATCTATTAATTTGGGAAGTTTTACACAGCTTTGACACTTTGTAGTTTAACAATTTCGCTTGATTGCAGAAATATCATTTTCTTCACATTTTTTGCGCATACAACACTCATTTTTGTAACTGAAACTTCTATCGCTTCGTTTTTTGCAAACTTTTTTTTGCTTTTTTAACCTTAATGTGAAGCGATGCCTGGGAAATCCAAGAAATCAAAGAAAGCAAGCAAGCGGAGCAAAGGTAAGAGTAAAAGTAGGAGGACAACTAAGGCATCTACAAAAAAGAAAAAGACATCGACTCTCGCTGTTGATCCTGTACAACGCCAAGCTGCACGAGCTAGAGCTCTTGAGGCTCGCCTTTACTTCCAGCTTGCCAATATATCAAACAAGAAGTTCCAACTGCAAAGAGCCCGTGATCTTCAAGCCAAGGCCGAATCAGAACTGGAGACCTACAAGGAGACAATGGAAGAGGTCTCGGCTTTTGCAAATTGGCAACACGAACACACTGTTGAGCGATTGACAGATCGGTTGCGGGAGCTTACTACAGCCAACGCAAGCCTCACACAGGAGAGGAACGACCTTCAAACAAAACTGGATGCAGTATTAGAGGAGTCAAAATCCACTCTTGCCTCTAGGGACGCGGAGATCTCAAGATTAAATGAACTAATCAAAGAATCATATTACAAGTACGAAAGAGCATTTGGCACGTTTGCAGATCGGTTAGTGGAAAAGTTGACTGAAGAGTGGGAGAATGAAAAACCGTTTCTACAAGAACTGGAAGAGAGTACGTGTGCTGAATTCATGCAGTGTGGACTGCTATCCAATTTCGATGAGTAAATTTGCGCTTTGGGAATCGTGTAAAACATATGTACCCTTTTTAACATCCTAGTCCTCTTCTTTATATCCCTTTACAGGCGATAATAATGGTCGGTAACTTCAATTCGGCATTGCATTTTAGTTCAAATCACTTCAATTCATCCAAATTAATTTATACTTATAATAATTCAGTAGAAAAACAATAATAAGCGAGATGCATCTCGGTGGGGTAAGGGGGCCCATGGGGTTTTCCTCTGTTATGAAAATGGCCATATCCTCTTACTTGCCTGATTTTTTGTTGCCACCTTTTATTTGGTACGCCAAAAATGTATCAAATGATTATCCGATTGTAAGGATAATGATGAAAAAGGATGATTAAATTTGGTCGTTCTTCTTCCTTGATATTTTTGACTCAGTTTCAAACAACTCGCGACAGGTTGTGGCATTAAATGCTACTTGGTTAGTACGATATTCGACAGGTAGATGACACCCCTTTTGGAGTTTTGAATGAATTTACTGCTTGTGTGGTGCTCTAGCGGTCACAGCAACACCTAGCCTTAGTGTATGGCGACTCGTCAAGTACATGCACCTTTAGGTATGAGTCCTCCATTCTTTTGCTTTTTAAGCTCACCTCTCAATGAGCGTTGGCTCAACAAACCTTATTGATATGCTCCAGACTTGTTTAATGAAATGCAAATCTGTACGAGCTCTCCATTAGAATGTGCCGCATGTCGTAGCAAAAATTGTTGCCAGCAATCACAAGACGATCGCTGCAGTGGAATCAACATAACTGAAATGCATCCCTTGACCTTGATTGCTGGTATAGCTACCTGCAAACAGAAATGTAAAGGAGGGATTCCAGTCGAGTCTGCCATGTGTGCTAGAACAAGTGGTTGACGTACACCTTTATGAAGTCTACCACAAGGCCGTCACATGCCATACAGTGAGAGGTATCAAGTGGTCATTTTATTCCACTCGAAATATTTTCGATTTGCGTGTTTTTTAGGAGGGAATTGGTGGGGGTACGGGCGATGGTTTGTATCTGAGGTCTATCATCATGTGGAGGTGGAAGGAAGGCCTTCACTTACCAAGGAAACCTCGCAACTGCTCTTCCTCTGACCAGTTGCAAGATTTTATTGTTCTTTGAGTTTCATTTTAAGGTCCCTAATTAATTCGTCATGCATTTTGCCACATTAGACTGAAATAGTTTGAGTGTTTAAAAAGGAAGGTAACGAGTGAGGCTTGAGCAGCCATTAAGCCATTTGAACCGCAGAGAGGTGGTCGAGGCTGCATCCATAATCCATTTTCGATGTGTGAATCTCTAATTCACACACACACAAAAGCAGGCGAAGTTTGTAACCAGAAAATGTAGACTAAGTGGCCTCTTTGCCGTCTATTAGCACGTGACGTATGACTTCCTTTTGACATGCTTTTCATCTTTCATGTCTTTTTCATTTCATCACTCTTGCAAAACGGTTACTAGAAGGTGCTCTCCTGACACACTTTTATCGCCAATTTTAGTGGTTTAGAAGTAGAAAGGTGCCTCTTTTTTCTACCTCCACTACATTCCTCTCCATTTTAATGCTGCTTGCTTTTAACAACAGAGAAACATTAACTATTAAAATAAAATGGCTTAAGGCTTGTCATGACTCGCTAATTAGGCTTGGTTGTAAGGCTAGCAACAAGGATGAGACTTGAAAAGACAAGCGGAGTGTTAAAATTGTTTTCCATGTTCCCACACAGTGGTAGGGAGGGAAACAGTTTGAATATCTTTTCCGAGAATAACTAACAGCAGGAATAGTACTTGGTCGTTGGCAAACCAGCGCAATGAGTAAAGATCAGTGGATTGTCAACTGTTGTCCAAAGTTTTCTTTATTTTGGCGGGTACGATGTTTAATTACAGCTCTTATGCAATTGGAAACATAAAACATTATGCATTGGTCCAAGTTGAATTGAAGTGCAAACAACCGTAAAACTTTATGTGTTGTAAAAATTATTCACCAAGCGCACCTCGCGTTCCTCCCTCTCTAAGTCTATCAAACCAGTCCTCTAAACTTGCTACCGATAAACTATTAAGTAACACGGTTTTTGTAGCTTTTTCTGGTCTGTCTAATGACTCATACTCAAGCTGACCACCCTCTTTTTCTGTCCTTCAAGTTTTACCCGACGACAGAATTTTGCCCCATTGCTGCAGCTTGTTGCATTCTGAAGCGATTAAATTAGTAATGGAATTAGTAAATAGTAAATCTATTTCGACCTTTCCTACACATTCTTTCTAATGGCTGGCGTGAAAAGCGAAGAATTTGGCAAGTGATCATGGCGGGAAAGTAACCTATTTCTTTTGATGTTTCATCGTGCTAATGTCTCACAATTGTTCAGCCTGTCAAAAATCAAAGCGGAATGCCAATTCTCTAATCTGTTTCACAACAAAAGTATCGAAAGATGTAGACCACAAAAAACCCATTGAAATGCCAAGTTAGGCGGTAGAAACCGACAACTTTGCCAAAGTGGAGATGCTACTCCCCAAGAAGTGAGGTTACATTTGGGTAGCAAAGTTCGGTAAATAGTTGGTAATCTTTTATCTCGTTGTGTCAGAGTAGCTCATTGCCAGAAAAAAACAACCGGAGGCAAAAAAATCATACAATTGTCTGGACTGGCGTTTAGCGGTTCCGTTCGGTACGCTATAACGATACTTTTGTTGGGCTGGATGAACGCAACACAAGCAGGAGAAGGAAGGGAGGTGGTTGAGTGGGAGGAGAGGCAGGTAAGGAAGTAGAACAGAAACACAAAAACCTTTTTTAGACCGACAGCAAGAAGCAACGCACACACATGCAGTCTGTCAAGCACCTGCCAAACGATGCATAAATCAATCACCGGGTGATCTGAAACCCGGTAGAGCGTACCTAACGTTTTTAAATTGCGTAAGTGCTGGTTATAAACAACTTCTTCGTCATTTTGCATTCCCATTCGCCCTTTTTTCGTAAGGAAGGAATTTAAATAAACAAGGCGGACCTTCCGTCATCCGCGTCTCGTGGCTCATTGCACCTCGGATTCCATTTTTGAGGTCTCTTTGGAAGAAAATTAATTCAAATAAGGGTTTTGTGTCCCCTCATCTTCTATCTAAGGTATTGTTATACAGCTCAGAGGTGAGATTAATTAATGGAGAGAGCAAACCTTCACTATAGAGACCTGAATTTAAATGTACCATCACGCCAAAACACATGTACACACACGCACCCACGTACATATGCGTGCACACAAGCACACACATCTTAGCGGGTAATGCGAGACAATGCTGGGGTTTTGAGGCCTAACAACTACAGCCTCAAAACACACCGAGAAACACAAAGTTATTCAAATTTAAATAATGCATGCCCATGCCCACACTAACCAATCGGATTGCAGTGACCTTGAACCACAGACAGGTTACAGTCAGGCTTGTGATGGATGGGTGCATGGATGCATAAGATGATGGATGAATGTGTGATTTTATGGGTGGATAGGGAAATGGATTTAAAGAGGACAGATGAATGGGTACGGAACGGACGGACAGACGGACGGACGGGCGGACGGAGGAGCATGGGATGCATGGACGGATGGGGGATGGAGCAGAGGTTGAGGCATTTTCCCCTTTCTCTATTACTAGCATTCAACCAGTCTGTAAGTGTACTGGGATCGCATCAAATGGTCGTCTTCTAGTGCTACCTAAACGTAAAAATGAACTCCACGTTGCGGTATCCGATGCTGAAGCAATCTCAGCTAAAATTTTGGGAAAGAGTTTCTTACAGTTAGTTCTACCCACACATGTCCAGAGAATAATGAACTATGACAGTTTGTTAAGTGGTTTTTCGCCTACCTGTCAAGTTAATTTGATGCGCAGAAAAGGAGAGAAAAAACTCTGCCTAAAAGCAATGTCTCTCTGGTAAAGGCCTTATTTCCAGTCCATTTTTCCCTCGCGACCGGCGTTCCGCACCAGTTATGGTGATGCCTGTCAACCTGTCACCGGCATCATGAAGGCAGGGGTATGTCCAGCTCCTTAGAATGAC
Source organism: Taenia multiceps (assembly GCA_001923025.3). Classification (NCBI taxonomy): domain Eukaryota; kingdom Metazoa; phylum Platyhelminthes; class Cestoda; order Cyclophyllidea; family Taeniidae; genus Taenia; species Taenia multiceps. The sequence goes on along the minus strand of CM010311.1, from coordinate 67,441,321 downwards.
ATTCCCAGAAAATTGACGCCGTCACCGTCAAGGCATACGCTTCACCGCATTCGTTCGCCTCTTCGACTAATTTGCCGTTCTTAATCTATCCCAACATCGTAATGATGAAAAGACTTTACAAGCTGCAACAATAATCCCGTCGTCATGGTTATCAGACCCTGGAAACCAGAAAGCCTGCTTATTTAACCAACTCGATGTCCTAGTTAGCCTGGAAACGCGTCTTTTCTCCCACTATCGGTCCTTTCGGCTGTCGCCTTTTTTCTCTACTGACATATAACCCTAATCGGTTGCTTATTTCCAGAAATGTCAGTCAATTTGTCATCTACCTTAATCGATTTCAACTGTGTTGCTTCGTGCCACGTTGCCTTCGGCTTACCTTGAAAAAATTGTAGGTGAAGCAAAAAAGGTGGATGGAATAATTCATTTTCATGCAATTAGAGGTGCAGTGACGCATTTGAAGTGGTTTGACGTGGCACGGTGCATTCAAAAGCTTACTTTAAAAATTTGAATAGCCTCATCATTTTGTAGGTGCTCGCCGCACCGCACCAATCAGCATCCAGCTGTGCATGCTTCAATCAATACCAGCGGCGAGCACACAATGCGATTGAATTGTATAGCTTTCTGATGTCGGAATTATGTTGCTCAGGCATACTTGAAATGCCCTATTCGTTTTCTAGTTTTGGAAGGCTACAGGCAAGAGAGTATGTGTGCACGATGTAAAACGTTAAGGTCGAACGGTTGGACAAATTTGAGCCTTATTCGTCCTCCCATAGGGAATAAAATAAATTTCAATCAAAATGTAAGCTTTAAAAGCCTAGTGGAGAGCTTAATGGTGAATAAAAGCAAGGTTGCAGGGCTTAGGCTGCCTATCGGCCGAGAAGGAGGGCAAATTCAAGAACTGGCAAATCAGATGCGACCCTCACGATGCACCGAAATTGACACCCATTTTAAAAAAAAAAATTTTCTCCACTTTCTGCTAAAAATTTCCCCTGGAACATCCGATACGGCCCAAAAGCACGAATCAAACATACTTAAAAATGGGAACTGGGGGAAGAAAATTTGAAGGTTATAGTTGGACGCATCTGATTGGACGGTGGCGGAGGGATTGAAGGTCACCCACCAAATTCCTCCCCCAAAGCACCGGACGAATTTTTATCAGTTCTTCTCTACCAAGCCACTTTAATTTCAAATTTTTAAGCATTTTTCCATATTCTTCTTTTATCTGCAAATAAATAGGCGGAGACGGCAAGCTTTTATTACATCACTCTTTACAATGGATACCCATCGTGCAAATTTAAATTCTGCCTGCATTTGTTTCTTCTCCAATTTTAAATGCTGCCAACACGATTTCTGATCGATTATGTTGTCATAGGTTTCATCCGCACCATAAAAGGGCGGCTTGACCGCATTCTTTCCCATTCATGTTTTCATCAGTGAAAAGAGTGAAGAATGAGTGCATTCAAGGTGACCTAGAGGTAGGCAAATGTAGAGGTCATGCTGTACTATTTAGTGTGTTTTTTAACAAATCCGTGCACACGCCACGAACACACGTACGCACGCGTGCACACACGCAGAGGGGGTTGCACGCACGTAGACAATGTGTGTGCCCTATTGCCTTCTATTGACTTCAATTGTACACCAGCGCAGGCGCACATCCAACACGTGTGCACGCCGTTGAGGGTATATATATAAATGTGCCATGAGGCATTTTGGTGGCATTGGTGTTGTTGACATCTCCTCCTATTGTTATCCACACACCCGTACACACACACACACCCACACACACACACACGCAATCACTGTCACTTCCGGCGATTAGACACCTCCAACTGAACACGAGTATATAAAAGCCCCATTCGCATAGCTAGAAGAAGGTGTGAAGATGTGCGCAAACTGTAGACACACCGGTTGTTGGATATATTTGGCAGTACTCTATCTACTTGCCGCCACTGCTGATGGACAGACGGTGTGCGCGTCCAGGACTTCTGGTTCCGGTCCTCCAGTCTTCAATCTTCGCACACTGTCTATGTCCACACCAGAAGTCCAACAAATGATCAATGAAACGGGCTCAGTAAGTACACCTTTTTCCTCTTCCTACCCCTTAAACCTCTCTTTCGCCTCCTTTGACTCCACTACCTTTTTGTAGAAAGTCAGTGAGGGCGATCTAGCTGCTTTTGTCAAGGGAAAGAATGAATCTGGACCGAGTATAGCCTGTCAAACTTTGTACGATTTCATCTCCACTTTCCAGGCGCCTGTAAGTCATTCTACCCGCCCTTACTATCCCCGCCCTGATCTGGTAAATTTGAAGGCTTCTCCTTGCAGACAACAAGTGATGGCCACACCCACGCAGATGAGGCACCCCCTGGAGCCTTTTCGGTGAAACCAATGGGTGAGTAGAACGAGGGGAAGTGGAGGTGCGACTGCTAACCCAATTGCTGGAAATGGAAATGTTAATTTATTTCTTCCTTTTAATTCAACCAGTATGGGTTGCTTCCACCATCGCCGTGGTGATAATCAGTGCTGTGGGACTGCTTGGTGTGGCAGTGGTGCCGCTAGTCAATAAGAGCTACTACAATGATGTCATTCAATTCCTTGTGGCATTGGCAGTTGGTTGTCTCACTGGTGATGCATTTCTACACCTTTTACCCCATGTAAGTTCACTGGCATCCCGTCCTCCTTACTTGAACCCTTCGGAAAGGTGCCTTTCTAGGTTAAATTCTTTTGCCTTTTTTCCTTCTGTCTGAAGAAGTGAAATGGAGGCAGTAGCTCTTCCCCTTTTTTTAACTTGTGGGCACATTGTCCAGCCAACATTGCACTGTGATTAATAATAGGCTTTCAACTATCTCCAAGGCAATAGCGGGCGGTCATGGACACTCCCATGCTGAAGCGGGAGGTGGTGATGAAGCTGCCGAAGAGCGTATAGCCGTTCTAAAAGGCCTACTGGGCTTGGGTGGCATCTACTTTTTCTTCCTGTCCGAAAAGTTGGTCGGTACCATCTCAGAGTATCGCACCGAGAAGGCGGCTGAAAAGGTGGGTTGCATTTCAAAACGCTATGCTAGTGTTGTTGATGAGGCCACCTCCTCTCTCTCCATGTCTTTGTATGTAGGAGGAGCGTGAAAGAATATTAAAAAATCCTCGAAAATCCTCCGGTGGTATTCGACGCCTTAGCACCTTCCGTGAATCCATCTCTGTGAGCTCCTCCATTCGTCGGGGTTCACGTCTTCCACCCACTCCCGAGATTGGCAATGTTCGAAGACCTTCACGCGCGCCCTCCATTATTGCCGACGATATACTCACCACCGGTTTAACTGCCAAAGGTGCTTCTTTCAATTAGACGACTTGGTCTTTGTTTCTTCTTGATAGCCCTTGTTAGTAGGCCTTTTGGTTGACGTCGTTTGACTTATGAAGGCTTGGCTAATTATCCTTCTGAAGTACCTTTTCAACAGCTGGCACACTCACACTCCTCCATCGCTTGTGCCCTTAAGATTATTTTAAAAGTTGTCTTCTTGACAGTTTAACGAGAGGAGCCTGTTAAGCACTGCCATCTGAAGCTCCTTGAGCCTTGCCAACCTATGGCAACCCATGTCGTCTCCTATCTAGAAGGTATTTAGGGGGTAAAAGGTCAGTCGCATGACGTCAGTACTGGGAGTGGGCGCGTCAGAACGGTCAGGGCAAACACGTACACACTGTGTCGGTAAAAATGCGTCATGCATCCTAAAATTCACAAAGCAAACTGCAAACTCCCTCCTTCTAGCCATGAAGACGGTGGATGTGTTGAACGCCTACATCCAGGAGGGTGAAGCTGAGGACGAGGAGGCGGAGGAGGAGCAGCACAGCAAGGCATCAAGTGGGATGACCCTCCAAGTGCCAGGAATGCGACCTATGCCAGACATCAAGATCACCACTGACAGTATGGACGATAAGGAGGACGCACAAAAGCCGAGTCACGGACACGGCCACGGTCATTCGCATTTCCCTATCGCGGACGACAGTACGGTCACAACAATGGAGATAACTGGCGGTGCTCACGGTCACTCCCATCATGTAAGTTGGGCTGTGACTTTTGAGGGCTACCACCACTTGGTGAGGTTGGGGAGTCAAACAGAACCGCCTCCACTCCCCTTTACTAATCTATCCCTATTTTCTTTTAACACCTTTTAGCTAGGTCGGTTGCTCAAAGTAAGGGAGACTAATTTACGCTTGGCTAACTAAACAACTCACCTTGTCACTCACCCATCCCTCGTCTCCCCACCAGGAGCAGAGGTGGGAGCGGAGGGTACAGTGGGGGTGCGAGAATTGACAGCAGGTGTACTTAAAACCATGTATTGCTCCTTTATGCAGATTTCTACGTCAATGGCATCAGTGGCGTGGATGGTGATCATGGGTGACGGCTTGCATAACTTCACAGATGGAATGGCGATCGGTAAGATCGATGGTTTCCTTTTGTTTGAAACTTTCCGTCCTACCGAATGATTGCAGTGATCTCACATTACAACTAGTGGAGGGTACTTTCAAACCTCTAAGATGCCATATGGAGGGCACAATGCCACAGTCCTTGCATTGGCAGACCCATTTTTTTTCCTTTCTGCGCCTCACTAATCATCAGTCATAGTCAGGTAGTGGAAGAAGAAGTTGGTCATTGATTCCAAAGCAATTAGAAGGCATGCGAACCAGGGGAAACCCTTCCTAATTCGGGGCACGTAATTACCGGAAGTCGTTAGATCTGCACGGAGACAGCAATTAGGTTTCCCGCATGCATGTACGATCCCGGAAGAGGCGAGATTTAGTCTCGACATCACTTTTTTTTTTTAAAATTCTGTCCTCACTTTTTTTTCTCCCCCATTTTCTAGGTGTTGCCTTCGCTGATAGTATTGCTGGTGGTATCAGTACAACTGTCGCTGTCTTCTGTCATGAACTACCTCACGAACTGGGTACGTTGTGGGTGAGGAAAGAAGGCACTACCCTTACTAAATGCGCAATTTTCTTAGCATAATATAAATTAAAGAGGGAAGTTGTCTGGACAGTAATGTTTGCGTTTGGGGAGAGATGCAAACCACCGGCAGGGGGCAGTCTTGCCATGTAAGCCTGTCGCGGTTCCGCAGAGGCCATGTGTCACCCACACAGGCACGCACAGCGATAAAGAGAATGGAAGAGAAAACATCTCTTATGTGTAACGATGGTATAGGGTGTGGTGCCTCAAGGAATTTGCACCAGATGCTCTACAACCATGTCAAGCATCATTAACCATCACTTCATTTCAGGTGATTTTGCGGTGCTTTTAAAAACTGGTATGGGGATAAAGGAGGCGCTCTTCTTCAACGTGGTCTCCTCCATCCTCTGTCTAATTGGCATGCTAGTGGGAATTGGAGTGGGCAATGTGGAGGCGGCCTCTTCGTGGATATTTGCCTTTACTGCTGGCACCTTTGTCTACATCGCACTCGTCGATATGGTAGGCTTATTCCCTTATAAGTAGTATTCGCCTGATGGTAGAACTTACCGAGATATCCGTCATTTAATGTAAAAAGTTGACACTTTTTATCGCATACGATAAAATGCTGAATGGGGAAGAAAATAGATGCGTTTGGCGTATTTGCTTGCGCCCGTTTGGTAAATAATGGAACAGCGCAGTTACTTAATCGCTTGCCTTTCCAAACACACAGCCTAATTAGCTCACCCAGAGCCCATTTGTTAGATGAAAAGGATACACTTGAAACTTTTATTACACTTGTACTTAAAAAGTTATAAGCCAGAATGAGAGTCAGGTAATGCCATTAATCACCTAAGTGGCAAGTAGAGGTCAAGTCTTTCCCCCGCCCCTTCAACAGCCCACCTCTCGTTGCGAGAAGTGACTTAGATCCATGTAATAGACAAGAGGCTAAGGAAATCTGGACATCGAGAGGTATATTTCCACCTTGCAGCGTTTTAACCACTTTGATCAGGAAAAATAAATGAAATAAGCCATTGTTCTACTATTTAAGCTGCCAGAGTTGAATTCATTCCAAGTGAAACCGGGCCAAAGTCGAATTGTGCAGGTGATAATACAAAACTCGGGATTAATCACAGGAGCTGGCATCATGCTCATCATTGCCATGTTTGAGGAACAACTTCTGAATCTGGTTGGTTAGCCTGCCTGGAGGCAAGATTACGACGACCAATCCCAACGCACACTGCCCTCGTACATCTCTCCCGCGTTCTGTTCTCCACCTCCCTCTCACATTATTTCCAAGCCTCTCTCGACGTTTCCTCTCCCCACTCTTTCCCTTCACCTTGCTCACTCCTTCTCCCCACAGCCCCCGCCTAGAATACTGATTTGTCCAGTAGAGGATGGTGTCTCTAGGTGTGCAGAGCCTCCCCACACTTTTGCTTTTGTCGCGTCGGCAGTTGACCACCTCTTCACTTGTCGCCCTCAGTGTGTTGTCAGGACTTGATTAAGCCCATATATATGCCTACACACCTATATAAATATATACATATACTCCCTCCCTCGGTGATTTCTTCTGGCAAAAAAATGGGGACTGTAATGAATGGGAACAGTTGAACTCGGACTGTCTAGCGATTCAAAAGGGACACGCAAAAGACAACCGCTTTAAAAAATGTGATCCCTTAATTGACAATGACGTATGCGGTCACGTTGGTGAATCGTCTTAGGAATGGCTGTTTTAGTGTTGATTCACGGTCGACGGAGAGCTGGAGATCGCTGTCGAAGTGTGGTGAGGATTATTTGAGTTGTCACCTGGTGCGGAAACGGTACACTGTGTAAGTAGACGATTAAATCGCTGTCAAATGTCAATATGTCACTCCTGCCAGTGGTGACGTGACCTCGCAGAACTTTTGTTAGCGTGTGGGTCCTCAAGTAACTATCACGGCTTGATGTAACAAAAAGAGGAGTTGTAAAAAAGGAATTATTAAAGACACCTCCGCTCTTGATGATCACTGCACTTTTGCGGTCTGCAGGGCGGCAAATGACAAAGCGGAGTGAGGCTTGGCCACTTCACAATCTTTCAATGCTGACCTAGTTGCTGTGCCTAAGTGCGGATCTGTGGAATGTGTAAATGGATAAGATAGTTACATAGCCTTTGAGAACCAGTGGCAAGAAGAAATAGGCGGACCGCTAGGTCGTATTAAAATATTCTAAAATCAGGGCTACTATACCCACTTCTGCTTTACAATACTCTAGACAGAAGTAGATCCTTGTAAAGGGTTACTGGCAAAGACTGCTCCCACTTCGTCGATGGCTTTAAAAACCACTGTCTATGGTTGCCCATGCTCACTCCTGGTTCGCATTCACCCTTTGTTAGCATGTCTTTCCAGTAGCATTGATAGCCTACAGCTGCCCTGATGGTTTACGCATGATTAGTCATAAAATGCTGAAGGCTAGAAATATGCTAAGGAATGGTTAGCTTTTTTCCGCAGTACTGTACCTTCATTAAAGCCAATCACATTCATACTACTCAATCAACTCATAAGTAGCTGTTTTATACATTAAGAAAGAGACTTCAGAAGACAGCACCAAGTTTTATTATTCCCTTTCAAGAAGCAATATTATTGGTATTCTTACTTCATTCGCGTTGACTTTGCTTCTGACAAATATAGGGATGCAAAAAAAGGAACCCAGGTGATGTGTCACGAACATACGCGATGTTTCATGCGCACATATTGGTGCTTTTGAATTACTCTATGCAAAAGGAAGAAAAATGAAGCTACCTACAATAAAGAGGTTTAGGTTTCGAAATCAAAAAAACGGCTGTGGTAAACAAAATTAAAATTTGACATTGTTTATGATTAGTGACGGGAACCAGTTCTCGTAATCGAGGCTGATCTACATGGGATGTAAGGGCCACGACCTACTGCGATCGTGGTGTTTCAAGAGGCGGAAGTTTGACATGACGAAAAACATTTCGGCAACCAAGTATTTAGCCTTGCTCATCAGCTACGTTGTTTAAATCAAAAGCTTTGGTTACAAACTAAGACTTAAGACGCGGTTTTTATTCTCACTGCAGTGACATTTCAGACAAGATCTGTCCTGTAAACCATTGTGGGCTACTGCTAGGAGGTAAAAAAGTCACCAACGCCTACCTTATAGGTTAAATTAATTGTTTTTATTGCATTCAATTCGTCAGGTTTTCAGGATTTTTCCTTCATGTCACTTATGATTTAGCTGGACTCGCATGTGCAATCTTGTTTGGAGGAAACATTTGCAATAATTTGTTTGTTCGGGCCATCGGTTTCGATCACTTGGGTGGCCATATTGTACTAGCTGGATGGCCAGCCTCTGGGCCGTGCCGAAAGTCCCCAATCCCTTTGTTTCCAGACTATGCACATTCTGATCTAGTACTGTGCCTTCTTTTACCTTAAAGAAAGTCTCGGGATCCTACAACATTAACTTGCTAGAATATAATAAGACTTCAAATCTTCTGAAACTAAGTTGATTTTCATAAGCTAGAAGTTCACTTAATAAGGTTTGGAACGAGTCAAAAAATCCATGAAGCAAATGATAAATATGTTGTTGACAGAACACAATTTGTAGATCTAACATGAAATATTAAAAGGGATAATGTCGGTCTCTAGAATGCGCGAAATTCGTCTGAATTTGGCATCCAATAAGTGCTTTCAAAGATTTGCAGGAGAAATTTTAAGGGCAGGTTTGTTATTCTTCCACGCAGACTTTAACAAGCAAGTTGGAAAGAGTAAATTGGCACAAAAAAGTGACTGAAGTTAGGAAAGAACTAATTATGGAAAATAAGAACAATTTATTTGTAAAATACGATAAATCGTGCAGTGATAATGCATGGCAGATAACAACATGTTTATTGCTTGCGTTTCATTTAAGTAAAAGCAATGCACGTTTTAACTGATTTCGTCTTTTTTGATGATCTTTTTAATGGACAACCTTGAACGCCGTATTTCGTTTAATCCAACCGTCAGCCTCGATCTGATTTAATTGTGAGCCTTAGGTCCTAAGTAAAATTTTGCTGTAATTCCCTTCACGTCCCTGGTTATATCATTCGTGTGGTCATTTTCTACCCCCCTTAACCTTACTATCCTATTTGATTGCATTCTGTGCTTGTGTTTGGAAGGGATGGGCTGGATTTGTTCCGGACTTTTTTGTTTTGTTGCCATTGCTACAGCATGCCTGCATTTTCATATCTTGGGCTCTTCTTGTCATAATTCAAAAGCGCATGGAAATGTGATTCCGTCTTGTACTTATACTCGTTTTGGTTTTAAAGTGTCTTTTTGCTATACTGATAGTTTCACTAGTCACTCTATATACTTTTGATAGTTTGCATTATTTAACGCTGCTGTTAAATTTTTTCTCTAGTCTTTTCCCATTTTTGTTGCTTTCTCGGTAAACTAATACTGAGGTTTCCACTGCTTTGCGGCCGAATGATGGGTAAAAAGTACAAGATTTGTGGCGTCGGTGCTGGCATTCTGGGTGTTCCTGTCTGTGCAGTTATCGCTTCTAAATGTCCGGAGTATTCTGTCAGTGTGGTGGATTGCGATAAAGACATCATAAACCAGTGGAACAATGGACCCGATTATCCCATCTCTGAGGTAACTTATAAAATCACTCCTCAACTTTCCCACATTTCTCTCGGTTTTACTTGCTTTTGTCCTACAAATTTAAATACAAGTCCATGTTGTCTTTTTAAGGTTGGGCTGGATGACCTGCTCAAACAGTGTAATGGCAAGAATTTGTTAATTTCCTCCGAAGTCGATGCTCATCTTGCTGATGCCGATATCATCCTCATTTGTGTGAAAACTCCCGCTAAGTCTCTCGGTGTTGGTCGCGTATGTTTTTTCCTTACTTAAACTCGCTTCCGATGGTGTCCACGTTTCGCATGTGTTGTGAGCAGAATAAGTTGGGGGATTGGATATGCGTCCCACAGGTGACTAGCATTTTGCGAACTTCTGTGTGACTTAGATAGTAAAGAGACTTGGACATTTGTTCTCATTTGACATTTGTAACGCATTTTGTAGCGCTTAGGTTACACCTCTCTGCACAAATTACTGTTCAAAATTCGAAGTTTTGCTCTTTTAACTTGCAACAAACGATCCCCTTTTTGATTGGCTATTAAAACCTGCAAAAATGACGTCAGTTCTCGATTTTTTGCCTTTTTCACCTGGCATATGTAACCATGGGAATCGTTGTACACTGAACGCAAGCATTGTGTGTAACAATTGTTTGATTTTCATGCAGACACAAATTTATTTTATCCGGCTTTTCCCGCTTTATGCGAAAATAAGAAGTTCCAGAAGGTTGACCATCATGTTGAAGCTCCTCTTTTTGCTTATTCGAATCACTTTTTGTTTGCTTAAATTATTGCCTAAAGGATTACTGCATTACAAGTGCAAAGAAGGTCGCTGTGGGCGTGTTTCTGTGTTAAGTCACGTGGAAAGGGGAGAATTTGTGCTATACTGTTGAAACAACGAATTTTGCCTCACATTTTAGGGCAGAGCTGCCGATCTAGGCAGTATTGAAGCGGTGTCGCGTCAAATTGTTGCCTCGGGCAACTCTTCGGCTATTGTGGTTGTCCAAAGCACCGTGCCCATTGGTGCCACCGATCTCATTAACAGCATCTTCACTGCAAACAAAAAAGTTGGTTCCATTTTTCCTTTCCACTTTCATTGAGCGGAAATCTCTTCAACTGTAGTGTAGCTAGTCCATTATTGCTTCATTTTATTTGCGCTTGGTGTGGCAAATCTCTAGGGCTGTTGCTCCTTCTAGTCTGTTCACGATGCCGTTGCTTTTGACAAACACCCACCTCTCTCCTAAAGTGGCTGCATTTGCATCCATTCACCTTGAAGTTCAGTGTAGCGTTTTTGGGTCGTCTCTAAAGAAGTAACTGTGGCGAACTAGAAGACCAAGGTCATGGTCTTGGAGCCCGCCTTCCTTAGTCACTGAATTAGACTTCAAGGGGAGAAGACATTGGATCTACCTATCTCGTGGACCGAAGGTGTAATGGGGCAAGCAGTATTACAGGGCGCTGAAAGACCTCAGAACCTTATCTGTCCTTGTCTAGCAGCCTTCGAACCTCGTCGTTCTCTCCAACCCACAATTCGTCTCCGAGGGCAGTGTGATTGAAAACCTCCTCCATCCGGATCGTGTTGTGTTGGGTGGAGAGACGGATGCAATCTCACAAAAGGCTGTTAGCGTTATCAGTAGTATATATGAGCGTTGGGTGCCCAAAGAGAAGATTCTCACAATGTCCACCAAATCTGCCGAGGTAACAAAACTTGTGACAAATGCTTTTCTGGCTCAACGTGTGAGTAGTATCAACGCCATCTCAAGTGTGTGTGAGGAGACTGCGGCTGATGTACGACAGGTAGCTGATGCCGTGGGTCGGGACACACGTGTTGGTCGTCACTTCCTCGATGCTGGTCTTGGATTTGGAGGTAATACACTGCCTGCGGACCTCCATCATCTGGTAGGCTCTTTCTCTCTTTCAATATCCCCATGTCCTGTCAACTAGACCTGTTTTTTTTTTCTCTCTGGAACTGCCTAGGTCTACACATGTGAGTCGTTAGAGTTGCCAACAGTGGCAGCCTACTGGAACGCAGTATTGAGTGTCAATGAGTTCCAAGTGTCGAGATTTTTTCGCAAAATCACAGCACATTACTGTGAGACCCTGAGAGGCAAGAGGCTGGCTCTACTGGGTTGTGCTTTCAAAAAAGGCACACCAGATGTCAAGTATGTGTAAAACTCTCCTGCTATTAATTTGTTCCTTGTGATTGTTAAAACAGTTTTATGAAATCACAGGTGATCAATGAGGCCCCGATGGGTGTCAAAGTAGTTGACGGCAAGAGGTCAAGTAAATGGATTATGGATAATTCCCAGACTCCCCATAACTTCGTGATAGTCCTCTTTAATTTGAAGTCGAACTGGGTCTACTGCACTTTGGAGAAGTTAAAAAGCTATCTTTTTCTCCAGTATGCGTCATCCATCCAATGATGGTGAATATTTGTAGTTGTGGATAACAATTTTGTAATCACCGCCTCGCCCATTGAAAGACTTGTCATGTAACAGACCACGTACTGATTGGATGTCCAAGGGACCAGGTGTTGTTCCACCAACGTGGAATGCATAGACTGGACTGGTAACACGACCTCTGCCCCAAATCTGTCACATACTCTCACTTGTAATGACGCCACGATGACATCTCCTTCCTTTCCTGACTATATTTCTGTCTTCTCTTAAACAAATCGAACCGGTGAATTCTTTATTTGTTGCCATAGGAACAGTCCGGCAGTTGTGATATGTTGCCGTCTACTGCTAGAGGACGCTACTATCGCGGTGTATGACCCTCTGGCTAAGAAGGAATTCCTTGTGGATGCAATCACGGAAGTACTGGGACAGAAGCCAGGTGCGTCTGGGTGAGACGAAAAAAGCCTTTTGAAATCCTTTTTTTTGGGGGGGGGGGGGGGGAGGATGGGGGTTCTTCCGTGCTTCATTATTCCGAGTTGGTACATTTACACCGGTTTCTCCATCCCTCTACGATTCCAAGGGAGAGTCGAGGTCTATCTGCCTCCATTAATGTGTCTAGCTGGTATTTTCAAATCCTCCTACCTCTCTTGCAAGCATGTGATTGTCTAGTAGCAATGCCAAGGGCAGACGTCAATCGTGACCAAAATGGGAAGGAGGCAACATTTTTCTCCCTCCTTTCACTAATTCGTAGTTGAAATTGTTTAATCTTTAACAACTCCCATTCTATGGCGCTAGGAGGGTGCCGTGCGTTGTGAGTGGGTCGTTTGGAGGCAACCGCTAGAGGTGCGCTTCATCGGCCGCCTCTAGTTGATAGGTAATCTGTAAAATGGCGTACTATGAAGAAGTGATGGAAAAATGGATGTACAGCGTCCATTCGGTAGGCTTCCACGCCTTTCTCCCCCTTCCAGTCAGTGTGCACATCGACAAGTCGTTTCATCCCTCAAGGCATGGGACAGGGAAGTGTCCGCGCCAGCTTTATTTGACAATCTGACAAGCCCGCATCACATGATTTGTCAACTTCCTGTGACAGGTCAGGCTCTAGGTTGATACTGCTGGCATGGAACAGGCTTATTCCTCTTTAGGGAAGGTGGAGTTATCCCACGATAAAATACAGGTCCACTTCTCTCCACGGTTCCTAAGTTCTTTTGCATTCACCGCACCTTTAGCCAACATCGACAACCTAATTTGGTGTGCAACACCAATGGAGGCTGCTGAAAACGCTGATGGGATTATCGTCTGTACAGACTGCGATGAATTTAAGGTACGTCAAGAAACTTACCCTTTCCATTTATCCCTCCAACTCTACCCTCCTCTGGCGTCCAAGCTATGCGCTTGAGTAACTTTTACTGCCGGCATTGTGAAGGCGTGGGAAATTAGTGGCGTGGATGGCGCCGCCAATCCTTTCTGGAGTCCATACCAAACCCATAGCAGCATTAAAAAAAAATTTACTACCGACGTAGAAAAGAGCCGGCAGTCCCTAGGCGCGTAGTTTGACGACAATAGTGGCGCCAAGTGGCAGAGTAAGCAAGTCATAACGCAAATAAAAGACAAACTACCCTCTTTGGTTCATTTCACAGAGCCTGGACTACAATGCAATTTACCAAGCGATGAGAAAACCGGCCTCCTTCTTTGACGGACGTCTAGTAGCACCTCATCGTGAGTTGCAAGCAATTGGCTTCCGTGTGGAGGCACTTGGAGTTCGGCTGAAGTGATCGGGAGATCGTATGAACATCTGGTTCTTCTTTTTGGCCCCTTGTTTTAATTCCTCCTCCTCCTTTCCTTTGCTACTGGTGATTTTGATAAGGTTGAGATATTTGAAGTATTTAGTCCACAAATCTCACTTTCATTTCTTTTACAAGGGGAACTAGATTTGACCTCAATTTTTCAAGCCGTTTCTGACCTCATCGCCTGTAAGCGCACATTCCACCTGTAAAACGTCCAGTAGAAGTTGCTGTGGTAGCAGAAGGTGGTAAGATAGGTATGCTGCCCTTGGCACCGCACTGAGGCAGTGAAGCAGGACAGCTCACACCGATGTATCATCAGTTTGTACTGGTAAGTGCCAAGGTGGAAGCACTTACTTATCGGGAGGCCTGGGGGATGGCAAAACAACGGCACAAGGGAAGAAATTTACTGACCATACTTGAAACTGTACAGGAGACTATAGGGTAAAGAGCGGAACAATCAATTCTATGAGGGCTTCGGTCGTTTGGGTGAACTCGGCTCGTCTTTTTGGAAGATAGGATTTGGTTGCGTCCTACAAGAACAACAAACTCTGTCTGAACAAGAAGGAGGGTGCGGGGACTTCGCTAGACCTTAGAACGAAACCTACTTGAGATAGGCCTTCGTCCAGAATGGCTCCTTCTTAGCCGCCTCTGCATGACGTAAAATGGCTCCTCGAATGTCTTTTTCCGCGCGTTCATCAGCTTCGTTCTTGCGCAGGACAATCTGTTGTACCATGTACTTGTGCAGACTCCCCACACGCTGCCCAACATCCTCTCCGGCGTTGGGCACCCGCTTACGAGCAGCCTTGCGCGCTGCCTCGTTTGCGGCTACAAGGTCCTTCTCGTAAGCCGCGATTGCAGCGGCCACAGCGAGTTGATTCTCATCCTCCAGATTCCCGAAGCGTCGACGCATCTTTCGTGCCACGCGCACCGAGTCCTCGTCGAAGGTGAGGAGGGTAGGTTTGATGAAGGCATCCGAAGAGCAGCCGTAACCCTGGCGACGACGCCGACTAGCTTCGGAGGCCTGGCGGTAGGCGCACATTAGGGCACCGTTACGACTGTGAGCAGGATCGAAGTGAACCGTTGCAGTGCCATTGGAGAAAGTCGTAACGATCTGGCGAATGCGTGGATGCCAGGCCACGCGAATCGCACTTCCACTTCCCGGCTTGTGGTGATGGATTGGCTGTAGAAATGGAATTCGAAATTGGTGCTGAATTACGTGACCTTTGTTGAGCAATGGAGACAGTAAAAACTATATTAAATGTGCTACCAGCACCGCTACTTATCATTCACAAGTAGAATGTGCAAGTGTGAAGCCAGAGGAAAACAAAAGAATTCGCACAGGAGGTACAAAAAAGCATTTAAACGTAAAGCGCGAATACTGACATGGCATAACTTTTTGACTTCCGAATCCTTCCTAAGGATCTGAAGGAAGAGAGTTAACAGGACTAAATTCAACGCAACGCCAAGCACCCAAGATGATGAGAGGGACCGCGGCTAAAGGAGAGCTCGAGATGACGTGGGGCTAAAGTTCTTTCGATGAATCTGTGGACGCAGACATACGTCTACCCAGGTGACATCGACATCCACCGAATTTATAAGGAAACCAAACTAAACCACACACAAAAATTGTAAGAACATCACTTTTGTAAAAAAATTGACGGAGCACATGTAGCTTCTAAACCGAGGTCAAAGCACCAACATAGAGAATGCGTCTACGAACTAACTCATATTCATGCATGAATGGACGTGGTTGGTTGCATGCAAGTAATCGAGCGGTTCGGTGATTCATCTGCCCTATAGAGGTCGATATAACTCAAGAAAAACCTCGGAGGTGGAATATGAGCTTGACTAGTGAACCAGTCATTCTGACAATGACAACAAACAACAGCATGCTACAAAATGGCGAGGTATGGATTTTAGATGAAAGGAAGATGAAATGGATACTGCATAAGTTTGAATCCCAGTCACCTCCTACCTCAGGCACAAACAGATTTTCACAGGCGCTTTTCTCCATTGTAAAAAACACTTATCTTGCTGCCAACGGAAACGAAGCTGCGCAACTAACTTTTCAAACCATCCAAAACTAACTCCTAACCGTCGTTAACAGTTCATTTACTACTATAACATTTTAGGAACTTGGCATAACGGTATATGAACAAATAATGACCAACTAACCTCAAAGGTATCCTTACGGAAGATAACAACTTCTCCGCTGGTTGGATCTCCACGTTTAGCAGAGACAGCAGCTGCCACCATGGTGTCGTTGGGACTGAAGCAGACCTCTGTCTGCTCAAACAACACTGGCAAATCACGCACCGTATAGACGGCTCCCCTGGAAAGAGCACGTAAATCCCACAGCCGCACCGTATCATCCATAGCACGAGAAGCTATTACATGACCATCCCATGAGAAGCATAAAGACGTGGTGTAAGTTCCGACAGGATGTGCTGTGCGGTAAAGGTGAGAAGTGTTAACCAAAGGCTTGCGGGTATCCCACACTTGCAGCGAACCATCCTCACACCCTGCAGCCACAAGAAAACCATCCCTACAAAGGAATTTGAAGGAATCCGATTCTTACTTTGAATAGGCACCAGCGGTGGGCGTAGTTTTCCGGCCCTGCTTATTACGAGGCTTGAGGATGGCTGAATGGGAGGGGATTCGAGTGTCATCAAGAATCTGTTCAGCGGTGTCGATTTCCCATACCCGAAGGGTGGTGTCCTGTGACCAGGTGAGGAATTTGCGACTATCGATTGGGTGCCAGGCGCCTCCATTGAGGGCATGGGTGTGACCCTTAGCGCTGGCTGGATCCGTGATGTACTGATAGCCTCGAATGGTCTCACAGTAGGGCTCCGCGTCACGCGTGAAGATTTTGGCTTGAGGACTGCCGGATATGATCAATATATTGTCGCCGGTGGGACTAAATTCAATATGTTTCACTTGCTGGTCTTCACTGGGTTGAAAAATTTTGAAGGCTCTACAACTTTTGTCCATTCCAGAAAAGTCCCATAGTTTAACGTCAAAATCAAAGCCTCCCGTAGCAACTCGCGACCCCGAAGGGTCCAATGCAACTGCAGTAAGAGGCTTAGGGCCATGGTTCAAGAGCAAGTGTTCGGCCATAGGTATAAAATAAGGATCTTCAGGTTGGCCGGATGTCGTAGGAACAACAGCGTCGTCATCGTCATGGTCCGATTCTGCACCATCTTTCTCTGCTTGCCCTTCAGACTGGTTCTCAGATTCCAACTTCGCAGTTTGCTCTGAAAACAAAATAAGAACAAATGGACTTGCCATCAAGTTTCCTATTCCCTTCCTCATTCCTCTGTTTTGCAATAGTGTGTGATTTCTCAAACATCTCCATAAAGTCGAACTTTCGGGCCTGCTTATTACTAGTAAAGGCGCTAAAGCCCAATTCCTTTTCCATCTCATCCGAATCCATCGCAAAAAACCAAAGGAGGCGAGTCAAACGTACCGCATGAAATAGAGTGTGCGAAAGCAAAAATGCCAAGCATTATGGTAGCTGAAAACTATAAAGTCATTTCTTATTCAAAACACATCGATTAAAATTTGTAGTCATATTTTTGTTTCTACTTTAGCAATTTGAGTGACGGGAAAATAGCAGGTGACAAGTGGATAATTTTTACAGCGTTAGAGCACATGGCAGTTGCAATAAGGGGCAGCACTAACAACCACACGTCACCGTTTTAGCAAAGCAAATAATCATGGACATAATTCGATTGATTACTTCCTATTACTTCTACGTCCTCCTAATAAAAATGCTAACCTTTAATTTGTGGATATTGTCAAATAATTTTGTGTATTTTTCTTTGCAGCAAAGATGGAAACTTGTACTACATTTAAATAAGCAGAACAACACCATCTAGTTCCTGTTTATCCTGTAAAAGCATTACCATCAATTACCAATTGACCATAGTTTCAATCCACTTCTTCTAATGATCGCATTTCAAAAACCATGACCTCAGCGGTTTTGTCGGCGGCGACTCGGGATGCGTTTGGCAGCGCAACTACCGGCATCGAACAGTGTCTGTGCATAGGTGGGTGAGTTTTTTATACTCTTTCTATCAGCCAGCTCAAAAACAAGTCGCTGATGATGACGACGAAGGCATTAAGCAAAAGGAATCTGCAATTATTGAGCTTGGGAATACATACGCAAAAGAAAAGAAAGCCAAGGGTTAGTAGCCATTATTTTTCTCATAATTTGTCACTTATTCTTGCCTCTTACCAAAACTCTAAGTTTTACTGTTGCAGACTTTGAGTAATGCGATCCTTCATTTCTTTCATCCCCCTTCATTGCTACAGTTACCCTCTTTATAATCAAATCATTTTCTCTCCACTCTAGAATTAGCTGATCTTATTTTGCTCACTCGCCCCTTTCTACAACAAATCAGCAAAGCCAAGGCTGGTCGTCTGGTTCGAACACTTGTTGATCTCTTCCTGGATTTGGAAGCTGGAACTGGACGAGAAATCGAACTAATAAAGGAGTGTATTGAATGGGCTGGCAATGAACGACGGACATTTTTGAAACAGGCACTTGAAGCTAGACTAATGGGTTTGTATGCTGACAATGAACGCTATGAAGATTCTTTACAATTGGGTAATTTTTTGAAAACTTGGCAATGACCACTATGTTATTAGTTAAAATAACAGTTCTTCGTTGCATTGTTTGTTTGTCGCACGAGTCTTTTTTTCGCAGTTGAATACGAATGCCTTCTAGTATTCAGCAAATCTTTTGAAATTTCGCGGTAACTTAAGTTGCATCATCCATTTACTCAATGCTCTGGTGCCGTTTTCTTATTCTGCTCCAGTGGAATCCCCATCTTCGTTTCAGGAAGTACTTTGCTTCGAGAGCTGAAAAAGCTTGATGACAAGATCCTTCTTGTGGAGGTCCAACTCATGGAAAGCCAGGTCTACTATCGAGTTGGTAATCTGCAGAAATCACGAGCTGCTCTTACTTCGTCTCGTACTACGGCCAACAGCATTTACTGCCCTCCACGTCTTCAAGCCGCTCTTGATTTGCTCTCGGGTGCGTTTAGTACTAATGTTGCAGCACATTTGTTTTCACTTCGCTCGAAAACTGTTGCGTCGCGATTAGGCCTATGCATGTTTGACATTATTTTGCGTGCTAATTGAAGGTATTCTTCATGCCGCTGATGAACGGGATTTCAAAACAGCCTACTCATACTTTTATGAAGCATTTGAGAGCTATGACTCCATCGGTTCAAGCAAAGCTGTCGATGCCTTAAAATACATGTGCCTGGCGAAGATTATGGTCAATAGGTACGTCGGTGATTTCCGTTATTTCTAATACTGCCCTTTTGGCACCTCAATTATGTGAATTCCTTCTTTTGAATTAAGTCCAGAGGAGGTGCCCGTAATCTTATCCTCAAAACTGACTGCTGGCTACAATCAAAAGCCCATTGAGGCTATGCGGGATGTTGCAAAAGCTGCAAGCGATCGTTCTCTTGGCGCCTTCTTGAATGTAAGTTGAAGTATTCCCATTGATTCGAAATTGTTGCAGTCATTTGTTTTCCCTTATAATCTGTTTTTCGTTTGGCAACTTTATTGATTTATGTTTGAGGAGACTTCTGTAATGCTCCCATAGTCCAGCTTGTCGTCTTACTTGGGTGCACCTTAGCTCTCCATTTTAAGTGGCTGTAGTTCGCAGTTAGTTCACCATTGTCTCCTTCCGACTTCATCTTGCCAAAATTCTGAAGCGAGAATACTAAGTGGAGGAAGATACCGTGTATTTGCTTAATCTGCAGGTTCACAGATCGTGATCTGACCGCTGGTCATCCAAGAAGTATGTTCAAACTAGCATGTGTTATAGGCTTACCTTTATCTCTTCTACTCTGCTTTCCATCCAGTTGAGGGAGGAGTACAAGAACGAGCTGTTAGGTGATCCTGTGATATCGCAACACCTCAACACCTTTTACGACACTCTGCTGGGTCAAAATTTGACAAAATTGATTGAGCCCTATTCACGTGTACAAATCGCACACATTGCCAAGCTTATCAACCTACCTTTGGTATGTCTCCTCAATAATGTGGCACCATATTTCAGAGCCACGTGGGAGTATTTCAGGCGTTTTCTTTCTTCCCCAGGAAAATGTAGAGAAGAAGCTTTCTCAAATGATTCTGGACAAGCAATTGAATGGTAGGTTTCTTATGCCCTTCAACGGTTTTATCTGGCGCTTCCGTCTAGTTGATTGCAGCACCCCATGAATGATTCTTACCGCCTCCTTGTGTGTTGATCTGGCCACAGTGGGCTAATTTCTCAGCTTTGGGTGCTTTGCGGTAGCGGTTTCTTTGTGTTTTAGGAATCTTGGACCAAGGCACGGGAATGCTAGTGCTTCGTGATGAGCCCTACGATGGACGTGATTACAAGGTTGCCTTGGACATTGTACATACCCTGAGCACCAGTTTGGATCTGCTTTTTCAGAAAGCCAAGAAGCTTGCATAAGTATTCTTTGGTTTCATTCGGCGTGGCATGGTTTTCATGTTTAATGCAAGTCTAATTTGATATGATTTTCCTTTTATTTTGGGCCAAGGCTTATTGATGGCACGCATGAGATTCCATATGGCAAGTCCGGTTGTCGGAGTCGATGCTGACATTGTCGGAGAGGCGGTCTTGAGCGTAACAAGCTTTCTATTGAGGCATAGTTTATTCACTCTTAGAAGTAGGGGATTCCAGCTACTTGATGTAGTTAGTTTGTGGGGAATCCGTGGTTGGTTTCTACCTCCTCATATTTGTGAGGGTCAGGTATCTGTCTAGCTTCGTGTTGGGACGCCTAGACACGTTCGTCTCCTTGGGTTGTATTTCCGCTTTGCGATACTAAGCATGTGTCAAGCCAGGAGTCTTCTGAATCCCTTCCTTGTTAGCAAGGAATGTACTTGCACGCTACTTTTACGCGTTAATCAGACGTGTTCGGGGTGTTGCGCAGTCTGCGTCGCATCAAGAGGACGACGCTCAAAAGAAGAGACGGGCTGTGTAATGCTTTGTTTGTTCGAACTACCGGTTTAGGTCACTTGGGTGGCCATCTTGTTCTAACCGGTTGGTCGGCCTCTGGGCCGTGCCGAAAGCCCCCAAGTCCTCTGTTCCCGGAATATATATATTCTGCCCTAGTACTGCGCCTTCTTTTACCTTAAGGGGAGCCTCGGGACGCTACACTCTTAGTTCCACTACCAAGCCTTTGGTATCTACAATTGCAACAGGTTCATAATCGTAGTTTTCATACATCTAGCGCATGTATTATTGACGAGTATGAAGAGAAATATAGACAACACACCAAAAAATTGTTGTGAGAAACTAGTAATTAATGACATTAGTTGAAAACATTGCTCGTTATGACACTAGTAGCTTAAATATTCCTTGTGTAAATACGTTTCTGTGTGCCAAGCACCAGTTTGTAGACGCAAAATCCATTACAAATAGCAGAATAATAATCACAATAACCTAGAATCAGTCGTACATCAAAGGTGCTATTTTGCAGTTTATCTAAAACATTTGTCTGCGTTACCTAACCTTTGTTTATACTTTCCACGACTTGAGTTGCCTTTATTAATATAATAAGGCGCATTATATGAGATGCAGTAATGTATTGATAATATGCTGCGCATATTGTCACCATCACCGGAAGCTGCTGGAAAAACGTCAGGCGGCGCTAAAATTCCATTAGAACCGGAAAATGTAAATAATAAATCCGAGAATTCGTACTTCCATTCTGTTGTCGGCTCACGCAACTGCAGTCCGGAGGAATGCAGCAGTGGTGGTTTCCAAAAATCTATTGAATTTAAAGACCTCGTCTATGCCGTCTTCCAAGGTCGTGGCTTGCGTAAGTTTGTATTTATTATTATTTGTTTTAGGCCCTAAGTTTCTTTTAAAATCAGTATCTGGATGCTTCAAGAGCGGTGAATTAGTAGCATTGATGGGACCTAGTGGAGCTGGCAAAAGCACTTTGATGAATGTACTTGCGGGTTTCAAAACGAGGAATGTTTCTGGCCAAATTTTGGTAAATGGGAAACTTCGTCATCTTCCCTCTTTCCGACGATCCTCTTGCTTCATAATGCAAGATGCTCCGCTGCTATCACAGCTAACGGTTGAAGAGGCAATGACTTGCAGTTCTCAACTTAATTTGCCTCGAAGTTGCCCAAGGGATGAACGAAAGTTAATTGTAAAGCACATTATGCTTTGATTTTGTTTGGCTCACTTTTTCAAATCTTGCTGTTATCATATCGGCTTAAATATTCATCAGCGCCTTTCCAAGTGCACGTTTTTTAACTGGCAGTTGACTCTGAATACCACCAAATCTGTTTATTTATGGCTACAAGAGGTGGATAATGTGTATTGTTCTTTGAAAGTTTAGATAGATGAAATTTTACAGACCTTGGGCTTGTCGGAAGCACGTAACACTATCACTGCTGATTTGTCCGGAGGTCAAAGGAAACGACTCTCGATAGCTCAAGAAATGATCAACAATCCACCGATCATGTTCTTCGATGAGCCTACAAGGTAGTATCTAAATCTTTTGTTTCTTTTTAAATGTAGTGCTACATTTTGAAATTCAAGTAAGTTCAGGATTTCTGCTTCGCGTTTTTAGTTTGATAAACAGGAAAGAGGTGTTAGCCTGCTCATAGTTACTATGTATGGAACTGTTGTGACTTCCATTCAATTTATCAGCCCTGGTAGCATTCTAGCTTTCTGATATTGCCTTAGCGGTCTAGACAGCGCTGCCAGTCTTCAGTGCATCGTGGCGCTTCAGACGATTGCAAAACAGGGCAGAACTGTCGTTTGCACGATCCATCAACCCAGTGCCACAGTCTTCGATATTTTTGATCAGGTACGCCTTTCGAAAATATGGATCTGTTGTGTCCAGAGCGGCTTTAAAAAAATTTTTTTAGTTGACATGCAGTTTGTTAAACCCTAAGAAATTTGTTGCGGAACTTTTGTGTGTTACGGCTCTTTTGTAAGGAGGGACAATTGCTGTGCTACTACTGATATCCAAATCAGCCCTCTTGTGCCTTTGTCCCTCGCATCGCCTTTAAGCATAATTCGCAGGAATACACCTAAGTTACATCCCCTCTCTAGTGGGCACTGTTTCATTTACTCTTCACTTTGTCTCCCAGGGGTGTAGACGCCGACGCTTTTTAGCGTTGACCATACCATCCCCATCAATTTTTACATCTGACCATCAAAATGCATTTTTAATGAGGTAAACCCATTCCCTCTCACCTAGCTGATTGGGAAGCTGTGTTAGTTAGGGGAGAAAGAACCTTATTTCTGACTTAGAATATGGAGCCAATGTGTCCGATTGCAATCCTTATAGTTTGTAGCTAAATAAAATGATTGAATTCCCATTTTCTGCTGTAGCAATGACTATTAGGCTCAATTTGTTACACTTCTCCCCAGATGTTGGCCATATATCTGGTTTCAGTGCCGTCCCTACGTACCTAAAGTCAACTAACCAGGTTATGCACTTGGGGCAGTTGGGAGTTGCCAAGGTCGGGGGAGGATGAAAGTGGACTTGACAGAGTGCAATGTGGGCTTTTTCTCCCTCGGCTCCCTTCCCCTCTCCCTCCTCCTCGCCTTGGGAATTGTATCGATGTTTGTGAGGTGGTGTGTCATAGGCCCTACGACACCTTCAAACGTTCAATTTTTATCCACGGGATCAATTACCTGTGGAGCACTGACACACAGAGGTTAGAGGTGGAGATCCACGAGTCTAGGGCTACGTACTCTTATTTGACAAGGCTCATCATATTTGACGGGTGTATTTGATACGTCTGTGTTGCATCGTTGTGGTGGTGATTAGGTGAAAGCTTCAGTTTGAGTTAAACACGGAGTTATTAAAGCGGTTAAGGTGGCTTTTTCCTTTCTTGCCTTTAAGCTTTACTTCCTTCGAGCTGGTCAATGCCTTTATCGCGGCCCGGTAAAACTTCTGGTTCCATATCTAGCCTCATTGGGACTTCAATGCCCACGGTATCACAATCCCTCAGACTTTTGTAAGTCCACTTCTGCCTGTAATCTATCAGCATTACGGCTTTCAAAAGACTATAGCAATTTGGCCTCCTTTTACTCTTTCCGTACTTTTACGTTAGTTGAATAAGCCAGTAAAGTATAGCCCCTATCTTTCTCCTCAAAATGGGAATACATACGACTTAATGGGTGGTGCGCATCTGTTAGCATGTCAAATGCCATGACAGGATAGATTTTGGGGCAAAAAAAAATAATATTTAAGGCTAGTACAGGTTTGACCAATGGGACATTACCATCCAGGGGATTTATTTGCCCTGTTGAATGCGTAGCTACTGATGTTATCGCATTCAAACGAGCCATTTGGACTGCTCATTTAATATTTAATTAAAAAATTATTTAATTTTTCTTTTTTATCCCAAAGTGATGGATTTGGCTTCCACTGAGGCGGATCAGGCGACAGCATCCTCCATCCTCCTCAATGCAGTTAATGATGGACGTCTAGAGAAGGAGATTGCATGTCTCCAGGCTTCCAGTTCGTCCTCCTTTCTTGAGTCTATAAATACGGCTGTCAAGGATTCTGTCGATGGTGTCAATGTCAGTGAGTTAGCCAATGGTGATGAGGCAGGCATGGGAACATCTTCAACTCCGGTTGATCGAAAGGACCAATCAATATTTAGAAAAACGGTGAATGCTTATTTCTCTTAAATTTCTCCAAAAAAAGGGATATCATGGGTTTGCTGAGAAACTCTTTTATTCCTTGCTGGACTTTACTTCTTAATTAATCCTCTTCCAGGTGTGTATTCCATCTGTTAAAGTAAGTTGTTTAAGCTGGCTTGTTTGTTGTGTTCCCCTCCAGCCTTCCTCCTCCATCCTCTACTTCACAGTTCTCTGCAAAAGGTAGTAATCTATCCTCTACCCTACTTTACCCCTTTCCTAAGTGCTCTTTAAGTCACCTTCCTATAGTTTATTTTTAAAGAAAAGGAATAGTCGTGTTGTTAGATAAGATACAAGGCTAACACAGGTGGACCTATAAAGTGGTTCCTTCAGTGCCCTCGTCGTTGTTGGTTATGGTGCTTGCTCCATAGCCCTCTACTTGTGGTTACGATGCCACTCTTTTAAGCCTTGAGTATGAACTAAGAAGATGTGGTAGAGCTCGCTGACTAATGCTCCTCCTGGGGGGCACAGTGGATCTGGCTCCAGCCTTTGCAAAGTAAACTGCATCATGAGGAATTGTTGATGAGCCTATTCCATTAGTCCATAGGTTAATTATTCACTTAATAAAGGCGGGATGCTCCGCTTACTGCTATCGCCGATGCAGCATTCATTTATTCATGAAGAGACGCTAAGTGGAGGATTGAGTAGCTACCCTGCAACAACCAATAGACAGCGTCTGATGTTTGACATCAACAATTCGTCTCTCTCGCTCTCTCTCTCCCCTTTCGATTACACAGAGACTAGTCAAAGCTGTCAAGTCACTGTTGGCTACCTTCTTTTCCCTTCGAACTTGAGCATTGGATAATTTGTCAATTCTCCCTCATAATGGTCATTTCGAAATATGTGAGACTGTTTGCTACCCTTTTCCCACATTCTCCACTCCCCACCCTCCTCTCGGTAAAAAGCACACAAAATACATCAAAGTTGATATGGGTTAGTAGTTGTGCCTCAGGCAACGGTACCCTCTCATTTATGTGCTTCCTGGTCACTCCTCTGTCATCCCCTTCGTGCTGACTTTTTCTGCTCCTTCCATTCTGATTGGCTAAGGTAGTGCTCTCTTACTTTACTTTACCTCCTTCTCTCCCACCTAAATAATTAACTTTTTACCCAAAAGAATTGGGTTGTTGTTGACAAAAGCCGTTTGCTTCCTCCCCTTAATCATGTAATGATGTTCTGTTTTTTTGATGGTTCTTTACTAACCAGCGATCATTTCTGGTAAGTCCTTTGCTGTGTGAGTTGTAAGTTGGACCTAACCCAGCAAACAAGTGACTCAAAAGCTCAACTTATTTATCCTAACCTCCTTGATGTCTCGCATGCTGTTTACTCCTTTGTTTTCCTTGTTTCATCTAAAACTTGCTAATTTGATGAGCTTTTCTCAGCAAACTTTTAAATGTTGACTATAGCAGTGAGTGTGTCTGTGCCGACTATTATCTCGCATTCCTTCTTTTTTTTTTTACCTATTTTGATGGGAACAAAAAAAGAATGAGCATGGAGGACACTCCTTTGAGGTGGGACTGCTGCATCAGATAAGGATTCTGACCAAACGAACCCTCATTTGCATCTGGCGGGATAAGGTGAGCCTCTTCACGAAAGGTGTTATCTTTTTTTCTCCCCTCCATTTATCCAGTTTTCAACCAGGCTAAAGTGCTTTTAAAGGAGGCGGGTGCTTTGCTAGGCTTAACCGCATTGAAGCACACTTTCCCTTACTTTTTGGATGCGACTTCCCCACCGATGCCACTTCCAATTTAAAAGTGGGCCGACTGAGCATTCTCCTTCTTTCCCTTTCCTTAACATGGCTGAAATCTGCCTGAGAAGTGGGAGGAGGAGAGATTGTTGGGTCCAGCCCCATTGTCACGCACCTTCCCTTCCCACCGGTATCGAAGTCGGTGATTGGTACCGTAGAGACTGAAAACCCAAAGGTTTGGTGTGTAGGGGAAGAAAAAGGAGTAAATAGACAACTTTCACAACCTTCCCGACCCTTTAATTTTCACTCATCTCCTCGCCCCTACACCAACGTAAGTTGTCGAGAAATAAAAAGTTGCCTAGGAAATGGAAGGGTAGAAAAAGCACTAACAGCTTTGAGAAAGCAGACCTTTTGCTTGTATTACGCCTCTTGGCAGTGAAACCTAACCCTTCTTCAGTCGATATTTTTCTCATTTCTTTCTAGAGGGCTTATAAACTAGGTGATTCCCACTTCCACTTCTTAGGTGTTTCAGTGTTTTTCCCTACCTCCTTTCTTTTCCAACCTCTCTATTGTTCTTTTTGAGTGTCTTAAATGTCCCTTTTTGTTTGGTTGCATTAAGAGATTGATATTTGTTACTGTGGCACGTATATGTGACGCTAGTTGTCAAAGCATTAAACGATTTTCTGATTTAACCAATTGATTCCTTATTTAACAGCTTTCAGTGATACTATAACCTTTTGATGAGCTGACAGTTTACAGAAAAATCTGAACCCTTGAAAAGTTGCAAACGAGTAGTGGATAAATGTGTCAAAAGTACTGTAAAATCTCACCCCATGAATCACTTTCCAAGACACTCTTGTGACCTGTGAGCAGCTAAAAGGTTATTTATGTTCATTTTATGTCCACTTGTGTGTAATGGCTACTTGCCTTCCACTTCACTTTCTACCCCTTCCGCTCTTGTTCACATCACTGTCTATTCTACTTCTCCTTCCCTTCTCGACGGCACTTCTTCCGTGCAATAGACGCTGACTCGACTCCGTCTGCTGGCACACGTAGTAGTCGGCATACTGATTGGATTGCTCTACTTCAATGTCGGCAATAACGGCTTCCAGGTGACCAATAATGCAGCTTTCATCTTCTTCTCCGTCCTCTTCATCATGTTCTCCTCTCTTATGCCCACAGTCATGACATGTGAGTGTGTGTATTGCCTCATCATTATTTTGCTGAGTAAATGACAATATAGGTCACGACCTCTTCCATTCACGTAAGTTGGCGACAACTGGATGTGGTGAGATTGTAAGATTTGTCAGTGCGGGAGACCCTACTTTACAGGCTTTTGGACAGCTATGGTGTCTAAGTTACTCTTTTTTCCCCTAGCCTTCTTGACACTTTCTGTCAGGTAGTGCATTGACTTCTCTTTCAGACAAACCAATGTATCCGCACTGCTGTTGAAGCCCCTTCTGGACCAAAAAATTAAGTCATGCAGGCACGCACACACGCACTTTTCACTGTCCTTTGTCGTCACGACAAAAGGTGATTTGATAGATGCGCGAGGGCTAGGAGACACTTGTCGCCCTAACTACCCCACATAAAGGTAGCGTGCTGTCTAGCATAAAATATCGAGAAAAATGCGTGCTTTCTTTTCTCCATCTGTTAATGTCATCTTGAAGGTGTCTTCACCGCGACCACAGTGTCCCTTCATCCAACATTTACATAATATATTGGGTGAGAGGAGTAGTTATTCAATGACGGAGGTTCGTACAACCCTACCCATCTACCTACCAGCTTTTCACTCCTCCTGACTATCTGAGTAAAAAACCTCGCTACAGTCAGCACTGACTGTCTCCGTGACATCTCCCAATCCCATCAAATCGACCAATCAGAAGTTAAGGAGACTCCCATTGGCTCACAGAGTAGGGACTATTTTTTTCTGCAAAAGTATCCCCCATGTGTAGTGCGTGTAACCGTGTAGCCTGCTCCCTGCCACCGCTTACCACCCTCTTCCCCGTCACTTTTAGTCCCATTGGAAATGCGTGTCTTTTTGACCGAACACCTCAACTATTGGTACAGTGTACGCGCCTACTACTTTGCTAAGGCATTCGCCGATCTTCCATTCCAGGCAAGTTGAGCGATCCGTTTAGACGCTGACATTGCACAGCGCTTTGTTTGAAGGAGATGTGTGCCATATCGTGGCACCAAGATGGTGGACAAGAAGGTTGAGGTGTTAAGTAGTTACACAGTCTCTAGTTCATCGCTTTGGTGCTTAGCATTGGAGAATTCGTCGAGAAGCGCAGAAAAATAAGACGTTAACAACTTCTTTGTGGACATTATGGGCAGGCCTTGCCCCAGAGGTCATCGGTACAGATGTAACCCATCAGAGCAGACTGATTAGCACCAGTGTCACATATATGTGACGCGCTGCTATTTCTGTCTCTGATTCTCCCTCTGCCACACTTTACAAATATTTGACGTCTCTCTAATCGTGTTATGATGGCTACTATGCAAAACAAACCAGTTTGTAGATGGTACAGTTAAGGGTGAGTTTGTTTTTGACAGTGTTGGATGCCATGGCTATGGTCACGCTGATACTGTCAGTTGACTGATTCTGCTACTTTCTTCTCTTTTCATTTTAGTTACTTTTTGCAATCATTTACGGTATGATTGGCTACTTCATGACGGATCAACCACTGGAGTTTAATCGTTTCATGATATTTCTTACTATGCTCGTATTAACCGCTTTTGTGGCACAATCCCAAGGTCTGCTCATTGGTGCATCTACTGACCTTGAGGTACTTCCTAATGCACCTAAATGTCAAAATTTTATGCATTTTATCTTATTTATTGTTGTTTTGCGGTCTTAAATGGTGAAGAGTTAAGAGCCTCCTATGTAGTTTCTTTCTCCTTCGTCTCCATTGGGATGTCATCTTTTGTGTTTTCTGTGGATACTTGTTTCCTTTCACCTCAAACAAGTCAATCAGGATGTTGAGATTAACGTCGAAGCAAGGGTCGTACATTGTACAACAGCTATGCATTTTTTGGGAGAAATGCTACTTATATCACAGAAATAAGTAGCATCCGATATGAGCTGGGTTAGGTTGTTTGAATAAAGTACCGTCTTCAAGGCGAACTGTTTAGGGTGAATTGTTAGTCCTCAAGTCCAAACAATGGTTTACAGCTAGCATAATTTATCTGTTAGCTGATTTTTATGCAAATCATCAAGTCGAAGCAACACGGACGAGAAATGAGTAAAAATCCCACGTGGGTGGACTGAGGAATGAACCTCTTTATTTTCGCAGTTATAATGCGAGGTGAAGGTGAGAGGGAGCTTTCTTAGCCTCTACAGTGGTAATACCTGGTTTTGGCGATGATGCACTGTATTTTTTACCGCTCCCCTGAAGGTGTCCGTTTTTCTGGGCCCCGCAACAGGCATTCCGATAATCCTCTTCTCGGGATTTTTCATTACTCTGGACACAATTCCAAAGTACTTACAATGGCTCTCCTACAGCTCTTTTACTCGCTACGCTTTTGAGGGTTCAATGAAGGTTAGTGGTACCCAACTAGATCTACCGACCTTATCGATGCTAACTCAATTAAACCTTATTCTAGGGTATCTATGGTCACAACCGGAGTGGAATGAATTGTTCCAAGAAGCCGACTGCAAGTTCAGTTTTCCCCTGTATGACCGATCCGCAGTCAGTGCTCACTTTGCTCAGCGTCAGTCACTATCACTATGGCATTGATATAACCGTGCTCATTGTCTTCTTCCTTATACTACGTGTTCTTTGTTTTTTTGTCCTCAAGTGGCGTGCACGCAATTCCACGTAGATTTTACATTTGACTCGATTTCCACCTCTTCCGCCTCTTCCTCCTCTTCCTCCTCCCCTAAATTGTATGTTCGCCATTTCCGTGTCGCCATGCGTCAATGTTAGCAATACTGACTCCCCATCTGCTGTGCGTTTTCGTTAGGTGTGTGTTTTATCCTCGCCTTCCCCTCCTCATTCTCTAATCTCACCATTCCCACCTATTAACATACATTATTTATAAAAGAACTATTCTTCCTATTTTTATTTGCTCTGGCAAATCAGTCTCCCCCTCCCCACCTCCCACATTCATCCTTCTTCCAGTATTCATTATTTTACAAATAATCAAAACATTCGGTATTTTACAGGTGTTTTGTGTGTGCTTAATACTGGTGTCACATATGTGTGACACTCCGGGTTTTCTGCCTCTACAAGTGGCTGATGCGTTTGAGATGCATATGTATTGGTGTCGTTTGTTGGAGTAATAAAACCTTTTGAGTAGTGGAAGACTTTTCTCCTGGAATTCCTGGCTTGTGCCATCCAGCCCTCATTTTGCATCTAGCGAAGGTGTCGGAGCAGTAGCATCGGAAGTAGCAACTTTTTTCCACCACATTTAACCATTGCGTAATTTGAAAATTCTACAAACCATTAATTAGGCTTCCTCACTTTCGTTTGTTTGCTTTTTTGAATTGGCAAGGGGGTTGAGGGGAAGGGAGGAGGGAGTGAGATTAAGCAATTCTATTGAATTGTTTCACCTCCACCAGAGAAGGTGGGATTTTGTTCCCTTTTGTCGGCTGACGCTTCCGTGGCAAACAAGGAGGGGGAAGTTGGGAACAAGCTCTAGAACTGATTGGCTAATCGGCGCCCTAAAAGGAACGAGGGAGTCATAAGCATGTCGCATCACCTCTAAGGAGGTATTTTAGTGGCGATTAAAATTGTAGTACAACACACGAGTCACCATCAGTGCCCGCAGAGCTATGATCTAATCGGGGAGGAGGAAGGTGAGCAGGTTCATCACAACACTTTTCTCTTAAGCAGTGATTTGGAGCTGTCAATAGTGGGACATGGAAAGGGAGGGGAGGAAGAGTTGGAAGTGATTGAAAGCTTTCCTCTCGACAAGGTGTGGATTAAATGTTAAAATTTTCCAAACAGAGGGATGCCACTTTCATGATTGACGTAATGGGAAACTTACAGAGACACGTACTTATCCCCTTCTTTGCCAGAATTGACGAGGCAGATCCCCTCACGACGTCTCCTGGGGTCTTATTACTTCCTTGTTCTATGGAAGTCCCAAGGCTGAGTCTTGGGTTGTAGTCTAGACTCCTGAAGGCGAGGAACCGAGAGGCCTAGGTGCGTTTTGGCATTTCTCGATTTGCCTGCTTTACTTCTGTATGAAAATCGGAGGTAAATTTTACCGTCACATTTAAGATCTGGGAATTTGAGGCCAGCTGAATGAGGTAAATTTCATACTTTCGTGAGAAAAGTGTACTATACGTTTGTGACCTTAGTTGCCTTCGCGTTGAGTACTGACATCTGAAGGGGGTGAGCTTGGATCCTGCTCAACTCTCAACCTGATATAGATGGCCTTACCGACGGATATGAAGGTAGGAAGGGGGGGAGCCTATGGTGCCACGAGGGTTGCTACTCTCTTGTCTATTTATAGTACCTGAGTGACCTTGGTGCTACAAAGAGTAGCTGTCTCCCTAAAGTTCGTCTATTCGTGATGCCAGCCAATTAGAGCGGGTGTGAAGGGGAACGCTACCTTCCAACATGTTTGAGAATTGACCAAGGGCAAGGTTTTTGAAGTAAATCCAAAATCGGCGATCTCAAGGGTCTGTGGTGTAGAAAGACGTGTCAACAGAGTCCGCAGGTGGAGGCGGACCCGTGTCGATCCATTGAGTTCTCACGTGGCTCCAACAATTTTGACGTTAGATATGATTTTTTCGTGACTCATCAATCATGTTGTGAAGGGAAATTGTGGCTGTAGATGTCAGTCTCGTCATTTGGCCTTTGGAACCTCCACTGCTTTAATCAAGCAAACATTGAGCCCCATTA
Source organism: Taenia multiceps (assembly GCA_001923025.3). Taxonomy (NCBI): domain Eukaryota; kingdom Metazoa; phylum Platyhelminthes; class Cestoda; order Cyclophyllidea; family Taeniidae; genus Taenia; species Taenia multiceps. Next base: position 67,409,373 of record CM010311.1, on the reverse strand, counting down.
GGGCTTCAGGTGGTTACACTCTCTCCACTTGGATGTGTCAACGAAGCTCTCCACTTTGAAATTGAAATAAGGGTGGAAAGGGAGCAGCACGATTGCGCCGAATAGATATTTGTGAATTTGCCGCATCTTGATGATCGCATGCAGGATCACAAATGCTATCTCAGACCACTATGGAAGGGCATAAGGAACTTCATCGACTGGACCGAGGCGAAACCATGACCACGGCTTCTTTGTTTGGAAAAATTCTGTCAGGATCGTCATCCATGCTTTGCTGGCAGTGGGCAAAATTTCTGGTTATGAGCCGCATCCAGCTAGCGCCAGCTCTAAGTGCTCTTTGGAGTGGCGTGGTGAGTCACGATGGTGGAGCAGTAATTTAGGGTCATGGCTTGGCAACCGAAGCTGACTTAACCTGGCGTCAAATCTTAACCTCTCTTAGATTTTGCAAGACCATAATACCGCTCTCAAGACAAAGTGTTGCTATCACAGTACCTTTTTGATTGAAATTAGCGTCGTCAAAGCGTAGATGGCGGTCTGCCCGATGCCATTGTGAATGGCGTGTGGTGAAACAACTCAGACGCCATAAATAGAGGTGTCTACAGTTACATTGATTGACAGCTTTCGGTCATAATTAAGCATCAGGCGTTTTCATACCAGTTTAATCTCTAGTCGACAAATGCGGTCTCGCATTCGTGTGACCCATCCCATGAACCCGTCGGCTGGAGCTCACAAGTCTCAGCTACTTATAAAGCGAGGGAACCTCCTTCAAAGGTGGCATTTACTAAGCTACTTGGATGTACATCGAATCGGCATGACGACCGGCGATGCTAAAAATGAAACCATTACAATTTTAATGGTACCAAAACGAAAGAAGCTAATGCTCTTGAATATGCTCCAGTGCGGACCCAACTCTATCGTATAGGCCGACGGATTTGTGTTAATTGTTTGCTAGAAAAAGGAAAAGCCAACTATTTTTGATCCAACAGGTTTAGCTGAGCAAATATCTTTCGCTATCTGGGATAGTGAACGAGTTCTTCATGGCTAAAAGCGAGTTACGGCGCTCCTGGAGTGCTTCAATGAATGCAGCTACGAAATTCTATTCACATCTTCCAGATGATCATCAAATCTGTCACTCCGTTTAAATCCGCGGATTCAGTAATGTAATGTGAATGTAATCCGGCACTCCAAGCCGGTTCGCTCTGCTTTTTAAGCATAGATGACCTAGGCAATGCGTCTTGAACTATCCAAGGAACGGTCTTAGGCCGTCAAGATTTGACATTGCACTCCTGTTATGGGATACCCAGTGAAGGTAAAATAGCATAAAAAACTAATTTTAGTTACTACGGCACTATACTATAAACACTATTATGCAAATTTGCAATTTTAAATAAAAAAACGTGTGTCACGTATGTGTGACGCTCAGGACAAATTATGAAATTGGGGCGAAAAATGGAAGCCTTCGAAACTTATTTATACATAAGCATGCTGGTCAGAGCTAGATTTTATGACAAGGCATAGGACTTTTGCTATTTTATCTATGCAGCCGGACTCCTCGTCCACTCATGCGCTGGTAGAAATGATAATATACTGAGAAGCCATTCCTTCACTGGACCGGCTGAATAGGTCAACCACATTTAAAATGCTGTTACTACTCGCTTCTTGGACGATGTATTAGACCTTCTATCACTTTTAAGGCCGAAACCACCTTGTCCATGGCGACTGGAGCCTCTTCAAGAAGACAACCACAAGCGATCCAACCAGTAGATACGTAGGGTATCTACGTGGGTGGCCATAGGGAAATAGTGTTGAGCTACCTGCCTGGATAGGAAATGTAGACATCTTTCATGGACAGCTAAACCAGTTACAGTGGCATCTATCGCCTTCCCCATTTCCTGTGTGCAATAATAGACCTAAGCGATCTGAGGACATCCGCAGAAGAGGCGCATTCAAAGTTTGTCCTCCCTGTAGTCTGCGATGCCAAGTTATTGTTAGACAGACAGCTGGAAAGTGAACACACCATAAAATATGTAGATATTAATATCCACAGAGCATGAAAATTCCAACATCCTGATGTACTAAAAATATTTCGCCCAAGTATTTTATCTTAGTGGGGGATCTTAAGGGCCCTTTAATCGAAGAATAACTACGAGAAGCCTTAAAAATGTAACTCAAAGTGTTACCACCATGCTACGGAACACACAAAGAGCCTTTTATGATTTAATCAAAATTATACCACCGGAGATTCGCTCCATGGCATTTGTACTTTTCCAGGTCTTCCTTACGGTTCAGACTCATTGACTTTTATAGGTAATTGTTTGCAGAAACGGCATCATTCTGTACATTTGCTGAATAATAGAAGGAACCTTTCCCTTTTCTTGGGCCCCAAGAAGTCAGCAGCAGTTGCAATGCGCAATCAAGCTACATTTGCAGGCATTTATGCTACTCAAACTGAATTAAGTAGGTTAAGGACTATGTGATTTATGAACTCATATTTCAATAATTAACCTTCAAAGTAAAGAACCAATAAAGCGTTTGCAATCAATTAACTGTTCAACAAAATCCTAGAAAGATTAACATTTGTTCTACTTTTTGAAAGATATTTACTTTTTCAAAAAAAGAAAGCAGAGAAAACTTTTCTTGTGACGTCTAATTTAAGCCCAGCTTGTGCTTTTCAATCAGGAGCACTCCTAGACTTTTTCAAAACAAAACAAAACAAAACAAAACAAAACAAAAAAGACGTTTCGTTTTTTCGCACTAAGTTTTCTAAGTGCAGTCTTGCAAATTTGACTTCCCTACGAAGGGGATTTTTTAAAATCAACTCTCGCCCTTGCTTACGTTGTTCAGTTGAGGAGAGGTAATTCATGGCCAATAAGCAGTTAGTGGGAAAACAAAGTTATAAAGTTTGTCCTCAACCAACGACAAGTGTGGCTTTGGACACAGCTGCTGTTTTGGTAGCTCCAAGTGTGTAAAGATGGGGAGGGGTTTTCGAACCCTTCGGTAGTAATCTTCTCGTCACATGGTTCGTTTCAACCGATGGCTTTCACAAACTAATAGAGAATATACCTCTCATATTGGTGAGACAAAGGCTGTTGGATAATGTAGGACGCTAAGCCCCCCAGTGGTGGGACATCTCTGCATCGCATCAATAGTGACCTCTGCCACCGCGATGGCTCGTCCTCCGATCACCGCACAGTAATGGAGCCTGAAAGCACTTGATTTGAGGAGAAAAGCGTCTGAGAAATCCCAACCGTGGATGGGGTCGCAAAAGATATAAGTCCTTCTATAGGAAGGAAATAATGGACACAACGCAGAGCAGTAGTTCAAAGAGTGTCTGAAATGTCAAACAGCCTTGAGAATCTGCAATATATGACCTCATCTGCAGAGAAAAGAGAGCGCATCAAATAAGAGCTCTTTAAAGCAAGTGAGACGGTGAGACATCTAGAAGGTCGCCCCAGTATTAACACAGATTCAACGATACATGAAACCCTCCACTCCGCGGGATTAGTCAAAAATATAGGAACCTAGACATACTTTTGATGAGTTTAGACCTCTGCAACCTGTTTTTACCTTCTTTGGATCTGCTTTTTGGAACAATTAATTTCTTTTTCGTTTTTCGTTTCTTAAAGTCTAACTACAAGCGTCACATATATGTGACGTGCGTTCATAATCAGAATTAGGTAGCCAGTAACTGCAGCGAACCGAATTACAGGTAAATTTATTGCATAGTACTAAATAATGCTAACTGTGGAGAATTACAAGGATTTTTTACATTTTATTCAGTTCGGTAATGCTAAAGTCAGTCCAGACCAAAAGGCATCCAAGTAGCGGTGGCAGGTTTTCGCTCCAACACCGTGACGGTGGACCCTCCGAATTTAATTAAATTAAACCAAATTGAGTAAAATTAAGAAGTTCGTAAAAGTTATTGAGAACGTGTTTGGGGCATATTTGACAAGACCCTGAAGGTCACCCCTAGATTACCTTTATCTGATTTGACCCTCTACCTCCTTTTAATCGGGTCTTATTTGGGGTCTGTAAGCTGTGCCTACAGTGCGGATCTCGAGGCAATTCAACAGCTCTTGATGCTAAGGCGATGGTACCTGCAACAGCTTGAAAATAGCTTTATATTATCATAAATGATCGATGAGAAGAAACAACACTTGAAATACACATGTGGATAAGTGGTTGGAAGTAACAATCGTACCCGAATCCCAGACGTTGGTGTCGTTTGACTGCCGGTTTCGGTTAAGGCCACTTGGGTAGCCACATTGCCTTGGCTGGGTGGTTTGGCTCCTAGGCCATGCCAACAGCTTCGACTCTATATAGATTTTGCGCAAGTACATCGTCTAATTTTGTTTTTAAGGGAGTCTTAAGACGCTACTCTTGGGACCGAAGTTGTGAGAAACCAACAACTAATCCCATGCTCGGCAAGCAAATAACTTCGACCTGTCTCATGAATCACCCTCAGTATAGACCTCGAGAATTCTCTCCCTAGAGGGGTAAAACTGAGCTTCCGGGACGTGGGTGTAAGCACACGTTTGCACGAAAGCATGTTTTTCAGGAAAACCGTGGCTCTGTGTAAACGCAAATTGGATTAATCAAATTGCAAATCCCATGGTGGCGAACTTTAGCAGCGTGAAAAAACTGTTGATGTCTCCATAACTTATGTGGCAAAAATGAGGTTCACCGACGCCATCCACCTCATTCTAGTGTTCTATAGGAAAGGTATTAACACCGGAGGCAGCACTAGCTATAAACCGTCTAAAAAGCTTCATTTTGGAGTTTCCTTAACATACCTGTATCAAGGCGTCGACACTGTAAGCATATGCTAAAATCTGTCCATATGGAACTGTGTTAAATCTTATACCTTCTTTCACAAGTTTACCTTTAGACTGGTGCTCCAACGTCCAGCTATGAATATGTATGATATTCAGCGGAATTCTCCGCCTCTGAATCCAGTTGCCTAAAGGGACGAAACTCCAGATCCAGCATAATTATTAATCGAGAACAGTGAGATTATGGTCGAGTGCCTCGCCAGTTACATAAAAATATGGTGGCTGTCACGGCTGGCTCGTAGCTTTTATCTTTCAGCAAGTGGCCATATTGCCTTTGCCAGGTATGCTGATGTAATACTTTTTTTTGAACTGCCGGTTTCGGTCACTTGGGTGGCCATATTGTACTTAGCCGGTTGGTCGGCCTTTGGGCCGTGCCAACAGCCCCCATGTCCTCTGTTTCCAGAATACATGTATTCTACCCCCAGTACTATGCCTTCTTTTATCTTAAGGGGAGCCTCGGAACACTACATTGACTTCTGGGCCATGCTGGAAGACACAATTAATTTCTGTTCGTCAAATATATGCGTTCTATCCGGGCGTTATGCCCCGCTTTGTCTTAATGAAAGTTCCGGGCCGCTAAGATTGCATTAAAGGATCATGTGTTTGACGCATTTGCAAAAATTTCACAATAATTCTTGGTTATTAAAGTACCATGAATGCATAGTTATAAGCATTAGATTATGCAAGAATATGCTATTATAATTAAATGGTAAACAAGGAACAAATGCATTAAGAGCTATTGTTTTAGCTTCATTGTTTTGAATTTAATATTTATCCCAATTTATTTTGCCCATTCCAGTCAAAGTGCTTGCTCAACAATCATTTTATAGGTCTTTTTTAAAAATCGTTGCTATTTTTGCAGGTGCATTGCATGATTGTTTCCCTTGTGATGTACCAGTTGAAAATTTCCAAAATGCACTGTTGTTTTAAACAACCAATGGCAGTGCGACGTGCCTTACTCGAACTGCTATCGTGATTTTGTGCAAATGCGCTATCTCGCTGCTTATCTTTTGGCCCAGCTTGGTGGCACCGGTCGTCCTCAGGAGTCAGACATCAAGAACATCTTGAGCTCAGTTGGTATCGAATGCGAGCAGGAGCGAGCTAAGCTGGCAAGTACAATCTTTTTTTCATTTAATGTAATTAGGTGATTGATCAATTGCACGGTAAAAATGTGCATGATTTGATTAACACCGGCAAGGAAAAGATGTCTACAGTCTCTTTTGGGGCTGCTCCGGTCGCTGTTCCATCAGGTGGCGCTCCCGCTGCCGCCACCGCTGCTGCTGAAGCTCCTAAAGGTGGCGACAAGCCTGCTGCTCCCCCCAAGGAGGAAAAGAAGGAGGAGTCTGAGGAATCTGATGCCGATATGGGTTTCAGTCTCTTTGACTAATTATTTGTGAATTAAAGGGATTTTTATGATGTTGCTCTTGTTTTCTCTTACCTATTTAAGTGTGTCATTATATCCTATGGTGGTTTATGTCTTAGAAGTCATTTGCGCTTATTATGCTTGGTTGCTACCTTTTGTCATTAGCAGAGCTATTCGTAGTTTTTTGACATTGGCGCGTACGTATCATTTCATCTTTATTGGCATTTTCATACCTCAATTACATTTAAATTAAGCTGCTTTGGAATGTACTTATTGTATCTGTTGGAGTGTGATGAATCCTATCGTTGCGGATGTTATCAGAAAGAAGAGTGTGCAAAATCCGAACAGCATAATCCAGAAGCTGAATCTCTTTATGTAGGCTTGGATTGTTGGTAGGCATCCCTAAAGAGGCGAGTTAGGCTTTGCTCGCTTTTACCCTGTAGTATATCGCGTCGTTATGCGGTCCGCTCGTAAACTTCGGAGGCCCGTATTGCCAGTTTTGACACCGATCGAGGTTTTCATATTCATCGGTCAGTTGGCGCGTCAAGTAATTCACTTTTCTGTAGCAGCAGGACTTGGGCACCATTCGGAAGGCCGGATTGGAAGCTTAGGGGAGAGTGAGTTCCTTGATTAGGAGTTAAAAGGATTTTAATTGTACTTAAGTCGCTAAAGAGCAGTCCTGGTCGGAGGAGTGGAGGTAGGGTCCTAGGTCTGAGCTACGTTATGATCCACTGGGCTACTATCGTGGTGTTGGGTGGACTCCGATGGTGACATTTTTATTGGTGTCATTATGACTGGTAGTTTGGTGGCTCCGTGTCAGGATATTATGCAAATTTTCTACACGGTTGTGCGACTCGCTCCGCGTCAGAAGGAAATAGCCATGCGGATACAATTTATTAACTGTCAGCCAACAGCTGTCAGATTAGCTATGTTCTTGTGTCGGTAAAAGAATGTCTAAACTTGATGCAAAATATAAACCCTAATTAAGGGGAAATTGTCGGATTTCAAGCCTTCCGATGTTGGTCCATGCTACTTACAAGTTCTTAAGCAGACCTGAGTGGGAAGTCTGCACCTGTACCCTCAGATGAGGCTGTGAAGGCTCTGTTCGGGGGCCTTACATCAATTCATCAAAATTTAAGAAAAGATTAACGTGACACGTCAACAGAGTTAACTACTTTATCGGACAGGGCTGTTGATTCATACCTTCCCTGTTTCCTAGTAACGACAATATCTATGGGCGTTAACCAAGCAGAGTTTCGTGTTCTTTCCTCCTCAAGTATGCGTTGCTGCGCCAATGTACTAGGAATAAAATTTGAAGTCACTCTGGTTCCGTTTTTCTCAAAACACTGGCGGCCTCTACCGGCTCAAGCTTGGAGGAGCTTTTCCTGCCATTACGCGAGGCTACATTTGAAAGACTGTGACTCTCTACCTTTCATTCATGGGGCTAACAGAGCTATCAAATTTCTGAACTATAAATAAGTTTCCTCCATTGGTTTGTTTAACTTAAGAATAACAAGTCACCACCGTAAATTATCTAGCGATTTGAGACATGAGGGAAGCGAGCTGCCAACCAATGCATAAATACTTATCGTTTGGGTCTTTTCAGCTCTTGATATCCCATACCAGCTAATATAGCTCAAATGAAACCCTTCTTAAATGCCAAAATTCATATAACTACTCACTTACAATGCATTTCACTTTACAAGAAAACTCAGACAAAATTATGCCGCCTCAATTTTCCAAAAGTGATGACATTCCTTTGCAAGTTATGGAGTTCAGGCAATTCGAAATTAGAAGGGTTGGGACACCTAACCTGGAATAGTCTGCGTATCATCCAAGAGCACTGAATTTTCATCCAGGAACCACTTGGATTCGCGCCAAGCACTCCAACCATTGTCATCAACTGCGCAACAGAGAAGATAACCCTGAAGATAATCCCATGATGTGGTAACCAAGGCTAAGGTTCCATAATTATCCTTCAAGTTTTTTAACATCACTGCTCCCACATTATCTCCAGCCTAAAAGTAACAGTTGTGGTTAAAAGGACTAAATGAACTTCAAAAAGCGAGTTTAAAGAAATTGTCTCACCAGATAAGGAAATACTAGAACGAGAAGCAGTCCAATTAGTAAGATGATGATAAGAAGGGTCGATCCTGCGACAAGCTTTGATAAAAACTTTTGTGTAAAATAGTGAAAATGACGAAACGCTGAGTAGGTAAAAGATTTGATAGATAAATGGCTAACGAGAAGGGGCGGTCAAATGCATAGATAATTTGAATTAAGTGGCAGAAATGGATAGAAGGATATAAAAATGTAAGTGGCAAAACTAACCACAATGACAAAGAACCTATTTTTTGTTGACATTCCACACATTCCCAGAAAGGCAGTCCATATGGTGCAGAGGCTAGCAAAAAGTACGACATACATTCCATAGTAAAGATTGATTCCAAATGTTCTGGTTATTTCACCATGCGTGTAAATTGCCATCAGACTCACCACGAAGGTGCATATTCCAAGTAACTAGACAACCAAACATTAGTAGGGTGAACATTAAATAAAAAAAGCAAATGATTTTAAAACGATAGTTAAATTACCAAGCTAAAGAGGCAAGAAAAGTCACCGATGGCTCTTGTGCAACATGTCTTATGGCACAGACCTCCTTCAACAGCAACAATGTTTTGCCTCATGCTAAATCATAACCTAAAAACAATAAAAAAATCCGAAAATTTTACATCGAGAAAGCCCATTAAGTGGCACAAGACATGCATGTTAATCATTCGATCAGAGCAGATACTGCTTTAGGCATTTCTGCCCCATCAAACTTCTTGAATGTTACTAACGGATGTCAAGTAATGCAAAAAACAATTTTCACACTACCTTTTTATCTTGCCCCAAAAACATTAAAATGCGAATAACCAACCAAAAAATTTGAATGGACTCCTGATTAGAATTGATACATGTTAGTCAACATGAACAAATGTGACCTTACAAATTTACATGTTTAAGGTTTTAAATATTTTTATAGCAGCCAGTTTGCATAAAGTTTAGACTAATATTTTAACCTAAATGGTTTTTTAAAAGAAATATTCTTAAGGTTTTTAGGCACTTAGCAAACTCACTAAGATGATTAACCCTCAAATACCACCTAGGCAACAAAATAGCAAACCGATTTTTTCGATGGTAGAAATTAATCACTTAGGGATTTTTTTGTTTGAGTTTGCTTAATTTTTAAGCGGCTTATGGTAAAACTGGCCGATTTAACCCTCCTTGGTTTTGGATACCTCCTGATCTAATGGATTCTTCTCTTCTTGTCGATTTTCGGAAAAAGGTTTTTCTCGTGTAGCTCTTACTGTTTTAGAATGAAAGCAACTTTGCCCTCTCAGATTTGCCTGCAGCGCTGAAAGAGGTATGTTTATCGTTTTCCTCTGCAGGTTTTCGTGTGTCTATCTTTAGTTTTGCTTTAGTTTTATTTGTTTTGAATGCTTCACCTTCTGGATCTGCCTATGGTTTTCACGTTTGTCATTCGCCACTCTTCTTTTCCTTTCGGTGCTGTTATCTTAGTCTATTAATAACATTCTTGCTCTTTAATTAGTGTCATTATTAAATAAGCTACACGATTTTTAGATTTGCTGTTGATTTTCTTGTGAGTTTCTGTTTCAATTTGTTTAAAGAAAGTGTTCTCTGGATGCAAACTGTTTTTGGAAAATCCAGTCAATCGAAACAATGCTGATGCCATCGTTTGTTTACTCATTTTGAGTCGCGATCCTGACTACCAAAAGCGCTTATCAGAACTTGACATGCTCTCTCTACTGTTTCGGGAAGCTGCTATCGAGCCGGATTCACCAAAGCCATCGGATGAATGCATTATAGGCGCTCTAAAATGCCTCTCGAATGTCATTTTCAAAAATCCCGACATTATACACCTCTTGAGGTGCGTTTTTCCATTACCGTTGCTTGAGTAAACTGCGTTACTGCTGATCAGCGAGTGTTCACGCTCTCCCATGATGTTGATGAGTAACCTTTCGTAGATCCCACCTGCAGGAATTCAATGCCATCGTAGGGCACTGACATGCACATTCAGTAGCGTCGATGTGGTTCGAATTAATGCTCCTTTGCTTCTTACATTGACCAGGACGAAGCACTGCTTGGACACGTTGCTGGATCGTTGCGAGGCTCAGACCAAGGGCTCCCCCAACTTCCAAATCGCATTGTTTGATCTGAAGGTGCTCTTCCTCTGTTCTGCCTTGGAGTCAGCCGCGCGCCTTGAAATTTTCACATCGCGTTTTGAATCCGACACTTTTGTTAACCTTCTTCGTTGGGCACTAGCCACAGATTTCTCCACCCAGCCCCAAATGGTTGAAATCGCTGTAGAAACGCTAAAGTTGCTTTTCAATCTAAGTTACGCCATGAAGGAACGAGATTACGATCAGGTGAGTTGATGTTTCTTTCTAATTTTCCTTGTCTCCTCTCCCTTCAGCGACTTTACGAATCCGCCTATCGTGACCTTACTGTCGTTATTCGTGAACTGCTTGTGAAGCCGGCGAAACCTCGTGAACGCAGAATGGAGCTCGTTAGGTAGACACCATTAAAAAAACTCGACCACACTCTTTCCCTTCACAGTCACTCGGTCAACTTTCTCACCACGGTTCCGACTGTATGCTACGTGGACTTGCTCTTTCCACCGCCTGATGTTGAGGCTTCTATGCAATCTGGCGATTTTCACACTGACCCGCAGGTTACTCGAGCTCTCTCAGTTCTTGTCGAGTTTTTGGAGTACCAGTTGGATCAGGTGATTCTTTCTCACATTCACGCATGAATTGTTGTTCGGTTTTGTAATTTAGCAAGCTATGCGTTGGTAAGGTGGTTGAATGACTGACTCGTAATCTGTAGATACGAGTAGGTGTCTGTGGGGTTTGGTTTTCAAGCTTTTGTCAGCAAAATACATTGCCATACGAACTTATCTATTAGGCTCGCAGCTTCCTTCATCTAAATTTTGTGGTTGCACCCTATCTATAGGCTCTGACTGGACGGAATTCCTCGGTGAGTTCGTTTTATGGTCCACCTGTCAGTTGCATTAACTCCCACCCAGTAGTACATCGCCTAGTAGAATACAGTGTAAGGTATTTTCTCCCTACCTTGCTACTATTTCGCTCCTGCTGAGGTGTCTGGGTGGACTATTCTTGGCTCCATAGGGTATGGAGCTGGTTCCACTTCATGCAAACTTCGTAATTTGATTGTATGTAGTCGCTCATTGCGGAGAACTTGTAATCAGTGTTTGTCAAAGGGCATTCGATCTTGTGAGTGGTGGTGGATTCATTTCTGAGGTACTTTTCATCACTCCAAGACAATATAACCTTACTACCCCTTATCGAGCACGCCAGCTTGAAATCAGACCGCCATATAGTACCCGAGTGGCTGCCAAACCATGGGGTCAACCAGAACAAAACCCAACAGCCTTGTTTTTGTTTAATTAACTTCACGGCATAGCACGTTTTTTTCAGACTTCGTAACTGAATGCTTGTTTTTCGTTATTCTGCGGTTGGTAAACAAAAACAGGACGACAAGTCACCACCTCGTTCTGGGCAACCGCTTTCTCCCATTCTGACCGTGATGGCTACTGCTTCAAAGGCTAACAGAACAATCAGAAAGTACTTCCGCATGAGGGTATGTGCCTCACCCTCCTTATCAGAAAGAATCTGACTAATTAAGGTTCTACCGATTCTGTTTTTGTTTTTTTTTTTGCCTGGAATTGTAGCTTCTGCCATATCTGGGTGCAGATGTCAAACGTCTGCCCGAGACAGGCAATACCCTTCGTAATCGGTAAGTAGGTTTTCTCACCAGTCAGAAGTGCGCATCTCATGGGCTGCTGGGAATCCCCTCCTTCCCTCTTCAGGCTGTGTAGTAGATTAACCGCCAAGGCGAAACTGGACGATGGGACTGTGGAGGCTGTGGCACTGCTCATTTTTATCCTCTGTAAGGAAAAGGGTGAGTTTTACCTCTACCAAGTGAGGAATTATCCTTGTGCTCTTTTTGGCCCGACTTACTGCGACGACTTTGTTTGGTGTCGGCCTCTTTCGAGTTTCTCACTTTCTTCTCCTGCTTCCAACCTCCCACTGGTGCTGATGAATGTGATTCGAGGCTGTCCACTTGATGCATCACGATTAAGTTGGGTTCAAGGCTGTAAAAGCTTTTTGTGTATAATTCAAAAGAAGTGCTATGGCAGATTGCTACTATTTGGGAGAGATACGATGACGGGTGGGCCTCGCATTCCGTGCACTATCAGACGGCTGGAAAACTCACTATTTTTTACATTTTTTCACGTGAGCCACTAGGAAAAGACTGCTGGCTGACCGGCTGGCTGATTTGGGAAGACTGGTTGTTAGTCTGTGAATTGTTTCCTCGGTGAAGGGCGAGTGAATACGGCTGTGCTCAATATAATCGGGTCAGGACTAATAAATCAGTGGTAAGAGGCTCGTGGGAAAACTTGGTCAATCACTCCGAGACGGAATGTGAGGGAAATGCTGTCACGTGCCCATTTTGAGCATTCTCTAGCTGCTCTTTCTCCAAGACCCAAGTGATTGGGAATGGAGATGGCCAGACTATCTGCCTGTTAAAAGCCTTGTGAAATCAGCTGGTAATACGGAGTAAGGATAGATCGCACGAATCCATCGATGGCAGTTTCCTGTCATTCCTTCGGGGAGGCAATCTGACACGTGAAACTTCCGATTCCTGCATGTTGGAGGGAATCGGGAATGCACCACAAGAGAGGTAAGCATTCAGGAGCAACGAAAGGAAAATTTGATTAACGTTAGACAGTAAGATAACTTTCTGGTGGTGCTTGGTGCTACTGAAAGCATTGCTTTCCAGACCAAATGAGTGAGTGGTTAGTTAGAGCTTTTCGTAGGTTTGTGCGTTCGAAAAGTGGGGGCTTCTATGCCTGTGACAATTGGATATTCTCCTCTCTTCCAGTCGACCGCGCAGTGAAGTACTCGGGTTTCGGGAACTTTATGGGCTTCCTCTCACGCCACGGTCTCATGGCACCGTCTGGAAGTCGTAGCGGCAGCGACACATATTCCTCGACTTCCTCAGACTCCGAGACAGAGGACTATCGGGAGTTAAAAGACCAAATTAACCCTGTCACAGGTCGTGTTGAACCACCGCGTCGTAACCCCATGGAGGGTCTCAGTGATGAGCAGAAAGAGTTTGAGGCTATGCAACTGGTCAACAAGATTGATCAACTTCAGAGGCTAGTCTTGTCTAGGTTTCTTTCAAACGCTCTCTTTCATCACCTTTTTTTACCTTTCCTCTGCCTTACCCAAATCGGGAGTTGTGATTGAAGCACTTTTCTGTGCTATACGTACAGGGCGTTTAAGTGAAATTCAAGGCCCTAGCCCTTGTCATACCTGTCAAGGTTGTCAAAAACCCTCATAGTCTTTTTGCTGGAATTACTTTATGCTACCTGTCGGGTAACAAAACCCGATAGACGATATTTGAGCCCGTGAAGGCTTTTACGCGACAGTAATTCATGTCTCAGGAGGGGGTTGAACAACTAAGAAGTACAATTAGATCAAGTTTTTCGTCTTTTTAATTGCTTTTTTAGAAGCGGTGTAGTCCAGCCAGGAGTTGTGGGTGAGGATGGACGAGTGCGACCCGCGGAGCACGTCTTAGAGTTGGTGGAGAACATTCCCGACGAAGAGGAGGACGAGGAGTCAGATTAACCACCGCCTTAACTTTTGTCTCTTTCTTTTGTTTACCTTGCATTTACTGGTTGCAGTCATCGTGATAATCAACAGTTCTGTTCTTATTTATCTCATGTGTCTCATAACTTCCTTGCTTCTTCTCTGTAGCTCAAGAGATTGAGAAAAAGATGTGATGCCATATCGGAGAACTCTTGTGGTTGTATGGTCGTGGGGTGGGTAACCTCATCACTATTCAGACTATCCTAACGCGTGCAAAAAAGGAGTTCGGTGTCTCTGGGTGACGTCATGATGCACCAGATGGTTCTGGCCCAACCGACTTGTAGCATCAGTCATGGGAAGGTTAGGCATATTTCTCAAGGGTTGCGTGAAAGCGATTTCAGAGGTTATCAAAATTTGTTGCCAATACAAAATCCCACCTATTAAGTGACAGTGTTCCTCTGCGAAAAAAGCACGCACGAAAATGATTGTAAAGAAATTTGGAAAAGTTTGCGTGATAGTAGGCCTTAGAAGTTCCAACATCCGGTTCTCAGGCCACCACTTTTTTTGGACAGATGGAGCCACAATAAGCAAAAATAATTCGTTTAAGTTGTGTTTAAATTTCGGCCCAATAAAGAATGCAAGGAAATTTTTCGGATTTCCATTTTCCAATGGAGAAATACTACCCTACGACGGCAATTAAATTATCGAGTTCCGCAGAATACACGATTTTTTTAAGGCAAAGTACATCTGAATGAGTTTGGTTAGAGCCGTAGAACTTAATGCTTGTAAACTGCTACGAGTATTTTAAATTATATTAATCAAAAGTTTAGCCTTGTAATGAGATTTACCAAATGTCTCTTGCGGCGGCATCTTATTACGGAATATGTTTCTGTAATACCCAGATCTTTAAAAACCAGGCTAATTTTGAAAAATTAATGCGTATTTTAGCAGGTGCACGGGCATTCCCAGCTTTCACGTGTGCAGATCGTTGTGTGACGGCCACGTGAGCTTTTCGCAAGTCTTCGACGTGGTTTTATCCAGGCCGCTTTCGGTCAGTTATCGAAGATATGGCTACTTTTGCCCCCCACAAGCAATACCCATTATATCTTGGAGGATGTAGTGTGCAGTTATTTTGAAGATGAAGGTTCCAATGCCGTATAATCTGCTAGAGGCGAATTTCCTCCATTCACGAAACTCTACTTACCATGCTTTTCCCCTAGACAGAAGTCCCTCCTTTATTTTTATGTTCTTGTTTGACCGACACGTGTTTACTGTAAATTTGGTTAAAGCCATTATACGTATATTTTGTCAATGTTTCTGCGTTCCATAACTGTTTGTGCCGTTGCATGGTTAATTTTTATTTGCTTACAATTTCTGCATTGACTAGAAGTTAGGGGTTAGCGTTGGTGGAGAAATGTGTAGGATGACCTTCTCAATCGCACTTTAAAGCTCTCCGGAGTCTGCCATTGGAATAATTCATTAAACTTCTGTACTTTAGTTTGATCTCAGCATAGTGTAGAAATTATACCGTTCACACCTCCTTTTACGTCTGTTCCGACTACAGATTAGCTTATTATGCTGGATGAGCATTCGCTTCGTATTGTTTTGGGTCATGCCTACTAAGGAGTGCCTTCTCGTCCAACTTTTTTTCAAGTTTCAGGTTGCGCGTTTAACATTAAACTTAGTGTCTTTGGTACATTTGTATTCCGACAAAAGTCTGTTTACGTAAGGTTGACCGTTCATCGAGTCTAACTGGTGTTCTCTTTCTATCCATAATGGTAATTTTTTTAGCGGTAAGAGTTGTAAACCTTTTGGGATTGGTCGCAGCGTTTTGGACTGCTTGACATAGTTAACCAGTTAATAATCTTTCTCGCTGGTATTTCTGACGTTTGCTCAGGCGTAGCTCATTCATTTCGTCTTTGATTTTTACTAAAATTGGGCATTTCCGAATTGTACATCTAAAATTCTTAAACGTGGGATTCGCTGTCTTTATTTCGAAGCCTCGAACATTTTAGCAGCGTTTACTTGTCACCTTTCTTAATATATCCTTTGCCGAGCCCTTGTTGTGCGTCGATTTTTGTTTACCATTGCAGTTGGTCGCTCTGTGCACGCGTGTTCCTTGTTCTCTCATAAATTCTGCCTTTCGCTTCACCAGAGCCATGTCCACCAGTATCAAATTTCTTAGGTGAGTTTTTATGGACTTCTGCTCACCCCATAACCTCTATTTTTATTTTCGGCCGTAAAAATAACTTTATGGATCTGCGCTCTCCCTCCCCCAAAAAGTGCCCCCTCTATATTACAGTTCGTCAACTCCTACGCTCCCAATCTCCCCACCTGAGTCTACCCTCATGTTTGCATTGCGTATGGTAATTACTTGTTTCAGCCAGTTGTGTAAAACTTCTCTTTTAGTCATTGAATTGGCAAATTGTTGGTGTCATATTCTAGCAGTGAATAATCTACGGCTCCCAATAGCGAAGGTATTACTTGATCCATCCAGAGTTCCTCCTTATTTTTCCATTTTGCAGTTTTTTTATCGCATCCCCCGATTCTTTGATCGCCCTCTTGTTAATGCCTCCGCGTTAAGTGAATTCAATAAACTTGACTTTTTAGTTGTCATTTAGTATTTAGTAGTCCGTTCATCCATCGTTCCAACTACCAGTTCCTAAAACCGGCCAATTATGAACTTGCCTAACTCTTATTGGTCACTTGCCACTGGTCAAAGGGGGGAAAGACTGGGGAGGCGCCTATATCGACTGTTACCGAAGTATAGTCATAATAGCCATGGATGAGACGGAGTTGGTGGTTCCCTGGGAGAAGCAGCAACGTATGCTCAACTCCTCCAATCCACAGGCCTCATCCCCAGTGCGTAAGAGCTTCTCTTACGCCGGTGTTTGGCAAGATCCTGGCTCAGCTCAATCAGGAGCAATCTGTACTGATGCTGCTACCGCTGCAGCAACTGCAGCTGTTACTGCTCCGTTTTCGGTACCGCATCCGCCGGCATCACTTTCGTCCACCTCCGAGGAGGGACTCTCCTTGGCAGGCTCCTCCACACGAAAGTCTTTGTCGGTTGCCGATCCCATGTCCATCATATTTCAGGCTGGTGCAAAAATGAAGTTTGTACCATTTTTTGCTAGACAGGGAGCTCCAGCTTTGGCACTAAGCGGTGATGGTGAGGTGTCGTGCAGTTTTATCAGGTTGGTTGCAAGGCTTTCAGCATCATATCCTTCCTCATTTTCGTCTCCTCTCCCATTTCTTGATTTTTTCATTGATATTATAACAATCTGCAACTCAGAAAAGATAATAACCCTCTATTCGTGGGCCGAAGTGCCTGTGTGGCAGTCCCCTTTTAAAAACTTTCGTGATCACTTTGCTCCTTTCTTTAGCTTTCTCTATCCCTAGTGGGCTGTAAATGTGGGATTAATCAGGGTTCTTAGCGTTGTACTTTCTAGCTGTCTCTTCTCCTCTCACGCCATTTATGCACCCTCTACATTTTCACTTTGCTAAGCGAGACCTTTCTCATTCTCTTTGTATCTGTGCTGTGGGAAAAAATTAGATGCCGTTTTGGGCGTCCCCTTTTGCTTCATGAATATTACAATTATCTCACTTTGGGCCGTCATTTCGACTTCAATTAGTGCTTGCGAGGGAGGGTCACTTATCTACTTGGAACTACAATTAATGGAGAATGGGAAAAAGGTGAGATTTACTAGATTCTATTTGGTACCTCGTCTTTTCAAAGTGGTTAGCCCGAGTTCGGGGCATAAATTGCTGTAGTGGAATTTGTGGGCACTTGTAGGACGCCCAGGACGTATTGCCACTTGACATGGAAAATTCTCTCAGGTGTGCGGGGGATGTAATAATGAGCCAGGAAGCAGAGGGTCCAAATTCTGCAGATCAGTGCAAGGTGCCCCATAACTTATAGCACCACACGATTGACGTTGTGAGAAGATTTGCGCTTTAAACGGGTGTGGGTTCTGTCATAGTTTCCCCCGCGACCTCCATGTTCCCCCTTGTGGTACTTCTCCATTCTTGGTATCGCATGTAGTTCCACACAGAATAGGTCGACTGTAAACAACTGAAAAATCAGGGAGCGTAAAAGACGTAGGTGGGGTGTGGCCTTTCCAAATACTTGTTTTCATGACAAGTTTTTTACCATGGAAACAAAATTGTTGATAAACTGCAGTTTGTTTAGATTTTGCATGAACAGCGTCAGTCTATTAGGCTTCTCGATGCTGGAAAATGTAGAGGAAGTACTCACTTTTCTCCCACTTGGATTCCATGAAAATAGGATTATCTTAGAAGTGTTTTGAGGTATTTCTCGCTTACAACCTTTCACCTTTGAGTCAGGTCCTTTTGCATTGTTTACTTTCCTCCTTCCCCTCCCAAAAAATGCTCCTTTACGTACTTAAACCTCTCACCTTTTGTTCTTCCTTGTGCTTTGTTCGATACAGATGAAGCTCAAGTCAAAACGATACTTGAGGAGTTCATAAAAGATAAGGATACATTTTAGGGCGTGAAAGGTGTAGTTAATCTTTTTATGTACTCCTCTGTTACATTCGTTCGCTAATTTAAGCCGACTCGGAACTCAGGCACTGTGGGTTCACAGGCTGACCCCCGTGCTAGCTGTTAATTGTTTCCATAGAAAGCCTCGTTTTTGTGATGTATCAGTTCTCCAATCGGAGGTGTATCACGCGCCTGAGTGACTATTGGCGGAGATGTCTGCGGGCTGAGAACCACCGAGGCATTGAAGATTGTTACTGACACATATGCACAACTGTCCCTGAAATGTTTTTTCCACCATCCAAGCCCTCGCCGTACGTGAGCGTTGCATCACCGTATCGTAGAGTGGTCATGGCCCTTTGTAGGTATCGCGCACCGCCACCGCGACTCTCCATTTTGATCGTTCCGTCGATTTTCCAGCCTGAATGAGACGAAGAATTTGCTACGGGCGTCTCTCTTACCATCCGGGTAAACCAAATCTACCAGTAGCAAAGTGGTTTCATTAGTACTTTTCAAGGCGACATTGTTCACTCAGGCGGAGTTAAACGAGCGCGTGAATTTCAAGACCTTCTAGAACGTTTAAGCGATGAGAAATCGCAAAAATGGAAAAAGGATCGGCTTTGGACATTGCTGGCACGTCCAGTAGGGGAATCCTTCATCATCCCTGTTGTCCACATCTTTGTTGCCGGCCTGTCTCTTGGCCTAACGCATTGACAGAGGTTAGACAAACATAGCAGCAACCGTAAAAGCTGTCGTTTCTTATAGGACAAAAGGTGACTAGAAGCTTCTGCAGCTCAGAATCGTGCAAAACTACGTCCATGCAGTCTATCAAGTCTAGGATGAGCAAACAGCAGTGTTATTCTTACCCTCTCCCGCATAAAATCTTTTCCAGTACCTTTTTGAGTAGTTTCGTTTGAGATTTTCTCCGTAAATTTTTTCCCCTAACATCTGATGCCCATGAGATAATGCTGTCCTCCCTCTTGTCCTGGCTGTAATTGCTATGAGCCTTTGCCCCTTGACCAAAAAACAGTTTACCTACCTGTAGCCAACGTGACGGTGACCGGAAAACGTTGGACTTTGTGCAGATAAACGTACAATTAAAAGAAGTGACCTTAGACAGAGAGGTCATGTAACATCCCTCGTTAAGTGATGTTTTGTTGATTGCTAACACAACACTTTACTGCCTCTGTTGCTCACAGAAGTACATCTACCCATCTTAGAGGGTGATAAAAACCTCCTCTCCTTCCTCTTCCCTCCTCCGTATTCTCTACAATGCTTCGAAGGTTTCCTTTGTTCCACATCATTTGGATCTCAAGATGCTCCTCCAAACGCTCCTCCCCCCTCCCCCTCCCTCGTCCTGCCGTTTGAATGAGACGAGGAGAGAGAGGCTGGGAAGGGCATTTTTCCCATCTTGAGGAGAACAAAAAAACCTCCTTTTGGATGAGGGCTTGGTGTTTTAACATTCGATTGTTTTTATTTTCTGCATGGCGTTAAGATGCATCTCTGGTTCAATGTTTTTTTCTTGCCTCTTGCCCATCCCCAATGAGATATTTAAGATGATGTGCATTTCACAGTCCCATTTTTTACATGCTCTGGGGAATTAAAATTCTCTTTCTCCCTCTCTCTAGTCTTTCTAATCAGGACAATGGAATGATTAGGTGGGAAACGAGTCACGTAATTCATCACTTGTCTCTCCTCCTCTCCCCTCCCTTCCACCTTCCGATTCCGTTGCCTCCGTCTTTCATGCCGAACGAATGGAAAGGATTTTTTTAATTTCAAATGATGGTCTGTAACTGTCGATTGATGGTGGTGTGTTGGGGAACGGTGACAAGAGAGTGAAGGATAGGTCTGTTTAACTGTGTCCTTCCAGATATCTGACATTTGATGGAGGGTGATAGCGGTACTCTCAAAGAACGCCTTTTTATGATAACAGTGGATAGTGCTCTGCCATATCAAATCCTCCAGCATTGGGTGTAGCGCTTGAAGACATCACGGTAGTATGAAAGGCAGGCACTGTGTTGTCAAGACCATAGCTGACCTTCTTCCCTAATTAAGTCCTCCACGTCTCTCGTTTTGCTGTTCTACTCCTGCTGACAGTACTTTCTGTGGATTGGTATATATTGAGAGGCAAGGGGCGTCACAAGGGAGCACAATGACCTTCATTAAGACCTGAGGTATTTGTCGCAGTCAGTATCACTTGTCAATCCTTCCAAGGTAAACTTCCACAGATTTGGCCATCCACAACCGCTGAGACATGGCCTCTAGCCGGCATTCTTACCCAGTCTTGAAGACGAGGATACAGCAAATCGGCGTGGAAGAAGGTCATGAGCAAGAGATCATGACTTCATTTCCGATGAAAGGGACTGGCGTCCTATCACCACGTTGAGCTGAAGTGCGCCTGCTTCTTGGTGATGCTACTGGCAAGTATCGGTACGCGTCTGGGCTACCTCGGTAGACTGTCATCTAACCTAGAGACATCTCCACTACCACTGCAATTAACCAGACTGACTGGACTGGTTCGGACCCCTAGGACACACTGGGAAAGTAGGTCACACTTGCCATCGACAACACGGCACTGTTTTATCGCGATAGCATCATTCAGATGCACAGTGTATTTACAAAGTCCCACATAACTTTCCACTTTCTGCCAATCGGGAAAGGGGAGAGGAGAGAGGGCGTATACGGAAGTTGTGACGCAGTCAGTGACACAGTTTAGCACAGTGATGATCAATTCTCGCTAAACATCATTTTGGTGTCTTGATTCTGAACAAAAAAAAAAGGTGAGAAGAGGACATTTTGGTCACTCAACCAACCAGTCAGTATTCACCCAAAAGTGGCTCACAGGGCCATACACCCATAGCAGTTCTGTTTGTTTCGTTTTGAGGCTTTTGTTAGGGAGGTACCGCGTCTAAAATATGCCATTTCGGTTTCCCTGGACGCTTACTTCTCTGCGCTTCGTTGTCTTCATGGGATTCAATGCCTGTGCCACGAAAATTGCCACACCTTGTTTCTGTCACTCTTCCTCGTGGATGCGATGGCTGTGGTTGGCGATTTGATTCGGGGGATTGCGGTGTAAGCGTCTTCAGCAAAAATTCAAACCTTCCAGTTGAATCACATCGCAGGAAGTGGATGGCAGATGGTATTCCTCCTGATTCACTCGCAAGACAATTGTGATGCACCTGTCGGTGGGGCTGCCTCCACTTTCTATACTCACCAGTGGTACAGGGGCGTCAGAGACGAATCCTTACATAAACACACACACCCACAGCGTGTCCTCGTGTTCCACCACGCCAGCAAACCACTTGTACTATCGCATGGACTGATTCATCTGTGAACAGTCCATCTTCACACAGTTAGGACTCAACATCAACTTAACTTTGATTCTCTATTTCAATAAATTAAGTGGTGACTCGATTTGTTGTACCTAGTACTTATTCCTTGCAGCCTTAGAGGCAATTCCTCGCGTCACATATGTGTGACGCCAGTGGTGAACCTGTTGAGAAACCAATTACTCAAGTCAAACACCAACTCGTTGATGTTTGTACCCATTCGCATAGTTGGTTGAAAGCAAAATTGTCAGAGCCTGTTTTTTTCCTGCGCTACAAATATGTGACCAATTTTCCTCCATGATTGTATTCTATCCTGTCAAAAGCAGATGCCTTTGCTCTTGATTTATGTATAAGTCATCTCTCCAGTCTACCCAATTACCATGGTGATTAATTGACCTTTGGATTTGGTAGCTCAGGCCGTACAGATCGAAGGTATCGTAATTTTTGTGTCTGATTTCACTTACGACTTTCCAATTATCCTCTTCTCCCCTCTCCCTCTCTCCCTCACCTTCATTTCATCACGTATGAGTACAGGAGTCACCTACTCTCATTTCATTTACCATGGTTTTATGGATCCCACATAAAAGTTGGCCTCACATCTTGCCCCTTGATTGCTGAGTAGGTATGTTCCCTTTGAAGCATTCGCTTGATTTTACCTTAAACTTTCGGCTTTATTACCTCCATCTTGTCCCTCATTCTGTATCCCTTTTCTCCATCCCTACTGCACTTTGCGCACCTGTTGTGATCCATGAAGGCCGTTCCAAATTGTCAACAGTTTTTTCGCCTTTTAATTTAGTAAATAACTTTAACTGCCCTTTTTTAAAATGACAACATCGTTTGACTGAATCCCCTTAAAGGGACCTAGGAGTTCATCTTTCCGTCTCATTTTTCTTTTTTGTGAACCGGGCTACTGGAACTTTCTGAGTCCGTTGTGTAGATGCTGGAGATGTTCGAGTCTGGACGAGGCATTTAGCTCGCCCAAAATTGTGCTGTGGGAGGAGATCCATCTTGATTTTAAAACCCAAATACCTCACTGTGCGGTATATTAGGGGAGTGGAAGGGAAGGAGATGAAACTCTGTTTACTACAGGAATGGAATTCTCTCTGTTTTTTCATAGACACACACTATTTGTCTACTTGCTTACCTGCCTATCAGCCAAACTGAATGTTTCCATGGTCTCCAATCCATATTCCAGCGTTTCACTAATGCGTGAAGAGCTTGTTGGTGAACCCGAACCCATCCTAGGTCAGTTCTGTCAAAAGCCTTCTCCAAGTGCGTGACCTAACCTCTCCGAACAGTAAATATTCATGAATGCTGATGGTGTGTTCATTGTTCCTCTCATGGAAGCATTTGTCTTCCCTTTCTGGCGGCTAGGTGACTAGGCGTCTCATCCACTGGATGAATGTATATTCAAGAACTGGTCTTTTAGGCCGTGAGTTCAAGATTGCCAGCTGTGTCCTGCTACATTTTAAATTCTTCCATAGATACAAGCAGATAATTGAGAGGTTGGGCTGTCTAGACCGGACAGGTCTGACCAACGTAATCTGCATTGCCTATAGGACGGACTTGTCATTTACTGCTGTCTGTCAAAACCTAAAATTCACCGCTTGACATGAACGTTTTGGGAGGAATTGCCCCGACACTAAGGTGGTAGTCCTCCCACCAGAGCAAGCGTTCAACCCTTTCGCGAATGCCTCCGTTGCTATGGCAATCTCATCACTGTCTCCGTTTTTTTTTTTGGGGGGGGGGGAGTAGAAAAAGGAGCCTTGAATAAGAGTTGGTAATTTTTGTCCTTTTTTTCTTCTAGCCAGGAGGAGGCGCAGAAGATAGATGAAGAACTCTTCACCGAATACGCCTTTTCGGTCGATCAACTTATGGAACTTGCGGGTTTCAGTTGTGCTGTCGCTATTCACAGCGTAGGTCTCATCTCTCTCTCTCTCTCTCTCTCCTTCTCCTCTCACTATCGCTTACACCAATAGTATAGGAGGTCTCTTTAGGTCAAAGGGGGTCCATCGGGGGGTCTCCCAGCTCCACACTTCCAGTTAGACTTTGTCTGTTCCTTAAAACCAAACTGGCAAGTGTGTTGCCATACTCGAAGCATGACTTCGATGTCAGGAAACTTGGACCAGTGACACCTGCTGTCATAGGCGTGGTTAGTGGGGTGTGTGGTGGTCCCACGGTAATATCCATTCACAACGTTCTGGTTAAGCTTGAGTGTCCCTTTATTGCCTTGGATACAACAGTTTTTTTTGCGTTTCATTAGGCCTATCCTCGATCTTCAATGAAGACGTCAGATGGTGGAGTTTTGATCTGTTGTGGTCCTGGA
The DNA here is from genome assembly GCA_001923025.3 of Taenia multiceps. Classification (NCBI taxonomy): domain Eukaryota; kingdom Metazoa; phylum Platyhelminthes; class Cestoda; order Cyclophyllidea; family Taeniidae; genus Taenia; species Taenia multiceps. Next base: position 67,385,350 of record CM010311.1, on the reverse strand, counting down.
AATAACGGTGGTGATGGATTGGTCTGCGCTCGCCATCTCAAACTCTTTGTAAGTTTTATTATGGAGGGTTATTATTTCTCCTCTGTTTTTTTGCTCATCATATCAGACAGTTGGGTAGCAAAATTCTGAAGCCTGTCACTCGAAGGCCGTGTTTTCAGCTGCTGTTATTCTTGTTATGACCTTCTGGAGCTTAGGTCTGGAGGAGGGGATGTGTACAGTTTATGTCTTTTCCTAATCAGACAGTTGGAGAAGCTTTTTCCTTGCTGTAAATCACCAAAAATAGACAAATTGAGAATCACTGTGTCAAGAATAGTTGTCAGTGGTGAAACAATCGGTTGACAGATACCTCAGCTGGAGGCAGGGAGTTGTGGTGGAAGGTCAGACGCCGAGGGAGTTATTGTTACCTCCCACCTATCAACGGACGACAGGCAAAACTATTTACTCTGTCGCTGTAATGTTTGACCAGGATCTTATTGTTTACTGGGTGGAAGAACAATTCCATCATTGTTATCTCCAAGCCTTCCACTCATTTCTCATTACGCACCTCAAAGAGATTAGCTCCAATCCTTGGATTTTCATCTCCTTCTAAATGCAAAGACCCTGCAACAGAGGTCCCAACATTTTCTGGAATTCACCTCTAGCTTTTGCAAGCGACAGTTTTTTTTCTTTTTCGCCAGAAACAGCAAAATCCAGTCAATCAATCGGTCAGACCGTTGTCAATCATTCAATAGGGGAGGAGATAGAAATGGAGACAGTTGAGGCGGGTCTTTTGTGTTTCAGGTGACGTGAGACTATACGTAGGGAGAATTTACGAGGGTATGAAAGAAAGCATAGACTGATTTGATACGGAAGAGGAAGCACTCGTTTGACAGCTTAGTTATTTGGGGGAGGAAAAGGTATTGCTTGACGCCAAGTAGCGTTGCTAAGGGGTAAGTGTGTGGAGACGCAATTCACTTCCAGCAGCTGTGTATGATTTATTGTAGGGCGCATTTTTTTGTGCCACTAAAGGTGGGCGAAAAAAAATGAACCCCGAGAGGCACACTCGCATGACGGAAATGTGTAACGCATAAAAAAAATATCGGCACTTTTTTTTTCAAGTTATTGGTCAGCTATGCCCAAACGTCACATATATGTGACGTAAAGATTCTTGCATCCTTTGACTGGATAGGTTGGATGACGCCGAAATCAAATGAATGTGGGATCCTATTTGTGGCGTTGGTGTTAGCATTTGTGTCGAGGGACTGCAATACGAAAAGACACTGTGGTGTGTCACCACGGTGGAGCAGTGAATTGCGAACATGGGAAGTAGAAAGGTTTGCACTGCCTGGTGCATCACAATTGTCTCTCGAGTTAATCAGTAGGAAGGCGATCTGTCAACTGTGTGATGGGAGTAGATTGTTTATTTCCTTGTACTCCCTCCCTCTTGTCTCCTCCACTTCTCCTCCCCAGTCGGCAGGAGGTGGTGCTCAAGTGAGCTGGGGGATAGTAAAGCCCTCTGGATCCGAATGACGCTATTGCGATGGTACGGTGGGTTGTAGTTGATGACAAGTGTGATCCAGCATCCTAGTGTCCATTCTGTCCAGTCTAGTTAATTGCAGTGGTAGCAAAGATATCTCTAATCTAACTGACAACCAACAGAAGTGGTGTCTACGCGTAGGTAATGGAGTGGTAGTATTAACCAAGAAGCGGGGTCACCGTAACACGACGTCGTGATGAGTTGCTGCTCGGACACTTGACTTGAAGAACACTTGAGTTGTGCCTTCTTCTTCACATCTGTCATTGACCATCCCGACTTTCCTGAGTTTTCAATTTGGTACATGGAATGTCCCCCTCCTAGATTATCGCCTGTCATCCTGTCATGTAGCGCCTTTATGAGTGGGTGGGACACGGTGACCATCCGGAAGAGGCGCATTGACAATGCCATGGGCTTTGTCTACTCCAGATGCCAAAGCAATTTTCCAGGTGAAGTATGCTAGAACAGGTGGAAGAACTGACACCGATGACAAACTGCTAATAATTTTTTTTTTCAACCCGTAGTCTAAACAATCATCCTAGTCTATCTAACATGTTGCATCTCTAGGTAGTAAAAAAAGGGGAATCTACCTTAGAGAGATCTTAATGGTCTTCCTCAAAAATGATTTGTTACTTTCTTGGAGCTTTTTATGGCTCTCTCTCTCTCCCTCTCTCTCTCTCTGCTTAAAGTAGTTTCCCTTTCTCCGATCTGTGACCACCCAAGTTCCCTTTGAACTTGACATTCTTGATTAACTTTAGCCAAGTTGGAAAATTCAATCGACTTCCCTACTGCCTCCGTCTGGACTACTGAGCTGTACTTTTGATTGCTGTTTTTTTCACTTTTTTTTTCTTCATTCCTCTGCCTTCCCTATCCAGGGTGGCTTTTTCTGCTCACACACTCAAGGCCGAAGCTGAAGGTCCTTAATTTTTTTTACTTTTGCCTTGACAAGTTGGAAGGCATGGATGGACAAATACGTGAAATGGGCCATTAGAGCGTGTATTAGTTCCATATATTTCCTCCTGGCTTTATTTTTTTTTAAAAAAAGTGCTACGTGAATGGAGAGAAAAGGTGACAGAGGGAAGAGATGGCACACCGCCTCCGCCACCACCGCCATCCCCACCAATATGCGGTGCCCCGAAAGTGCTATTTCAATCAACTGTCATTAGCGTATCGCAAAAATCTTTTTTTTTTTTCTTGACAAAAAAGAGAGGAGGTGATGGATAAACAAACACCTGTCGTGTCTACAACCTTGATTGGGTTGGTTGGATTCACCTCTCTCTCTCTCTCTCTCTCCTCCCCCTCCTCTACTCTGAGAGTAATCATACGACAGCAACAATTTGATGTTTTGATGTACTTTATACGGTCTTACGCATATCACATCTCTCCTCTTTCTTTTTTTTTGGTCCGTCGCTCTCTCTCTCTCTCTCCTGCTCAGGGTTACAAACCAACCGTCTACTATCCGCGTTCACCGTCGAAACAGCTCTACAAGAATTTGGTAACACAATGCGAAAAAATGGGGATCGCCTTCCTCTCCTACATTCCATCTGATGTGAGTTTCTCTTTCTCATATAAATTACATGCCCTTTATTAGCATTGTTAGTCTCGAGGCTTGGATTTAGTTGCTATGGCCATAGAATGGGGCGTCATGACACCATGACTGCGAGGCCTGCTTGGTTCAAAAGGTCATGTTTTGGTTATTTCACTTCCAATAGCCTAGTTTCCATATCCGTGAATAATTGAGAAAGGAAGACTTCAACATGGATGCTCTAGACTGTTGAGGGGGCTGCAGACACCTTGGGTGCGCACGTGACTGGTGCCGGCCTAATGAGCGGTACAGAATGTTTCCGTTCCCACGTATTTACTTGTTTTATATTGTCTTGTCCTGGCGTCATTAATGACCATTCCCACTCTTAAAGGCTATCGCGGACGTTGCAAAACTATTCGCGCACAATGGAATGAGAAAAGGTACATTTTTGGGGAAAGGAGGGAGGTAGGGAGGGAGGGAGGGAGGGAGGGAGGGAGGGAGGGAGGGAGGGAGGGAGGGAGGGAGGGAGGGAGGGAGGGAGGGAGGGAGGGAGGGAGGGAGGGAGGGAGGGAGGGAGGGAGGGAGGGAGGGAGGGAGGGAGGGAGGGAGGGAGGGAGGGAGGGAGGGAGGAGGGGGAGGGAGGGAGGGAGGGAGGGGAGGGAGGGAGGGAGGGAGGGAGGGAGGGAGGGAGGAGGGAGGGAGGGAGGGAGGGAGGGAGGGAGGGAGGGAGGGAGGGAGGAGGGAGGGAGGGAGGGAGGGAGGGAGGGAGGGAGGGAGGGAGGGAGGGAGGGAGGTAGGGAGGGAGGGAGGGAGGGGAGGGAGGGAGGGGGAGGGAGGGAGGGGACCGCTGCAGACATCAGTTCCCAACTTTGGCCACCACAAGGCATTAAGGCATGTGCTTTAAATAACCCGTTACAAGACAGGGAACAGTAAAGGTCTTGCTTTTATTCATTTTTAACGTTCTGGAACAAGGGCAGAGAGAGAGAGAGAGAAAAAGAAGGGTCCAGCTGCAGGAAGGAATGGTTTGTTATTTGTTCTCGTTCACTAGCTCTTTTGCCCCTTTTCTATTCTCATTTAACACCACTGAGTAAATAAGGCAAGAGGGAAGAGAGAGGTGATCCATTAAAAGAATAATTGTCCTTCTGTCATTAGCCGGATTTAGTGGCTAGGCGCTTAGGACGTGGAATTGGAGGGATCCGGTGCCACAACTGAGGCAACCGCATGAACCTCCACGGCTTGACGGTGATGCGGGTGAGGCTGTACCTATTCCATCGGAAGTACTATTTACCAATTGGCATTAAAATTTTCATTTCTCCATTAATGTGTGGGGATGGTCTCGAGGACGCTTGGGCAGTAGGCGTTTTGTCGACACAAATTAAAATGCATTTCATGGCTAATTAAAGGCAACACTGTCCCTCCCCAATCTAAAGGTAATGATCTAACCTTAACAAGTTGGCCAACGAAAACACGTTCATTTTATTACTTTTGGGGGATGAGGGGGGACTAAAGTAATCCATGGTGGGTTATTGATAGGATTAACAGGTTCACAATTCTGATTGGCTAATTTTATTTGTACTCTCCTTTTTTTTCTGACCTTTCCCCTCCTCCTTAGGTGAAAATTCTTGAGTCGGCGTATGATCTTATTGTGGATGCGCTTTTTGGTTTCGGCTTTCGTCCGCCACTGAAACCAGATTTTGCTGAAACTGTTCAACGAATTGCTAGTTTGAATGTGCCGCTTGTCTCCATCGATGTGCCCTCAGGTTAGTTTAATCTTGTTTTCCCCCCTTTTTCTTCGGGAAAATGAATGTTAGTAGTCTTTTAACGGTGTGTCTGGAGGGAGAGTTAGTGGAACTACTTTTTGACAGAGTAATGGCGATTGGGAATTAGGGTTTAGGCAACTCTCCTTCTTCTCGGCTTCGGTCGTCACGCGTTGACCTTTCGCTGGAAGTGATGTATCTTGTACATTTCTCCCTTTAACACCGTTTTGAATACGATACGAATGGTGCAGAGCACCTGGATCCATAGAATCCAGATACTACAAGGCAGGGCGAATACTACTCATATCAGTGATATAAGTAGCGTACGCCACTGGTGTGCTCGCAATTCTTATTATCTCACCCTCTACGGTTTGAAGTGAGGCACGAGAGGACTTCATTTCAGAAATGGCGCCAAGGGTAATGTCCCTTGAGAATAACTTCTGATGTGATCACTATCCAGAACTTGGTTACTTCCGACCCAAATCAGCAGCAGTAGCAGACAGACAAGATAGGCTGAAATAGCCACAGAGATATTAAACGAACTGCAAATTTTGAAGCATCTTAACACATTGATAATCCAGGCACAATTATGTGCCAACAGGGATATCTGATGTCGTTCTCTGGTTTTTATAGGTTGGGAGGTGAGCGAAAAGACGGAGACAACGGATCTTCTGCAGCCGGATTGCTTAATCTCACTCACGGCACCAAAACTCTGCGCTCATCGGTTCACCGGTCGCTTCCACTTTCTAGGTAGATTGCCTTACCTACTAAGACGTACACCAGTCTTGATTTCATAATTCAAGTTCTTGGACGAAATAATCCTGCTGAGTAGTTGTAAGTAGAAACAACTTGTCCACTGTTTTAGGTGGCCGATTCGTTCCTCCACTTTTGGCGGACAAGTACAATCTTTGTCTACCACCGTATCCAGGCGCCTCTCCAGTGGTGCTTCTTAAAGGACCTCAATTAGGTGATCTCCAACCATCCAACAAGTAGGCATCTATCGTCACTTTTGCTCTTGCTTTGTTCGCCTGTTCTGCCATCGTTGCTCACTGATTCAGTTCACACCCACATTTGTCCTTGTCGATCTACTTTACTGGGCTCTAATAAAGTCATGTTGGGGTACGTTACGTACCCATGGTTATTGCGATGGAGATCTTTCCACCTTTAAAAACGCAAGGTATTGTTGTTTTGGGACGAATTGTTTCATTTGGTCAGAGTGATAAACGGTTTCCAGGTCAACGCGCCTGGTTAATCAACGTCCATCCCGATGCTTGTCACGGCTTGTTATTATCGAGGCAACTATGGCATCGACCTGGTGAATTCCCAACTCCTCAGAGAGCTCGACCCGCCACTCTTGTTGGTAGCGGTCGGTTGAAGCTCCCTGGACGGCTCCAGCTCTATACACCCTTCTGTAACATACCATTCGCCCAGTCATCCATCTGGGAGTACGAGGAGGCAGTGGTTTATGATGGAAACGCCCTAGAACCCTCTCGATTGGATTTAATTACACCCATTTTTGGGGTTCTTAGCTTTTCACATCTTTCTACCGTGTCAGATCCCGGCTCGATCACATTTTCAGGAGCACTTCATCAGTGAGTCTCATGAGTGCTACTGAAAGTGCTTTTAAGTAGCAAGCGTTCGGTAAGAAACGGACTTATTTATTATCAACAAAAGATAGAGAAGAGCCTAAACGCGAGCACAGAAACCCATAGTTGGCACACATGTATGCGTGCTTGTTGAACGAGTGTTTCTTTTCTATCACGAATGTCTGATGTCAACAATACGAGTAAAAGGTCAGGGGGAACAGGAGGTGATATATGTGGCCTCTCGGGGAGGAGGGGGAATAAGTGAAAATGAAAGGCGAAGAGAAGAGATTAGGCTAACTCACAAAGGGTAAAAGGATCGAAAACCGGTTTCAAGTAGCGCAGAAGGAAGTACATGCGAACGCAATTTCAAGCAGGATCGAAGGGGAGAGGACCAATGTACGTGAGGGCAAAAAAAGTCGGGGAGAGAGTAAGCGGAAAGGTCAGAAACAAAAGGAGAAACCGAAACCCGAAACGCCATCTTTGTATCAATCGCTTTGTCTTCCTATTTGGCTTGATTGTGTGCATTGAATAAAAACGGCAACCAATAGAGGATCCCTCAACTCATGCCCCTCTCCTCGCTCAGGGTTTGGTTAAGCCGCTCTACTTCATTTTGAAGGTCATCCAAAACCGCCTGTTCAGTGTGGATTTGAGCACTCGTGTTGGTATTCTGAGAGAAGGAGAGAGAGAGAGAGAGAGAGAGAGAGAGAAAGAGAGGGAGAGAGAATTAGCAAAAATTTGACAATTTTAAAGCCACCATTAACGCTCCCTCCCGTACCTCCTGTTGGGATGAGACGAGGGATATCGGTGTCAGAAGGTTGACCTCCAAACCGCTTTGAGACGGAAGGTGACTAAAAATGGGGTCTTTGTTACGAACCATTGTGGACATTTTGTCCGTCTGTTCTTTTACAGCCCTCGCCGCAGTCTATGAAACACACAAAGAAGCAAAACAAGTGGTGGTTAGTGAGTAGAGCACAAAATCACACTCAAATCAGCAAGTGCCCATCTCCCATTACCAGTGGGGCAAAAAAATGGCGTAATTACAAATCTCAAAACCAGAGAGAATCAAAGGAGTGGGAAGGAACAGAAGAGGAAATTTTACCGTCCTTGATTGCTAAAAAGGGAAGCAAATGAGTCAAGTACAAATCCGTCCTGTGAACGCGATCTCATGGAAGCTTTGAGGAAGACATTTTCTTGAGCTTTCGGAGGGAAGTACGATAGTGGAGGTAGGATACTCAATGCCACCTTCAACTCTGGTTATCACATCCTCACGGCAGCCGGCTTGACTGCCTTGAAATACACCTTTTTCTTTCACTCCCTTTTCTTAGATCTTGATAACTGATTGTCACCAGTCAAGGAGGGCCTATCGATTGCAGTTGGCATGCACAAAACGCCTACATATGACACACACGGACTTTGGACGTAAACAGACTGTTTCCGTTTGCAGTTGCTTAGTTTATAGCCGTGACCAACCGACCGCGCAAGTGAGAGAGTGAGAGCAACCAATTTTCACATCCTGTTTCGAGAGTTGAGAGGTGAAGGGTGCATGTGCCTCCGCTTCTTTTGTTTATAAATGTGTTGACGACAAAACGAAAACGCCATCACTCATGCTGCCACTTCCTCCCCTCCTCTCCCCCCCCCTCCCCGCCCCCTACACCCCCTCTGCGATTGTACACATCTTGGTGTCAAGAGCCTCCAGATTTCCAGCCCATTAACGCTATCTCCCCCCCCCCCTTCATTGTGGTAAACTTTACTACGGTCTTAATCTACACAGATAAACAAGCCTAGAAGTGGCAGGAGAATGATGACTGCTGAAAGCAATGACCTCGGACACATCTCTTGGCATTACAAATCGTCCATATGACTTCAGAGATGGATGACTTGAGGTGTTGGAAGGTTACCTGAACAGCGATCATGTTGGCTGAGGTGATGTGGACGTTGGACTGTACAGCGCAGAGCAATTCTCCACTTGCAGTAGCCACCTGTCGAACGGCATTCAACAGACGCTCTCTGGAGGGCATCACACGAATTGGATCATCCATAGGAGCTGTGTAGGGTCCTTCCGATCGTGTCTCCGAACAGAGACGTGTCAATTCACATAATTGTTCTGTTGCTAGAGCAACCGACAAATCCTGTCAATCAATGAACCATCAAATTAGTCGTCAACCAACCAATTAGAAGGAGGAGGGGGAGGACAACTTCACCGTGGTACAACTCACCAATCGACCCAAATTTGCAGAGGTCTTGGAGGCGAAAGCTAATTGGACAGTCTGTACGAATTCCCGTGTTGCTAGGGCAACTGCACGTGCCATGCTTAGGATTGGTTGTGTGTGATGTGCGACATCCTGATTGATTGATTTTTGCATACTCTAGAAGAGGTAAAATGCAACACCCCTTTTGACGTCCAGAAACAACAAGTCAGAGCAGTGTCAAAAAAAAAGGTTAGAATGACGTTCTAGGCCAAACAATGTGAATATGTTTGGTCACTGGTGTAAGAGCAGAGAGTACAGCACCAAGTAACCCAAACATATCTCATTGTCGAAGGCCTCAATCGTTTAATGCAAGAGTGCCTGACTTCTCCATCTCGTGCAACACACCTGATAGAGATCACCCTCCAGTAAGCCTAGGGCAGCATCGATTCGTCTACTGGCTTCTAATGCAGCCTCGGTTCCAGTTAGCAGGCGACCTGTTGAATCGAGCTGGGATTGTAGACAACTGAGCTGACTGGTTGTAGCCCTGTAGGAGCCATCTAAAACCGGAGACAAATCTACTTATTAGTAATCAGTAGACTAACCCCGATATAGGTGACTTCAAGGTGTTGGCATACCTCGCTCACTGCAAGATTCGTATTGATGATGGAAGGCGATATGACGACCCAAATACTTCTCCGCCACATCTCGCCCTGAAAATTACACATAAAAAGCGTGAAAATGTGTGCCGCTGGTAAAGATATAAGTAGCGTGGGTTAACTCCACACTTACATTCGGGACTGCTGACTCGGAAGTACATAACAAGGCGGGGATTATCTGAAAAAGTAAGAATTGGATAAAGAATTGAGCCACATTGCCAGGCTAATCAGTGACTTCAGACAAGCCAACCAACCTCGCATCCTGTCGATAAGGCGCATGAGGTGATTGGACATCGCGGTGATTTTGGCCGCCGATGCAGACGCCCGGTTAATGTCATTCGGATTAGCCTCAGCGACCACCTTAAAGGGGACGATAAACCAGTGAAGTCACAATCATTTGTATCCTCTAAATCCCATAATGCCAAGTGCGTACGCATTTAACAGCGTCCAGAAGTTCAGCAGTCTCCAAGACAACTTTCCTGACGGTGTCAGCACCACCCTTCCGGAATTCCTCCTTTATCTCCGGTTGGCGTTGGAGATTCTAAAAAGCACCGACACCACCACAGGTTCATTAGAATGACAATGGCGAATGTTTAACTACGCAATTGATATTTATTCCATCCAGAAACAAAATGCAGCGGGTTGATCGCCTCAAACGGACCAATAAGTGTCGTCCGGTCATGAAAGAGGACCAATTAAAATTGACCGACGTCGGCCACATGCACACGCACACTACCAGATGGAGGTTGGTGCATGACTTTTCGTATAAACACCTGGCAGTGAAGACAAACAAACTGACTGACTGACCGATAGAATGGCCGAATTAACTTTCAAGTGTGGAGTGAACTGATGAGAGAGAGAGAGCGACCCTCTGTGATAAACAACCGCCTAATGGAGCGAAGACTTCAGCCTAACACATCCACATGAATGAGGCCTGGTCAACTTCAATAAATCAAGCGCCTCTAGAGGTGACGAGTTGGTGCAGCATTTCTGTAAATTAAACAGCGAAGTTACAGCGGTGTACGCTGGATAGCAGAACGAAGGGTAGAAAAAGACAAAAAAAACAGCAAAAAAGGTGTTAAAACAAAGAAGCACTGGAAAGTTTTCCCTCTCAGGCATCACATGCATAATGTCACACATATGTGACGTGATGATCCATACACAGGAGTGAGCTATCAGACTTCTTAAAAAAGTTAATTGAGACTAGTTTAGCATATTTGTTTACTAAACAATGGCTCCCAGTGTTGAATTCGTAATCACAAAAAACTAGGTCTATGGGACTACGTCACCTTAAAAATCATCAAATGACGGAGCAAATAAACACCAGAAAATCGACCAACTGTCTGACCTCGCCCCGCGTGATGCAATTAATTTTGACTGTCACAGAACCAGTCTGGAGTAAGCGTAATTGTTGACGCGGATACTCAAAGCAGGGACCCTTCCCGACTACATCGAATCCGCAATTCAACATACACTTGGAAACCTGACCAGCGTTGGCAGCTCCATGTCAAAACAATGTCAACTATCTCCACTTTACAGGCTGGATAGAAAGCCTAAATGTCAAAGAGCGACATCTGCTGGGAGGGGGAATGAATAATCAAGGAGGCACACCAAAAGCACCCTCTTAATCGCATAGACTTGTAACTCGATGTAGAACATTACCAAGCCCCGAGTATTGACCTCAAGAAACTGGTTAAAGGCGCACCTTGCAAGCGTTGACTAGGTCTACAACAGCATGTCTAGCGGTGTTGGCAGAAATGAGAGCGTCATCCTGTCGCCGCGTTGAAGCCGCACCCAGTGCCTTGTCCACAGTCATTCGAAGGGGTCCCTCTGTGGTGCGCGCCAACTCATCCGGCGCTAGGTAGCGTGAGACGAGGCTGGAAGTGGTAGAAAGTAGGGTGGTTGCACTGCCCAGGTCGTTCAAACTGACTGCTTGTCCAGTCGGTGTCACGCAAGAGGGCATACGATTGGCCAATTGACGACAAAGGTGAGCAGTTGCTATGAGAGCCTTAGTACCTCGCGTCGACTCCATGTCGATGGAATCCACAGATTTAAAGAGAAAAGCTACACTCGATTCCACATTCTAAAAGACAGAATTGTAGCAGATCGTGCAAAAAAAGCTTCATTACCTCTCTCTCAAGAACTCCAATTTGTGCCACTTACGCTTTCATACATCTGCATCTCCTTAATTACCGGGTCAGTTTCGGGTCGACCTTGAACTTGAGAAGCAGCCAATAGGGTGCTTCGGAGGGCAACAGCTGTATCTTTCGCGGCTCCAAGAATGAGGACCTGAATTTCGATCAGAATCGAGGAAGAGAGTGACAGAGAGAAACACAAAACACAAGCTTTAAACATGAACCTCCACGTTCGAAAAGGCAGAAGTAAAAAGGGAGATAATGGCATGCCTAGAGGGGATAAAGCTTTGCAAATTAGATGCACGAGAGGCCACTGTAAAAAAAACAAGGTGGGAGTGTGGGGCTAGAGGAGCAAAGAGGGGGCCGAGGGAGTAGATAATAAGGGAGAGAGAGAAAAAAGAAAGGGAGAGGGAAGGGGATGGGGACGTAGCTAGAGAATTCTCGGCCGAGCGAAAACGTGATGGGCAAAGCTACGGCACCGCTACAGCACCCATGCGGCATTTCATTTAAACATCACCCAACGGTAGCATGCGTGGTTATACAGATGGTCATATGAATGGAAGAGGGATGCGCAAACACGAGACAAGTAGATGGTTACAACGACGAACCGCAAGATTGGTCCATTTCACAACGATGAGAAGGCGATTCAGATGTGAGGAGAGACAAAATACAGGGACAACGGTCAGATGAATGCTAATTTTTCCTTTATAGAAGAGGAGATGCTAGGGATGGCACCAGACAGACAATAAAGGAGGGGAAGAAGAATCTAAATAGCCACAGTGCTTGCATGTAGTGGTGCCGTTAGAGCTTCCCCGTAAAAATCTTCTTTTTGACTTAATGACCTACGATTACAACACCGAAAGAGGGGGAAAATTCTAGGGGGAGGAAGAGATTGACCAATGGAAGGCCGCTCTCACCTGGCTATCGGATTGACCGGGACCAATGAGTGCAGCACCCTGCTTAACCACATCAGCCAATTGAGAGATGTTTCGAACAGCCATTTGAGTAGAGCCAGCCAATCGCGCTTGATCCTCACCAGCGCCCATCACGAGAGATCGGGTGTCTTGAACCAAAGCGTCGGCTGTGCGATGAATGCTCTCGCTGGAAGGCATAATGACGTGAGAAGAAGTGTTATAAGGGTGGAAAAACTGTATAGCAATAACATTTAGTAAGGAAAAGACTGAATAAAAATGGAATAACGAGGGTTCAATAAAAAATGGGATGAGCGCCCGAAGAGACTCATCTTGACAATAACGATATGCCAAGCTCATTTCATCTAGGTCACCAGTCTCTCGACAGTAACTCGACCGCATTCGGTTAGACTAGAGGCACTTTATTTCCAAGACCAGATTTACCGAATGCTGATAAAGTTGTTCTGGGCCTCGCGTCCAAAGTCGTCGTAGCCAGAGGAGATGGCAGAGTATCTATGCTGAGCCTCCAGCTGATGAACATCGGCGTCATCACGGATGGGTGGATGAAGGGTTCCAGAGCTCGCGAAAAGGATGGTAGTGTCCAAATCCGCGATTATTCCACTCACTGTGCTTGCGCCTTGCAAGCAAGCCTGAGTTCCAGGACCTTGTACTTCCAGTAGGGCAATCAGCTCTCGAAGCTATAGAAAATAGTTTACTTAATTAATATAGGTAGAAATAATATTTTAGCTAAAACAGCTTCCAAAGTCTACCCTATCGTTCATAGCACCGGCAGAGAAATCCAAACTGCGTAGGCAAGCGGGTGGCTTCGCTCCAACACCTCCTCTACTCAAAGATGGGTCAGGTCTCGATGCGGCAACATTAACGGTGGCCAGAATGAGTCCACGTGTCGTCTGACCAAGGTTTTTCACTGCCCATCGTAGCTTTTCTGCCTCATGGGGATCACGAAGTGTTTCACAAGCATCACGGGAGATCATGCAAATTTCCGCATAATCTTGTGCCAAAGTTTGCACTAATCCTGTCATCTCTTGATTAGTGGGCTCTTGCGGACGTCGAGCTGCTCGAACAGTTGCTTCAGTCTGTTGCTCCATGTGACGAGCCAGTCGAAGGAGGCGAGACTGATAATCGGTGAAGTGGGCATCATAGGGTGCACGACCGGGTTTGTCCACCTAAATTTTATCCACGGAAAGTGAGGTTTAGGAAATTGGGTTAACAAGTAGTGCCTTTTATAAAAAAAACTTGACGTACAAGGGCCCGCGATTCCTCCAGCACAGCCATGAGTTTTGCTATGAAGCTCTGCTGAGATGCAACACCCTCAATTGCTGAGATGAGTTCTTCACATGAGTCAATCTGGGCCTTAACACCGTCATCCACTGCTTCTCGAATAGGATCAGACTGTGTAAATAAAATGTTATAAATTTATAATCGACGTCGTAAGCAGTGCTCTAAAGCCTAGTGAACACTGACTCGTGGATTTCCACCGGCCTGTTTGGCAGCAGAGACGAGTTGCTCAACAGACTCGAGAACCGTTCGAGTGTGCTCCACGTAAGTCAATTGAGCCGAGGAGTTGGGAGCACGTGAGGCAGCTCCAAGAGCATTGGAAACGAGGCCTGGAAGGAGAAGATCCAATTCGCGAACTGCGTGACCCAAGCGTTCTGCCTCTGAGGTAGCACCGCGTCCCACTGGCGTCGCCATGTCGCGCACAGCTCGGGCGCTTAAGGTGAGTTGCTATGAAAAGGAACGAATACTCCCTAAGGTCTGTTGAATTTGGGAATGAAATTGTTCGCAAATTTTGTATCAATGACATTGACCACTGTAACATGAGCGCCACCGAAGAGTAAACATACAGGAAGCTATTTATAATGACCACCCAACAGGGGGAGCCCCAGTCCATTCTGTTTTGAAAAGAATAGCCCACCAGTACTTCTGTAGGCTTAGAATGGACATTTGCACAGAAAATTACCTCAAATCTTTCCTGGAAAGAATTAATAAGCTGAGAGCGTCATTGATAGAAACTAACTTTCAAGAAGCCCTCTTCATTGCTGTCATGACGTGGGGTGAAAACGCCATCCATCATAGCCATCTTATCACGCTCCAGTTCGTGCAACAGTCGACGAATGTTCAGTAGTGCGCGCTGACATTCCGCTTGGCCAGGACCTTGTTCACTAGAGTGAATATGAAATCACATGATACCAGAGTTACTAAATTTACTCCAGTAGTCATAATTTTATAAACTAACTTCAAGAGGGCGAGAAGATGCTTAGTGTTGGTGGTAAGGTCGCGGCTAGCCGCGGTAAACGCTCCAAATGCAGTGTCTGATGGCTGACCATTCGTTTCTGCCGTCTGGAGCATGTGCTTTGAAGCCAAAATTACACCCCTTCCGCTTTCTAAGCATGCCTGACCAGCAGCGCAGATGGGTTGTTGAGCCTGGCAAGAGGAGGATTCGGTGTCAGAGATACAGTTTAAATTTATTGGAATGGGGCGACAAATACTTACGTTCCGAGCCTCACTGCTAATTCTCGCAGGTTCTCCACCAAATTCACTGATCGAGGTGATAAAACTCACTAGACGATCGATGTTTCCGTTAACCGTGTGGATGTTAGTCACAGTCACACGACGTCCCTCATCTGACCAATCGGCACTGCGTTGAATCAGTTCACTCATGCTTCTCATCGAGTCATCGGCCAGATTCTGCAACTTACGCCTTGCTTCTTGATCGGTTACTTGAGCTGCAATTGTATTACAGGCATCGCGTAGGCTGCGCACATTAGCTGACATGTCATTGGCCAGGTTGACAACCTTGTCAAAATGAGAGGGAGAAGTGAAGTTAAAATTGACGTTTCTTCCCAGTATGCACACCAAATGAGATCAAATTTAGTCGATCGAAAAGCTGATTGGCCAGTCAACAGCAATTAAATTGGAAGCAAAATAAATCTTTTAGAAGCAAAATAAATCTCTTGGGTCAGATTTGCATTAGTAAAGGCAAGCAGAGAAACCAGAACGAAATCCCACCCAACAACACTTACACGGGCACGATCCTGGAAAGGAGTAATTGAAAAGATTCATCCAAATGCTGAGGGGCTGTTAGTTAAAGTAGCTACTTATTATAGCTAAGTACACAAAGCATCTTCAAATGTTTCACCATGCATACCTCTCGTTCAGTGACCTCGGGGCTCTTCATTGCACGGCAGATGCTCTGAATGTCCCGCTGAAGGCGTTCAAAGAGAGCAATGTCAACAGGACCACCTCGTCCGGGCTCCGATGTGGGATGCGCGACACCGACCAAATAAGCCGCCTATGATTGTGATCCGTTATAAAGTCTTCTGTAAGAATAGCTTACCTGTGAGGTTTCTTCCACCAATTGACACAGACAATCCGTCACTTTTCTGACATTTGATGTAAAAACGTCAGTGTTATGCGATCTAACACCGTCTAGGGTGCCACGAATTCCATCAGAAAGGGGCTAGAAAAAAAAAGATCGGCCTTGGAGATCGTCTGATTCAAAAGTGGGCAACAACCGAGAGTTAAAACTCACAACAAGTGATTGAGCAAACGAGGTGACACATAGTTGATATGTGTGCTGATTAGTAGGACGATCAGGGCATTCAAGAAGTGGACGCATAGCTTCAAGTCGTCTCAATTCCGCATCGCAATCTGCTACCCCCGGAACCACACCAGACACAGAAACACTCAGCAGGTGACTGATGCTATCCGTCACCGACCTATTATGGAAAAGATGAGCTTGAAAAGGTAATGAAACAATCACCTTGCAGCTAGATGGAGTTTTTGTCTCAGTGATTCTGCTTCGGGTTGACTGCAGACCTGCTTTGCGTCCTCCAGCATCTCACTGCTTCGATCAGAGACTTCTACGAGTCCATTAATCAACTGCGGGCCAGTAGGATCCTTGGGTGACTTAGCTCGTGATAATTGCAACCCCTTATCCACCAAAGTTTCATAAGCACCCGCAAATCGCACCGACGAGCGTCGAAAGTTGCTTGGGGTGTAACAACTTGTCAAATCCGCAGTAGCTTGATTGAATTCCACTGCAGCGCCGGTAAATTCAGACTGTGTCCTCTCTACTCGTGTCTCCTCAATCGGGTATTCAAACACAGTTGGATTGTCCGCAAAACGGACAAGTTCTTTCCTGCGTCGATCAACCAAATCTGACGCCTCTGACAACTCCTTTTGACCGGGTAACGCTTTCAACAAGCACTCAAAGAGTGCACGATTGAGGTTTTCTCCAATGAGTTTGCAGTTCACTGCCACGTTTCGATTACTCTCCAGAACATCAGCTTGTTGATCCGGACTAGAGACGCTGGGCTGAAGAGCCTCAAGTTTCCGTGCCTCGCACACGAGCTGGTAGGCGAGTTGAGCAGCTGCACAAGCAGTGGAAGCCCCACCGCTATCAATTGGTCGATCCTCGGTGACTAAACAACTACGAGTGGAACGCAGGAGATCGGACATGGCACCAGCAAGCCGATTGGCCGATGACCCCAACCAATCCTCTCCTTGATCACAATTTGGACTCTGTGGAGTTGCGTAGTCTTGTTCTAGGGAATCCACTGCCGAAGTGACCTCATTGGTTGCATTCTGAGCATCACGAATACTAACCTTCAGTATTCTGTGGCGGTCCTCCACCTAGAAGAGTTCAAATAAATGTAATTATGGATCGCACATATGAAAAAGGTAAAATTTACTTTCAAAGTCAATCTACCTTATCATCAGGAAGAGCAGTTAGAGTACCAGCCTTGGCAAGGTCTTCCAATTCTTCAGCTTCACGAACCGTTCGCAAAAGTGACGCCAATGCACCATCCATTTGAAGTTGGCGAGCAATCGGTGAAGCGCGTGCTAGGCAAGCCTTCAATGTTTCAACAGCAACCACCATTTGAGAGGTGGAGTTGTCTAGAGCACTTTGTACGGCCGAGTCACCTATAGTTGGTACCATGGAGCGACAAGAACGAACCAATTGACGGCATGGCTACAATCAACCAACCAGAGATGGGATAACACATCTTTGCATCCCCCTTCTTCTGCCTTTTCACACATACAGCAACCAACCAAAACGCACCTGAATGGCGTGTTCACAAGCATAAATCAGCTCTAATTGGGCCAAAGGATCCTCCGGATCACGACGGATGAAACGAATTGCGCTGACCAATTTAGGTAGTAGATCTGAAACTGCTTTCTCATCTGTCAAAATCTTGAAAACGAAAAATGGGACGTGATTGGTTAATTAAGGTCCACGTAGCCTATGTAGCATGAGCCTTCACCAAAACCACCGTCTTACGTGGTAGTTATTTGCACGTGATTTATTAGCAGCGTAATGGCTTGTTGTGATCAGATTGTTGGAGGCGCTGACAACAGCTCTGGCTGCGGCTTGAAGACTTCTAATCACACGAGCATGTAATAGTTCAGCTGCTGACGCATAGGCCACAACAACCAGATCATCAGCCGCATGTTTCAAGTCGGCCTGTCGAGTCAGCGAGTCTGGATCGCTTGAGCAAGTCTACAAAAAGATCTACAATCAGATTATAAGGAGCCTCGACATGTAGGAGGACTGCGATTCGAAAAACTCCACCTTGGCCTGATTAATGAGGTCGGTGGTAGCATCAGCCAATTGTTTAGCGGCAGCAAAGAGGCGGGTCTGACGCTCTGGATCTCCTTCCACGCTCTCCGCTTGCACTTTCAGATCGGATATCATCTGCGCGGTGACTTGAGACAAACGCCTAGCAGCCGCAACCAATCGAACACCGTCTGTCTCCTGGCGTAGCTCATCATAGGCTTGCTGGAAGAGATCTAACGTGTCTCCTTGATATGGCTAGAAGTCAAAATTTACTTTTTACTCAAAGCCATTTAAGTAAAAAGTGAGTTATAAGATATTGCACTCACCCTGATTGAACCACGCACAAGATGGGCGTTGAGACGATCCAAGGAGGTGCGAACTTCTGTAGCAGCATCCTCAACCTCCATTACGGCAGAACTGACCTCGCGAATTTCGGGTTCGGAGAGACCGATGGTGTCGTGAACTGCCTGACCAGCGCCACGAGCAATACGAACAACATCATCAACCGCAGTTGCCACTTCGCAAGCTGATTCCGAAAGTTGTTGCTGGCAGGATGCCTGATGAATTGTTGGTGCAAGCACCTGGGTGAAACACAAAAGAAGAAGGCATAAGTTAGGTCTGTGAATGCCTCTTCGCTTACACATTGATTAGTAAGCATGTTCAAAGTTACCTTAGTACAAGCAACCAACTGACTGGTGCAGAGACCGGTATTGGTGGCAGAAATGACAACCAGTTGTTGATGATCCGGGTCCAAGTTTGTCTGAGTGGCCAAATTCTTGGCTTTAACCACAAGAACGGCTGTAGAATTGGCGACCTCCTTCGCCAGTTCCAAGAGTTTATCCTACGGGGAGGAAAAGCAGCCAGGGATGTTAGAACCGACCCTTTGGATGGAGTCTGGGGCCGGAGACACACGCTATCAAACAGAGAATGGTGCATCAGCTAGGCCGTAGTGTACACATCTACACGACTAACCTGATAGAGGGCTAGCAGATCAACCTACAAGTCAAAAAAGGTGAGGAGAGATGACAACCTCCAAGGGCCAAGAAAAAATAGGAGGAAGGAAACCGAGAAACCCTTAACCTGCTGGGTTAGGGCATTGAGAGGATTGAAATAAGCGTGTACTGCTAAACGGCACACAAATGTGTTTAACAAGCACTCGCATCGCTCATTCTCATCGACTGCCGAGGTCTCCCAATAGCTGTCGGAATGAAGGAAGGCGAGCGGTAGAATAATGACAACATAGAAGTAGGTCAATATATGCCAGCGACCAGATTCTTACCTGATAGGCGCGTTCATCCACCTCTGGAACAATTTCTCCCTCTACAACCTCGGCATCTTGCAGGACGTAGCGTAGGAAGTCATTGCTAGCTTCACCGACACGGTTTGCAGCCTCCAGAATAGCCTTTCGAGAAGATCCAGCAACTTGTGAGCCCTGTTCCGTCACGTAGTTTGCCGTATCCAAGTCGTAGTCCGTCTGGAATGCGGACGAAGGACGAAGTAAATCTGACATTTAGCAAAGAGTAATCGCACTACTCGATGATATTCAGCAATACCTGGCGAGTTGTGAGTGGTGTAGCGGCTTTCAGCAGTTCCGTGAAGCTATCCGCAACATTTCTAGCTGCTCCCAGAAGATTCTGCGCGTTCGCCTCCGACTGATCAGTTATATCGTGACGCAGGCGTTCATCTGTCTCATCTTCAGCTCGAAGGAGACCTGACTCCCTTCGAAGGACAGCGACACGTTTTACATTGTCCACAAAAGCCGGAAAGTGTACAGTAACCACTCGGAAGGACTGTTGCATACGCATAAGGTCATCGGAGGGATCAGCAACCTCTGCGACACCGAAACGAACTCCACCACCTCCTCCCATCGAGTCGGCACGATTGGCAGAGCGCACAGCCTGCGCGACCGCTGCGTTCATTGCTCCCATCTCATCGGCAACTCGCACTTCCGTTACTCCCATTGACTCATCCAACCACCGACGAGATGCTTCATCGTGTCCCAGGTTAACCAATACCCTCTCTGTCGGTGGGCCGATGTCCAGTTGTTGTTTGCCCTCTTCCAATGCGCTAATATTCTCCTCTATTGTCACGTGCAACGCGCGCTGTGCCGGAGTCATCGTCTTGCACACATAGTATTGTGTCTAGAACACACATACAGACTCGGTGACATAGCGTTTTCAGTCTCCCACCCCACAGGGATGACCAAGGACACTGCAAAGCTTGACTCAAGCAGATCAAATGAAACTCACACCACCGGTGATGAAGTCATCAGTAGTATCAGCGCCTTTATTGCGTCCGACTTCATTTGAAAGTGTCGGAATTGATCCGGCCTGAATATATCGTCTCTCTGAGGTGCCAATATAGCCGACCATATTGTTATCATCATCATTGACCAGCACTTGTTGAGCTGTGCCATTCATAAGGGGTGGTATGGCCTGTTGTGTCTGTTGGATACGTCGTTTTTCAATTGTCTCCTCAACTCTTGTCTGCTCACGTATCCGGTCGGCTGGTCCCACCGAACGACGCTCGGTGTGAACAAATTTGGCGCTGAAATAAGGCAAACAATAGGTAACCAATGAGAAAGCAGAATGATCAAGCATCGGCCAGGTTTAATCTGCGATGACATTACACCAAATTAATGCGACAATTGGAAGCAATCGGCCATTGAAGTAGGGAAACACTTCGATAAAAACAGTTCTTATATTTCTAAAGAAATTGTTTATTTTAGATGCATTTTAAGGGATGCTACTTTAATAAAATTAGTAGCACGGGCACCAAGGCAAGTCTCACCGTTCTGCTCTAACATTCTCCTCGTACATTGCAGATTCTTCATCGCCTTGGAGACCTTGGTGATCACGGGCCTTCTGCTTCTTCAAGATAATGTCAATGTAGCCAGCAATTAGTTGGGAAATCTGTTCACCCTCCGCTGTCTGTGCCGTGTAGTACTCGTCAGGAGAGTATTCACCGAAATCCTGGACGGTAAGGGAAGAACAGACCACACATTAAGGTCATGTAGCTCTTCGGATAAAGGAGGGGAAAACATTGGAGGCAGAACGGCCATTACGCCGTGCCAACAGTCCCAGCTTGATCACCAACTTCTTACGATGATCCCACTCTCAAGCTCTGACCGTCGCAGTAGTTTGTCTTTCAGTGGACATAACATATAGGTGTCACAGCACCAATTTCGTCGGCTGGAGGAGAGGAACCACAGAAGACAACGGGCATGATCATAAGGTGGAGGCATTCTCAATCGTGGTGCCTGTAGCGAAACTTGTCTGGAGACCTCTGATTCTACCTCGCTAGTATTTCCCACCTGCCTATTGGCTAGCAATACCTCATCCCAAAGCGCAGTGAGAGATATCTTCATGGATTCGCTCGGCAGATAAACCACTCCTGCCCGCTTCTAGAGAAGGTTTTCCTGAACAGCTCCCAATATGATCAAGTAGGTAGGTAGTTAGACCGATGGAACAATCGTGTCTAGCATAAATAATAACTTTTCGTCGATGGGTTCCTTACACTTCCCCAATTGCGATTCGGGGCGCTAAGATACACAGTTAAAAGGTAAATTAAATGTGGTCATCTATGGGAAAGACAAAAAATGCCAAGTATACAATAACTGGCAATAAATTAAGGTCAGGCTCGCACACAGCGCAGGTGGTCAAGCGCTGCATTAAGCCACTAACAGTGGCCGTATTCTCTAGTCTTTTGATACATTAAGGAAATTCTGTCCCCCAGCCCTTTTTGTTACTAAAATGACCAGAAAATGAAGTGACTAAAGAAATAAATGAACAAATGTTGCCGGATTTTCAAATAGAATTAAGTAAACACCTCATTGGCGCAAAGCCAAATGTTTCAGCCAATGGCCTTTCGGGGAAAGTCAAATCTACTCCGTCCACCAATCAGCAACGAGGACACTCAGAAATATCAACTAATAAAGTTGACCGAGGAAAAAAAGAGTCTACAGCCTATCGAATCAAGATCTCGGTGTAACAAGGCTCTGAAATGGGTGAATTTGCTATCAGAGTCTACCAACCACACCAATCGTCACAGATTTGTGACAGACAAGAAAATGGAATCGGAACGTTAGGGGTATACGTGATACTAACATAGAGAGAGAGAGAGGGAAGAAGACCTACCATGGTAAATGCATTAGGCGAGGCAGCCCATTTAAGTATGGAGGTAAGAGGCCAAACCTTGACCACCTCTTTTGTGCGTTCATCCAATCGTACCACACTGTCTTTTGTGATACCCAGGAGGCGGGGCACCAGCCTATTTTTGCCTTTCATTTTCTCCTAAAAGTTACAGAAGGAAGTCTTGAAGTCTGGGTCAAAAAGTTGGCTGGCGTTAAGATAAGTTGCAGGGGCTAGTTAAGGCGGCAGGTAGAAAGGAACCGAAAGGCGCCTCTATTTTAACAGAAGAATACACGCCCTGATGTATGTGTGTGTGTGTGATTGAATAATTTTGTTTACGTCCTTAAGAGTCACAGCACCTGGTGCTCTGTACTGACTGCAGCTTGATAACGCAACTGGTTAATGCTTTTGTTTAAACCGCAAAGAGGTGTGGGTCTTAAAAACACGACAGTAGGAACAAAACATTTGCATTTGCATTCTCCCATTTCACATGCTTATTCTGTAGTAGGAAAACACTTGAATGCGTAAACAACCAGTGATATTTGGCATCCAGATGAAGTTATTTGCCTATGAGGGCTATTTATGGCCAAACCAGGGCTATTTGGGCTTTCCCATCATTGCTGGACGGTGGTGGGCAACGCCCCCGCCTCACATTCAGTGAACATGACGTCAGTCAGGCTGGACCGGATATCATATATCAAGTTTAATGTAACAATATTAACAGTATGGCCTGGATGATAGACCATGTTGTCTTGTTCACCCAACCACTCAACAGTAGAGCAGTTGAGCAATATCGTCAAGGCCTAACCCTACCGGTAGACATTCTTATGAACATCCACCGCGTGTGAGAATCCCCTTCAGATCGGAGGCAAATGTAACTCACCTTGACAAGGAAGAAGGTGATGCCATAGGTCTTGAGAGATCGACAAAAGTGACAGTACTTGACACGAGCCTCAATGTCAGAGAGACCATTCAGCGTGGCGTGCTGTTGAAATATCTTCTTCTCTATATTCTTCACCTTCAAGAACTCCTTTGGAAGGTAGTCTTTTAGGCTGGAAAAGGAGAAGAGAAAAAGGATCATGCAACTAGAATTCTTCACACTTCTTGATCGCCAATTTCGGAACTTCCTAATTTTCCCTTCCCTTTGTGGTTGTGACAATTGGTGGATGGTGGAAGCGTTCTGCTACTTCACGGTACACTTAGAGACAAATTCTCGGAGGGGGTCAAACGGTGGTACGTCTTTCGTGTGTTCAAATCAATCGGGGTTTCTAAGCTCCTATGTGTGACAAGTGACAGGTTCCACTACTAATGCCTAGCGTTGGACACACCTTTGATGGAATCAACTCAGCACTACTGTACAACAGCTGTGCAACAGGAACGACTCCAAATGGAATGGCCCACACTTCACCACCACCAAAGCTGGTATTCAGTCGGCAAATGGAATGTCTCTTATCCGGACAACTCATTCCAAAGCAGCCCACGAGCCCTTGCGCTATGCCTGTGCCAGAATGTCACACTTTCCATTTCTGGAATGGGGTGGGAGCCAGAGGCATGTCCTGGTATCACCTCTCTAAGGTGTGCTTTCATTATCTGACAAGTTGTCATTTCTTGAGAGACCAAACCGCCTACAATCATGGTTTTTGCTTGAAGTCAACTTCATCCCCATGAAGAGGTAAAAACTTCTAGCGGATTTAAACAATAAAAGAGTAAATCGCTGGTCCTCCATCTCTCACACGTCTTCGGCCCTCTTCAGGCCCCAAAGTAGGAAATGTCCCGCGGGGAGGTTAAATCACTTCCGGAGTAGAGCACAACTATTACCGAAACGCCTTCCCCTTTCTGAATTTCACAAACAACTTCTCTTGTAAAGTCAACAAAGGCCATTCCATGGAATATTTATGGAAGGGCGGATGTACACACTGGACCCCAAGCACGCATTGTGGTCATTTTAAGGCATGATTGAATGTATCTAGGCCTGCAAATTTATCCACACATACATTCAAAGTCTCGACTTAATAGTTGGACACGGTCACTCACTCCAAATATCCATTTCTAAACTTGTTCGGGCTGTAATTTCCCAGCTCTACTTGACATTGAAGCGCTGCCAAGGTGACCGCCTCCTCCAAGGTCACAGGATGCGTTCCATTCAAAATGGCATCTTTAAGCTAAAGAAAAAGGAGAAAAGAAAAGTAATTTGCTATTATGAGGGAGAAGATCTGATTTCGGTGCTTTGAGAGGTCTTACGTCGCCCTTATTGTGGCAATGGGGAACCACATTGAAAGGGGGTGGATATCATTCACATAGAGGAAGGAGTTCCCACCAAATTTAAAGTTTTGTTGTGTGAAATTCAATGAATTAAGGCAATCAACTAATCGCCATAAAAGTGTTCAATTCACATGTGAATTTTCCCACTTTCTCTATCAATTTACCCCCCAATCCATACAACCTACCAAGACCCAATTATACTGAAAAGTTATAAGTAGCATACGGCAACCTTATTCGCTTAATTTTAAGTTTGTCGTGTGGCGCTCGATAAATAGGGAGGTGTAGGGGAGAAAAAATGCATGTTTATTTCACAGATACCTTCGAGGTATAAACAATATTTCTCTGTTGTTTTTCGCCCTGACAGATGTAATCACAACATGTCAAAGTGGACCAAGTAGCTTCGCTAGGGGAAAAGATCAACTCTCACGCTTAAAGTTGTATGCAAATGAACCGATCTTTCTCACTGGATAAGAAAAGAAAGAGTAAAAGTGGCATCAGGGGCAGCTCTTCCAACTGTACGTGGTTCATTTCAGTCTGCCTCCTCCCCTCCCCCCCCAACTTGGATGAGATGGAGACTCGGGGCTACAGCTTCAGTCACGGAACCACCTTCCTAATGAGCCCTATCAAAGTGGAATAATGGACAAGATCCACCATCAAACACCAAATATGAAGGCAGCGGATGGGATCGTTACCTCCACTAAACAAAGTACAGTCAGATGGTATTAGCCACCTCGGGTGTGAAAAGGTCAGGGTTGACCCTACACACGAGAAATATAAACGAAACACCGTGTAGAAAAGGTTAGTGGGGAAGGGCATGTATAAACCATGTCCCGGTGGCCGTTTTTTCCATAAAAGTACGGAACGCGTGAGAGCGTAATAGAGCGGAGAGGCCGAGGGCGAATGAGAGAAGTGGAGATTGAGAGTGCAACCATTAGAAGGCCCACCTCTACCTGATTTGTACCTCGAAGGTTGAACAAAGTAAGTATACACCTCTCCCCTTCCTTCCCTCCCTACGCAAATATAGCCAAGTCGGTTGACCAATCAGGAGCGAGAATGGGCCTAGTACCTCATGTGACCCACCTCTACCCCCTCCAGGTTAAACAAATTCATAAACTCACAAATTTTGTGATTTTACAGTAGTTACTAGAGTGAAAAAAAAGAAGTAAAAGACTTTCTTTTGTTAAGAAGAGCTTGCATAGTTAAAATCCTCCCAAGTAGTAGAGCAGGAGCTGTTTGATGAGTCACTCCAACGCGATTGGCTGTATAGGAATGATGAGGAGGGAGGAAAAAAGACCTTTCTGTGGATGCTGACACTCAACGCCTACGTCACTCCAACCATAGTACTTAGGTTTAGACAGTCACATGAGCACACAGAACCACAAAGACGACGGACAGTAGGTAGACAGGGGAGAGGGAGGGGATGGAAGGTACGTGAGTGACTACACATTTTGACCCTCGAGACGAAGACTTTAGAGGCCAAGATAAAAAATAGTAACGGGAGGGGGGGAGGAACGACGTTTTTTCTTCAAACAACCCCCGCAATGGTGCTCCTACCCAGGAAATAAAAAGCCTTCCTCCGATCGGATGCAAGGAAAGGCCCCAGGTAAGTAAGAGAAGCTAGAAGGATCAGATTTCTACACGTAGCGGTTCTACTACGCTCCAAGGCCTTATCCTAGAAGGATTTTTTCTATTCATTTTACACCGATCTCTCAGCAAATTCAGGAATGATAAATGAGGCCAAACCTGTCCTCCCCTTTCCCCACAAATTCCATAATGGGCACATTGAATTTCTATCCTACCATTTTACAACCATAAGATATCCAATTAAATGGTCCTCTTTTTCGTCGTTAACAAGGTAATTTGGCCGGATGCTTGACCATTCTGACATATGGCAATAAGTATCCATCATGGTGGACCAATCAACGTGCTGCACGCTTTCCTTTACTTATTTTACCATTCTAAGCTCCACCAATCTCTTCACAGCACAAGTTGGTGCACCCATTTATCAATGAGTGGATAAGAAGCACATGGTCCACACTTATAGCTCATGGGTTATGATGATAAACAAAGAAATTCAAATCGTCACATATATGTGACACAGGTGGTTAACATCGCCAAAACGTCTTTTCCTCGCCTTATTAATAAAACAGCAAAGCATCTTAGCTTTCCTAGCAAAAAGGTGAAGAATGAGATAATATCTACCTCTCCTATTGTCCACCTCCTTCAGGATAAGACAAATGGCCTAACCTTTGCGTTAGTTAGTGAATGATGATGCCTCTTTGCTATACACTAATATTTTTAGGGAGGAAAAAAGAGGTGACAAGGCTTGCATACACACTCACACACACCTACACGCCCACGTACATGCATGTAGGTACTGGGGGGAGAAGGAGTGGGGAAGGAATTTCGTTTTCACCTCCAGCGACCAATCAGATATGAGAACGAGAACCCGCTGCATTTGAAGGCAGATTTGCTTTGGGGTTTGGGTGAATGCGCAAATATAAGCGCATTGTAGCTAGTTGGAGGAAAACGGAAGACTACCCACCTGAACGTAGAGAAGATTCAACTGGACTGGGTCTCTAGCATCCACATTCATGTCCGAAAAGAAGTAGCGTCTTCGAAGAAGCAGAATCTCCTTCTCATCGATGCCCTGTTGTCGTAAACTCTGAGCCGGATTGAGCCAGACCACTTGAAAGAGGAGGACAGAAAGACGGAAGTCATAAATAAAGCTATAAGTGCCACAATTTTGCTGGTCTGACCCTCAAAATAAGCTATGCCCAGCGTTTTTCCCACTATCCTGCGGCAGTACAATGAAAGCCGTGGATGGGATTAATCATAATGAAGCAATTAATTTCCTCACCCTAGTTTTTTTTATGGAAGAAGTCCACATCAGGAGGTAGTACTGGCTGCAGCACGAGGTTAAGGCACCCACAGCCAATCACAACGCGACCTTGAGTTGACTTTGAAGAGGCATGCAAAAGCGCATACGCAGTTGGATTTCACTCACCTTCATCGTCAGTGTGGAGTTCTTTTCGAAGTTTCTCCATCTTATCAGCGTCGCGAAGGGTACTCACTAATCCACCGGTTTGATGATGGGCGCGTTTTAGGGTTACACCTCGCTCCTTTTCTGCCTCCTCTGCATCGCGGACCAGGAGGTACTCCTCGTAGTTATAAATGCCTACATAATGGAGACACACGTTAATTTATCTGATAACCTGGTGAACAGACCAACTTCCCGCAAATCTGGGTCTAAACAGTAAGACTTGCTTTTCTATAGTTTACCGTTTGATATGATGATTCTGGCGGGTGGAGGAAATGGGACCTGGTTTAGTCATCCCACCAGTGTCCGTGTGGTGACTCAGGAGGTGTAGACGGACGAGGGACATTCTCTTGGACAAAATCCCACGCTCTTTCTTTAGAATAGGGTCTAAGTACAACCACCCTCCCACCTCCTCTTTCCCCTACGCCTCCGTCCTTTTGACTGGTGGCCGGTCTCGAAAACATGGCGCGACTAGACGATTTTATCCCCTCCCAAAACGCTGTGCATGACTCACCCTATGGAAAGACTCTTAAGAAGGTCAAGTTTGTCTACCAGAACTGTGACAACATATCGACGATAACGGTAGTGGATCAGTAGGTACAAAGGATCATGTGCCTGGTGAGGCGGTTGACAAGGAAGTCTCCGGCGGGAATGTGCATAACCCCTGGAGAACCACCACTTCTGTCTGCCATGAGTAGGTCAAAACGGGACCTCTGATTACTCAGATGCAATGAGAAATGCCACCTTTATAGTGCCACTGACAAGTGGCGGGTCCCATTACTAGTGCGTAAGTGGTAGCCGCTAAAAACCAGACACTGTTTACCAACTCAGCAGACAGCATGCAATAGTCTTTACTGATCGTGGGTGTGTGCGTGTGCTTGCAACAGCCTATCCTGTCTTACCAACTGGCACGAAAAGGCGTTAAACTACAGCACCCACATAACTCCACATCACGCTACAGCATACTGCGATGATGGGAAGCCATGTCCAGGATTCCTTACATAAAACGTGATATGAGCTTCAAAGCAGTGGGAGCTCGCGAAGTCAACATTGCATTATTACTGTTAAGGGGAAACATATTGCATCCTGAAGTAATTCAACCGCACTAGGAGATCATGCCGGGATGAGCACAGGTGGGATGCGAAACTAAGCCATGGTTTGACGGAAACAAACAACTTTAAAGGCCGCATGGACAAAACAAACAAAAATAACCGTCAAATTTGCTTTAGAAGACAAAAAATCACGTGAACTGCTTTCATTACTCGCGTCCAATGAGTAGCAAGCCTTAATGGCAAAACAGCCAATCACGTTGGTGGATAGTGCTCACCAATAAAAGTTGACCAATCAGAGTAAGGATATGAGATTGTAGACAGAACAAGGTGGAATGAGACGTACCCATTTTTGTACAGATGGGGAGCATTAATTCGGCCAGCGTTTTACTATCATCCACTCGAAGGGTTTTGCGTGTTCCATCCATTGTACGGATGTAAAGCCATCGAAATCGGTACTTGTATTCAACTGTGTCCTAGAGATAAATAACGGGGAAAATAAATGAGTAAATAAATAATAGAATTTCGTATGACCTTTAAATGATTACTCAGGATGAGCATTTCTGGCTCCCGCGAGCCTAGATGGGATAGGATATCCTACGTAATGCGGGATGAGAGGGAGACCTACACCCATCCCCCTTAAAACCTTGACCTTACTAGCACATCCCTTTGGCAAATAATGACTTCTCTACCAATCGAGTATTCCACTCCAGTGAAAGAGCATTTACCATGGTGAACGATTCGATTATTAGAAGGAGAAGGTAAAGAAGAAAGGAAAGGTGCATGATTAGGAGTTCAATGAACCCTGGACCTCTCGTGACCTCAAATGTGACTCATTCAGTTTGGCACGTGTCTGTGTGTGTGTGTGTGTGTGTGTGTGCTACGCAGGAATTTAATTACCCACAGATTTGCGTGTGCTGCAAATGCCTGCTTTTAGATCTAATGGGAGTGGCTATTGTTGCCCTCCAAATCGCGCTCTTCTCACAGTCCCGAATTGGCAGAGGAAGCGAGAAAAAGGGAGGAAGACAGAGGAAGCTCGATGTTACAGAAGGAGAACGAGAGGCACTCTAAATCGGCATTCGTTTTTTTAGCTCTAGAGACCGTCAGGAGGGAAAGGAGGTTAAAGATAACCCGCTTCTGACTCTAGAACAATAAGTGACCCCTTAACTTCCTCCGATGCCCTGAAGACTTCTCACGACAAATAGAGAGGAGCAAACAGAAAAACCAGCCCCCACTTGCTGCGATGCAGTGACAGATCTGAGTGGATCACCTTGTCATCCCCATCATCAGCTGGTCATCTGTCAGGAGTGGAAAAGGTATCCTCTCGAGGGTGAACAAAAGAGCTCGTCCATCCAGTATGAAAAGATGGATAACAAAGAAGGAGCTACTCTGTCGACTAAGAAGAAGGAAGCGACAGACACTTTGCTGCCCAATGGGGCATAATCAAGGAGAAAGCTAACTCCCCATCTTCCCCTTCTAGCATCCTCCCCTTGAAAGGAAGAACCGAAGTCAGTCGAACAGGTAGAAGAAGGCAGAAGCTATGCCTGATAGAAGGTGCAAAAGGGGTACAAGATCTCGAAAAAAGAAGAAAAAGGACCACAGCTGGTATGACTTGGGCCAGATAGGAACAGTTGGCGTGGCTACGTGAATGTGTGTGCGTGTGTGTGTGTGTGTATGCGTGGATACACGTGGTGGGTATCCGATAGTCCTTTTCATCCACTCAGGATCACTATTGCATTGATACAAAACCTGACACCTTGACAGGTCAAAAAGATGGCCACTTTTTCTCCCTTCTCCCTCCAACTTCTCCTGCCGACCCTCTTAATGCAGTAGGACGGCTAGATTTGGCAAGCAAGGGCATATGCTTAAAACGGGAGGCTTTGATGTTACAAGTGTACACACACACCCACGGGATGCTGCAGCGGTGAGCGTGTCCCACCCTACAGTGGAGTAGCTGACACGTAAACGTGGCGAACCAGTCCAGAAAACAGTGTCGATGCGTGGGTGGGTATGTGCGTGATGATGTATCCTACCAACGGAGGCACAAAACAAAGCTGGACCCATAACTGTGTGTGTGTGTGTGTGCGTGGAACACCTCCATGTGGACGCCAGATCGATTAGTGACTTCGGAGTCTATAGACCATCCAAACCCACGTCCACTTAGTACTGGATTCAACAATCTCAAGAGTACATCTCCTCAGGACTGGGTAGACCACAGTCAGAGCTGGGAAATTCTGAAGCAAAATTCCCGCACACACACACGCACGCACATATACACGCACAAACATTGAAAAAAGGTGGGACGGAGGAAATGGGCGATCAATGGAGGCAGCACAAGCCGTGTATGTAGCGTGGGATAGACACACACACACACACACACCTACACAATGACAACAAGTGGACGCACAGATGTGCTGCCTTACCAGGGTAAAATTAACCTGTGACACTCACCCCATTGCGTAGAATGTAGTGCTCCAGGCTACGAGAATTGTCCAACCAGAGGCCCTTCTTGTTATCCTCGTGGGGAAGAAACAGACCGTAGTCTTTAGCTATCGAAAGAGAGACAATGTCACATATATGTGACGAATAATAAAAAATCGTGGCTCGTATAGATTAGTCGTCTCACATTTTGAGATGAGACGGTTTATTTGTCATGAGATAAATAATGCTATTTCTGCCACTGTCATTTTACCGGCTTGCAGTCATTTTTCATGTCAAAAATGAATTGTCATTACCAGGAGCACTACACTGGTGACCAGTGAAGATGGGCGTCTCCTCCGGAAACATGCTCAGGACAAGTTTTTCAGTCACCAGAGGAACCTACCTATACAGTAACATGAGGACATGAAGCCTCTCTCCCACTTAATCCCTCACCGCTTGGTATTAAGGGAAGTGGATTGCACAGGGATCAGGTTCGCTGAGGAAATGGTATTAAAGCTCTAGTGACTATAATAAAGAGGGGAAAGGACTTACGATTGTCAAGTCCATCAATTTCACGGATTTGATGACGAATCTGATCACAGGCCTGCCCCACCGTCATGAGAGCATCGAAAACCAGAGTTTTTGTCACATCAGCATCAGGCACGTGGATTCGCAAGGCCAATCGTCGACTGTCGCCAACCATTGGAGGTCTACATTCAAACAAAAGAACGTCCAGACAAAGGAGAAAGGGGTGAGGAGGAAGGCGCAAAGTCAAAAAGCTATTTCCTCCAAATCTATGCTCACGCAAGGAGGAGGAGGTGGGGTTAAGAGCAGCACGCGCCAACAGAGAACCGTAGAATTTTTCTTTTTTTTAACCAACACATTACATCCCGCATATTTCAGATCTGAGGCAGTCTGGACTTTGTTCCACCCTCTCGCCCTCCCCTCCCCCCCGTCCACCACTACCCCAAACGTTGGCCTTCTAAATACAGGCACATCACCATAGTAACGAAACCAACCGAAGGTTGTAAATACCCAATACCCCAAACGTGCGCAAAGGTCAAGAAGGCAGACACAGATATTTCGTGGCATGGTGAAGATCTTGGATAAAGTGCCTCAATCATAGTTACTAGGTTGAAGAGGGAAGGCGATAGTAAAGCGGACATCTGCACTGGCCTCGTTAATCAGACCCTCGAAGGCCGGAGTGGGTAACGCCCAAGTGAAGAGGTAGTTATTACAGGTCGCAACTGTGCGAATGTGTACGGTGAAGGGCGGGTATGTGTGTGTTTGTATGCTTTGCGTTCGCATGCGGGCACAAGAAAGGAGACGAAAGGAATGGACCCAATGCCTGTTTCGACCCGCAAAGATCGTGTACACAAAGTGACTCAGCAGAGCAAGATGGAGGTATCGAGAGAGACCGAAAAAAAAAACAGAGATCTCTAAGACCCGACTGGTTCTTATTTGAGGTGATCTGATAAAGCTGCGATCGCTTGTTTTGGCTTATAAATTCGCCCTGCCAGAGCAGAGGTTGAACGTCGACGCAAAAGCTCGAATTTTCTTAGGCACTCTTTGATTGGATGGATGGGCAATCCCAATCTGATTGGCTGAGAGGGGGCGTGCGGCGTAATTAACGGAGGCAGGAGAAATAATACATCACAGAGAGAGGGAAAGAGAGTAGGCAAGCATATGGGGCTAATTTTGTCGAAGCAGACGCCATAATTTGTGCCAAAACATAAACTCTCGGTTATGTCATTCTGTAACAAAATAGAGGCTAAGACATGCAAGGACTGTAAACAACACGATGATGCAGATTTGTGTGTGAATGGTGGATGTTAGGTGAGGTTATATACAGACAAACCGTAACGAAAGAAAATCAAAGTGTAAGCGTCAATTAAGGGGTTAGATGGAACCTATTTACGTGGCAAAGAAGCATGCAACCGCATTGTCACTACTTCTCGTTACTATTGATGCTACCGCGAACTTACCCAACAGGGAAAGCCCAGGGCATCCTAAAGAACGGTGGCAAGTTAGAGGGCAATGAATTAAAGCATGGATAGATGATGCAAAGTGCTTATTAAGACCATTGCGCTAGAGGGGCAAACTTCTGCAAAAAAAGCAAGCTGGGATAAGTTTAATGTCTAAAATAAAAAAAACTGAACGATGGATCGAAGATGAGTGCGCAAACGCAGCACATGTGAATAATTTAAAGCTAAGAGCGCAATATTTGGACCTGGCATTTCAGCACAAGAGGGATAGCCCAGCAATTCAGTAGACTGGATCCATTGCAATGAAAAGTGAGAATGCCAACATAAATAGGAACACTCGCTATCAACGTCAGCTGATAAAGCGATTCAGGTAAGTTTCGCCAGACCTCCACAAAAATGCGCTGAAACCACTTCCTTTGAGAGTTCATGCGGCATGAATAACCACATCATGGTCACGAACAGTCAGGAATGTTTGCAAATTTAGTTAACAATGCTTGGTTGTAAGATTCACCACACCAAATATTATTAAAAAACAGTATAGAGGCCAAAAATCACCAATAAACTTCTATGTTAGGAAATACAGTCACAGGAGACGAAGTAAACGAATAACAAATTGGGGGGCAAAAGCCATAGCGTGGTGTAAGATTTCGATAGATTTATGGGTTAGGGCGAAGCCTGTCATAAAAACCAAATTATAGCATCAACAAATCGAATGATCTCGTAATGTTAACAATTAAATGAAGTAGTCACCTGGTGATCCTAAAATGTTTTAGCGAAACAAATATACCAAGACACACCCATTACCGGATGAAAAAATCCAGCAAAAAACATCTTTGACCGAAAATAACATTCCATTAAAAATTGTAAGGACAACGTAAGGCATTATATAGAGAATAACTTCCGACTACGGCTTCCAAAAAGACAAAAAAATGTCACCTTCAAAGAGAACAAATCCGAAAACTCGCACCACGAAAGTGCGGCTTCTGTTGATAGGTTAAAACAAGCAATTAAGGTTGTAAAATGGGAGAAAAGCTTTCTTAAACATGAAAGTAGATCAATATATATTGGTCAGAACTTGTACAGATTAGATAAAAGCTTTATACTGCTAATGATGGAACAAATAATCAGAGGATTGCAAAATTATTAATAATTATCACCATAACGTTTGTCGCTCATGTAACAAATGCTGCACGAAGAAGTTTGTTTCCTTCAAATTGTGCATACAAATATTTCATTGCATTCTAGGGCATAAAATGATAGGCCTCGCAGGTCAGCCTCATGGCTGGATACGTTTGGCTCCTGTAGTATTTTGTTCGTATGGAGTGCCGGTTTCGGTGGCTTGGGTGGTCATGTTGTACAAGCCGATTGACTGGCTTCCTGGTCATGCTAGCAGTCCGCAATGCCCTACTTCTAGAATATACATGTATATATTTTGCCCCGTTAATAGGTTCGGGACGCTACAGCTCCTATGAAGGAAAGTGTTAATCGATTTTGGAAATTTTTTCTTACTTCATAATTTGATTTAATGCGCAATAACTTTGAACTAGTGATTTTTTTCCCAAGACATCCTTTCAGATAAAAGAAGGCATTGTACTGGGGCAGAATATATATTCCGTATGCAAAGGGCTTGGGGGCTGTCGACACGGCAAGCAAGTGTGGTCACCCAGGCGACTGAACCGGCAGTTTGAACAAACGAAGTATTAACTGCATTTTACACTATTCATAGTTGCTAACTTTTGCTTATTTAATAATCCGTCCTGTTCTCCCCCCCCCCCCCCCATTAATTCCTACCATTTCCCTGACAGATTACTCTTTCACTTTCTAAATTTTTGGGAATTCTCTTAGCTAATAATCAAGGAAACCAATGGACACATAACTTAAATTAATTGAAATAATGTCTGATAAATGCAATATATTCACCACGGAAGGCCTCATATTTGTCATCGTGTTGGTCGAGTCAAAATATTCTTGCATATTTGGTGTCTTTTGGTCTAAAAGTAATGAACAGCTTATTTCTCCTGACGCTGCTCCTTGTTAATGGAGCACTTTGTTGTCCAATGCTCCAGAATTAATGGAAAATATTGCTCTTCACAGTGCATGAATAAGATCTACCTTTTTACCTGTGCAGGCAACATTTATTAAATATCGCATACTTTAATCCGTGTAACTGTGCCATGAATTCTTCATAAAGAGCTGAGCGTCCGAAAGACTCGGGGTGAATACCATACCGTTGCATGAAAGATGGAATTCACGTGTTTTAGAAGTTTGCGGCGCAAGCTAATCAGGCGTGGAGTGTCTTTTAGTTAGGTCTTCCATCCTTCCTAACACACGGTTATTAGAAATCTGGACAGCGTCCCCAACAGGTGACACTGTCTCCAATTTACTGCCCACTAGTATTACATTGATCTTTTCACGCTCACTACAGCCCCAAATCATTGGTGATGATAACAGGTCCTGCTGGAGGGCAGTCATTAATAAAGGGGGCTGTAATTGAGCTGACAATCACTTTCATGACCTCCGCGTCATGGTATGCTTGAATTGCTAGCTTAACGCTCCGTTCTGGTGTCAAGCCAACTAAAGGCTGACTGACGTATTTTCGCGCTACGCTCCGTCAAATGTCAAGAAACCACATTCTGCTCCATTATCATGCTTACTTTTTCCTTAGAAAAGAGTTTGAGTGCAACAGGGTAACCTTTACGGTTTAAACATAGGAAAGTCGGAAGTCAAGAGAGTTCGCATACAATTACTAAGTAAGCATCTCTACCGTAAGAATGCTGGTTAATTTTGTCTTTTAAAAATACAAATCTGACATCCTAGACAAGAGATGGCAAATATTTAATATGAAGGAGCAGAAGACCTAAAAACATCGCGCTATTTTCGATTCTCTAAAGGGCCAAATAGGATTAAGGAATAATTTTTAGTAGTCATTGCACTTATTTTACCCTGAATTCTACAATATCTTGTTTCCTCACCTTCACTAGTAGGAATGAACTCGCTTACGACTTAGGTAACCTGAAGGAAACCCAAGTATGCGTCAATCACTCTTTGTGCACTTTTCCTGTTTAATGAGCTTGAATTATTGTTTGGCAAGAAAGTGCGTCCGCATTTATTTGCCACACGTTGTGTCAGTGGGAAAATACTTCCCTCTTCCGGTCATTTCACATTCACAATTACATCTGCGTCATTTAATTCGTAGCAATGTATGTTCCTCCAACTATAGCTCTTCCCTTATTAATTATGACTAGTCAGAGGCCAATTAAAATAACAATTTAATTCGAAGGGTGTGTTTGCTTTTTCGAGAGCCAAAGAATTAAATGTAAAAATTTTCTGCGTAAATTGTGCGGGTCAATCAAAAACAGGCTTTTTTAGCTTGTAATTGGCTAAACCTCAATTTGACCCCACTCACCTCAGTAAACACATTCCATAGCAGGCTAAATTTTGGCGCCTTTCTGTTGAACAGACTTTTGTTAATATAACATTTGGGTCCAAAGGGAAGTGAAGAAAAGTACTTAAAAGCCGTGCAGAATGTGGAGACCTATCGAAAAGGGGGAAGGACTTTTGTTAGAATAATGTCATTCAGACGAAAATCCTTTGGCGGGTCCAAACTGAGGATCGGCTCACCAGCATCATTCCAAAAAGGCGATTTGACCCGATCACCACGTCGTCGACGGAAAGCCATTACACGAAAGGCATTGTTTAGGTAGTCCCTCAGCTTACCTTGAGAGAATTCAGTGCCGGGGAGGACGTTATCACCCTTGCTAAACTGCATCATTGCTTGCCTTAGGACTGCTTTCATTACTACTGGGTCAATTGGTCGCTTCTGTCTTGATCCACTGTAATTGTGACTCACAAGATAGCGCAGACTGAAGAGAGATTGAAGCAGACAGAGACACAGTCTAGCCGCTGGACGTTTTTGTTCTCGTCCCACCATGTAAACACATTTCTTGTACGCCCACACTGGTAGTCGCACCTTTGCTTCTCCACCAACAAACATCTCCCTAGGTTCGGTGGGATTCAAGATCACCACCGCTCTATCCCTCTCTGTAAGGGTGTTGGTGTGTGTCCAGGCGGGTTTAAAACCACCTGTCGAGGCTGCGGCTGCTTCCAACTGCAAAATGTCATCAAAAGCCGGTTCATGGTTAATTTTTCCGTCCGAATGAGGCTTGTGAAAGAGGAATAGGGGTGAGGAGTCACGCGTAGGCGAGAGGTTAAGACTATTTGGTGAGGTGATCAACTCTGAGGTTGTCTCTCCAATAGCCGGTTGGCTAAAAGACGGTCGAGGGCGTCCGAGGTCACCGATGAGTTCAATTTTCATTGGACGCGAGCGGGAATGGGTGGCAAGATCCAGTGGCTTCTCCTGCATGACAATAAGAAATTAAGGGCAGGGAGGGAGGTGGTGGGATGTGTGGATTGCCTTAGCTACACCTGCCAAGTGAGGTACGTGGGATGAATGTGGGAATTTCGGACATGCACGGAGCGTGGCTTCAGATTTCTCCCATTGCAAGTAAGTTCGCGCGCGTGTATTAATATGTGTGTATGCATAATGAACGATCAGGACGTTGGGCTAATTATTCCCACGACCGACTTTCAAAGAGAGGAAGACCAAATGAGGGACGGAGGAAGTCGGGGAGGGGGGGGGCGGCGCCGAGGGTGCGGGGGAGGGAAAAGTGATGGCAGGAAACGCCCAGTGTACGGCCTTTATGGGGGGCGAAGGGGTTAGAAGCGGGGGGAGGGGGGCATGGAATCGTGACTTTGTGAGTGTTGCGCGTCTTATTTATTGCTGCTGTGAAGTGGGCTTGTTTTCACGTCAATGTCAGTGTGAAAATGGCTGCCAACTAAAAAACTGCCTTTATTACCCCCTCTCTTGCATTATTGGCACTTGTCCGTTCAAGTCTAGGTAAATGCACTTTTTACCCTCTTTTTAAGCCAGAGAATAATGCAATGCTATTAAACCAATCGTTTATCCTTCCCACATAAAAAGCATGATGTCGTGCCTGATTGACAGATCGTTCCTTAATTTCACCGCATTTTTTGAGACGTGATTAAGAAATTTGCAGAGTTTTTGCACATTGGATGAGGTACCCTGATTTCCTCCATAGTAGTAGCATTCTGTCTTTATATTTAATCAATCTTTTGCATCACACCTACTCAAAAATTATGTGTCACATATTCGTGACGCCAGATTGGGAAATATATTCTGGACGTCGCGCCTTCCCTAAGTGGATGTCCAGTGTCCAGCTTGGGAACAAACTTAGTCGTACAAATATTCTTGTTGTTAAATTAGGAGAAGTTTGTATGCTTAAACTCGCTCTTCATCTGAGCGGACGGTTCAGTTCTCGTGGGGACATTTGTCACCATCTTGGACGTCATGACGGTCTACTGACGCCTCAGTAGCCCGTCTGAACATGCACAACTGGGTGTCCCAAAGGCGCACCCACATTACAAATTTTGAGAGGAAAACTACCGCAGCTGTACAGTTACACCTGGACATTGGTAAAGAAAAACTGTCTGAATTGATCTTCTTTTTTTCTCCTTTAGCTCGATGAAAGCGGATTGAATGGAAACGAAGTCGAGTGTTTATATTTACATGATATTCTGCCGCCGGAATCCAAAAAATGCAGCTCCAGGGGCCTCTACTGTCTACCGTCTGGTTCACATATGATCATGTGGTTGTGTTACGCAAATGTCAAGATAGGGGTGATCGTCATCACTCAGAGCCTGGAGACCCACTAACCGTGGAAAAGGAAAGATAAAAGAATAAAGCGGCATCTTTTTCCTTCGAACGCCATCGCAAGGTAGTAATGAGGCTTGGCAATGTCTTTTAAAATGAAGAAAGGACTTCCTTAAATGTATCCGACCGACTGACTAGTGGCAAACTTCAAGCTACACCGGATTCTCCCAAGGAAGGAGAGCTTCCTCGGACATCGCTAGATTTGTATCGAGCATCTATTTTTGAAGGGGCGAATCGGTTTATTAAAGGCATTAAGCTGCCGCATATTTGGGACCGCGACAAATTCAGCAAACTTTTGGACAGCCTCAAGTCGCCTTCATCAGGTTGGATCGACATTCCAGATGGAGCAAAGAGGAGAAGAGGAGAGAGGACAGTAGGCAAACGCATTTTTTTGCCATCCAGATGGATCATATGCGTTTGTCGAACAAAAATGCCATCTGGCTTGTTTTTGTTTTTTTTTTGCATTAAGCCAGGAATGTCAAACGACTCCTCAGCTTGCAAGAAAACATATTTGGTTTAAAAAGATGCTTTGAAATTTTTTTGCCGAGAATGCATCTATTTTCTTGCAGGCCATGAAAAATACGGGCGCATGCGTATTAATTCAATAGCTTTATTGTTTATTTCTCTTCTCAAATCAATTGCACAGCCGTTGCCATGCTAACCATGTGGACTGATAAATTCCGTTTTTCCCTATGTCCATTAATAAATGCTGAATTCCATTGTTAATAAACGCAAGTGCTGGCAAAGTTAAGCCCTTCAAAATGTTATTTTGACATTGTAGTCATTACATATTTGGCACCATTTCTCCCAATGGCAGTTGACATCAACTTCGTATCAATTATGTACAGCGCGATTATTCACGACTCGAGGATAAAGCTCAATTCTGTTAAAAGCACCCGCAAACCTTTAAATCTGGAACTCACCTGTTGTTGGACGGGGGTCCGTCCAATCACCTGCTGCGGTGACGCCAAAGTCGGTGGCAATGGAAGTTGCCTGTTCTCCAGACTATTTAGGAAGTAGGAGACGTATAAATCGAGTGGACTTTGATTGATGGGATCTTGCTGCTTCGGCGGCACTGGTCCGGCCTCATTCTTCTGGCAGACATCACACTGACAGGGAACAACGATCCATGGGGGTTTAGATTTGGTTTGATTTATTGACGTCATAGCATATTTTGACGCACTGCTGGAGCCTCGCTCCTTGGAGTTCCATCTACGTTTCCAGGGTGGTTTATTGTCTGGAACACCCAGAGGTAAGGGCTGTTGTGGTTGTTGGGGGGGTTGGCCGAGCTGAGGCGATGAGTTAACCAAAATCATGCTACTCAACTGGAGGATTGCGCTAGCAAGTTCTTGTTGACTCTTCTGCACACAGAAGAGTTGCCATTTTAGTTGCAACAGTTGAGAAGGGAAGTGCGGGGCTAGCTCGGTTGGAATCCCTAGCAGTTCTGCTGTTGGTATTGGAGGATCAGGAGGAGGTGGAGGAGGAATGACTGGCGGTGGTGGTGGTTGCGGCGGCGGCGGTGGCGGTAGAGGAAGGTCTTTGATGATATTCTCAATTTGCATGGCAAAAAAATGTGTGCTATTGTGTGCCAGTTGGCTTTTATACTAGCACACACACACACACACACTGTCGCACTGCCATGCACACAGAAAATGAGTGACCAATGGGAAACCAGCGCCCCTCTTCCCTAAATCTTCCTACCCTTTATTTTCACTACCCGCACTCCCCTTCTATTAACTCGTAATTAACACGTCACATTTGTGCAATGCCGCGCTTTTCAAATCTGAGCCTACGTCTCATAAGCGTGACGGATGAGATGTAGTGGTGGATCTCCCTTTGACGCCATAGTAGGGGATGTGGTGAGGCAGAAATTTTGATGGAGTTTCGTTGACACCTCTTGACCGTTGATGAGAAGTGGCTCTACTTTTGCCTGACAACGTCTGTTAGCATCGGATTAGAGCGGCAAAAATTTGGACGCATTGAAAGCTGGACCAAATTTCTACACCCTCTTGATGTTTGTGATAAATGCGCCAATTTTAATTAACTGTCATCAGCGTTAAATCGGCGCAGTTTAAACTGTCCACAATGTACATTTAAAAATTTTCCTGCCGAAGCCCGAAGCATAGATCAAAAATGAGAAAACGTAAAGCAATCTTTAAGTTAAAAATCTGATGAGGATCGGTTACTATTTTGTGTCAAAAAACTGATGCAAAAATGTGTCACATATATGTGACACCGTGGGTGGACTTATAAACAGTTGAAATAATTGCCATATCCCCAATTTCACAGTTAAACTAATGCCATTTAACTCATTTTTTAATAAAAAAATAAATTTACCTTTTCGAGCTAGTGGTTGTAAAGACATATCTGGCGTGTGTTGAAATGGTCGCTTGTCAAACAAGAGACCAGGGAATTGATAACCACTCTCCAAGGCAGGAAATAAGGGAAGGTATTGTTGCCGATTCCAAGTGAACTTAGGCTAATTATCCGCGGTGAAAATTAGTGAACTTTGCATTCGTGTCACACCTTCACTCTTCCCCACCCCCATCCCTACCCCACCTCTCTCGATTAGCCCCTCCCCACCCCCTCTCCAGCTACACGTGCTGCCTGTCAAGCCTGTCTTCTGTGGCAGAGCGACTAATTATGTAATTTAACTTCTGACAGTTTTGCCGACAAGCACGCTCAGCATCGCCGGGGGGCCTCATTAGACAATGCCCACTTATTTTGGTGTGTACCGTGTTAATTGCGCTAGCAAATCGCACCTACTGACCAGCGCCTTTGATCTCCTTGCCATCTGTTGCCTTGTCTTGGGGTTTTGCTTAGTTCAAAATGAAATGTCCGCTGTCTAGAAACTTAAACAAATCGCTTGCATGAGAGATTGATTTAGACTTTTTTCCCTTCATTTTTCTGTCACATCATTCCATTTTTTGGGCGGAGAGGGAAGGGGAGGAGTACCTGACGTTGTCAGGGTCATGCTGTTTTAGATCTGTGGTAAACTGGACATTTCCTTTGCACGTCGCGGTGGGATGAACAGCCTATCCTCATGTTTACCTTCCTGACCTGACAGTGATCCTAATTGTCAAGGTTGGTGGCTCTCCCTCCTCCCCTTACATGTCCAAAATGATGTACAGTAAGGTCAACAACGCGGGAGAAGCATTGTACTTTGTCATTCAAGGTAGGTATAAACGCGTGGAAGGCACGTAGAGAACATCAAACCGCCTAGGTGAGTATCGAATCACGAGGTCATCGAATCGATTGTCAAGGAAGACAAAGGTGTGTCCGGATCTAGACCTCTCTAGCCATCTTCTTGAAGCGCTGATTGCAAAATCAAGACACAGTGGTGCCTTCAAACTACATGCCGGCAAATCTTCTCACCGAAAATGCAGGAATGACCTCCCGAAAACATCAAAGACACCAATAAAATGACTTGTGCAATTATTGCCCTTATAGGGCTATATGATGTAGGAACGAATCGCCAGATTTGGACAACTACCATCAAATTGTGGTACCAATACGAGGAGCGCAGAGAACCAAACCTCACTCGACCCTCCTCACGACCTTTTCTGCGGTCAACTAAGATCAAAGTGAATGTCGGTTTCTAAGGGTAATAGAAATCCTGATGGCACCTCAGCGTCTAGAATCTCGTATCCATTCATCCATTTGTTCATTCATTCCTCAAGTTGATCTCTCAGCATGGACCCACCATTTGGACACAAAAATTTCTGTCTAAAATGGGGCAAACTGCCTTACTGATACTGTGGTGGTGGAGGTGGACGTTTGGATGCAGAAGTGCGATTTCAAGTAATGCATGTTTCTTTGAAGTCTGTGGAAATGCCGACGTGATTAGGCCCCTTTGTATCTTGGTCGCTCAGCCCCTCACTCCTACACCCCACCTCCGCCAACCCTCGAAACGTCACACTCAATCCCCTCCCACAAACCAACACAGGTATGGTAACACAGACGACTAATGGCCGAACATGGCAACTAATCAGCGGAAAAAAAGAATTATTAGTA
Organism: Taenia multiceps; assembly: GCA_001923025.3. Classification (NCBI taxonomy): domain Eukaryota; kingdom Metazoa; phylum Platyhelminthes; class Cestoda; order Cyclophyllidea; family Taeniidae; genus Taenia; species Taenia multiceps. The sequence continues at coordinate 67,342,865 of CM010311.1, read as the reverse complement.
AATTCAGGTAGTCTGTCCTTCCCTTCTCTGTGCCAAATAGCGAAACAGGAGACGATCACACTAGGGGAGGGGAGAAAGCGAACGGGTAATGAACTCTATTTCGAGGGTCACGAGGTCCTCTATGAAACTAATTGCAAAAGAAGACGGCATAGCGATAAATTGGCCACATTTTTCAGAACTGATTAGATTCTCGGAACATTCCGCCTCGGTTGAAGTCTTTGAAGTCGCACCTTGACAATCATGATTTTGAGAACTTTTTCAACGTTGTCCACTTCCCACTTTTCACCAGCACAGCCATCTTCAAGGCGCAAAGGAAGTGAAACACTACAGCAGTGAAAAGGAAATCGGTATTTACAAAAAAACTATTCTAAGAAGTCATTTTGGGGGAGGTGAAGGTGTAAACACCGTCTTAAAGACTGCCAACCTGGCTGTCCCTCTAATCGTATCCTGTCCCGACAATAATTAATTACTCCCTTCAGACGGTGAATCATCGTCACGAGACAAGAATGATGGGTAGCTGTCACAAATGGACTGACGTTTGTTGTAGGGCTTAAAAAATGACGTTGCTTTTAAATTTTGTGGTGCGACTTAAAGGGAAATAAGTAGTATAACTCGGGGCATAGAAAAGACATTTATCGATTGTGAGTACACCGACCTGACCATTTTTAAACGATGAGACTTGACTTTTAATTAGGCTGGCAAGATCTGGAAAGGGTATGTGGGAGATGATTGCTTGATTATTTACTGGTTTTGAGATTTATTTACACCCTCATGTACCCAATCAGTGCGCCAGCTCTGTTTAGTTGAGATTAAAAGCTATTTAGAGGTCATGCCAGATTTTTTACGATCAAAAGTATTTACTCTTTCACAGAGCCAGGTGATTGCACCTGCGTTCTTTTAAAAAAGTATTTCCAGAAGGTCTCCTCGAGAAGTCAAGGGAACACTCATTCCTCAGCCACGCATGCTATCTTCTACGCTCCTTTTTATCCCTTGTCTCTTTCTTGTCCGCTGTCTATGACCTAAAGTCGACGGACCATTCCTTATTTGATCACAGCTGGTGTGATTGGGTAGTGTGGGTAGTGCGGATGTTACTTGAAGCCTCCTGGGCTTCCATCATCAGCAGGATATGGAAGACGGTTGGGAGGGTGACGACAGGGGCACCCGCCTTTCCATCTGATGGTAAAGGAGAATCAGATTCTTCTCATGCGCCGTCTGCATGGCGGTGTGAGTTTTGAGGCAATGTGTGCTGTTATGACGGGTAGCTGTCACAAATGTACCTGAGTTTTTTATCGGGCTTGGAGTGAGCTTGCCTTTAAATTGTGTGACGTGGCTTAACAGAATATAAGTAGTATTGTCCCAGGGGATGAAGAAAGGTGGATGTGTTATATTTACATCGACCAGATCATTTCTTTAAGCCAAAAGACTTAGCTTCCGACCAGTCAAGTTGTAAAACTGTAATGCCTGCTTAATTGTTTAATGATATATGCACTTTCATGCATCCTCACGTTACCAATCAGGATCGTCGGCTCCGTTCTAATTTGTAGGCCACGTCAGTTTTTATACGTCAAAAAGTAATCCTTCTATCACAGGGCATCTAGAGGCATCATTGCTTGTAGAAAGATCTGTCTCGGGAGGTGAATGGAACACTTATTTCTTAGTCACGCTTGATTCTTTCTCCCTCCAGTATTTCACCTATCCACTGTCAACTCCATATGTAACCACAGATCGTCACTCGGAGCCTTCTAGGGGCTAATCATTGGCAGAACACGTAAGAAAAATGGGGCAGAGTCTTCTCATGCGCTATTTGCGTGGCGGTGTGAGTTTTGAGGAGGTGTACATTGCCACAGATTGACTCATCTTGAAGTCCCAGTTACCTCTGACTCAGAGAAAGGAGATGACGATACTTCTTTTGGGCACCTTGATGCACCTCAAGTCCACAAATTACGTAAAAGCACATTTTTTTTGGAGAGAGTGAACCTGTGAGGACCAAAGTGTGCGTGGTAATCACTAATGTTCTATTTATCATCCACTTGTATCGAGAATCAAAAGAGGCATCAAATGGCCCAAAATGCTGCGTTTTTATGCAGCACTTGAAAGTCCTTCATGTTTATTGCCCTCTTCCAATGCGCCGTACCCTGTGACGACTAAGTACCTGGCTTCCATTACCACTTCTCCTTCCCTTCCTTTCCCAAAGAACGCATTATCTGCCAGCTTCACTATGATCACTAGTGGCAAGTCATTTGACATAGGAAGAGGCTCGTCCCACAAGTGATGCACTTACCATCGACAGAATCAACTTGTTTATAAGAAGTGTGGGTGGTGCTTTCCCTCCTTCACCTTCCAAGGCCACGATACAATTGCGTATGGAAGCGTCCATGGAAGTAGGCAAAGGTGGATTTCCCCCCTCCCCCAACCGACATCCCCTCCTCACTTCTGGTAAAACATTTTTCTCTCCTGAAACTTACCTGCTACCCACAGTTTACTAAATCAGAGGGACGAACTCATTCACCAAAGAAACGAAAAGAAAAAGAAAATCATAAACCCCGTAGCCAACCCCATTTCCCGTGTGTGTGCGTGTGTGTTAAAGAATACATGTGCGGTGGCTATAAAACCGACAGCAAGCCCCTCTCTCCCTCTTCTCTCCCCCACCTAATCCTCCCACTTTCTCACTCAGTTGTAAACATTAAAACCAAAGGGGGGGGGGGGATTCGAAACACCTCGGTGACGCAGCTCGGACTATTTCAAGACAAGTAAGCGAATTCAAACCTACCTCTCTTTTGCAGCGATGGCATTAGGCAGGAAAGATCCACTCTCCTGGGACGATCCGATGTAGATAACTCGATTTGTAGACATGGCCAAGCCGTAATGCACAATTCGGCATATCTTCGATATGACTATACTACTTAATTTCTAATGTCCCTTCAAAAGTGATTTAACCGTGCCTGTAGAGATGTTATTAAACACGAAAAGTTACCACATTTCAAAAATTCACAACTAGCTTCTTTTACATTTCTTCCATGCTCCTCCAAAACGAACTTGTGTGGCCGTAATAAACCTGCCTTGTAGGTTTGTGTCACCTACCGTAACTACTGTCAGTTACGGTGGAGTAGCCATTTCAAAACAGTAAAATCTACCACTAATAAGTCGTTTTTGCCTCGACAATAACAAGTACCACAAACTGCTACTTCAAGAAAAAAAAGATAGAAACAAAGATTTCCCCATTTAAACGGAATGCATGAATGCCCGTCCTGATTTGGAGAATGGCAAAACAAGGCAAGCGACGCACCTTCCACAAACAAACTATCTGGATACAGTAAAGCTAGGAAGCTTCATATATTTTGTATCCCGCTTACATTACCAAATCAAAGCGAGGAGCATCAAAACGGAGGGGAGATGACCAGCAGAACGCAGGCACTTTACCTCTTTGTATTCCTTCTGGATGGCATTCGGTCGGACTTGGCCTTTGGTGTGAGTACTGCCGCCACCAAAATGGGGCAGATCCTTTTTCTCTACTGAATTTTGAAGCTGATGCTGATAGCGATGATGGCTAGCAACAGTTGTTTAAGTAATTCATGGTTTAAACCATTTTACGAGCGGCATTACGACTTTTAAATGTAAAAGCACGGAGAGGCGTGATTGCTTTAATGCCCCTAGACCTCGTCAAAATTTAAAATCGTCCGCCTTGGACAAAATAGCCAACAACTGACGATGATGAATCCACTAAACTGCGGACTCCCTGCCCTCACCTCCGCCACTTTACTGTCGGTGTAATTGTAGCCGATGCTAGACCCTAACTTGTGTGACTCAGAAAGGTGAGGAAAATCAAAAAGTTGAGCCGAGTAGTGGTAGCTTGGCACCGATCCCGACTGCTCGACTATTGCGAGGTCATCACGTCAACGAGCTGGTTTTCAAAGTCATGTCAAACAGTCGTGGGGACAAATGTCCAAAAATCTGGAAGCCATTGACGTCTCTGGTACACCCAACTTGAGAAAGGGTACACTGACTCCTGCTAGATACATTGTGTGCGATTACATAGTTGTTACCTATTTCGCGGCGTTCCTTAATGTAACGTCCTTGTGCGGAAATCGCCTAGATATTTTGACAACAGAGAGAAAGAAAAAAATATGTGTTTTTTGCATATTTTTTCGTTGTGGGAATAATCACTCTAGCGGAGGAAGATAACTGTGTGGCTGCAGGGTTGTGCGGAAGGTGGTAAAGTGGAATGGCAGGTATCCCGTTTGATAGGTGACGTCATACCTCCTCCATTACTTTCCTGCACCTTTCAAGGGCAGAAGACTGACTCGTGAGAAAAAGAGGGACTTTCAGGTCCGTCCGCACACTCTTAAAGTGCCAAACACGTCATCCCTCCTCCAGAGGACTTCGCTTCCATTGCGTGAATGGGGTGGGTGGAATTCGAACGCAGATTTTCACCACAATACAACTCAAACATCTTCAAGAGCAATGTTATTGTTGTTAACATCATCATCGGCTACTTCTTTGTAGTTGAAAACAGCTGGGGTGTGAAGACAAGTCACATGGTGGGACTAAAGTCCCCATAACAACATAGCATGAAAAAAACACACCTCCTCATTTACAACGACACGCAAGGCGTGGGCTCCCATCGTCACCCCACAAACCTTTTTCCATATTTTGCTGATAAATGACCTTCAGGGGGCTCCAAGTGACCTCTTCATTATCTAATCACACGAATTATGATTGCATGTGGAATCGAAAGAAACGGGAGACTGATCTCTATGTACAACAGTGAGGTATCGATGCGAGTTTTAAATGCTGACTTACAGAAGCGGCACCTTAGAACTGCTAATTTGCCCACCTCAAGGGGTAGGGAAGGGGAGTGGTGGCGCATTGTTCCAGTTGCCACATGTCACTGAGCGTCCAAACTCACACCGCAACGAAGGTAGTGGGCAAATCCACCTCCTGACAACCGTAATTTTATGCTATGCTACGTGAATCATCGTGGTAGCCCCTCTGCACCAGGTTTTCCACTTTTCCCACCTCAGAAGATGCCCTAACGATGCCGAATGGAGTTGTTTTTTTTTACCCTTCTACAAACGAAACCCACTAATACACACACACACACACACACATAAGCATATGCGAGACCGATCGACGGGAAAATAAGGTGCCTAAGGTGGAAGTCGCCATAAACGCCACTGGAGAGAGGGAATTATCACCTTGGATGGATGAAAAACGCACCTTCGTTATGAGAATTTAAGCGTGCGGAAGTCATTTCCTGCCGGCCTCCCCTCTTCGCCCCGCCTTGCCTTCTCTCGCGGCCCTGGTTAGGTAGAAAGGATTCCATTCGAGGTGCGGCGTTTTTGATTGTGTGCCATGGCTAAAGCATTTCTTGTGCCCCTTCGATGTGATGGATTGCGTGGTAGTGTGTGAATTCTGGTGTGTGTGTGTGTGTGCATTTGCGTCTGCATGCCTCGAAATGGTCGCCTGAAATGACCTTGGCAGTTCAGGTGGTCAAGTGGTTTATCCCATTGGGTGATACTTACATTTCATCGCGTGGATCATTCTTCTTCTTCTTCTTCTTCTTCTTCTTCTTCTTCTTCTTCTTCATCCTTGCTATCAAGCAAACAATTGATTGGCATAAAAGCAAACCGGAATACAAGGGGTAAAATATGAATTTGACAACCATCTTTAAAACAGTCCTTTTTTAATAAATGTCCTTAATGAAACAAAGATTTTGCCTAATGGGTCGGAAGATTTGATTTCCCCTGTAGTCGAGTGACATTTTGCAATTTCACACAAGGACATGTCAACGCAGGGCCTCCGATTACAAAGGAATTTAGTGTAATTAGTACCTGGGTGACGATAGGGGAGAGGGAAGGGGAGGTAAGGTGGACGCAGAGTCGACTTAATTGTTTTTCCAGACCTCCTCCAATTGACCACCTCTTATCTGCCCCTCATTGTCGTCAAGGCAACATTTCGCTGCAAGTGGTGCCACGAGCACACCGCCACAAATGCACGTGGAAATCGCAAGCGCGACCCCTGTCAACTGGATGATTGGTTGATTAGACCGGTGTTGGCCGGTGCACTTCGCAATCATTAGCCTAATCTGTTTTAAAAGACGGGTATCAAAATACACGCTCTAAAATTGTCATACTGGTATGTCTCCACCCTCTACACACTCACTTGACATTTGAGTTAATAGACAATCTCAACTAGGCGCTTTGATTAAGAAACGTGGGTTATGCTGCCGTAGAAAGGTTTTTTGCTAAGGAAGCTGACCTGCTTTGATGTTTTACACGACCTTGAAATCCACCAATCAGATATCAGACACTGCAAATATGAGCTGTCAACACGGATTGACAGCACCTTTGTCAGTGAATTAAAAAAATATTTTAAAAGTAATTAGAAACAGGTTTTGAAAATGAAGATTAGTCATTGCAAATGAGAGAATCAAGTAGTGGCGGTGCCCCCGATAAACCAATTAAAATCACGCATATGGGGAGAGCCTTATGCTCAAGGCATTTCAATAAATTTCTATTGTTAAAAATTACAGAAAGAAAATAGAACTAAAAGGAAGCAAAACCGGATCTCTCTTTCCCTTTTACCAGAGATTCTACTTCCAATGGAGGGATGTGTTATTCTTTTTTGGGAGATTTTATTGTAGAACTCATTAAGGGAATTTTGTTTGAAAAAATGAAAAACGACGCCTTTTGAAGATGGCGCACATCTGCCGCAGCTAACGCGCTTTCCGGTGTTGTGGTGGGCTTTACGACCTCGACGTTGTAATAACTTTTATGCTATAACAAAACTATCAAGTCTGACAGGAATGTAAAAGGGAGGGAATGGGTTTAGCTTTCTCCCCTTTGAGAATTTGTGATGTACCTTTTTTTTCCCGGTTTGTTTGTTTATGCAAAGAGGACGATAAAACAAAGAACAGAAAAATAGAGGGACTGATTAATTTGTTGCTCTAAAACTTTGGGGGAATTTGCGACGTTGACTTGCTCTGACTGCTAGAGGGGAAAAGAACGTAGAGATTGCTTAAAAGCAAGTCTTTTGATAAAGTCATTGAGTAAAGGAGATGGTGGCATGCAGTTCGGACTAAAGTACCTTGCCTGCTCCTTAAATTGTACTTATCCACGCCTAGAAAGGCGGCCAGTTGCACTAATAGTTATGAGTGTGCGGGTTGAGTCAGTGGAAGGGCGGAAGGAACTGTAGCGCACTTGGAAATGCAGTTGAAGCAGAGGCAATTGTCGGATTAGCCCAGTTCTTTTACACTCCTCCTCGAACGTCATTGAGGGTGACATCGCTGGCGTTCCTCGCAGTGACTCTTCTTTGTTGGGACTTTTGAACATCGCCTCCTTGTGTTCCGCAACACCATCAGTGTGGAGGGTTGCATTGTTGGAAGAGGAGTTAGTGCTAGTAGCTGGAAAGCGTTTCAAGCCTTTAACATTTCTAGTATCCATCAATTTTTGTTAAGACTTGATGGATACTGTCAAATTGTCGCGCCAATTATGCTGTTACAGAGAGAGGACCTTCCGATCTCACATCGATGTTCACTGGCCATGTTCTGACCCCTCGACAAAAGAGACGAGCACTTGAAATACCGGTCAACGTAGTATTGTGGATCACTGACCACAAATTCAGTCAGTTGTCTGCGTTCAAAGTCAATGCCTTGGCGTTTTGATGCTTTGAACTTTGCATCAGACTGGAGAAATAAGGAATGACTTTTACTTAAAAAGGCTCTGCTCACCACTGTCACTAGATGCTACTTGGCGCCATAAATGAGATACCCGTGTTGTGCCTAAGTGCAAGTCGAGTAGAACGAGAGACAGATTGGTGAGATGTAGGTTAATGGAACCCAACAACGTAGCGGTTAAGGGTTAATAGAGCGGTCTGTAGGTGAGAAGTTGGTTAGAAGGTGTGCACTGTTCGGGTGTGCCACATTGACTCGCAAAGCATTAAGAAAGGGACCTTCTCTGTGATCACGGCGGTTGTAAAGTTATCATTAATTTTCTCTTTCTTTTTCTTTATTTGTTTCCCCGTGTTGCGTGCTTTTGGGAAGAAAGGGGAATGTAGATGCTGCAGACGTCTATCGAATGCTCTTGAACTAAATGAGGCAGCAATCGGAGTAGCTCATTTTGAGAGACAGAGGCTAGATTTGTTGAATAATGACGTGGTGATGCGTTGTTTGTGTCTCTTGTGCTAACTTCGAAAGCTTACTAAAAAAAGAGGCAAAGCGTAAGTTGATTCTGGTTAGTTTCAAAGTGATCCAAGTTTTGTTGGTGGCTGTGGTGAAGGCGAAAGTTAGAACATGGGTTGAAGCTACGGCTGAGGCTGAAGTTGGTTTCGTTAGCCTTGCGGACAGTGTTGAGTTATCGTGATTGATGTCAACCCTCTAGTCGGGGAAATTATGTTTGTAGTAGTGTCTTATCACCACTGTTGCAGTTAAGGCATACTGGCGCGGCTGCTGAGGTGTTTTTGAAGGTCCTACCATGTTTCACTTGAAGGGCAGTTTGTGTGCTGCTTGTCATGCATGGAAAACATTCGCCCAAAAAGTGGTGCGAAAAGGGAGTCGTCAGTGGTAACTCGTCCTCACAGCACCGTATAAACAACAAAACAAAAGACTATCTCGAAGAATGGGGTCTAACTCGGCAACATTTGGCCTCGTCACGTTATTTGGAGGTAGATAATGGGTAATTAAAGAGAGAGGAGAGTAATAAGAGAAATAAAGAAAAGAAAATAGACAAGGTAAGAAAAAGAGAGACTAAAGTGCTTTTTTATTTAGATGGCGTTTAAAACCTTGAGCTATTTTGCAAAGAATATATGGCATATGTAAATCGAGCTATTCGGGGGGGGGGGGGGGAAATCCTGGAAAACGGAGCCATTTGATGGAACGTATAATCAGTAGCACAAAATCTAGAATTAATCTACTGCATGCATTTTCCTTTAGCTTGCAATTTCATTGACTGACTGAATGCCCGAGGAAAGGAAAAGGAAGAAAGAGTGCGGCATACAAAAATGGAACACTGTGTGAATGACCGAAGTAAGGGGGAAAGGGAAAATAGAAGGAAGTTGGCTTTAATAAAATACGGTGGATGAGTTTGATAAGTAGGATTCGATTTGTGGAAACAATTAGGATGACTTGGAAAACGCCTTCATGTTCTCATTCCTAACTCATGTTTGGAGGTATGTATGGGTCTACTGATATTATATAAGTAGAGGACTTTGTAATATGGCCAATTGGTGAGAGGTTAGGGCAACTTGGCATGTTATACGATTTGACGATTTGTTTGACTGCATAATTGTCTTGCTTAACTCTTAAATTGCCATCTTGGGGGATTGTCGCACTATCCTTTAGCAATCCAGATCTTCTTATCATCATTAGTGAAGCTGCAGCTAACCAAACTTAGACATCTTACATCTAGTTGCGCAAGAATCCCGTGTGCACATTAATGGCCGATGGCATCTGTTCTCTGAAAACCTTCAGCGGCTGTTACGACGATCCAATGAAGATAGATAAGTGATTTTACGAAGCGCAAAAGACGAGGGTTGTTAAGGCCATGTCTACATTTGGCAGTCAGCCTGATTGCCAGTGTTACAAGATGCACATTTGCAAGCGATCCAAGTACAACTGTGGCGTGATTCTATCTGCAGTCCTTAAGCTGAAAGCTTTCAAAATGGTGCTGCATGGTGTGCAACCACGGTACCACACCTAATTGTGGCGTTTTGGGGCACTTTGTGGCACTGTAGTGAGCAACCAAACTTTATGGTGAAAAGTCCAAATTTTTGGGATGCAAATCTCTTTGGAAATGGTGCGTACACCGATGATTTACTTGCACTGGATATACTACTGAAATATTTCGAGTAGCGTGGTCAAAATTGTGACCTGATGTGCATCGGGAATGAAGTGTTTTTACAAACACAAGAGTTTGAGGCTTCTGAATGAGGCTGACATGAATGCTCATTAGTCTGTAGCATATGAAAAAAGCTTCTTCTCACAAATCACGAATTAGTTCACAAGTGGAAGGACAGAGTAAGAATTAGGTTGGCCCCCTCTCTGCTCGTCATCAATTTATGTTGCATCATAGCTTTCGGTGCCCAAATTCTTGGCTTTCTCTGGCGACACTTTAAAAGTCTACTCGACGCTGCCATTCATCAGATTTTTTCCTTGTCAATAATGATAGCTCACTTCACATTACTCTCATCAAGTGGATAGAAAGACTTTTCTTACAAGTGATGCGCCCTAACGACAGACACAGTTTGCTTAAATCTATGCTACTTTCCATTACGCTGCGCGACAACGCTTAAGTCCCTTCTGTCTTTTCCCATGTATCCATATAAATGTGCGTTGCAAATGCCAAAAAGGGTGATTGGCATTACGTAGGGCTTTGAAAGCCAGCGCCGTGGGCATTAAGATAGAAAAGGCGAGAAGAGGGCAGCATCTCCCTTACAACCCATGCCGTCTCAAGTTGAGGTATGGGCAATAGCGTGTTTGGATGTCCCATGTTGCCCTTTAGGTTCTACACCCTTTCGACAATGACGATTTACATGATCAAACTTCCTCATTAATGGTGGAATAAAATCGTCCAATTTAGGGAAATTTTGCCTTTATTAATGTATTTTGCTGATAAAATTGTAGGATCTACATGTAATGACCCCCTTTAATGCCAATTTCTCGTAAAACAATAACTTATGGATGCTCCACAGAGGGTATTTCACCTAAAAAGGTTGATTAGAAGGGCTGCCATCTTACTTGGACCCAGTAAAACCACTTCTGCCTAAAATGGCGTCAAATGAGTAGTATGTCTGGCAAGTGGCAGAATACATTGAAGATGAGTTTTTCACGTATAGGAGCCTTACGGGAGGTTGGATAATAGCAAAGTATGCAGAACCTTACCTCGCTCGTTGAACTCAGACCCATTTCTTTCAGTAAAAGCAATTCATTTCAAAGGTACAACGCAATGAGTAATGCCCTTTTTCTAGCCGGGCAGTGCTACTTTAGGTAATTCAGTAGCATACCAGGCCCAGAAGAACCTCAATCGCAGGTGTCAATTTTTAAAGCCTCCCAGTCAAAAAAATTCCTACCTCCCCACCTAACATGCCGATTGACAGCTTGGAGCAAGAAGTTACTTCAAGACGATGAAAGCGGAATGCGAATGGGACAGCTGTGCATTACGGGGGACTCCTTCAAATTCCTTGTATGCAACGTGGAGAGATCCAGGACAGGAATGCGCTTAGGTCGCTCCAATATGGCACCAATTCAGTCACTGATGGTCAACTTGTAGAACTGACAACCAGATTGGATGCCGAGTGTAGAAATGGCTATGATAACACCTCGTTCAAGCTGCAGACCTTCACGTTGTGGAGGAACTGTAGGTCAGCCTCCATCCCCACCAACGCAGCCATTAAATCTTTTTCCCATTGAGTTGTGTTGCCTCCATTTGAGGGCGCAGCTTTGTTAAAAAGGTGCAGACGAGTCGAGTTGACTCCCTACCGGAGAAGAGGAGGCCAACAAGACGATACTAACAAGATGCCAAATATAACTGTGGTAGCCAAGACGACTGATTGCTTCAACAACACTCACCAACCAACCAATTAAGTATCATCGAGGTGGTGGCACAACTCAAATCCCTTGGATCCAAAAGACACTCGACGTTACCATGCGACACTGGATTCACTTTTTGCTCTGCCAAAAATCTCCGCCAACTCTTGCCAATCCACTTCATCATTCCAGCCTGTAGCCACTCGAAATTGTTTTTTTTTTCATTGTCAAGCGCAAAAACAAGGAGGGCGCCACACATCACACGACAGTATGATTTACTTCTATTGAAGAAGTGAAATACTCGCATAAATGAAGAGAGAGAAAGAAGAAAATGTGTGAGTGAGAGTGGCAAAGAGACAGACAAGAATTGATGAAGTAAAACAGGGCAGTGATAGGCATGAGTGTGTGTGAGGTGGAAGAGGAGAGGGAGGGTGGAACGGCGCAGACTTAACGGGACAAAAGTGGTGGAAGGCAAGGGGACATTGCCGCAAAACACACTCGGAGCATGGATGGAGAGAGGGAGGAAAGGGTGCGAAGAGGCGGAGGAGGAGGGGTCAGAACATGGTCACTTCAAATGCACACAGAAACAGGGAGGGGAGGAGGGTTGGTAGAGGGAAGGGAAGAGGGAAAGGAAAATCCAAACGCGAAACTACGTGGTACGTGCTACGTCACGTCACATCACATTATCTCGTAGTCCTTCCATCGGCCACTTGCCTGCAATCGCTTCACTTTGGCGCGCACGCTGTTGGCATTGCGACGGCCCTGTAACTGTGAGTGTGCCATTCGACGACGCACCTCGTTGAGGCTTGGGCAACTGCCGTTCGCGAAGAAGTCACGGAATAACTACAATACACAGCGTTTTCTACTTATTTTAAGTCAGTAGAGTCACTCGTGGATATAAGATTGAGTAAAATGAGCAAAAAAAAGTTTCTTAAGAAAGTAACTGCCGTCCTTCCTGCCTTTGTTAAGTCACAAAGAATCCCATTCATCTGTATTTCATTTTATCATTTTTTTCGTCAAAATCAGGCAGCATTCCAAGTTTCCCACTAAAGGACCCCCGTTCCATACGTTGGCAGTGGCAGTAAGTGGAATAGAGGTGAGTAAATAAAAGTGACTTGCTTTGACAACAAACTGGGTCTCGTAGTCATTGAAGAAGCGATTGGGCGGGCCCCGAGTGAAGGAGCGTGCCCTAATGCCCTGATTATCCGCAGGTCCAGGATGGTGAGGAGGTGGAGGGGGGTGCAACGGAGGTTGACCACCACTGCCCCCGTGGTAGGCGCGAGGATGATAACCACCACCACCACCACCACCACCGCTGGGATGGTGAGGTGGAGGCGGCGCGAGATGAGGATTACCACTAGTCGAAGCGGTTGTCGTGTTGCCTCGACTTGTTACTCCACCACCACCGCCACCGCCGCTACCGTAGCCACCGACTTGAGACTGTTGGGAATAGTAGTCATAGTTGCCAACGCCACCTATTTCAGAAAGGGAGGAACACTTGAGTTGTTGTCTCACTTCCCCTCCGTGTTTCGATCCCATCCTTCCCAATAACACAATGAGGTCAAGCCGGATTGAAATAAACGGAATGCTTCAGGAAAGGCTTCCGCCCGTTTCGTCTTAGCAACTACCTCATCGGTTCACTTGACTCGCACCCCGCTGGTAGAATCTGACGACACCTGGTAGCATTGGTGAGCAAAGCCCATCCAAGTGAATGTCATCCACCACTTCCCCGACCTGACTCAAAGCTCAAAGCATCAAAATGCCGTGACATTGAGTGAATTCGTGGTTAGAGATCCACAGTGCTACACTGACTGACACCTCAGGTGTTTGTCTCTTCGGTTGAGGATCCAGTGCATTGACAGTGACCACCGACGTGAGACCAGAGAGTCCTCCGCATGAAACCCGCTTCGCCCTACCCACTACGCGTTTGTGAACAAGTTGGCAATGCACTGGACTTGGAACACGCCTCAGCTACTAGTACAACCTCCTCTCCCACCCGGATGGTGTTGCGAAGCTTGAGGAGGCGGTATTCAGGAACCTCAACAAAAAAAGCAATGTCACCCACAAAGACGACCGAGGAGGAGAGGTGAGTGAAGTGTAAAAGAACTTGATCAAGTCGCCAATGTCGTCCACTCAAAGATTTTATTGAAAGACCTATATTTTAAGCCATATTTACGTTTCATAAGGGACGTTTTGCCTGTCTCACCTAAAGAATACTTGAAACTACAGAAATTATCAATCCTCCTCGCACGCTGTGAAGTTAAGTCGCAGCATTCAAGATTCTTAATTCAACAACCTTAAAAGAGTCGAATTTATGTGCCGAGAGAGGCTGCAGGAAAGACAGAAAGGGAGAGAGGCGGAGGAAGGGAGGCCAAAATGAGTGTGGAAGGTGATGATTTTTGCAATGAATAATTTTTCGCACTCCCTCTATCTCTCCATCTCTGCCTGTGACTGTTCACAGGCCCTAAAAGTAGTGGGAAGGACTAAATCAGTTTTTAACCGTCAAAAAGCGTGAAATGTTTATGCGGCTTTAAAGCCGCATAAACCACCACCGCCGCCACCACCACCAAAAAGTTCACATAACTAAAATGATTGCCCCGAATGGGTGAATCATGAAACCGCTTTGCAACTACTTTGAACGAACATGAAAGTGAGAAGAAAAGCAGAAGTTTCGATCGCTCACCGAAAGCATGAAGCAGATAAAACGGATTGAAATGCGCGATTTTAAATCAAAAAAGGGATTTCTGATGGCCGAAACAGAATAAAAAGAACACCCCTTTCCGTCTTTTCAATTAATTTGTTGGCCAAAATGATGAAAAAAAAGGGAAGGTTGTTAACCGAAAGAGCAGAGAGCCACCGCTACCTCACATAACCTATTATAACGGCCAACCTGAGTTTTGCACTCACCTTGAGCAAAAGTTTAAACCCTGGAAAGGCCTGAAATGCAGTCCCACTATTCGCATTGCACTTGTGTCGCCTCCGTATTTTTCTTCTCTGTGCTTAGATTAATTTTTATTATAATAAAAAAAATCATCAATCGTACTTCTACTGGCAACATTTATGGGATGAGAAAAAAATCTCCCAACGATTTCGGGACTTAAAAATGAAGAAAAGAGGGGAATTTACGGCAGTCCTAATGCCAGAAAGGTGTTGTTTATTACTTAGTTTATAGCAAGACTATGAGACTGATTGATGGTGCAGTGCACAAGGTCAATCATCTCCAAGTTAAAAAAGAAAGCCTCAAAGATTTGATAAACATCCTTTCCGTACTAAGCTACTGACAAACTTACAAGTAACGTCTTGAGGGACTAGTAAAACTAAAGTTGGCCGAAGGACGCTTTCAGCAGATCGGAAAAAGAACAGGAGCGCCGAGAGATGCTACCAACCGAGTGAATTTCAAAAAGGGAAGGCAATTTACTAGCAGATTAGAGTCCCACAAATTAGTGAGATAAGATAATGTACCTCGGGAGGTATCTCCGGCAGCGCTGATGGAGGAGTTGTTGGGCGCAGAGGGGAGATGGTCGGAGACGGAGAGTTCATCGGGAAAGGATTTGGGATCGGAGATGGGCACGATCTGCGTCAACGAGGTCTGCACGTAGATCGGGGCGTCCAGAGGGATGCTGTTTATCCACCGTTCCACCGATTGCATTCGCTCCTACAGTAGGGAAACCCTTCGAGCCTTCCGACCAATAGCAAAGCAAGATCCACTCATTTAGTGACTTGTGTATGGAATTGATGGCTACCATAGAAGACCATCTCGGTGTCTTGTTTACGCCACAATCCGAGCTGGTTCACTTTAAAATCGTCTCAGGTAGAACTGCTGCTCAAGGTAACAATGATGGCCTCGATTTCACTAGTAGAAACCCACAGGAAAAGGGCGCAGACAAGCAAATATAAGGAGTCTTTACAAGTCAGTTTGTGGAAGCAATTAAACCATCGCAGTCCTCAAGGATGTGATCGATGTTTATTTGCCACGAGCTCGCTGTCAGCCTGCTTGGAATAGGCTCTGTAGAGCTGTACATACTCTCACCTGCATAGGTATTTCAGTAGTCAAAGCAGGGTAAAAAGGAGCACTTCAATCACCTTTTCAAGCACACAGCCAAGGCAACAAAGGGGGAGAGAGCAACCACAAAATGAGCAATGCCAACTCCTCACAAGTCATATGCGACAGAGCCGTCAAGGGCAGGAAAGCAAACTTGATGCCCGTCGTTGAAATACATCACGCCACAACGGTAGTGGTGGTGGCGGCGGTGGTCCAGTCACCGACACGCATTATTCGAAGGCCACAAACTTTCCCACGCCTTGGGTGTTTATGCCAAATAAAAAGAAAAGTGCAGAAAAAAGGAGTGTAAGTCAGGCTTTTTAGGTGTGTTGACGCCTCACGACAGGTAGCGTAGATTTGGGATGTCACCGAAGCGTTACCAGTGGCGACGCGATCAATCTTATGCCCTACACACCTACATCCACACACACAGTCAGAATGAAAAACAATCAAGTGAAAGTAGGAAAGACACGGCAAATGCTATGATCATATCCATAGGTGTGTGTGTGTGTGTGTGTGTGTGTGTGTCAACTCCAGACTGTGCACGCAAGTGGCAAATTACTAGACGCCACCTTTTGTTTTTCACACCCCAACTGGAAAAGTGGAGTTCTGCATCTACTCCCTTTCACCTATGATAAAGATTGCCTTTCATGGTGTAAATCGTAAATTACTTCTTTTTTGAAGTAATGTAAAATTTTTGTTGGGAAAATGCATTGCAGATGTGCCAGAACGATGCCACCGCTGGGAGGGGCAGGGAGGAAATCGACTGCCGCAATCCCAGTTAGTGAGCGTATTGTTAGCCCCATTCACAGCAGTTGCCAACAACAACAACAACAACCACTACAAGAGCGTGATTAGCCCAGGCCGACTTGGGTTATTTTAGCCTTTCCAACTAAATCAGTTATATTTATAAGAGCGACTAGTTGCCAAGATATCAGCGAGAGGATGAACGCCACATATATGTGACACATGTGCTAGTAAAATTACACCTTCTAAGCAGCATTATTGTAATCATGATTTCAAGATTGATTCAAGGCAGATTAAATAACTACACAGCATCAAATGACATGCAAGTGATTAGAAGACCTTTCGTGAAGTTCATCGCGGCGACTTGATGCAACTTGCCGAGACTTGTGATAGACAGACTGGTGTGTGTGTGTGTGTGTGTGTGAATTGGAAAGAATACATGGTGAAACCCTAGTGCATCAGAAACGATCATTTTGCTGTGAAGCCAAAAGTGGTTTACATTAGGTCAGTTCGCTTTAGTGTCTTCCCCGGGAAAAGCTGTTAGGAGCAAGCGTGCCACACAAACCACACAATAAGAGAGATGAAAGAGGCTTCAAAGATCCCGCCATCGGGGAAATGTTTGTTGACTGACTGACATGGACTTTTGCAATACAGTGATAGGCGACAAATGGACACAGCATTGGTGATCATCATCAAACGATCTGCCAACCACACTGCTAGGACGTGATAGGCTACAGGCGCGTAAGTCAATCCAGCTACGATCTCTTGCTCCACTCAATGCAACTAGATGGGCAAAACGCCTCAGTTTACTCAAGCCGCACTTGAAGAGGAGGAAAAAAGGTGATACCGTCTTATCCCCATTCTTCCTATTTCATTGAACCCAACTGATGATTATCCCCTAATACTGGGCACTAAAATTACAAAGTAGCATGCAAAGTGAAAAACAGGGAACTGGACTTTTTCCTCAATTCCCATTGGACGATTTGTAGCTACTTGATGTCATGTTTAAAAAAGCCGTTCCAGAAAAATTTTTCTCCGTTTTTTAATTTGTTGTCCAGCAAAAACTACGCGCAAATTTATTTGAATGTTAACCAATCATATCAGGTACAGACTCAACAATGAACTTGTAGCCTTAGCGAATGCATGGGTTAAAGCACACATAAGTTTGATTGAAACAAAAAATGCCAATAGGCATTTGATGGTGGTGATGATGATTGGTGCCACTCATCGGCAATCAAACGTTTAAGACCGATCGTGGACCCCATCAGCCTCAATCAAGAGGGCTGTCAAGACCATCCCTTCAAAGCTATGGAACTCGTTGATGTAGAAGTGAATTATCAACTCGTACAAACCGGACCGTAGGGAACGTCACCTTTGAGTACGATTTGATGGTAACAAACTTATCCTAGAGCAAAAGTCGAGAGTATGATGAGAGAAAACTACTGAAAATAAAAATGCGCCCAGTGTAGGATACCAATCCGCTGTAGATAGTGCAAAGATAGAGTTGGTGTAGAGGGCAATAACCTGTGGATCCATCGAAATCGACGAGACGTACCCACTACTGACACGACACTCATTTCTGGCTGACAAGTAGATTTTAAAGTGCAGAACTAGACAAGTGGTGGCACTCGCAAAGTGGGGAGAGCTAGGTATTCAAACCAATTCAACAACACGACCTCAACAGATTCCATGAGCTTCCGATTGACACCTAGGTGACAAGAGGTTTCATCAACCGATCCATACATCTTCAAGGCAAACTCGGTTGTTGCGATCGCATTCCAGTATAAAGGTAAATGATAAAATTAGTGCAAAAAATAAACTCACGGATTCACGGAGGCTGGGTGGGAGAACGGGATGTGCCATAGAGGAGAGATGTTGTTGTTGTTGCTGGGATGGTTCCAGAAGAGGAGGAGGAGGTAGAGCAGCAGCACCAGGAGGAGGAGGAGCAGGAGGACCACCAGCACTGGGATTATTTGTCTGATGGTGTGTTGGAGGAGGGGCCTGTACCTGACCCTCAGCTCCATTGGGATGGTGCTGCTGCTGCTGATGGTGGTGGTGATTGAAGTCCAACGGTTGTTTCGACGTCGGTTGTGGGGCAACTATTTGTTGTGGTTGGGGCTTTACGTCAGCGAGGTAGCCCGCAGCAGCGGCCGCAGCTGCTGCTGCTGCCGCGGCCGTAGTCGAGGTCGGATTGGTGGTGGGGGAGGTCTTCTCCGGCAGTAGGTTCATATGCCAGTTACCACCTCCCTCCAGATGGCACATTCCATTTAGCTATGAAGGCGTCAGTAGATCTCATCAATAAAATTGAATGCATAGACTTCAAAACTGACATTTTAATCAACCAACCAGGGAAAAGTTGTAGGTTTTTGAGTCTATGTGCCATCCTTCTGATGATGGATGAGGAATTTAGTGATATCAGAGCACCTTAAAAGAATTTAACAACTCGAGCAAACATGTTAGATACTTTCCACATTCACCTATAGAATTATCCAGTGAAGACTGGCACAAATAATATCAGGTGATCAAAAAGCTTCGTTTTGATTTTCGCACTATCATTAGCCTCATGTGCGGTCTTTTATCATAAACATGCAATAAATAAAGCACTGATGCAGATTAGAGCCTATCAGTATGCTGGGAGGCCTGATTGTGTTCTCCACCACTTTCCTCCCATACGATAAAATGTTAATTTGACCTAGTTAGCCCGCGGGGAATGGATGCGGGTGCCGCACACCCAGAAAAACCCTCTACTTTCTGAAAATAATAACCTCTTCATAGGCTCTTTAACATTGAGTGAGGAGGATTGTTTGTTGACTGAATGACTAACCAACTACGTGATGAGAAATGGACCCCTTGTGAGGGAACATTGGGATGGTTATCACTGGCTACTTCATGTTACGGAGATGAGGAGAACTACAGACAAGTGAGACAAAGATCCACTCCAGACAGCACATGGAGCTGGAATTCCTTGTGACTTCCAGAGTCAAGGTGTTGCATCAGAGTGGATCTTGCAACCAGTTCACGGCTTGCTAAGAAAGACCTATGCATTGTATCATTGCGATTATGTCAATGAGGTGGAAAATTTTGGGCAAATTTCTCCCACAAATTCACATATCCTCTCCACCACGTCCGGAGGTTGCGCCTTTCACTCAAAAGCAACACTACCAAAGTGTGGGAACCATGGGCAACGCCCAACCACATGTGATCGAAGTCGAAACACACCAACTGATCTCCCATTTCTAGGAGAAAAATTTGCCATTCGATGGGTTGTTTTCATTGTCTGTGTAAAAGTAGAAACTGCCAACTTCCTAAGCAATCATCTACCTCCCCTCAAGTTCGACAAATTGAAAACGTGACAACAACAACAACAGCAACATTTTTTCATATTGCCGAATGTTCTATTCACATGCAAACACCGTCCCACGAGGTGGATTAATCAACAAGCACCATGTGAATTGATAGGTGGGTGGTGGAGAAAAATGTGTATCAATGAAAAGACAGAAAATATTTACTTGGATAGAACACACACACACACACACACACATACGCGGTTACAGTGGTGTAATGCGCAGTTTAACAAGTGTACATCCAATATCTACCATCGTCAACTCTTCCCACGCTTCAGGTGAGGGGTAAGCTAAGTAGGTGAATATACACAGGAACTTCTCATCTCAGCATACTGAATTTGATAGAAAAATGCTAGTTAAAGGAAGGCAACCCGATTTCATAGGGTTCTGCTCTTGTCCGCAATCAGTAAGGTGGTGGCCGGGCATCACGACTTCTTGAAGAATTACTCGGGGTATGCCATTCTCATTTTCTCATGCTAGCCAACTCACTCACTCATCGAAAAAGGCCTTGATATTGTAATAGACAGCATTTCCTCCCGCACACATACGTGTACCCAACGCTTCCGACTCCTTAGGCGGCCACCTAGGGGCCACACAACATCCTCCACGTGCACGGAAACTCACAGTCCTTCTCTACACAAATACGAGAGAAGATTGAATTTATGAGAGCAAGTATGCATAAGTGATATGCTATTTGTATAAGAAGAAAGGCGTATCAGGCATTTGTCTCAGCAATTGATCAAACCACTTATCAGGGTGAAGTCACACCAAAAGAGGATGAATAACGAGGTGTGTGTGTGTGTGTGTGTGTGTGTGTGTGTGTGAGCGTGACCACAAGAGAATCAGTGGTGTCTGCAAGGGGTGGAAAAAAGCCTAACCTCCCAGTAAAGATGGTGAAGACGATGATGATGATGAGTCAAACCGATAGAAATGGTTTGCCACAACTCAGTAGTCAACTTGTGAATCATGCATGAAAAAAAATGTGAAAGGAAATCTTTTTTCCCCACTAAATGGAATCACACATGCAAAGGAAGACTAAAGAGTAAGGCTAGGAGGATGTGTCAAGCAGTGCCGCCAAATAGTGAGGCAACACATACGCGAGCACTGTTACCCTCAGTCCGTCAGTTTTGCTGACTGGCGATGGCATCCAAGGCTGCTGATAATGACCGCGGTAAGCTTTAATACAGGAAAGGGTGTGCCACTACTACAATCACCATCACCGCCGTGGAATCATGTGATAGACAAACAAAAACTTGGAGCACACTTTCATAAATTGACCGCTACCCCCTAACAATGAGGGAAAAATAATTAAACAATAAGTTATTGGCAAGAAGGGGGGAGCAAAGCTGTCCTCTTCACCACCTACGCCCCAATGTGGGCTAATAAATGCCAAACCTACTTACAAGGTCGGTATTGCACATTACGGACCCGTCGACCCATAAGTAAAATGCGATCCTGAAGAACAACAGAAGGCGTGAACTTTGACCAGTCCCCAATTCAAAGTATTAGGTAGGATTGGATTCGGATAAATGCAAAATATCGTTGCTTAAGAAAGTGCTTAGGGTAAAAACAGTAATCCCCAACATCACCTGCTGAGGTCACCTTCTCCATGCCCTTTTGGATAAGACGATTCAGATAAAGAAACAGATGTGCTAATACTAGCGACAAGTGAACTCGACCCAGTGCAATTGTGTCGACAGAAGATCACCCCTAAACACCACAGAAAGGGGGAGAGATGTATCCCATAGGAACAGCTAGCTCACAAGAAATGTAATCGATAGCATGGCAACTTCTGATGACCACTCCAATTTCACACTTCGCGCCATGATCGACGAGGAAATTACTCCATTCCAAGTGAATTGTGATCATGATTTGAAGAAATAATATTTCCTCCCCCTTTCCCTTCACCCAAATTGCCATCTGGGGAATCATCACCACCCCAACAAGCCAAGAAAGTAGCTAGTCGGTAGGTCAACAATTCCCCATGGGTAGAGCACGACACATTTCCAGCCTTCTAGACATGGAAATTATCTGGGCAGGTAGATGAATGGGCGCGTGTGTCTCAAGCCTTCCAAAAACCCAAATGCATGTGTGTACGCGGGAATGGGAGAAAGAGAGAATTTGAATGTCCTAGCGTCACCCATAATGACTCATGTCGTGGTGATAATGAGAGTAGCGGTGGTGATGTTTTGTCTCCTGGTCTTCCTAAACATAAATCTACCAAGCATAATTAGAGACAAGACAGAAGGCAAGTCCTACCCCCAAATCAGAGTAGTTCGTGAGTTCCCCATCCTAATTGGCAAACTGTCGTTCTACTGTCGCGGCAGCCTACCGCAATTCAGTCTTCACGCTAACAGTATAAGTGTTTGCCCAAACTCATATATTACGGAAGCACCATTAATGACCGAAACAATTTCACGACTGGAAAGGGTCTGGCGTCGGCAAAACTTTACCCACCACTCCCTTTTCATGGTACCTACCACACAGGGCAATTAGGCGATGTACCAGAGAGTTCAAGCAAAAAAAAACAATACGGAGAGAGCCCAAATGCCATCTAGGGAAAGAACGCATTTACAGGAACTGCTATCATCAATATACCATCAATCCGGTCAGAAAGACAAATCTCTCCAAAACATCAGTAAGAAATGAGTATTTGGCGTCCAAGGCTAGACGGCACAAGTCGGAAGCGGATGACTAACAATGCATAATGGATAGTTAAGTAAATGCCGGATGCGGATGAGACACGCATATACAAAAACAGGGGCACGATGCACACAACCAACAGCACCCAAAGGCACCGGGTACCAGCAGCTCAAGGCAAACTTATCAAAAGGGTGGTTAAAATTCCGTCACCGACACAGTTCGGATGGTATCAGCAATGGCACTACCGAAATTATCAAAAACAAGACCTCAACAGCCTACATTGACCTACTTGGATGTTTAATCTCAACCACGATTTAATCAAGCAAACAAGGAAAACATATCACACCGACGACGCATGAACTTAGACGAAAAACGGAGGCGCCGCATACACGTGACCTCCGCGAATAGTGAGCGTAGTAACAAAGAATATTCCAAGTCTAGTTGCCCCTCAGATGGTCTCGCTTCTTCTTTGCCAGTATCGATCGGAAGAGGGACACACGTGTAGGAGGAATGAGTACGGCACGGGTTATATGGAACTCCTCCTCCACCTTCTCCTATGCGTCTTTGGCCAATTATCTCCTCTCCCACCCACCCACTCATCCACCAGCCAGCTCGTTCGCTAGCTCAGGCCAGCAAGCAAGCAGTCAGGCAGACAGGCAGAAAACGCGCGCGCTTTGGCTTGCTCGTGGCCAGAACAGTACTACAGAGAGGCTTTCTTTGCTCACAAAAGCACCCTCCCATGCGTGCTTTGAAAGACTATTACTTATCTACTTCGGGCATCCACGCTGGGAAACACTTTTATTACCTGGAACAATCACATCTTGTCAGTGCTTGATAGTCCACAGTTTTACAAGCACGCAAGCGAAGCAACTACTAAGAAAAGTGGGGTTCATTCTGAGGACACTTAATTAGCAATTTTCTGTTGAAGGATTCGGTAAGCACACCTACAATATAACGGCTAATTTATCGAATACTATTTTAGGGAATTTAAAAAACCGGAAGAAGAAGAAGAGGCCGCAATAAGGCAGCTTGCCCAATGTTTGGCGGGGATAGGCAGGAAAAGCAAGTTTGCCAGAGAAAGAGGGAGAGAAAAAAAAAGAATGTTCCAACACTTGATCCCTATTTCGACCGCGTCAGCTGATTGGCCAATAGGAGCCAATGGAATGAGCCCCTTGTCGCTTTTAGACAGGTTGACAAACATGCTCTCGCGCACGATCGGCATGAATTAATGCAAATCCAACTTGTGTTACAGAGAGCCTGTGTATGTGTGTGTGTGTGTGTGGTTGTGCATGCGTTTTCTGTTATCGTCTTAATTTTGGGCTATGATTGGCCACCAAGGTTCTGCCTGGCGAAAAAGTCAAAAGACCTCGTATGCTAGGATTGATCAGAGGAAAGGAGGCACTCTGATTAGTAATTCTCAAACCAGAAACTATTTTGTGATTTCAAGGATGCATTGATAGACCAAAAGCACATCCAACATAAATGAGTGTCCGGACTTACTGACTGAAGCAGTACCGCCTCAAAAGGGCTTCAAAGCAAGATCACCTTCAATGTCGTGGGAAATTGAAGAGATCAGGAATAGCTTCCTAACGCGAAACACGTACGTACTCCTTAGGATGCGGCCACAAGTACCAGCTGGTAGTAGGGTCAAGAGACGACTACACTAGGTATGTGTATGTGACTACCAAGCATAGGGACCTAATTCCAATCTGGCCTTAAATTACACCAGCGTTTTACAATGGCACACACATGAACGCACACACACGCATACATGCGCGCACGCATTCATTCATTTATTCACTTAATCTTTTCCTCCATTTACGACTGACGGTGGTCGTTAAAGTGCGGCAGTACACGCAGGCTTCCGCATAATCGTTATTAAATAGGTTCGCTTTGTGCCATTGCATAGATGAATGCAAATCCCATATCCTCATCACACAGCCAAAAAAACGGCTAAATCTGGCGTTAAGGCCCCACCAACAAAGTACTTAGGACACTGAGTGTTAACGAGTTTGTGAAGAGAATAAAGGTCTGGCTCTTGGTACGAGCGGCTCATCCCCCAGTGTTCAATTTATCGTAAGAGCCTTGTGGACGATAGATCGTGCACCTGATGACACTGTGTGCAAGAGGGAAGATTTTGTGGCCGAAACGAGCCTCTCGACCTAGAACATTCTGTCCCTCTCAAATGTGTCTTAGTAAAAAGTGATATCGTTTGAAGCGGTGTGGAGGCAAATGGTAGTGTGACCGAGACAATCATGGCATTACCACCACTACAACGCAGCAACAAATTAAAAGAACAAGAGCAAGGTGAGGCTTCATTGATGGCAATGAAAGTGACTGTTACGACAAAGTAGGAAAAATAGCGGAAACGGCAACTGTACGTGACGTGACGGACTGTGACGTGTGTTTATGTGTATGCACAGGAGAGTGCGCCAAGCCACATTACTATCAAATGAGGCAGGGGGAAAAACGCAAAAGAGTTTCTACTTATTCCCCTCTCCTGCCTCTGCCAGTGGTAAACTTATCAACAAAATCGAAGGGCACGAAAACACAGTGGGTTTTAGCAACGAGGGTATGCCGCTAACACGGCTGTGATGATGGCCATATCATACCACAAGTTGATAAAAAAAGTGATCATCTGATACGTGTGGTGTACAGAAGATAAAGCATTGGTCTCTAAAATACACTTCAAAAGAACAGCAAGAGGGCCTACCAACATCACAGGTCTCTTGATAAATTAAGTTTTAATAATTCTGAGAAGAAAAAGGGGTTGCAGACGGATTCATATTGCGAAATTTTTCACTCACCACTGTGGGGGTACTTTAAGCCTGTTTATCTAGTGCTTAAAACGCACACAGAGGGCTAATTGTGCTCTTTAATCCAGACCTAAGTGAAATAATGCAATCGTCAAGCCAAATGAAAAACGCATCCTTAAGTAACCCTTTAAGCTACGGAGTCGATGCTAGGTAGAAGGAATGGGATAGTGCAAGAAAAGCAGTCCCATGGCATTTCAGTGCATCGTCGATCATAAAAGCCCAACCAATATAGGCATTCTTTTTCAAATGAAGAGCCGTCTACATGAGATGAGGCACAAGGAGATGCGACCTCTAACCGTAATTTACTAAAGAGATAACGTCTAATGAATGCAGCATCGATGGCAAACGAAGCAATGGAAGGGGAGTTGGCACTCACCCGCCGTTTCATTGGGCGGTATCCGTCGCAGTCAAGATTGGAAATACGACGACGACTGAGTTTCACAGCCTCCATAGGCGCCTATCAGCGAATCGGAAGCGCACAGGGCCTGCAAAAGAGGAAGTGGAAGGATGGAAAATTAGGCATCAACAGTGTGCAATCACGGCTGTGTGTAGAAAATGGATACAACCGTAGGAAGTAATAGTAGGTAAGTGCGCAAAGGCGCTGCCAACATACGCGGCAGCGGTGGAGATAGTAAGCTAAATCAGCTGATTGTGTTGGCGAAATAGGGATTGGTGGTCGAGTTGACGGCATCAGCCAATAAGCCGTGCCTCGCCTATGCATGCAGGCATGTACGTATGTAAGTAGCTATGCGTGTGAGGCAGCTAGCAACGTACTGAAAGGGAAAGAGGGAGACAGCGAAAAAGGCGAGAGACAAAAGGTGTATATGTACACACACACACACACAACAGACGTCTAATGACGCAGTAATTGAAAAAACCCCCCGTTAAAAAACGTCCCTTTGTAGTTGAGGTCGAGGCTAAATTGAGGATACATTAAAAACCCGCTGTTGCAAGTAACCAAGCACATAATGGTGCTCACTACATTCATGATCCAACTACGCGAGTTAAAGCTGAAGTTGTCAATTCCAAGATGTGCTACTGAGCAGGCACCAGGGATTACAAGAAATACAGCAGGCATACCATTGAAACCAAACCAGGAACTTGTTTCTGATATTAAATTAAGAAAAAACAGTATCATTCGCTGAAAATCGTCTAAGCTCCCCAGGCCAATAATATGGTAACTAGATATCCAGCAAAACGAAGATACCAATAAAGAAGCCAAAAAACATTAGAAACTGCATCAAGAAAAACCCACTAAGACAATAAACCGAAATCAGGCATTGATTTAGTAAACAATGGAAACCACAAAGCAGATCCGCTTTGTGAGTGGCAAAAACAAAACACACAAAGTCAGCTGAACTATACAATGCTGTAATAAAGCCTTACTCCAACACATCGCGCCCAACAAAGATTCTATCTTCGAAAGTTTGCAAAGGATAAGGAACCGCGTGCCCGAGAACAAGCCTATAATTCACTTTTGTCAGCTTAATAACCCACCCGTTGGTCTAAAGAATACATACACAGTAAATAATTGTGATCGAAGGAGTTCGCAAAGCACATAGAAAGTGACATTACAGAAAAGAAATACCACCTCAAAAAACCACAAAAGTCACGCGGCTACAAGCAAATCAATGCAGTACTCGCATCGTGGCACCACTAATGAATAGTCCTATCAATCGGCATGATGCGAAAACAGAAAAGCAAGACATAACAACACGGTTACAGAAACAAATTGCCAAAAGCTTGGCATATCATTCATAAGCCAAAAGACTATCTAGTAAAGTGTACTTTGAAGACATTGTACTCCATTTCTCAAAGATATTAGTATAAATCTACATGTATTCTAGCAAAAATCCCCAAAACTTTATCAAAAGCCAAGCATCCTTCAAAACGAGCATCTCCTGTAAAATCAGATCGTTAGGAGCAATAAAAAACGTCTTACGCTTGATTTATCTATGAGATAAACTCCGAAGACTGAGACAAAGCTTCGACTATGATCCTTACGACTGTACCGGTAATTTATGTACTGAGTAAAACAAACCCAGTTACTAATGCAAATTATTGATTAACTTATTAAAAGTAGGCGACAGCAAATATAGTTGATTTTGATTTGGCATTTTTTCAAAACGGGGGTAGCATGATTAGATTCCGATATGGGACGATGATTTGTGGACTTCAGGAAACTTTATTAAACATATTCCTGTTCTACTGCGTTCGGGTAGGCAACTCCATGGCACAGTAATAAACTGTTTGTCAAGTCAACATTTTTTCCTATTAATTAATTAGCCTTTCCTCAGTTGATCACGATTTAACCTAGCGCCTTATTTGTCTAATCACGCAGTACAGAATGCCCTAAAGGCTACTGGCGCGGACTTAATGTTGGGTCGCTCAACGGTGGCAAGGTTATGGAACCGTGAGTGGTTTGTTACCAAATCCGATAGCTGAACAACCAACCAACGTTAAAGAAAATGCTTTCCTCCTTTGAGCGCCGTTTTCAAAGTAGTCATAGCGTAATTAGCAATTTTAAAAACAACCCATGGACCAGTGGCTCCAGGTAGCAGGTTTGCGTACATTAGTGGATATTTGACTGTGAAGCCACCCATTCATCAAAATCGAAAAATTTTTTATGGAAGAGGTTTGCCTTACCCATCACTTGCGCTCACTGCCGGTGTAAGAACAGTAGTCTATTGGCAGATTCGGGCAACAAATTACAGCTTTTCACATGGATCTCGGAGGTGAGGTTTTTAAGCCAATAACTCCTTGCCACACATTCGCGCACTTGTGATGCCCAGCCGTAACTATCTGACAACTTAAGCAGATGCTATGGTCAGTTTTTTACGAAACTTTTCCAGATGGTTCACGGCTAATACCGCTACAGTTTTAGTAGCTACTTAGTTGAGTGTGGGACCTAGGTAGTTGCTGGAGGTAAACGTCATTTCCAGACTTGGCATTGCTGCGGGGTTGACTCATCCACATTATACTGACTACTTCCTTTGGGATCGGCTCCTCGAGACTTCTTTGAAGATGAAAGAAGACACAGTACTAGGGCGGAATATGTATTACTCGCAACCACAAAGTCACACCACCTAGCGAAAATACAAAGTCAAAGCCAAAGTGATTCGAAAAATCAGAGCTGAGCTTTGAACAGGTACTCAAAGGTTTACTCAAGTGATCATGGATTTGAGTAACCTGCAAAATGAAGTAATATGGCACCTGTCTCCACATTTTTGTACTTTAACAGCACAAAGTGATGTGTTCAGACATTTGTTTATTTGTAGGCGCAAAAACGCAGACTCCACAGACAGTGTAGTTTATGACTGACCACCGCAACTTCTAACGCCTGCCATGTTTATAGCCTGTCTGGAAAGGTGAGTGTTGAAAATAAATCTGTCCTAATGTAACTTCACCTTCGACTGGCGACGTTAAGAATAACATTTTTTGTGACGCTAATGCACTTTGATTCCACATGTGTTGCTG
The DNA here is from genome assembly GCA_001923025.3 of Taenia multiceps. Classification (NCBI taxonomy): domain Eukaryota; kingdom Metazoa; phylum Platyhelminthes; class Cestoda; order Cyclophyllidea; family Taeniidae; genus Taenia; species Taenia multiceps. Next base: position 67,314,275 of record CM010311.1, on the reverse strand, counting down.
ACATTCCATGGTCAAAGGTCCACTCCATCGAGTCGGTGTGCAAAGGTATCACATCACCACTGCCTAGATTATGTTATTGTAAAAATTTTCTTGTAATTGGGAATATCTAACGTTATATGAGGCATTGATGCAGACATTGTTGTAATACTTTGAATGTTTACCTCTCGGCTTTGGCTAAGGGCCGCTTGGCTGGTCATTGTATTTCTGCCGAGTGGGCTGTCCCCTGGGCCGCGCCACTGGACCCAAACCCTTGCGAACACCGCATATACATGTATTCTATCCGAGCAGTATATTTCTATCATCCTCAGGGAAGCTTTGGGGTGCCACATCGGTAGCAGCGGGAAGCTAACCCGGTCTTACAGGACTTCCATCCTGATATCTACTGCTGGGGCGAAAGGAGTGAACATACTTCGAATGGAAGAATCCATAAGGACCCATAATAAAAGGGCTAAAAACGGCGCCCACCCTTGGCAGTTACCCCGGTAGCGTGTTTTATAGGAGAGCTACCATTTGAAAAATTTTCTCACGGAATTGCCTATCGTACTTGCATGAATGCATCGATAAGGTGAACTCACGATACCTCCTCCACTTTCATACTAGCTGGATAGAACCCAAGTAGATATGAAGTGAGTACATGGTGGCAGGAAGGAGTAAAAGCGAAATTCCATCTCCACGAAACTGCGCGAATTCTCTTCCTTCTCTATATAAGTCCACGTGGTGATCAGCCCAATTCCCTCTTTTTGAATCCAGTTTCCATAGTGGACGAGTCTCCAGATCCAATTGAATTGCCGAGAGTAATCAGTGAGGTTGTGGTCAAACGTCACCTCGAATGCAAAGAAATTTGATGGCTAGCACGGTTGGGTCATGAGTGTTTTCTTACTCCAATGATTGCGTTTTGATCTCTGATGCTCAACAAAGCCGCTCAAGAGATGTGAACAGTATTGGTTGTTTGTTTATCTTTAGGTTTCGATAAAGGACCATCTGGTGCCTAGGCCGTTATAACTTCATCGGTGGGTTGGCCTGAGGACCACAGCTGTAGCCACAGACCCTGCCGTGTGTTAAACATGTACATAGATTGAGCCCAACTATTATGTCCATGCTTGCCATCAGGAAAGCCTTAGGATGCCATACTTGTAACCACTCGACGGCTCCTTTAGTAACAGCAATAGCAGTTCTGCTCGCACTACTTCTAGGGAAGATGCGGAACAAAGACGCATCATTCCACATTAAAGAAATTGAGTATGATATGATAATTAGAGCCGAATAGACGCTCAGTGAACCATCACTCGTTTTTTAGTTTTAACTACAAAGCCTTTAATGGTAGATGTAATACTTTGATTGTTCGAACTACCGGTTTATGTCACTTGGGTGGCCATCTTGTTCTAGCCGGTTGGTCGGCCTCCGGGCCGTGCCAACAGCCCCCAAGCCCTCTGTTCTCGGAATATATATATTCTGCCCTAGTACTGCGCCTTCTTTTACCTTAAGGGGAGCCACGGGACGCTACAGTAGAAACATCAAGATTTAGCAACGTTCATTGTTTGAATTTTCACATATTTTTTGATCATTTGTCTTTGTAATATACACAATAAACCAATCAACAGAGGCGTAAAACATCATTTATTTCTTGGTTATGACAGCAAATAATCACTGAATTCTGTTTCGCTAAATCCTATTAAAGGGACTTTTTTCTACCATAAGACAGTTCTTTACTGGACGACTTGTGCAGACTTTTTCAGTAAAATGGTGCTATTAACGTTACAAAGGGAAAATATTAGTTCACTTTTTGGCTGCCGCCAGACTCTCATATGCTAAGCCAGTTGTCTTGCTGAACGATTGGAGTGTATTTAAAATAATTGAGAAAATCAGATTTATTAGTTGCTGCATTTGAGGCATATTGATACCCGAAACTTGTGAAGATCTATTTTAGGGTGCGACAGCAAAAAATGCATGTCATGCAAACTTACTCTCGGGTCCCTTACTTACAATTATTCGGCGGAACGCCTAGAGCACTAACACTTATTGGCCATAACTGTTATGACTTAACTGGAAATGCATAAATAGGATCTACCTTGAAATATATTGAAAATACTAAAAGTGCTTTGGTGACACCCTGGACCAATGATAGCTACGCATGCAACCTTGATACTGCTCATCGTGTCTATTGGTTGTGTCCAGATGCTTGCCTCATGTGACTAATTTGGCGTGTCAGGTAGTCGCTTCATTTTCGGGCTTCGGTCTCTCATCATGATTCCGACCTCAATGCAAGACCTAGAGGAACTTGCATCGAAACTTGATGAGAACGATACTCTGAAAAGTTTTCGTGATAGATTCAAATTACCCACCATGTCTGAGCTGACTGACCAGCTTAATGGTGCAAGCAGTCAAGGCGATGATGGCGATTCTGCGGAGGTAATCTACTTATGCACGAATTCTCTCGGTCTCCCACCGAAGTCTACAGGCCAGAACCTCGAAAAGGTGCTCGAGTCATGGAGGACACTCGGTGTACTCAGCCATACACGTGGTTGCTCTCCTACCGAAACTTCGGATCTACGTCCCAAGGAGATTCTCGCCGACTACATTGTCGGTGCTAAAGTCAATGAAGTTGCTGTTATGGAGAGCCTCACCGCCAACATCCACACCCTTCTAGCATCATTTTACCGACCAGAAGGTGAAAAGTGTTGCATTCTTATCGAGAAGAATGCATTCCCCTCGGACTACTACGCGGTAGAGTCTCACATCCGCTTAAGGGGTGTTGATGAATCCGCCCTGATTGAGCTGGATCTCCGACCGAATGCCAAGTATCTCAGAACTAAGGAGATTATTGGGGAGATCAAGAAGCTTAGCGAAAAACTTGCTCTAGTCTGGCTTCCAGGGATATCTTACCTCACAGGTCAGATGCTGGATATTGCCGCGATAACGGAAGCTGTTCATGGCTTTTGCAACTGTCCGGTGGGTTGGAATCTAGCGCACTCTGTCGGAAACGTTCCTCTTGCTCTCCATGAATGGAATGTTGATTTCGCAGCATGGTGTGGCTACAAATATCTCTGTGGCAGTCCAGGTGGTTGTGCTGGTATCTTTGTGCACGAGAAGCACTGTCTTAAGCCCGGTGACTCTGCTCCTACGGACGAGCACAAGTATGCACCGGTACTGACGGGTTGGTGGGGCCATCGTTATTCTACGCGTTTCCAAATGACCAACAAGATGGAGGTGGAGGGTGGAGCAGATTCATATCGACGCTCATGTCCCTCTATGCTACTCAATTCTGCATTGACCTCTTCATTGGAAATATTCGTCGAGGCCGGTGGAATGATTCCCATCCGCAAAAAGTCAATCATGCTGGCGAATTATCTACAATCTCTTCTCTTAAATAGCCCTGTTGCTAAATCTTCAGGGTTAGAGGTTATTACCCCGAGTGATCCACTATGTAGAGGCTCTCAACTTTCTATTAAAGTCAACGTCGATGTGGAGGAGTTGTACGATCGATTGATCAAAAGAGGTGTCATTTGTGACACCCGAAAGCCTTGCTACATTCGTCTCGCGCCTTTTGCTCTCTACACCTCCTTTACTGATCTCCTTAAAGCGAGCAAGATTATCACTGAGGAAATTGGCGCTCTACTAACAAATTAATGTGTAAGCGCCTTTTGTATATTGCCTTCTTAGTAAATCTAGATTAGCACTGTTCTGCTGCACTTTTGTTGCGTTTTTTTCTGGGAATCTGACGAAAATTAGTGGCATATTAAAGCATGATCGCAAAGTTTAGCCGTTTGGTAGCTTTCATTGAGTCGCCTTTCGAGTCAGTTGTCACCTGGGAAGATTTGCCAATATGGTTGAATCATTCTAGGTCAGCAGAGTTCTTCACTTCGCTTACTACTGTAAACTCTTTTGGCATTTCTCCAAGCAACAGACTATCCATCAGTTAGGTGGGTGTTCCACGAGCTGGATGATTGCCGTGGTGGTGATGGATGCCGTCATGGTTACAACTGGCGGATGCAAAATGTCCTCGGGGTTCAGTCTGTACGCATGCATGAAATTAGTTACTACCTTAATTAAATGTGCTTGTAGGTCTGGCGCACGACCCTTGTCTGGACCTGACACCTCAATCGGTTTTTCAATCGTTGTTGATCAATTTTACTTTCTTTTCCCCGCCTTTAATGCGCTTACATATAAGATAGGCGCTAGGACAGAGAGCATCCTTTCTGTTTATGTACTAGGGTTGGAAAATTCTTAACCTCAGTGCCACTGACGCGACAAGCTACCCCCTCTACCTTTCTCCTTTCTCTGAAGACAATCAAGAATTGGCCTCATTCATTTCAACTGGTCCGTAGTTCCTTTCTCTTCTCACTCTCCCAAAGTGAGCGCGTTTCTTGCCCGAAACCGGATCAAGGTGGCTCGTCGGAGCCACCAATTCCGTGCCATGGCGTGTATTTACGTTGCCAGCGCCTTGTTATTAAGTGAGGCCGTGGCGGTGGAGGTGCCGTTTACTTACAAACACACACACACACAAAAAAAAACAAAAACAAAAACACCTCCCTGTGGTCTCACTTGGATCCTTTTATGTTATTTTAACACCAATTCATGTTACAGTATCCAAAGGAAACCTTGTCACCGTTCGATGTGAGTGGCATCAGCTAGTAAATTAGGAAGCGCTTCGCCAAAGCCTTGGAAAAGAAACTTAACCATCTAATTTGCGAATCGTGGCTGCCTCTGAATCCGAAGTCTCGTCTTAGCCTTCCACAACTAAGCAGTTATGTGTGCGGTCCACCGTATAGCATCGGGCTTCCGCAAATGAAGCAATAGAGGGATTTAGAAGTGTTGAGCAAGAGGTGGATTGTGTGAGCTAACCGCTGATACCAGGTTAAATCGTCATCAGTCAACTGATCATTGCACCTTTATTTTTCCGTGATTCATCTCCGACATCAAACATGAGCCCTCCTTCCCCTAATTCTGGAGAATAAATTTGATAAGAAGCGGCCCCAAATTGCGCCTAACTGGCTCGTTCAAGCACTTTGTGTGAAAACGGCTGGAAAATGGGAAGGGAGAAGGTAGCGAACGGGAAGAGAAGCTCGTACGAAGTCAGTCATTCCTTGCGACGAGTTAAACCGAAATTTGCGCTAGCAATCTCGGTCACCCGATGTTGTCGAGATTTGTACCTTCCCAAGTTTTTTCTTTTTTGGTAAAACACTGTGCCCAACTCACTTATTTCAATTTAAATAAAACATTGGAGTGGATTCTACGTCGAGCGTCAAGGTTGCATTCTGTTCGCTCTGCCCTCTGGACATATGCACCCGCATTCAGCACCTGTCACAATCTGTTTGATTATACAATAAAAAAGCTGTGACCCAACTGCAATGTTTACGTTACAGAGCCCGAATGATGAAACGAATTTTCCGTTCAATTAAAACCTAATGATTGTAAAAAAATTCTCGGACCAGGAAAGTTCTACACCCAATCCTTTTGACGTCACTATTTAATGTAGGTCAATGTTGTAACACATGTCGCATGCAGGTGACACTCAGGAAAGAGAAAGTTTTGGTAGATTACGAGGTAGAGAGAGGCCGTGCTGGCTGCCGAGACAGTACGAATCCGTCCAAACATTCCGTCGGTTACACAATCGTGGAAAAGAGAACCACCAGGAGTCACAATAACATGACCCCCTACTACTAGCTAGTTAAAAGTAGGCTAGTCGTCAAAGAATGATTAAATAATTATAAGCAGTAGGAAAATGATGATCAGTGAAATAAAAAGCTTAAACGAGGCAACGAAATGACTTCTCGCAACTTATCCCAACCAGTATAACTATGGCAAGGAGACAAAGCTGCATCCAAAAAGGCGGTCTATTGTACAGATGGGAATGCATACGCTCCTTTAACTAGCTTCGAGAGCTCAATAGAGTTTAAGCTCCCCAGTAATTGCGTCAATGAGCTGCGATTGTCCTAGAAGTTAAGGTTAGTCCACCCAATTTTAACATACCTGGACCGATTCCCAGGACTGTTGCAGAGCCGGACGGCACTTGCGTACGCCCTGCGTCATGTATTAGGCAATGAGGCAGACCTACTTCTTCAGCAGCATTTTGCAGCTTAATTCTAAACTAAAATAAGTAAATATGGGCATTACAATGTCTCATAATCCGGCGCCTTTAGGGCAATCTTTTTTTGGCCGATACGCTCCCACGAAGATACTACATCTGGGCAATCTTCCAGAGCGTTTTTGTAGCACTCTAGAGCTGCGTGTGAACACTGAGCTGCAACTTTCCCCTTAGTCATCCCCAAGTCACTTCTTACGACCAACACCAACTTTAGATCACCCTTGACACTTGGACGAACTTTTGGTACAGATTTTATTATTACTGATTTTCTGCATAAATACCATCCTAGACAAAAGCTGACGCCAGCGGTAAGTAAGGTCTGAATGACCGGCTGCAGGTACTCCATCCGCCCACGAGACATACACACCAATCGAAATGACGCGGTGGAAGATCGATGCATCTGCAAGTGTTAAAGTGGCTGTTATAAAAGCCAAAAGTTTCCACTAGGTAAAATCAAATAAAAAATTTCAGAAAGCACTTATTAAAAATGCAAGAATAGCTTGTGTATAGAGTTGAAGTTCAAGATCCTCATATCAGCATCTAAGTATGAAGGTCATGTTTGCCTCTGAAAAATGGAGGCGGGTGGGTCTGCCTCGCGGTCGGCTGCGGTAGAGCGGATGCTAAATAAAAGGGAGTACATCAAAGAATGTAAACTGAAAATAGCTCAGTATTCTTCCTTCGTCATGCAAGATACGAATGAGAATGTGAGTCTACTTGACGTACGCCCTATTTCATAGATCGGTCGTCTCCGCGACTTAACACGGATGGCAACAGATCCTCTTTTTTTGAAGTCTCGTCCGCTACGTCAGCTATTAGTTGCGTCGTTGTGTGTTGTGTTTAAGGACATTCTTCCGACTTATAGGATACGTCCACCCACCGAGCAGGAATTGAAGCAGAGGGTATGGCATTACCGGATTTTACACAGTACTTGCACGCACATCTCTAACGCTTCAAGACTAGATTAGCTGTCCTGTTCTCAATGTCTTTTGTCTTTTCTTAGCAGCACGTTGCCTGCCTCCTTAATATTCTGCTTTAATTCAGGTCAAAAAGGAGACTAAAAGAACCTGGCGCCTTGAAGAAATTTTGCTGAAAAATTACGAGAAATATGTTCTTCTTATTCAGTCGATTACTAAGGGTAATTGTCTACACTTTTCAACTGCATTTTTTCAAAGATAAGTGTAGGCGAAAGCTCCCAAAGAGCCTCCGTATTTATTCAGTACCTAAATGGACTAAGGTATCCTTTCAACTTCTTAACTAGCACTTTTTCCCTACAGCCTGAAGTAGTTTGTGCACTTAAATGTGCTTGCACACTGTTTGAGAATAATCCTCTTTTCAATTTCGCCAGTGATCTTCTGGGTGCTTTTTTGCCATACTTGCAAAAGGGAAGCTCATCCGTACGTTATACAGGATTTTTTCATCCACGTGTGCTTTAGATTCGGCGGATCGTGTTCAAGAGTTTGAAAGCCACTTTCGCATCGGACTCGACCGGGGAGGCGACCCTTCTAGTAATTAGTGTCTAATTTTCCGAAGCTCCCCTTTAAAGATTTGTCGTGCTGTCCATAGACTAGCGCACAAGGTGAATTACCGTATTCGACCCGATGTGGCTAGTGCTATCGCCAATATCACGATTAAGGAAGTTTCAGATCCGTCAATTGAGAGTAAAACGGCTCGTAAAAACAGAAAACTTGCTTCCAGAAAGGAAAGAAAGGTATTTTTGAATGTGTCATATCCACTCAAAATAAGGCTTTCTGTCTATGGTTGGCGGCTAGTTGTTACGGTTGAATATTCTAAGCCTTTAGTGAATCATTCATCAAATATAGACAAAATTGGTTAGTCATTAATCAGGGGTAATAACCGGTAATACCTGACGTCTTTCCATCTTTGTCTTCTTTTTGTAGAAGGACAAGATATTGGCTAAGTTTGAAAAAGATCAAACCCAATTAAAGGCGTCAAAATCACATGAGGAAAGACTGCGAATGGTTGGTTTTGATTTCGGTTCATCATCGGCTTCTCTAGAACACGGCAATCTTGAAGGAGATATTGTTTGTTTACTTCAAAGTCCTAAAGACTACCAAGGACTCAGACTTACTCTCAGCTGTGCTGGCTGGCCTTTCTACGTAGGATGAGTAGTTCTTTCGTAAATCTTTTCTTGTTCCCTTAGATATGCTCATGTAATCAATGTGGAATATGTGGAAAACTTGCTTCAGTTGATGAGCAGCTTTGTCACTAACCCAGTGAGTTGTGTTGCTTTTTTTTGCCAGGAAAATAAGAATGCAATGTATTGAACTAGACATGATTTCTTCTCCTAGACTTTGCACCTATCATTTTTATCACTTCTGTAGAAGACGAGCCTCCAAGATGGCTTAAGCAGCGTGCATACCGCTCTCACTATCTTCAACACCTCCTCAGCATCTTCCGTGTTGAAGATCGATCCGACACGTTTCTACAATCACCTCTATACTCTTCTCGGTTTTATGGCAGGCGTCTGCGACAGGCAGGTCGGAGGTACTACCTCCAACACCGTCAGTAGTAGCGACCTTCTTCAATACTCCTGGGCTCGAACCCCTGCAGCTTTGGCAGCCCAAACTCTGGCACAACGGGAGCGCCTTTTGGCTGGCGGAGGCGAAAGTGACAAAGCGAATGGGTCGGTGCGTTCGATCAGTGCTACCGAGGTGGAGGGTTTTACTGATGTCATTCTCGCCTGCTTGGACATGCTCCTTGTTTCACGTCGGAGAGAGGTTTCCGTCACTCGAGTCTTGGCGTTTGTCAAGAGACTTGCCTCTCTTACTCTGGTTGTAGTGAGTTGGGACGTATTGGCTTTTCCGTAGCTTCCAACCAAACTTTTTTTCACTAATAGCCTTTCGTGGGAGCATTTATTTATGGAGGGTCACTACAAAGTAATTTCTCCTTCTTCAGGCCGACACAGCTTGCCTGGCCTCAATGCTTGTGAGTGTGTGGAAGTTCCTCAGTCTCTTCTCTAAGTGTGAAGTGCTCTTCGACTCCGCCACCGAAATCGGTGGTCCTTACGATTCCGAGGCTACTGATCCGGAGGTAGCTCGACCTGCCAGCGCCGCGCTGTGGGAACTCTACGCTCTTCGTATCCATGAGTCACCCCTGGTACTTTTGGAACTCGTTTTTTTATCTATGTTTCGTATTCTGCCCTCTTGCGATCATCCTTGAAGATGCGATAAGGGATACTAGTAAGGAAGGCGATATGAGGGGCTGATAAGGATGAATCAGCCTGGCAAACCCATGTTAAGCTTAATGCTGACCCAAATTATCCTGTATGGTTGTTTCCACCGTTGCCTCGAGAGGAATCACTTTTTAGACAATTTTTACACGCGAAATGTGATTTAGCTAAACTTCCGAGTTCGGGCATCATTCAAATGTTCACAGGAATAATGATTATTGTGGATTGAAAAGGAACAACTGCTCCCAGCATCGCTGCTGACAGGCTCTTGACCGTTCTAGAAACATTTATGCTCCAACGCGTTGTGCTGTGATTGAAGACCTTTGTAAACACTAGTAGGTACTTTCAAATTTTACGTTTTGGTTTGCGAGATCCTTCATCATTCACCCAGACCGTTGGATGAACGCAAGTTCTATCGGTGTTGCTTATTGCCACCTTCATTGACGTTGTCCGGTCTGACCGGCGACAGCATAAACGCCAGCCGTCAGATTATGGCAGTACCGTCATGGTCTCATGTCCTTCCTCATGCTTGTGAAATGATGGGCCTCGGTGTAGTTTGAGCGACCTACGTACCGGGGGTTTGGTGGTCTGATATGCTGTGCTACTAAGGTGTAGTGATTGGAGTCTCCTGCGAAATCCTTTCTCTTTAAGACGTCGGATTGGGCTCGCATCACTCAGGCGAAAAGGTCCCTACTTAGTGGATTCCGAGTTACTCATCATATCTCCCCCCATTTTTCTAGCCTTACGTCAGAGTCACGTTCAGCTACTAGGAGTGTAGTAAATAACCTCATTTGCTCACGCAAATCCTCTATGTTCTTGAAATTATCGTGGACAGCTTGGCAATAGAGCACGATGTCGCTGCCTTCGCTAATCGCCTTGTGTAGAAAGCGGAGATCGGGGCCATTGCTCGTTGCGTATGCGGCTTCGATATTCCCTCCTCTCCCTGTTATGGTTTAGCATCTTGTCACCGAATCCATTCTTATGGGCCAATGCGATTTCCCAGGTTATCTGCAATGACCGCGCTAGTGGATGTGTCGATGTAGGTGTCCAGAGCTCTCAGACATGGGTGCTGCTCTTTGCAACTGGAACGTCCTGATCAAAACCTACAGGAAGTTGCTCCCTGCTAGCCACCACTTTTCAAAACTTCTTTTCCCCCTCAGATCCAAAAGATAATCACACTCATACTGAAGTGGATGCGCCAAGCATTGAAAGACGGGGCACCAAGACCAACTAACGAGGTGATCGCGGCTCCAGACCACACACTGGAGTCCCTTTCGGCCATGCCTCCGGCAGAAAGGCGTCTCGTATTAGCCCGCGCTGAAGCCACCTGTCTCTCTGAGCCCGCAGCAGGTGCGACAAGTCGTGCTCCCACCAGCAAACAGCGTGCCAGACAGATCTCCCCGTGGCTAAGGGAACTCATGGCTCGGTATGATGTTGCGACCCCCGAAACTGATTCTCCCACCATGCTAGTTGAGGAAGGAAAGGAGGGAAGAGAAACTATGGAAGTCTAGTAACAGTATTAATGAACAGACTAAAGCGGCTGGTTTTCTATGTCAAAGTTTAATAAGGCGACATTTTGTACATAAAAGGCGCAAAGTGAACCTTTTCCTCCTTTACGGGAACGCCTAATGTCTTTGTCATTACTGACAGCTTGCGATAGGGACCCACGTGAACCAAAGCGTAAAATCCGTGAGTGCCAATTCATGCGGATTTGGGGAACTGATGGCTCATACCTCTGTGTCTCCTCTTCAAGACGCTGCTAATGAGCCATTCCTCTACATCGGCTTGGCCTATTACGGCTCTGACGAAGATCCGTTGGGACGCATTGTTTGCGATGGAAGCTTCCTCTACTGTATAAGACGTCAGGGATAGCTCATAACCTAGCGCAGCTTTGAGCCATCGATAGGCTGGTTACCTTCCAGCGACATTTAACTTCCCCTTGTAAGGGGCACCGAGCGCTTTTCAACTGGTTCGATCGTGGTAATTTAACAAGACCCAATGGCAAATTGACTAGTGTAAAATGGGCGAAAAAAAAGCACTTCTTTTTTTTGCCATAAGAAGAACAGTAGTATTTTCAGGCTTCCCCATTCTTTTGTTCTTCGACATACTAAAAAAGAAGACAGAATTAGACGAAGAAAAGGGCAAATGGGAAAGTAATGTCGATCCCCCTTACTGCTTGAATGAGGTCGATCAGTTTGTCGGTATCGCCACCAGATGAGATATCCACCAGATCTATGGGCAACTTGTATTGGGAGAACACACTAGAGCGCATTGTTTTATCACCTTGCCAACGAAAGTGCACCTCCTGAAACGGGAAGATTGCTCGGGTCAAAGCAGCCCTGCATTACTATCAACGGCCGACACGCATCTCGTCGTGGACCAGCCTAACCACGATTCATCAAGGTGGGAGCAAACAACCCTGGTAGTGTGTGCAAACACCCAACAATCTTGTGGACGATGTCAAACTCTAACCTAGAGGTCTCTCGACTGTGGCAGTTCGCAGTCCACGAAACTCCCCGTTACGAGGACGTCATCCATGAAATCGCCCAAGAAATGACCCCTTGCAGAAGTGGAATGGAATGGGTGGTTCAGAAGCACAGATGAATTATTATTTTAAAGCTAAGCTCCATTCCGGGTGTAAAATAAATCGTGGGGTGGACATGCTAATATAAGTTACCTTCCAATAATTTTAAGAATTCCGACTTAACGGGAGCTCTCACCTTGTCAATCGGAAGAAGTGTAAGCTCCGACCAATCGAACATTAGGCCATCCGTAGGAGGACCATAGACGTTGAAATCAATCACCTTGACACAACTTGGTGATTCGAACTTTTGGAAGGTAACAGTCTTGAAGAGATCTTACCTTATGTCCAACGAATACGTCCATTACGTCTGCGGGGGAATCAATGGAATGGATGACTTACAATCGGCTAGAGGGAAATTGTCCTTGATATTCTTGTCAAAGAAGTCGGAGATGACTCGCTTTATGTTAGCCTGTTCGGTTTCAACAAAATTGAAGTACGAATCGTAGTGCCGCTGACAAATAGCTGAAAGGTCCGGAATGGGAGACGGTTAATTATTCACCTACCATAAAGGTGGTTGTTTCTGATGAAGCATCGGAATTCACCGTCAGGGCGGATTTGGCGCCAGGCTCGTAGGACTAACTTCAAAGGATGCTGAGGTTCATCGACTTCCTCGTTGTTTTTTGCATCTGTACAATAAGCGAATCTGATTTTTCAAATATAGACAAAAAGTTAGCATATACGGTGCGTAGATGTCGTGAGAGATAAAATCTGAGGCCTTTAAAAGAACAAGGAGGTCAGTTGCAGAGGTACATCTGAGAGTGGAACCAAAGTTAATCCAAGCAGCGTCCTTTGGAGCACTCCAGTTGAGTTTGGGAAAGACAGCTCCGTCGAGAGAAGCAATAATTTCGTTAACTTTGGTCTCAAAATCGGGAAACGTTGATGCCTCCAGCTCATCATCAGACCCATCATCGTTTGACCAGGATTCCTGAATATCGATACCAGGTAAAGGTCATAAAATCTTGAAAAACACCCGATGACAAAGCCATCAACACAGTATCTTACATCATCAGAATTGTCTGAGAATTCGTCATGTTCAGCTTTGACAGTACGAGCACTGCAAATTCCCGTTTAGCAATTAAAAAACCTACTTTTTAGGAAGAACTAAGGGAGCATTCTTTATGTATTCAAGAATCTCATCAGGAAGGTCCATGATGACACTGAGGAACAGTTAGTGAAGAAAGACCAAACCTTTTAATGGTATAATTTCTAAATCTTGGATACCAAGAGTCGAATGAACACGCCAGAACTTCATCTCGTTTCATTCTCCTAGAAGCTAAACATGGAAAAGTTTGTCAACAGGCAAATCGAAATTCAATAAAATGGGAACAACATAGAACAATAAAGTACTAAGTCCCGGGGATAGAAAAATGTCGATTTCAATTCGACTTAGACTTATATATAATCAAAGGTGCTTAGGCAGAACATTCTTCACGAAGAGATGGAGAAGGACCAACCGCGGCAAAGCAGTCATTTCAGAAATCTCTGCAGGCAATTTAACTTATTTATGGTGGGGAATGAGTTTGACAGAGTATGCACTTAACTCTTGGAGGCATAACTTTAAAAGTTATGAAGAATAATAAAATATCCAAGGATAGAGATTGCTTGCTAGGTAGTTTGCAGGCAAGAAACATGGACAAAAAAACCTAGCACTGAATATCAGATGGATAAACTCGTCCAAATGTGAGTGGAGAAACCACTGGTGTTATTTTTAGTGCAAGAACACCCAATTCAAATAGTCTGGCATTTGACAAAATTCTCCGTATGCATCTACAGAATTAAAGCTCGCAGCAAACACTAAATGCGCGTATAATTCAATTAAATAACAAAGCTACAGCGATTTACAGAAGATATAATGCGTTGGATTATGTGATCCATTTGGAGGCAGAGGTGTATATTAAATGTATTGATGAGTGGTATGTCGTAGCCCCTTTGAACGTAAAATAAACACAACACTTTTCCAGAGTTCAAATGCTTCGCTTACCGAAGGAACTGGTACTGTAATTCTTTGCCTGTTCCGGCTGCCGATTTCGGTCACTTAGGTGGCTATATTGCCTGGGGACATGCCAACAGCCTCAATTCCTCTGTTTACAGCATATACATGTGTACATTCTGCCCAAGTATTATGTCTTGTTCTGCCACCACGGAAGCCTTTGAATGCTATAAGTACTGCCTGCATGCCCCAGGGGTCAGCCTAACTGGCATTCGCAGGAAAACCAATAAACAAACAACCAACACATTCCAACTGCAAACTCAGTCGAAAATGGTGCGTAGACGAGAGCACCTGAAATCTAAAATTACAATTTCTAATTTTTTATTACTCACAGTAATACTTTAGTTGTTTGAACTCCCGGTTTCGGTCACTCGGATGGCCATATTGAACTAGCCGGTTGGCCGGCCTCCAGGCCGTGCCATCAGCACGTAAGCCTTCTATATTCAGAATATATCGATTCTGCCCTAGTACTATGCCCACTTTTACCATAAGGGAAGTCTTGGGACGCTACATTCACTTTTAAATGTTGCAAAGAGGGCTTCTCAAAGACCCTTAAAAGGGTTTCCTCTCCTTACGTCTTGTGTAATGCAGTAGGGCTATCGACGTTCTGTCTCCCTTATTTTTATTTTTTTGAAAAATGAAGATGGTATCCAATAAACGGAACCAATGTCTTAAAAAAGAGGAGGAGTCAAAACGGGAGCCTCTTACCGCATTGGTTTAACCCATCTGGTATTTCCAACTCTTGCCAAACAGGTGCATTTAAGGAAACATGAGCATTGGAGCTGCGCTTTCCTGAGTGCCACGAAGTCGTTTAACATTAAAAGCCAATTATTTTAAAAACCTAATCAGTGCTCCTATTGCCACCATTCCAAAGCGTACCTGTAGCGTCCCGAGACTCCCTTTAAGGTAAGAGAAGGCATAGTACTGGGGGTAGAATACATGCATTCTGGAAACAGAGGACTTGGGGGCTGTTGGCACGGCCCAAAGGCCGACCAACCAGCTCAGTACAATATGGCCGCCCAAGTGACCGAAACCGGTAGTTCAAACAAACAAAGTATTACACAGCCTCTCTCTTCTTTCGAGCGTCGTCCCCGACGCTCCCCACGGTCAGCCTCCCGTGTCAGCCATCACAACGTAATCAGTGCTGCGAGAAGCACCCACGAGCTAACCGTCCAAGTCGTCGAGATTCCAACGCATGTGTTCCTGTAGCACCATCAATTTTGCTTAGCACTCAGTGCAGCAAATGCGCGCTCCTTGGCCGTCCTCTTCCACGACAATGCAGTCCAATGAAAAATGGATATACGAATCCAAGTTTTCAAATGGGTCGAGACACACACAACACATATTGCGATTCCAGGTTTAATTGATACCATAGAAGAAACACAAGGGCATCGTAGAAACCTGAGCAAATGTGGCGGTCGTGCCTCATAGGAACAAAAGGCATGCGATCCAAGTGTGCAAATCACAAAACGATGCTATCCAATGGCATCCTGCACATTCCACACCTGAGAACAGGAGAGAGAGCTTATGGAGGATGCTTGACCACAACGTCGCAAGTCTCTCTTGGCAGTTCGACTGGACTTGGAGTTCACGGCTAGTGTCGCTTCAGTTGTTGATAGCTTCCCTGTCGAACACGAGGGCGAGGGATGTGCCGAAGCTGGACGTCGATCTCGGCCCTTCTGTTACGAGATACCAGAGGTTCTCCCATCCATAGCACATGCACTTCTTTCACACCGCCAAAATTTGCTAGAAGCGGCATGGAGCAGGATAAAATCCATCGAAGTCGGGTTCGCTTTCCGCTGCCACCAATGTAGCGTCCCGAGGCTCCCTTTAAGGTAAAAGAAGGCACAATACTAGGGCAGAATACACGTATTCTGGAAACAGAGGGATTTGGGGCTGTTGGCACGGCCCAAGGGCCGGCCAAGTGGCTCCGTACAATATGGCCGCCCAAGTGACCGAAACTGGCAGTTCAAACAAACAAAGTATTACAGTGCCCTCTATAATTTTTGCCCATATTTACCCACTCGTATTGATATGGAGAGGCTACTACATTTTTATGAACTACTTACGCTTAATCACCCGATAGTAAAAAAATTGGGATTACTCAGGTACATAAAAAATTATCTGAAGATTACAACCAACCAATGCATACTTTTCACTGTTAAGTATTCATGCAACAAAGAATTTATCCTTCAGATGGTTCCAACCTTCTGTATTTCCAAGCTTTCCGTAGATTCTTTAATGTTCAATAAATGCAGTGCACATGTAAAATTTGAAAATGAAACTCATGAGTGTTAAATAAGTTGTTAAAATCCTAAATGATCAAATTTTTGCGTAGAAAATCACGTCATCAGAGGATTTGTGTGCCAGTTTCGTTAACTACATCACCACCTTATTTGTTACATTGCTACATCTACGCCAACACGAATTGGAATCTTGCAAAAAACCGCAGTTTGATGTGACTACAAAAAATTGTGATCCAGGACTAAAGTAATGGGGACTCAATTAAGAAATGTACGGATCTCATAGTTTGTTTGATTGTGGATTGAACGTAGCGCTACTTATGTCTACGCAGTTTGAAGCCACACTTGGCGTCATGGTTTTGGTTCTGTAGGTTAACAAGTAGTTTGCACCACCATTCCAACATGGTTTAGTATGGTTTTGAGGAAGTTAGTAAGCTGGCTCGGTTAGCAGCCACTCCATTCTACCTTTGCACATTAATGCACATCGTATTTCCTCAAATCAATTTTGAAATCTAATCAGGATGCAGCCGTACAAGAGGTCTTTCATTGAAATTCTCTCCACATCTATTTGGACCATATTTTGCGCCCTACTGCTCGTGAAGATATGGGTAGGGAATTGTGATGGTGAAAGCAATGGTAAGTCGAATATAACAAACACAATGCTACACTAGTCGGCAATGACGCAAAATGTCAATGATAAAAGATTATAAAGGTCGTTTCGGCACAATAAAGTTACTTGTGCAACAGTTCCTCTCAAAAAGGGGAAAATGCTATTTTTATGATATTATAACATAAGCTTTACTAACCAATGGCGTAATCACCTTAAACTCTGTCCAATCAGGTTGCAAATTTTTATTCTCATGGTTTAAACTTGGTGTGCAAGCCACCATTGGTCATTTATCGAAGTATAGTCTCGGTTTTCTCTTCATTCCCATAAAAGGTGCGCATACTGGTGCCACTGTGGCCATTCCAAATGTGCATTCACACTCATAGATCACCGAAACCGCGGTAATCCACTTTGAATGTGCATGACGCGCACACCGGATGTGGGTGATTCCATAGAAGCTGCCTGTTTACGTCTACGCAGACCTCTTCCGGTCGAAGTCCTGGGTGTGGTTTCACCGCCTCCAGAACAGCGGTGTATAGTGTAAATAAAACTTAATTCCACATGTTGACGAAAAAAACGTCAGTAGGACGGTGTGCGCTTATGCCATCTAGGCACACTTTCCATGATGGGAGTGAATGTGTCGTCGTCCTCACCTCACACTCATTATACCGCCTCCATTCCCCTGGTTTGGGTGTAACCAAGAAACACGCCAACAATTTCTTGAACTCGTTGAATTTGGATTTGTTTTTTCTGTGGGCCAAACCCTAACGCAAACCTGCCCGCGGTCCTTTAGAGATGGTCCAGTAAATTAGCAAAAGAGGCTCTCCCGCAGAAATCCCCTTAATAACTTATAAATGGCGCAATTTTTTGCCTTTGGAGAATCTGCAGAATTAAAGTAGTCAGATGCGACTGATTCAGCTCTGGTAAGCGTCAAATAAACAGACTGGTTATTTCAAATTTATGTCTTTCTGTTTACATTGCGTTTTGCGTATGCTGTGTCGCCACACATATCAAAGTGTGGCCCGTAGAGGGGGAGGGGAGGAGAGGGTGACTGGGGGAATCGGGGGATGGAAGCAGGTTTGGTGAATGTGTTTACACTTCGAGGTCATAACCGCTCTGTGCGGCATTATCATTATCACCTTGTCAATGCAACTACCACTCCTGTCCCCTCTCCACCATTCCGCCTTCCCCCCACCACCAACACCACACACAAAACCGATTTCCGCAGGTGGTATCATAACTGCGTGGTGTGTTGTTTAGGCTCTCACACGTACGCACGTATACATGCGCTAGAGGAGTGCATAGAGAGGGCGCACACAAACACCCGATAAATCGATTGTGCTCGCGTGCGCGCGTGTGTGCGTACGAGCGTATGCGAATGTTAGCGCTCTGATAGCGTCACCAACCGACACCCTCCGTTGGCCGTGTTTTACTCGAGGGTCACTGTGACTCTTGCCGTAGTGTATCACCTAGATCCCCTGCTTCTGAATCTTCACATGCTGATGGTCCTCAGGATGGAGATGTTAAAATACTTCAGGTCTTGAGGCGCCAATCCTGGTCGCGCTGTGTAGATAGGTGGAAGTGGATGTTGATTCCTTATCGCACCATATTCGCGTACGCTCTATGTTGATAGAAAGCAAGAGATTGTTCCAAATTAACGGCTAGATGAGGTAGGACGCTGCGAAATTCCTTAGATAGACCGCTTATACTTTGTAGATAAAGTTATACTGAACCCGTTCATGGAATCATGAGGAATGGCTTGACATTAATATCAGAGGAGACATCGAGAGCAGTGTTTGTTGATGGAACGGTAAAAGTCTTTGTTTGGTCTGGACCTTTCGAGGAGAGTCGTATAATTGTCAGGAGAAATACCTGTTCCACTGTATGGAACCCCTTGAATCGGGATACTTGAATGACGAGAGGTATAAATGCATTGAAAAGGGCATTAGAGGGGGAAAAGATGTAACAGGGAACTAAAAGGCCTTTGTTAAATTTGGACTTTTATAGGTTTACTAGCAAAAATGTGTTAAAAACTTTGTGTCACATATATGTGACACAGGGATCCCTCTCTTTAGACTCGGTGAGTCTTACCTGACACATACGCTGTTTACCAGTTACTGTCAACTGATTGTTGTTTTAAATGTGTTAAGACCTGTAAGTGTGTCTATTTCGTGTTTTTGATTCGTCCAGGCCCCTCCTCATATGTACGGAGAAGGGACCGACAAACTATTTGCGCAACCCAACGACACTAGGTCCTCATGACAGGCAGCTAATAGGCTTAAACTCTATTTTCAGCACCGCTATCAAGGGAGACTGACCACAGGCCAACTCTCTAACCCCGTAGCACTCATATCCACATTACACAAGTGGCTCAAAGTTCAGGGGTCAATTGGAGAGCATTGAGGGGCAAGGTCTCTGAAATATCAAATCTTCTCACAAAGCTTGCATTGTAATAGGAACCGCAACCTTAGTGTCACTCGACAATGAGCCCAAGTGTGGAAAATCATCCGCCTTATCGACTAAACTACCGTTCCATACGTCATATACGCAGCATTTCTACTATCAAGCCGTACTTACAGTTTAGGTACATCCTCCGAAGAGGTTATTGACATCTTCAAGTCTTGTCAAACGCTGTCGACAAGGAAATTTGTTAGCGCTAGTGGTGTAGAGTGGAATCCATTGCCTTCTTGACTGTACTATCTTCAAACTAGCCAGGTA
Organism: Taenia multiceps; assembly: GCA_001923025.3. Classification (NCBI taxonomy): domain Eukaryota; kingdom Metazoa; phylum Platyhelminthes; class Cestoda; order Cyclophyllidea; family Taeniidae; genus Taenia; species Taenia multiceps. The sequence goes on along the minus strand of CM010311.1, from coordinate 67,294,858 downwards.
GAGGCTGAGCAAGAGGTGAGAAGCATCTTCTCGACACAAACAATTAGCCATAACGGCATATATTGCAAAGAAGAGAATCAAACGGTATTTAGGCCCTTTTGAAAATAATTTTTGGTCTGTTTACCCGCTTCTACTACCAGTGGCCTATGCTTTTACTTCCAACGTCACGTATATGTGACACGTGTTCTGTGTCCCTTCATGATGATTGGTCACAACACATTGTGCAGCAGAGAGATTGGCTGAGGTTAACCAACAAAGTAAATGTTAAATGATAATAATCGTGCATTCATTTTAGTTGCTGAGGCACAGCTAAACTGGTGAATTTGGTGGTGTGCAAGTCCATTGGTGCTGCATTCGACGCGTAGACCATTTAGACGCTATTCGCACAGAATGAAAGGTAATTTGTCCCTCTTCTGTCAGAATTTATTTATATTTATTCCCGATATCCTTTCCAAGCCTAAAATTATGCGAGTGGGGGTAAGATGGAAGGGAGAAGCGGTAATAGACACTTTCTGTCACACTCTTCGCAGAATGAAAGGAACACAAAAGTTGGTAGTAATCACAGTCACTGCCAAGCTCTGTGTTAGAGGGGATACTGCCCTTGAGTAACCATCCGGTTGGCCTTCTGTGGTGATCTGACCACAGCAGGTCGAACACCTAGCTTGGAACGCGGTTCTGGTGTGACCGCTATTCACCATCGTTTGATAGATGACATATGTCACATAAATGTGAGTTTCCAGATAAACATTTCACAGGGTTTTAGGGGTGACGTTTTTATAGGCCCCTAACAAGGGCGTCGGAGTTTGAAGCTCAGACAAGCTTCCTCTCTTTACCACCTCTCCCACATAGTCCTATCCAAACAGCCTGGGGGAAGTTTGGGGATGCCTTATAAACGGATTCCTATCTCCTCCTACATCTAGCCAACCAAAATTTCATTCATAAAAAATATGTAATTTACGGTAAGGATCGTAAAATGCATAAAATATTTTCTACATGGTTTTGCATTCTTTTTTTTTTTGCCTAAAATAGCAATTCAAACACGACATACGCGTCAGCTTATAGAAAATCGGGGAAAACAAATCCTGTTTTTGTACCTTTTGGTATTTTAAAGTTTTGTTTACCACTAGCGTCCCCTTCAAAAGCAAACGCATGAAGCTACATTTTATTTCTGGTCACATTTTGTGCTTTTTTAACCACCAAATAATGTTGATCATTGTGGAAGGGGTCCGAAGTGTCGTCTGGGGCAAGAAGTCTGAGCACGGGTTCTAATGAGGCGTTTTTTTTCTCTCTTTCCTACAATATGACTCTTAAGTTACACAGTAATGCTGTGTATCATCTCCTTGATCTCCTCTTCCCCCAGCTCCAGGCTCCAGCCTCCCCAACCACGATGCCACCTTTGAAAGGGAGGGAGGGAGAGAGGGAGGGAGGAGGGTGCTTTAAAAATGTGCCGCTCTCTCTCACTCTCCTTTCATCACCCTTCCTCCCTCTAAACTCAACAAATTGATTAACAGCTGATACTTCAAATTCAAAATGCGCGTCATTTGTGGGGATCAATAATTTGACCTGCTTTTTTTTGTAAATTTCTGCCCAACTTGACAAGCTTTTTTTCTCTTTCCACAATTGACGTCAAGCCTCCACCTCCTGCCTTTGTTACCGTCGGGGTAGAGATACAGGAAGGTCTTTTTCGAGCTGAGTTCCTACCCTATCCAACCTTCTCACCTACGGAGAGACACACATACACACACATACACACACACACACATTGGGAAACACACCTACACACACACATACACAGGCGGAGAGAGTGTGTGTGAGAGAGTGAGCGAGCGAGCGAGCGAGAACGAGTGAGCGAGAGAGAGAGAGAAAGGCCTGACTTGCAAATTTTAATCGGTTGTTGAAAAGGCTTGTTTATTCTAATAAAGCCTCGGAACCAACGAATCACAAGCCTCGGTGCACTTGGTGTATTATCGCAACACAGCACTGAGCCAACCAACCAGTCGGTACGCTTCGGTCATTGTTTGGTCATGTCGTCGTGCTGTGATGTAAATCAACTTGAGTGTAGCCTTCACTCGCTCCATCTGAGCCTGGCTAACGGTGCTGCGTCTGCAGGAAGGCCTCTCTACCAAACTAGTGATTGGAATATGAGCCTCGACGCCTCCTTGTCACAGAGTATTGTCAGTCGACAAGACAATCAGAATGCAGCAGCTCTTTCCGCAGAGGAGGGTATCGCAAAACTCCTTAGTCGAACAAATTATACCATTGCCAAAGAAAACGGCCAACGTCGGTACGGACCACCACCCAATTGGACAGGCGAGATACCACCACGGGGTTGTGAAGTTTTTGTGGGGAAAATTCCTCGTGACTGCTTTGAGGATGAGTTGATACCCATCTTTGAAAAGGTCGGTCTTATCTACATGTTTCGTTTGATGATGGAGTTCAATGGACATAACCGAGGCTACGGATTCTGTGTCTACACCACTCGAGAGGATGCCAAACGCGCGGTGGATGAGCTAAACAACTACGAAATCAGAAAAGGCAAAACCATTGGTGTGTGCCTAAGTGTAGACAATTGTCGTCTCTTTGTGGGCGGCATTCCAAAGAATAAAACGAAGGAGGAGATTCTAGTGGAAATGCAAAAGGTTACTGATGGTGTAAAAGACGTTATCTGCTATCCCAGTGTAGCCGATAAGACCAAGAATAGGGGATTTGCCTTTGTGGAATACGAGAGCCACAAAGCAGCCGCTATGGCCAGACGGAAACTCATTCCTGGACGAATTCAACCCTGGGGCCAGCAAATAGCTGTTGACTGGGCCGAACCAGAGCGAGAAGTCAATGAGGAGATAATGATGAAGGTATGGGATTAAGAGACCTCTTTCTATTTACTTTTTTATCTTTTATTTCCTAAAGTTGTTCATTTATGAACTGTAGGTTAAGATTTTATACGTCCGAAACCTGATGCTTGGTACAACTGAGGAGCAGCTACGTGCTCACTTCCTGGAAGCTGCCGGAGCCGGAGATCAAGCTATTGAAAGAGTAAAAAAAATTAGTGACTACGCTTTCATTCACTTCAAAGATCGCGAAGTGGCGCAGAGATGTCTGGAAAAACTAAATGGTAAATCAACTTTTTTTAAATTTTTGCCGAAATTTTATTAATTTGTCAAATTTTATTAGTTGCATAAATTTCTGGTTGATTAATTATTTTTTTCTAATATTATCTGGAAAAAATAATTCTTTGACTTTTATATTTCTCTACAAAATCACTTAAACTTGACAATAAGTTTTAAATTATTTGTCAATCAGCTGTTTGTTTATTGATTGAGCGAAATCGATAAGTGCTTTCTTGACGTCATATCAGCTGTATATGACGCTTAAAATGGCAATTGTTTAGTGGATGTCAAAGTCAGTCGAGCGTAAGCAATGATTGGAACGAAATTCCCCTTTTCTGTGAGCGAACCAATAGGAAGGCAGCTCCGGCAGGGGAAAGCCGAACACCTAGCCAATAACTTGACGAGATTAGATAAAAGCGAATGAGGAGCTTACCTCTGATTGGTTAATTAGCGGTCCTTGCCTAATCAGGAACGACAATTGATGGTTCCACGGTGGAGGTGACATGGGCTAAACCTGCAGATAAGGGCGAACCTGTACGCTCCCAAAGTGTTCGTTCGGGTAGGCAGTTGATGGATTGGAACCTAAATGGGGATTTTACAAACCCTGCCAACTACTTTCTCGATCCGGCAACAGCCTTTTTGACCGGATTCGGTCCACTTATGCTTCCGGGTTCGAGGTGAGTTCCATTTTGGACTTTAAATTCCTAGATAGCAAAGAGGTAGCCGTTTCCCTCTTACCTTCTTTTTTATTTTCTCCAGTTGTACAAGAAGTAGTTCCACCAGAACTGGACGTCGAAATGCAGCTGGGGGTAGAAGTGCTGCCGCCCAACGTGAAAGGAAGCATCCGGTAGAGGTGAATCTCAACTCTTTTTTTGGCAACTTTATAGGAAAAGTCACAAATAAAGTGAAGATGTTTGACTGATTGATTGATAGATTAATTAGTGATTTTGTATTGAGTGCCTGCCATTCACTTAACTGAATATACCTTTTATCGTGTTGACAAGTTACAATTTCTGGAGCTACCTTACCGTGAGTTCCTTTATACTCTACCAAACTCTGACAACAATATCGAATTTTTTACTTAAAATTTACAAAAAGGAAAAGGAAAAATAGATTTCATCCCTTCCCTCCATTCCCTTATAAGTAGACATTTCAGTAGTGCTTTCTGATTCAACCACGCAGCGTGGAGAAGATTATTAGCCTTGCAGCCTACAAAAATCACTGTCTCTACGCGCTTGCGTTTTCGCGGTGAATGATTTCAACATCTTTCGATCCATTTTCAAAATGCTTTGTCCAACTGCTAGCTCGTTGATTATCTCTGTGTGAGTGTGTGTGATTAGCCATGGTCGGAGATTTTAACCCCCATCTCTTTCACCCACCGATTCTCTCCAATCAGTCCAGCACCCACACACACTCATACATGATATGACCGCACTAAAGGCAGAAGAAAAAAGAAAGTTGACGGATCACGGAAATAACTGAGGAGGAGAGAAAGAGATTATACCTCCTTCCTCCCAATCTATTGGGATTGCTCTGTCGCCTCATTCCCCGGCTCTCTTTCTCTTTCACCCTCCACCTTGATTGGACAATGGCATCCATAGATTGTTATCAGATGAAAACCGACAAATTAATCAAGATTTTTTTTAAAGATGTGATTCCGATTATTTGACAAAGGCAAAGGACAAGTGACAGCGATTTTGACACCTGTCTAATGCTCTTTTCTGATAGAAACTGCAACAACATCAATCCAATCCAATGGTGTATCAGGAGGTTTGTTTTACGCCATCTTCATTTGCTAACCCAGCTGCTTACTTGCTTGCCCTCTCCACCTCTCTCCCTCCCCTTAATTGCTGCACCAGATCATTCCCCAGTGTGTGCGTGTGCGTGCGTGTGCATGAAGGCCTTCAAATCTTGCCCCCTTAAGATATAAGTGTGTCTCCTCTTCTCCCTTTTCCTCTTACAGATTATGGAAGAATTCTGCCAACGCAGTGGTTTGGAATCCCCAATTTACTCAGCCCTTCCTGTGGATATTGTCGACTGTGCAACTGGTGGAAAGATCCAACTTTTTGTCGGTCAGGTGAGAACTACATCCAACTTGAAACTTTCCGACATGGCAAATGGGTAGAGGCACCTGAAGACCATAGGCACAGATAAATGGCTTCGTCCTTGAAGTGCACTTTTTGAGGCTCTCCGTAGTTGGCCTTACAGATTGCAAATTTGAATGAAAACTGCAAACTTTTAAGGGACTCCTGAATCCCACTGTATCTACATGGGTAAGGAGCTTTCCCTAGGCGAGAGGTGCCATGGTTTCCGGGATTCCTTGATAAGTTTGATCTTTTCAACCCTTTTTTACAACCTGGGGGTCATTTCCAACGATATGGCAAGGTTAAGAAGCATTTGAAGGCTGTCAACTAACTTTATCTAAGGTCATATTTTTTCCCTCTCTCTCCCCACTAGGCCATTATATCCAGCCTACGATTGCGGTTCCTCACCCCGGGGTACTACAATACAGCGGAAGAGGCTAAAGTTGGTGCAGCTGAGACAGCTGTCTACAATCTGCACTACAGTCAACTCCAACTGGCTATGGCAGATTGTACGTTCCTTTTGATTACAACCCGCCTCCTCAGAGGGGAGCGACAAAATTTTCCCCATTGCAGCTAATTAGCTAGTTGCCCAGGCGGTGTATCTCCCTTACTGATATTGTCATACACTGTCGCAGATGGCCTTTAGGCAGGTAGTTGCCATGTCATCAGCACCAACGAGAGGAGGTGAATAAATTAGGAAAGAAAGACCTGTTATATTGCGCGCTCTCTCACCCTCTCTAGTACACGTCTCACTGATTTACATAACAGAGAGTCCCAAGAATACTTGACTACTGACTGTAACCAAGGCTGTGATATGCACTTGTCACAAGACAATAAAAAGGAAAAAAAGGCGAAATTTATGGATGATTTAATCACTTGACTTGTTTGTGCTTGTGACAGGCCCATATATGATTGGCTTTGCCAATGACGATGAAGTCCAATCATCTAGTCACTCGACTCAATCACAACTGTCCAAGAGTCGAAGGACCAAGAGACATAAAGATGAGGTCAAACATCATCACTCTCTCAGTCCAGTGGTTAGGGGATGCCATAGAGACGAGGCTTCTACACAGAAGCGGTCATTGAAGTGTCACCTCACGGATGCCAATCGAGATCAAAGTGGTGACGATGACGATCAGTACGTGTGTGGGGGGCTAGAGAGCTTTGACAACGGTAGAATAATGCCAACAACGTCGGGAGAGGAGGTGACGCCACATTTCTGGTGTCATACAGGTGTATGTCCAGCTCATACCAATATTCCTTATGTACCGTCAGCGTTGACACCTCTTCCAGCATTCTGTGAATGTTGCCACCTTCCAGAAGATGTAGTACACACACCGCTCCTAATCAATGCGAATCAGCCACCTGAATGGGGCAGGTCTTCATCTAGTAAGACGGGGTTCCTCTGTTGACGTTGGTGTTGTTTAATGCTAGAGGTATTCAATGATTACATCTTGTCCTGTTATTATTTGATCGCAGTAAATGGAACCCTTCCACCGACAACTGCTACAGGTGGAATGATTCCGAGCGCTTCGACGACTTCCCTACTTCCAATGGTTTTTCCACAGGCGTTGTCAAATCGAAGTCTGCCCTTTCCACCCCTACAATGTCAGTCAGGTCTGTATGCACCATCACCGGGTCCCCTGACTCCCATATTGCCTCTATCTACGTATGATAGTGGTCTTCCACTACAGAATCTCCCAATACAAAACCAACTCCTCGACTTCCAACCCCCTTTAATCTCCAATTCCCTCCTGCCGTGCGGAGGTATGATAGCACCTGGGACATTGGTGGTGGATCCGACCACCATGAATACACCTACGAGTAGCACTGCTACTGCTACATTTGGAGGTCTTCAGTCCTGTCCCACGACCAACGGTGAGGCTCTAGCAGATTTCAAGCAGAAGTCACTGGTGAGTCAAAACAATGGACACTGCAGTAGTGCACCTGTGAACTTTCTTCCATCACTGATCCCGAGTCTGTCGACACCACCTCCACCACCGCCACCACCACCGCCTTCACAGCCAGCATCAAATGTTGCTGCGGCTGCTGCTGTCGCCGCAGCAGCAGCTGCAGCAAATGCAGGGTCATTGAACTTCAGACTGCCTGTATCCCCCTCGGATTCCATCCTTAACACCTCTCAGATGAGTCTCAACGGACTTCCAGGTTCAACTACAGTGGCAGGTGCTACAATAGCAACGCAGTCGTTGCTGAATTCCCTTAGCAGTACTGCTTCCTCGTGAACTCTGACCCCTTCAACGTGCCCTTATTCTCCGCCCCTTTCGCCTGTCCTTAACCCTCCCATCTTCCTGCTTTTGCATCTTTGTTTTGACTTGTTGTTTTAGGCCATTGGGTACTAATCACCTTTTTTGTCATTTTTTTCTCATTTATTTTTAACTTCTTCTACGAAACTGTGGTTGCTGTTGTTGAGGCTGTTGTTGTTGCTGTTGTTTTTGTTCACTGTATGTACTCACCTTCATCGGTTCACTTTATCTAATCCTCGCTATTTCTGGTGTTTCTTTGCATTCCTCCTGTCTCCCCCTCCACCAAACCAACCCCCGTGTAAAGCACGTTTCTTGTTCACTTGGTTCCAATGTTGGATGGTTGCTGGGTTACCACCACCATGGTAGCACATGCGTGACAATCAGATGTCGCCTTGTGGTCCTCGAAAAAAAAAAAACAGAGAGAAGATACTTATTTCTTCGTCTTTTTTTTCCAAAGTTATCTCTGGTACCTTTGTGGATAGAAAGAGCAGAAAACAGACGGTTTTGATACTTTGGCATTACAGAAAGGATGCCACTGCTTCTAAAACCTCTTCTCCTGCCCCCGCTTCCCCAAACTCCTACGCTTTGCCTGACCAGTCCCTTGAGTCACCTTTTGTCTCTGTTATAACTTAATAAATTTTCCAATATCTTCTCCTTGAAAAGAAAAGAAGCAGAAAATGATATTAAAGGATTGGGAGGGATTAAAGAATGACTCTCAGGTCAAAGAACGAAATGCTGCAAAAAAAAAGAATAACCTAAAGCGGTGTGGAATTGGATCAGGCCTGATACGTGATGGTGGTATCGTGTGCTACCCCCTAATGGCCTTAACACAGCGAACAGGTTTCAAATATTTACACATGTCACGCCAAACAAGTGTGCAATCGCTCTTAACCAATAGGCTGAGGGTTAGGGGGGGAGAGAGAGGCCAGCGGGAGGGGGAGGTGCGAGAGAGGTGAGAGCCCAGTGACACCATTCCGTCAGTGGCACCTGAACATGTGTACATGCATGTGACCTTAAATCTCTGTGTAAACAAACATCGACTGGCATATGTTGACTCCCTTCGGGTACACACAACTCCCATCGATCGATTGGCAGGTGCCAACTCGGCTCAAACTCGCAGTTGCTATGTTAGTTAGGAGCTTTTGGAGGTGGGCAACAGGCTCCATTTTTAGAAAGGTTTTTTACCGCTTCAGCCCTTTTTTTTTAAAAAGTCGATTTACTTTTTCCGTTAATTTGTAACTTTAAAATAAATTGGTTCACAAATGTTCAAAGTTCAAGAGATCAATCGTTTGCTACCTGAGCCACGATGACCGTGTGTGTGTGTGTGCATGTGCACACATGGAAGTGAACTTCGAAAATGTTACAAAATGTAAATTCTTTCGCCACCTCCTTTCTTTTTCCTAATTTAAAGGGCATTAGAGGAAGGAGGAAAGATAGCGACTTCACAGAAAAAGCGGTTAAATTGCAGCAATCGCCTGATGATAAAGTAAAGCCACAGGATATTGGAAATGGAGAATTGAGTTGAATGTCGAGGTGCCAGTCATGCCTATCATTGGTATGTGAAGTAAGTGTGAACTTTGCAATGCCAATAGTGGCAGTGGTTGAGCCAACTTTTGTGGTCATTTGGACACCCTTAACAAGAATGCGTTTGTGGATGACGTCACCGAGTACACAAAGTAAAAAACTTTATTTTCTCTGCCACAGTAAAGTCGCATTATAGTAAGTAGCACTCGAGATTTTGTCAGCGATCAAAATTTCCTAAAAGACATAATTAAAGAAAAAATAATTCTGTTTATCGAGATCTGCAAAGTGAAACAGATTGTTTATAGGAAACAAAAAGCACCACTTTCGTCATGAAACAGCTTTCATAAACAAATGCGGTGGCCGTTTATTTTAGATACACATTTTCACATAGAATAAGGCTAGCATTGACAGATATTCGATACTGGACACTAAATAATAGATCAAGCCACCAAGAAACGACTATTTCAACTTTTATTCCAGTACAACGTTTCAGATAAATGATCAAAGGGAAAAGTAACAGCTACATAAGTCTCCCTTATAGGATACTTGTAACATTTAAATGCAGCTTTAGGCAGGGGCTACAAACCTCCTCAATTTCTAACATATTAATTTATAGGGTGGCTTATAAAGCAAATTTCAGTCTTTGCCTTCAAATCAATGTCAGAGAATACGCATGATTTCACCATTGCCGCCAGTGCAGCACACTTCCCGTTTAGCTCTTCGCATTTGGTATCAAAGATCTTCGAGCGGATAATATTAGTTCCATGAAAAACATGATAATTTTTTGGGGCCAACAAATATTCGAAGAAAGTTTTGAAAAATTAAGGCCAGACTCTGATCTTATAGGGAAGGTCCATAACTAAAAGGTATATTAAAACGGCATGATACTAGAGGACATCAAATACCATTTTTAAGTTTGAAACAAAATAATCACAAGCTACTTTATTAGGCAAGGAATTTTATAAAGTAGCACATTTACGATTAGTCAGCAAAAGGAATTCTGTCAGGATGGGGGGATAATTTAGACTCTGTATTGTTTGCATTGTCTCACTTAAGTAGCGCAGCGTTTGTAAAATAGGGTGAAGTCGGCTCTGCCTCAAACAGTGGTTGGCCATGCAATCTGCCTCTATCATTCAGGGGAAAGAAAGCGCGGAAAAAACTGCTAGGTCCATATTTGTCGGGAATATTCCATATGAGGCTACTGAGGAGAAGCTAGTTGAACTGTTCTCTAAAGTGAGGTCTCTTGTGGTCTTTCTACAATCAAATAGGCTGGACCTGTTGTCAGCTTTCGCTTGGTCTATGACAGAGAATCCGGCAAGCCTAAAGGATATGGGTTTTGCGAATATGCTAACCCTGCCATCGCCGCCAGTGCTTTGCGGAACTTGCAAAATATTGAATTTAACGGACGGCCTTTGCGAATCGGTGCTGCTGCTGGCGAACAAAACTCGGCTGAAATTGCCTTGACAAATCCGTCTGTTGGTCCTCCTCTCGAAAATCCCTATGGGAACCCGGTGGATCCCGCTAAAGCCCCAGAAGCTATTAGTCGGGCTGTGGCCAGTCTTCCACCCGAACAGATGTACGAATTGATGAAACAGATGAAGTTTTGCATTCAGAATAATCCAAACGAGGCTAGAAGCATGCTTCTTCAGAATCCTCAGCTCGCGTATGCTCTTCTGCAGGTAATGTGTTTAAATTGAATTACTAAGTTTTCTAATATTGTCTGCTTGATTGCTTCTTTACCCCATTAGGCACAAGTTGTAATGAAAATAGTTGATCCAAAGGTCGCAATAGCCATGTTGAATCGTACACATGATCAAATCCCGCCACTGATACCGGAACATATGGCGCCTGCGATGAGCAAGCCGCCTGAACCCGGAGTGGGTGGTGGTGAAGCGAGCAAACCCCCACAGCAACCGTTTCCAGGGATACCAATGAACGGCAATCAGTTCCCCAATCAACCATCAGCGTTTCCGGGCGAGTTTCCACCTGAACAGCTACCACAGGCCATGGGTAATTCCACTAAGATGGTTACGCTCTTGCCTCATCTACCTTTTTGCTTTTTTTGCGCCAACAGATCTAGGGAATTTTCGGTTTTGCTTGAAACTAATTCGGAGTGGAGAGCGTAGCCAGCTGTCATGGGGATGCTGAACCCCACTAAGGGAATCACAATCTGCGATTACTCATGTGTCAGTTAAGTGCTTTCCTAAGCCATTGATGATAAAAAATAGACCAGAATCGACACTTAATACACTTTTAAAAATAACTTCATTCGCACATAACTTTTGTGCGTACATTTCGTTGCTGTTCAGTAGAATAAGGGTTTCTCCTCAAGTTTGCAAGTGGATGAAACTAACGCTGAACTCAGGGGCTGGAGTACCGCCTGACTCAGGTATATGTTTTAAGGTGGTTAAATGAGTTTGCGAGGTTATTGGTTAAATGAGGTTTTTCTCAACAAGAGACCTGGTTGCTGTGGTCCCCGCTTCAATTAATAGCTTCCAATCTAGGAGCGGAGAAGAAGTCTATCCGCCTTTTATTTCACTTTTATGGCTCGAGAGTTGTCCTCTTTGCCCGTGATTGTGTGGTTAATGCCGGGAAAAGAGTGTACTTACAAGATGCCTGGAAAAATACTATTGGGGGGTATGGAAGATAAGTGTAAGACTGAGGTAGCGTTTCTCTCCCTCCCTCCCTAGTTGTTTGAGCAATTAGCAAATAATTCGAAATGGACGGCTCTTTTTCTTGTAAATTTCGCGAAAAAGGTGAAGGAAGCCCTTGCAGGCCTTCAATAATTTCATCAACATCTGACAGTGCCTTGTGTGGGCTATCTATTTGGTTGGCCTCTTAGTAGCCGCCACGGATTCTTCCTCCCAATGATCTATTGCTTCTAGGTTGTGGGTTCTGTTATTGCCCCTTTTACAGGCACTGCACTGGATGCGCCTAGAGCCGTAGATCCTGATTTAATCTGACTTGTATGTTGGCCAGGCTCTAATCAATCTGTTAAAAGCCTGAAAGGGCGCAATTATTCCTCACAGACCAGTATCTTCTTGTGCAAAGCCTAACCGACCTGGTGTTGTCATTTTTCTTTAATTTGTTAAAGAACGTATAATTTAGTGAGGAGGATAGATCTTTTAGATTATCCAAACCAGCGGACTTAGAGGCGGTTATGTAGAATGATCTTTTTTCCATTCAGGTGGACCGGGCATGTATGGGAGTTTTCAGCCACCACCACCACCACCACCACCACCGCCACAACAACCACAACCACATCAAGTACCGGGAGGATTTCCACATTTACCACACCCATCTTCCAGTGGGCCATTGGGTCAACCTTCTGCATTTTCTGTTGGGGCCCCCCAGCCAGGCGTCCCACCACCACCTACCACCGTCCACGCCACCTCCGGTATTCCATCTCTCGATCAGGTACTTCTCTCTTGGTGATTGTATCAGCAATGTGCTTGGTCCCTGATTAATTATCTGTGCTGGAGTTCAGTAAGTGGTACAGGAGGCCTTTGGAAGGTGGATGTGGATAAGGCAGATGGGTTGCTGGACTGTCTATCCATTCAGACACTCATCATTTGAATTGGTTGGTAGGAATCTTTGGAATTTATTTACTCCTTGAGTTGTGTAATCCAAACTACATAAAGCGTATGATTTCGACGGAGATTAAGAAGGAAGCAGGAATTATGAGCTTTTGCTATGTGACTGGTGTTGTCTTCTAGTTGAATCCAGCGATATCAGCAGCACTGATGGCAGGCACTGGAGGCAGTGTTACAGGACTGCCACAGAAGGAGCAGGAGAAGTTAGATCTCATCATGCAGGTACTCTCACTCTCCGAAGAGTCGATTGCTCTGCTGCCGGAAGATGAACAACGCAGCATTCGCATTCTGAAGGAGCAGGTGCGTAAAAGAGGGGTTTTTTAGAGCCCCTCTTTTCTATTTCCTCTTACAAACGCTTTGTTGTACTACAATAGAGCCGCATTTTATACAGTTGCAGCCTTTCCTTCTTTTTCCTATGCGCGATGGTATTTTGTTCAATAAATGCACTGATAATTTATGGGAATTCTTTTGAGATTTTCGGTGTACGATTTCGTATGTTCCATGAAATGAGGTGAGGGTCTGAGTTGCTCTAAACGAGGTATGGTAAATGCTACTGATGATGAACAAGTAGAACTGTACTGGCGTTTTAACTCACATATGCAACAGATTGCTGCTTAGTGAGACCTGTGCTTTATTGAACGGCCTCTAAGGTTAGCCATCATTGGAATAGGGGTCCAATTGAAAGCTTGGTCAGCGTGATCATGAATTAGTCGAAGAAGTCCAGAAGGGGGCAAGGAAGTGAGCAAGGAAGCAGTGAGATGAACACGTTATTGATATCTGAGGTAAGGGTTCAGTGTCTCCGCAAAAAAAAACACTCACATAGCAGTGCATACACAACGCCTGGATGGTAGTTTACGACACAAACCTCCCTTTTTAAAGAGCGTCCGGAACCTGTGAAACACTTCGGAAAGATTTTCAGAAGGCAGTAATCTAACTATCACAAATTTAAGAGGGAAATTACAAACAAAATCAAGGGCTATGTCAACTTGATCGGCAATAAGAACTTTTGGTAAACAATAATTTGTACAAGAAAAAGACAATCAGAAATAACTAAATACGTGGCGCCAAAAGAGTAAGTATGTAAATAATAATTATTAGCGAGCTAAAAATCTTTATGGCTAGTGTAGCATATTAATAACAAAAAACCGGCATTAAAACTTATAAAACTGAAGTACAACTGACTGATTTTTGAAATAATCACCATTCATATAAAGAAAAACCACTGGAGTTAATGATCTAGAATATCAGTTGAGAAGTTTTGTGATACAGGTTGTCCTACAACTCCCGCTAGTTGTCGCCTTTTCTAGAATGCGTTCAAACGATTTAATTTATTTGCATGTGTTTCGTTGATATGGGAGCCTACACTGCGACAGCATTAACGATTGTTCTCCCGCCGTAGTAGCCTACAAGTGGTCCTCCACAAGCCGCTGTGTACAATATTCTACTTGCCGGTTCATGTCATACGTTAGTTTCATTCCCTTTCATTGAGTCGGTTGTGCTTCATTCCTTGAATACGTCCTATTTTTAGTGGAATAACATCAGTTTTAATTAAATAACATCGGTTTTGCTGCCCTCTTTGTGTGTGCGGCCTAAGTTAATGCTATGATCTTTTCTCTCGAAAATGAATTGAGGTAAATTGTTCAGAAATATGATTAGGTCCTTTCACAATTGCATCCACATTTTAGTCTCGGCGCTTTGCTTTCTTTGATAAAGTTGAACCTAATGTTGAGAAGAACGAACGTGCATTTCAAGTAAGTTTTAACGCACCCGTGAACTGTATTTCATGGCAGTAGTTCTTTCAGCTATGATTCCGTTGAGGCACACATATTTTTGATGGTTTAACACCCTGAGCCTGACCCAGTTATTGTTAGCTAACTTTTTATTTCTTATTTTCAAGGACTTATCACATAGAAAATGGATTTTTTATTCCTATAAGTTGGAAAACAGAATGTACTTATCATGTTGACTAGGGGCATAACATTGCTGAGGTTGGATGGCTCTTCTCTTCTTCCTTTTCTCTATTATTTAGGATCTCCCTGTGACGTGTGCCAGTAGTGGTGGTGGTTACTTATGGTTGGGAGACGTAGATGGTTTCATGCATTGTCTAGATGCCACATTCATGTTCGCTTCCTTTCGTGCGCACAACGCCGGCCCAGTGCGTCTCTGCCAACAGGTGCCTGGCATGGAGTCGCACCTTCTTGTCACCGTTGGTGTTTCTAGTGACGATTCCACCAGCGCAACAAGAAGGGAGGAGGAGCTAGTGTGCGTTTGGAACACGAAAAAATGGTCTCTTACTTCCAAGACCTCTTTTCCAGTCTGCTGTCGCAGTGTCAGGACAACTGCCGCCACGGCTGCTACTGCTTCGGCCACTTTGGATGAGGTCGTCTGTCTTGAAGTTGCGTCCACCATGGATGTCATCCTTCTGGGTCACACTAGTGGTGCCGTTCAACTTATCAAAGGCGATATTACTTCAGATCGGTTAGTCACTGGCAAATAACTCCTAGGTCATAGTTTTTCTTAATGTGAAACGTACTAAGCTCCCTTACCATTACCTTATGATAGCTAGTTAAACTGTAGAGTTTGGGGGCCTGTTTTGTACCTTATTCTAAATATTAACCGAAATGGCATGATAAACACACAATCTAAGAAATGATGCATGGTTTCTTTCTTTGCCTGAGCATATTTTTTGTGCTCTCCCATGGAAAATTTTGCATTTGTCATGAAAATGATGTTAAAAGACTTGAAAGCCACCCACAGTTCTGGAACAAAGATCGTTCCTATTAAAACGGGGCAACATTTGAATTATCTCAATATATTTAATGAGTTCGTGCTTTCATCTTCATGAGCCATCTTTAAGGATTTACTGACTTTTTACAGTTTGAGGTGGTTCGGCACTCTATAAGGTGTATTTCTTTTATATTAATCACTACTTTGATGGCATTGTTTTTGAGGGAAAATTCTTCAGCCTTTTTCCTCTTTCTCGTCTTGTTATCATTCCCTGTTGCGCAGCTGACTATCCACTTCCATTTTGGCAATTAGCGATATGGAAGGGCGAATCTCTTCAAATCGCCAGTGTCTCGTGCTGATTCAGCCATTAATAGCCTTAGTATGGAACACAAAGTGTAGTAACTGTCAGCTTCGATAGCTGCTCCGTTGTGACTCCCTGCTGTTACAGTCTTCCGCAGCATGTTTCCTCTCCCTCGCAATCAAAGTTTGTATTGGGCCCAAGATACTAGGACGTATTTATTTGGTTTTGATTCGCCTACCACTTCTACCATTTTTAAAGCACCTCGAGTCCGCCTTGGAGGCTTAGCAGAAATGTTGCCACTAAGAGGGTGACTGAATCGTACGGAGATAGGATAGCTCGCGTAATCCCCTGTCCAAATAATTTAAGCATGCCTCAGCCACCGAAACTTTGCACGAAGGCCTTTTGGACAGATTTTCCAGAGGCAAGAAAATCTGTGCTACTTATGAGCGGTGTAAAGTGTTATGCCTTATTTGTATCTGCAATTTAAGGTGATCGAACTGAATTCCAATGTCTCTATCTGTTTTGTAACCCAGAGACTGACTTGTTGTGATGAGCTGCAGTGTTTGAAGTCCATCCCTTATGCTTTGAGGCGTTTAGTAATGACATCCTCTCTGCCATTACATGAATATGCATTGGATAAAGCGGAAAAGTTTGTGTTTCGTCTTGTTAGTGATAAAGAAGCAAATAACTGTAGAAAGCCTTTTGGTATGTTTCGCTGGTGGAATTAATCATCAATACAATCGGTAGTACCCCGCCTTACCGTCTCATATCTAGGATCAGTAGGCCTGACCCCAACCAACTCCGTTCCTTTCTCATCTGAATCCTAGAGGAGGTGATTATCACTACTCAGGGACTAGAGAATCTGGAGGATGAGATGTGGGTGGAGCTGTATCTCTCTTTTTCTCCCACCCTAACCAGAAGTCGGTGTTTGTAGTGATGCAAGATGTGAAATCTTGCATTATCTTGCAAAAATATGCAGTGAGTGGACCGTTGGATAGCAATTACCACTAACATGTTTTTTTTTCACTCCACAAACAACAAGTGACCCTGGAAGAGTTGATGGTCCTTCATGCTTACGGTTGTCGATTAATGCATAGCATGTGATGACCGTTTGTTTGGATTCTTGGCTACTGCGGCTTTCCCTTCTCAGCCCACTATAGGAATCATCCCTCACGTTATCCACGTTTGACTCTCTACTCTGATCAAAGGTGAAGGCGCTTCTAAAAAATCTTACATATGTTTTTGTGGCATTTATCACCAGAATCATAGGATCTTAAACCATTTCCACTCGTGAAGTTCCAGAAGGTCGAGTTATTCATCTGTTTGAGACGACGATTGCCAGTGGATCCTTACCGATTTAATTGCTCTAGTATTTTTGCCCATTCCACCTTGTTAGTTTGTATATTTTCCAGTCGTTACATACGAATGTCTTGTTTGGGTGAAGGCAGCTGTATGAACTGGTGTACTGCATTTGTTCTACACATGTGTAGGCATTGTCGGCGCTTGATACTGCATGAATTCGCCTCTCCGGTGACCAATCTGCACTATGTGGCTGCACCTTCCACCTCTACCAATGTGAAACGTCACAAGGGTAGACATGCACCTGAACTGGTTATGCCAGAATCGGACTCGGGATCTATTTCATCTGCCTCACCTCTAATTACTAAACCCACACCGTCCAGCGCCTACATCTACGCAGCCTCGGAGAATAAACTTGTTAGCATCAAATTGGGCAAGAAGGATGAGCCTGTCCGAACTGTACGTTTCTAGGCGCCTGGGGTCCATGCATCTTTTCAACCATTTACTCATCAGCCAATAATTCATCTAGTTCTGAGTCTTGCTTATCTGTCTTGTTTTTCTTTTTGACCATCTTGGATGTAAACAGACAGTTTTGGACGCCTTTGGTTGCCGCCGTAATTGCTCCTGTCTAGTTGCGGATCCGGAGAAACCGGGTCAGAAAATCCTCGCTATGGCGCACAAAGAGGTGCGAGTTATCTTTGTCTTTTTAAAAGTTCACGTTAGATCTTTGCCTGATAATTGGAAAGCAGAGAGGTTATAAAGGTGTTCTGAGAGCTGGCAGTCTACTTCATCATATTGCACTTTAAAACATTAATATGATTTGTCAATCTATTGCCAAGGTACTGCCCATTGTTCTCTCTATTACCTCTCTATTTTTAACTTACTTGTTTATGATATAACGTCCTCTGGACGCATTTAATGCGATTTTGATCGGCAGCTTCATGAAATACGTTCGCCTCGGTTTCAGGCCGTATACTTCTACGATCCGGATGGAAGAGGGCCTTGTCTAGCCATTGTAGGTAACAAACAAGCCATCGCTGTGTACAAGAACTACCTCGTTTCCATCAGATGTAACAAGTTAGTCCAGTTAGTTTGGTGTTGATGATCTCCTGCAGTTATGATACTGATGCATTACCGCCTTGGCAGCAGACCAGACGCGAATCAAGTGGACTTCCCAGATGCCCAATCATCAGTGTCTCTGTTTGAGTACAGGAATAAATTCATTGGAGGTGAATTTGTCCTGCCCTGGGCTCACTCCATTATTACGGGTTTTGGCGGTCTCTTTGTGCTCTGTGTGGAGGAGGGCTCCAAAGTGAAGGCAAGTCGATTGTTTTGTCCTCCCTTACCACACAGCCGCTACTGATAAGTGTTTAAGTAGGTGTGATTCTGCTTCAGATTGTTGAGTTGGTTGAAAAAGACACTCAATCGATGCTGGACATACTGTTCGCGAGAAAAAGTTTCAGTCTTGCACTTGGGTACGTGTGACGCCTGTATAGACGTCCTAACTTCATGAAAAGTTCCCCAAGTATTTCCGATTTTGTTTGCTTTTAGAATAGCTGAGTCGGATAAGTACAGTGAGGAGGAGTTAGCTCACATACATAGGAGGTACGCGGATCATCTCTTCAAGTAAGGCTCATTTTGCCTCAAACCTTTTTTATTTCGTAGTCAAAAGCAGTATGATCTTGCTGTGAAGGAGTACATTCAAACTATAGGAACAGTCGAGGCCTCCTATGTGGTCTTGAGGGTAATGCTCCCTTTTTTTCTTTGCTTTGGATTTAACTTTTATCAATCGTTTCACTTTCTCGTGTTTTTACGTAGTTCTTACAAACATAATGTCCGATTCATCTCTGGGGGCGTAATGGCTCATGGTTTTGGAAGTAGGTTAATTATTATTACGGCCGGAGAGGGGCCATAAGCGCAGGTGGTAGGTACAAGATCCCGCACGACCTGGGTAATGGTCAATTTGTGTAAGACTGAAAAGCCCACGTAACTTATTGCCTAATTGGAGCACGGCTTGCTCTTTTTTTTCCTTAGCCCTTTCTCGGACAGTGTACTGCTTTGGCCATCATTAGGCGATCGGCTCTTTTAAAACTACCCGTTAGTTAAGGATGAAGATCATAGGAGAATTAACATCTCCCATCCCTAAGAAGGGAGCAGACAGCATCAATGGAGGTAGCAAAGTATCGCCCATCTACTTTTCACATCTACTGATTATGAACTGAAAAACCTGTTGTTAACCCCTAGTTCCTAGAAAGTGGTCTGATCACCCATCTGGTGCGATACTTGGAAGCTCTGGTCGCATCGGATAATATGGCTCATGGCCGTCTTACCAAGGATCACACAGCCCTACTTCTTAACAGCTATGCTCGGCTTGACGATAAGGAGCGAATTGACGCCTTCCTTGATGTCAGTTCGCCTTCATTTGTCACATATCCAGCTTTTTTCATTTCCTTTATCATCACCCCTCCTTGCATCACTTGCAGAGGCTTGCCAGTCTACCGAAAGTGGGTTCTGAATTTTACTCCTGTATCAATGTCCTACGACGTGCGGGTTATCCTCATCAAGCTCTACGGCTTGCTCAAATCACTGACAATCACGCCGACTGCATCCAAATTTTGACAGAAGATCTGAAGGATGCTGGAGCTGCGCTCAAGGAGATTAATTCCCTTCCATTTGACCAGGTCTGTCGATCGATTTAGTCTTCCATCATTGAAAGAATTTTGGAGATTTTGTCAAAAGGGTCAAGGAGGAGACCATTTTCAATGTGTGGACGAATAGTCTTCTAGATCTTAATTAGCACCAGAGAAAGGGATCGGGCAGCCTAGGGCAGCTTACTCTACCGCCTCGTTGATGGAAACCATCTTGCTATCCAGCATGCGATAACCTCTCATACTTTTGGGTATTTTTAAATGATTGTTGATTAGGAATCCATGATTGGGTAGTCCTTGTACTAAATGCTCACAATGAGGAACACTGCATGCCTGTATGCTGTATGCTGAAGTCTCCTTTGCTGTCGGATATCCGCTAATTGTGCGTCCGCGTTGACAAAAAACGTAATCCGCTATTATCATACACTTCTTGTTAGTTTTTAAGCAATGGTATGTGGACTAGTCCACGACATTTGCATAGACGATTTGATAGGAGGACCCAATTGTTGACAGTTCTGACCTTCCTTCCGCTATGTTATGCCTTTGTCTGTGTCGTATCTTCTTCCCCCGCCCATCGTTATCACTCGTTGCGTTGGATCATCCATGTAGTTCTTTGATGTCTCAATTTGTCATCAGCTTGTGCCTATGTGCGTGAGGGCGAATTATGTCAAGTTCTCCCCCCAATCAGGGTAGTCAGGAGACAGGCTTCAGCAGGACGTCAACATGAGCATGGGTAAACAGGAGGTACGGCAAGTGTGAGTGTGAATGTTGTACGTGGGTTGGCCCATTCTCGTACAACGTACTTGGCGCTTTTAAATCCACCAAATCGTATCTTGACCCAATAAGCGTCTAGCCGATTTCTGGAAGTTCTACAATTTCTTCACAACGGTAGCCTTCAATCTGCTTGGAGGCCAAGCTGCTTGAGTTAGCACCACAGAGCTATTCTTTTCGCTCTCCTCCCTTTGTTCTGGGTCTCTTTGAACCACTAAGCTTGTGAATAGAGTGTCACTCCTTCGCGTAGTTCCTAAGTCTTCAATGTGCCCATTTTTGATTGTGTCTGTTTTTAATATCATTTCCTAGGCTTTGGAAGCTGTGTGCACCCATGGCGCTTTTTTGATGCAAAATGCCCCGTCGGAGACTGCGGAACTCCTCGATAGACTCTGTTCTAATCCCAGTAAGTTGAAATTTTTGGAAAGCCTCTTGCGACCTCGCTCTTATGTCATGCTTCATTTTCTTCCTTTTTTTATCTATTGCAGCAGGTGGACGCATAAGCGCTTCACAGTTTATCAAAATATTCGTCAACAACCGCCTCGGCTTGATGAAATTTCTCGAGCGCTATATTGAGGTAAGGTGAGGGCGCAGGGAAGGAGGGAGGAGAAAGTGGATTCATTCCTAGACCTCCGATACTCCAGTTTTTGACGATTCCATCGAATTCATCTCTTCCGCTTAGTAGTTACTAGCAACCGCCTCAAACTCTCTAATGACTGGGGACTATTGGCGTACCGACAAGTCTTGAACGCCGTCCCTGAGATATCATCTCGATTTGGAACGGGAAGGGCTAAATGGTCGTAGAGAGGGCGAGAATGTCATGGTACCATGTTTTCAACTGATTCTATGATCTCTTTTTCAACAGTACTACTGGGCCCCTTAGGGAATCAGTCTTCCACACGTACTGGGTGTTTTGGAAGAAAATCGCCTAGTATTTAGGAGGTGATAAGCCAGTAGATCACAAAGCCTATAATGCAAGTGGATCCACAGGTATCACCTAAAGCCCCAGCGAGTGGGGATGTTCTGCAGTTATTTCTTCCTACGCCAACAATGTTCGGCCGTTTACCTGGCGTGTTCTCAGTTTCATGAAACGTCGTCCATAAAGTCCAATTTTGCTTCACTTACTTGCTGTAGAACGCAGACGAGGCTTCAGCAACTCGTCTGTTGGGGATCTTCACAGATTCATAGCATCTATCTTCTGTAGCATTTGAATGGAACTTTGCGATGTGGAGGACCCGAATTCTGGACTGCCGAATCGGGTGGTGGCATTTGATGTTGTCCCTATTACCGCTTAATCAAGCTTTTCCTTTTTCAGAAAAGCACATCTACTGATGCTTGTTTGACAGATGTGGTTGAAACTCTGCTGGAGTTACTTCTTTACGAAGTCAACGAAGTTGCTTCTGATGAAACCGCTGAGGACAAAGATGCCCGATTGGCTCATCTTCGTGGCCTCATTATGCGTCTCCTCGACGATCCTAAGGTAGTCCAGTTTTCAAATTGTTGTTTGCACTTGTCAAATCCATGCAAATATTAATGTTGATGCATTGTCTATCGAATTGGCACGATGTTACCCATTTTTACCATCTCTCACTTCCCTCCTGTATTTCGATGGATGCAACGCGTGGATGAAGACCTCTATGGAATAGATTGCTACTAATAAATTTAAGTAGCAGTTTTCCAGTGACTGGCTATAGGCGTGGCAGTTGAGGCGCTAGGGGGATGAGTGTCAGATGACGTACACTAATGAATGACAACAACGTGGAAGAGCCATCGATTCGCTCTTTGGTTTTTTCACTTGTCGTGCACTTGAGCTTATTTCCTGGCTGACCGATTTGTGATGCGAAATGGCTTTTCGTGTTTTCGTAATTCAATAGTCGTAGTAATTATCGCCATACGATCTTTTATTTACCCCTTACAGTAGACTATGCCTCCTGTGAACATAATTGTCGACGTATTAAATTGTTTACTTGGCGTTTTTTAAATCCTAGTTGAGATCTAGCTTTCTCGATGTGGCACAGTTCTAGCGCGTGTGAGAAAAGCAGACCCCGCATCAGCGGATTAGAATAGCGATTTGAACCTAGACTTCATTAGACCTCAAAACGTAATTGAGGACAGGAAGTCGGGAGGAGGGAATACTGCTTCATCCCCCTGTTCCTTGTAATGAACATCGTCTGTTTGCGTCATTGACAATTGACGTTGACCTTGAAAATAGATGGGTAATAGAAGCGGAAGCAGCTATGATTAGGGTCTAATTTGACCCTATCCTGTAAAAACTAAGCCTTTCCCCAGATTTTTTTTCTTATTTGGAGCAAGTGTGTTAATCTAACTTTCCTTGAAAATGCGTGGTCTCATTCTCTTGCTTGCTCTTTAATCAGCTCTTCTGTTCGTTTATTATTCAGGAGTTTGTCTGGAGCGAATGTAAGACCGGTTTTGCTTTTACCCAAGCTACTAATAAAAGATGCTTTTAAATTGATACATTTTTTTATCTTCTCTCACCTCCCCCCCACTCTCCCTGCTGATGTGAGAACGCATTTGCAATTATTCTCTTTATTTCGCTTGAACATTTGTACATTTCTCCTCTCCTGTGATCTGCATTAATGACGTTTATCCCCATTGCAAAACAGGAAACGTGGGTTTATTGACACAGGAAGCATCCGTTTACCCGATACTGCTGCCACTCTCACCGCTATCAACTTGTACTATTAGAAGGCATCAGGCCTATTTGCCATGAGATGTGCCACCTAACAGTATTGTTAATTTGGAATGTTTTAAAGGTCAATTATTCTAAAAATGCTCATTTTTTAACGTCACACGTGTTAGAGATAGCCACTGTAACTCTTTGTATGCCTGTTTGATCAAAAGGTGAGTATCCGATGGTTTACCGTGGATACTCTCTTTATGTCTCGTCTGAGAACTCCATTTTATTGCTTGAGATAAGGGCGATATTTTATACCGAGTACGTTTTGCTGTTTGTGGGGGCATTTATCTTGAAATGAGGGGCCAGTTTATCCTTCTTTGGTACTCTGTTTCTGTGTCATTACTCAGTTAAGCCCTATAGTATGAAGACGGTGCCGTTTCTTCTTGTGGGTGCTTCCAGTAGTCCCATGTTTGGTAGAGCACGAGGCTTGAGTAACTGCCAAATATAAAAGGGATTTCAGGCATTCTTCGGGTAGGAGTTGGTAAACATTTTAGTGATTCACTGCCCACAATTCTTTCTGTGATGTTTGAGCATGGTAATCCAATCAACGGCTTTAGGATCGTTGCTTATTTGGATCGGGTTTACTTCCCAACGAACACTGTGTCCACGTCGTTTATAGCCCATTTACAAAAGAGCTATTAAAAGGACTTTCACAGAACGCTGTGGTGGCTGGAATCCCGGCAGATGCAGCACCCACACGTTTCCTGTGCTTAAAGAAGTGCGTATTTCCGGTAATATCTACCCACAAAAAAGGATTTTTTTGTTCTTCTTGTAACCTTTTGCACTCGGAGGGCGGAGGACTTTTCCTCCTCTTTTCACCATCACCATTACCATACTTCTCGGGAGCCTATTAAATATACTTGACATGTTCTATTTTAAAGGCATCATGCTTTGTTTCCTTACCGTATTTTCGTTTTCTTTTTCCAGACAAACAGAATCCCACTAGTCATGCTAGTTTCTATCCCCTAAGACATTAGATTGTCATGCATCGGCGACAGCTCTGTTTACAAATATTTACGCCACTCTATTGCTATCTCCCCACTTCAGGCTACCTACGATGAGGGCAAAGCGCTTATCCTGTGTAAGCAGCGGAACTTCCTTCCCGGTTGTCTGTACATTTGGATGAAGAACAAACAGTAGGTTTAATTACTCTCCCTGTTGATTTCAGGGGCATTTATGAAACAGTAAGAAACAAGTATTGTTATTAGTTTGCATTAAGAATAGGCTACATGAGGGGCCACCATATGAACTCTTGCCCCAGAATGGATATTTTAGATCTGGGCAATGGTTTCGAGCTGTATATTCTCTGAAAGGCCTATTTTTCTAGCTGTGGGGAAATTGAGGCGTACAATCTTCTACACGAAATGGGCTGTATAGTGGGAATTTCCCGAAGGTCTAATTTGATTTATCATTGTGCATATCGTGCAACGATTCCCTGTATTTTCATCTATCCGGCATAATCTTCCATGCTGTTTAGTAGCCAGTCAACAGAGTTGGGTTTCCTTTGTGCTGTCACCAATTTTGGGGCCTCTATTCATCATTGAAGGCATACCTGTATGGAAGTATAGAAGGCCGTATATATGAAAAGGTGTTTCGAGTGCCAGGATACTGACGAAATAACACAGGGATTGAGGGTCATGTGTAGTTAAAAATAAAGATACCCAACCTATTTTTAATTTTAGGTACGATCAAATCATGGAGCATTACATCTTGGAGGACAATTTTGAGGCAATTTTGAAGGCCTGTGAGGAGTACGGGTAGGTGTTAAGTTCATTTAAGGGCTTTCTTTGTGCAAGCAAACGGGGTTGCTGCATTTTTATCCACTCGTCCGGTCATTTTAGCGACGAGGTGCCCTCCCTCTGGTTTGAGGCCTTCAAGTATGTCGCGGATAAACCCCAGCTTTGTGAAAAGCTGCCGCGACTTCTATCAGGTGAGTGGTCCTCCCTTTTCTACACTGACTACGTAAGTGACTACCTTCACACTTACATTCCCATAACTTCGTGGCTTGATTTCCACTTGTGATTCACTTCCCTGCAGAGTTTGAGTTGAGAGTCTCAGCTCCCTTAAAGCTCACCTTTAATCGGCTTCCTCTAAGGCCACTGATGACGACATTCTCTTGTCGCTATCATGAAAAGTAGTAAGGAAGTTTATCTAACCGCTTGATTAAAGTGGCTCCCCTTGCCTCTCCCAACTGAACATGTGCTTGTCAAATGTCAATCCAACGAACGCGTGATAGTCGTTTGGAAATTGGGGAGATATGATCGGGTGGAATGTGGAGAATGAAGCAATATTTTCTCCCTCCCCCCTTTCATGTCCCCTTCAATTCTTCCCCTCCCATTCCAAGGTGTGCATTAAGATCATAGGCTTCACTTTTATTTGACATATAACTCGGTTCGGCTGTTTCTTTAGAAGAAGAAGAAGTTAGATCCTATTGGTAGATAGGTCTCATCCCCAACTGTGCGACCTTCAGCAATTAAACAATTCCCTGTGAACAATGCTGTCTATAATTAGCCACACACGGACACACAGAAAATAGTCTTCTGCTAATTAAACGATGGCTTTAAAGTGTTGAATCTGCCAACGATGTGTTGACTTTCCTAAAGAATAAGACAATTACCACCACCAATTAATCGACAGACTGTTTAAAAATGGGGTTAAGAGCGGTGCAGAGCCGGCCAGCTCAAATCTCCCTCAGGCCCAACCTATATAAGGATTGTTCAAAAGATAGGGTGATGTACCGACATATCACTTGCATAAATTCTACCAAGGACTGTATCGAAACCCGCACCTTTCATTCTGACCGAATTTCCTCCCTCCTCAACTAGGCGATTTGATGATTGGCTCAGCTTAACCATTGTTTGTGTGGTGAAGAAAAAAACTTTTTGTTGCCCTGGCATCTCACGATGATGGCTTATGCCGTGTCAATGCTGCTAACCCACTGTCAATCATTTATAGGGGTTAGGTCCTGGCTATCGTAGTAAGTGTCATCTGGGCGTTATTGATGGTTGAAGAGCTTGGAGGTGGGAAAGCCTGCGGAGAACGCTTCGTCTTTCTTTTTTTTTCCTCCTCTTTAAAAGAGTTTCAAAACAGGATATATTTGGGGAAATGTAAAAGGTAGACTTGATTCACGTCTCTCTTGATCTCCTCCTATGGTTTAGTACTACTGAAGTCAGTGCTTACTACCCATTCTCTCCACGGTGCCATCTTTTTCTTGAAGCGTTTGATTTTGCAGCTCCATCACATTTGGGTGGGAGATAGCCAGGCAACGAGGTAAGGATTATTGTTCCCTTGAGCAACCTCAAATGCGATCTCAGAGTCATTTTGAGGAGCTGTCGAAGTGATTTAGTGATCGCTTACAAAAGAGTGCAGAGGCTACAGGCATGAACAAAACGCTAATCCTAGGATGGTTATTGGACCCCTGGGATCAGAGATTTCCTTTGTTCTTTCGAACACTCTTTTCGTTGATGCTCCCAATGCCTTCATAATTTACTTATGATGGCTATCCACTAATTTTTTTGCTCAATTTATAGGACACCTCAGCATCTAGGGTTACACCCTCTTTATGCATTGCCTTGGGAAGGGGAGGGGAGATTAGATCTGTTCAACAAGCTTCGTCTCCTAACATCTTTCCTTTTGCAGAAATTGAGTCTCGTAATCTGGCATCTCCATTGGTTGTTCTTCAACTCCTAACATCGCCGGATGCCGACAAGTGCCACAGTCTTGGTAGCGTCAAGGTAGCATTTCTTTTTTTTGTTTTAAAACTTCTTACCACCCAAGCAACCAGTCTAAAGACCATCTGTTCAATTGTACTACTTCTTTTTTCTTTACAAAAGGACGTTTTTGTATTAAATACATTGCAGGTTATTTGGCAGTCGTGCTTTCCCATACCCTCTCTATCAGTAAGGACTTATTCATGTCAGATCGAGACTTCCAACTTCACTCATTCTAGGCAAAGAACACATCTAGCTTCACAGTTGAAAGATTTATCAGTACAATTGGACCGCTATAGAGCTGCCTAAAGTATGCTATCCAGCGTGTCATTGTCGTTTTTGTATCAAGAATGTCTCTCAGACGCCTAAGTTTAGCCAAGCATTTCACAATTTAACTTGTTGTTGTTGTTGTCCTTATTACTGTAGATATGACCATATGATTACGCCCTTCTTCCATGGGATGGGTTGGATAGGTTCGAGATGCCATTTACTTCGAACTTGGCACTCATTGCTGCGTGTAGTATAACCATAACCGGATGTGAAGTAGTCCGAGTCTGATCTGGACGACCCTCGTATTTTGACACGCTGTCTAGACTCCCCAGTTAGTTGTTTATAAAAGCCATCAAATTCGCCAAATCTCTAAAATCACACACACGCACGCAAATAGAGCTCTTAATGGACTCTTACAAAGAGCCTGTTAGAGCACACCGTAAGTGCCCCTCTTTTTCTCCCATTAAAAGTTGAAGTTGACGTTTAGGAGCGCTTATTGCATCTTGTTCGGTCGCGTTGATTTGTAAATTAACCGAAAAATATGCGTTTCCTCCTCAAATAGAGCAAAAAACTTTAACTGCTTCGCTTATTGCTTCGATGATCTTCACCACGAATAAGTAATTAGCTTCGGGATCGGCGGCTGCTTTTTCATGTTCATGTGTCAAAAATATTGCCTAAGTTATTTTCCTAAGGAAGGCTTAGCAGCTATTTGTGAAATTCGAGATGCTTCCATGTCCTCTCAACATCGGGGTCGTCCTGGGGGAGCACTGATTTTAGGAAGTTAGTGCTACCATCTAGGTGTCATTGAGGCTCCTAAAAGAGGGGAGAGATTTGTGGACAAGATTGATCCCTTCTACTTATTGTTGCATTGCCCCTCTACACAAAAGGCCTACTTTTTGCGCTACCTCGAGTCGGGCAAGGAGAAGGTGGAGGCAAATGAGGCAGAAATGCGGCGTTTGCGAGAGGAGACATTACGAAATCGCGAAATTGCTCGACAAAGCAAAACCAGGTAGGTGAATCACCTCCTTTCTCCTTGACTTAGCGACCAAATGGATAATAGAACCAGTCGTTCATTCATTTCGGTCACATGTTTATTCCCAAAGGCATTGTGAAGGGGTTGTATAGAAGATCCCATTTGATGCGTCACCAAGTTGGTGACAGATATCGTCCTGTCATTTAGTTATATTCACTTCAAGTGGCATTCTTGATTACCTTTCTCCGTGGTCAGGCACCGCACATTATTCAGCACCTTGGAAGATGTGTACGTGTCAGAAATGATCATTATAGGCCGGATTCCCGTCCAGGCAAGAGTTTTTATCATTGGTGATTTACTTTGGCGATACTGATGGAGGCATGGTTACGTCCTTTCTGTGAAATGTATTGGGGAGTTTTATTTGCTCAAGACGGGTCGACGAATTATGACGGCAGTTGCCCCAAGCCAAAGCCGTGTAGAAAGGCACGCGACAATGGGTGCTTTATAAAGCCACTCTTGAAATCTCTTCCTATTTGCCACCCTGTTCTCGTTTCAGTCATATCCAGCAGTCTAACAGGACTCCATTAAGACCAATAGCAACCTGGAGGAAATATCAGTTTAGTTTTTTGCAAGACATGATGCTGGAACGCTTGTCTGGAAGTGAATATGGCTCTGATAGCCGTTTTATTGGGAGTCCATGGAGAGCTAACCCTCCATAAGTTGCATCTCCATTCCCTGGCATTTATTTTTTGGCATTTCGTTGTGCTTCCTGTAGCTATCCGAAAGTCGCATGATCCAAACCGCATGCCGCTAGGACGTGAGGGTGAAAGCCTACAGAAATTGGAGAGTCTGTGTCACTTAATGTATGCTTGAAGCATTCGTTGCCTAGGATGTCCCGGAGAAAACCGATTATTGTCAATTGCTGCTCATAGATCAGTGTAATCAGCTATTATCAAGGAACAAAGAACACATGTCACTTGTTTGTGACGCTGGCATAATGCCGGAAACTGAATAAGCAGTTGCCTACCCTGAGCTGAAATTGCCAAAAATGGCAAAAAATCATCGGCATCATTTAGCGAGAAGGATCATTTTCTGTACCATCAATCTAGCTGTCATCGGCGTCAATTATTGGGCACGTTAGTTACTCTCGGTGCAAACGCATCACATCTACTGATTTCGCTACCACCAACACCTTTTAGATATGTATGGATTGACCATCATTGGAGACAAACAACGCTAAATTGGTCTTCTTGGGGGGAGTGATGGAGGGAAAGGAAAAGTAATGGGCTGTTTTTTGTGCCAACAAGCGTGGCGTTCAAAAACATCATGGAGAACGAAATCACTTCTGAATTCGTGGAAAAATATGTTTTCTTTTTACATGATTTGCGATGTACTTAATAATTGTGGCTGATGGTCCTTTGTTAGTGGAGCTGGACCATCCTAGAGACAGCATTTGGAGAGCTGTCTTGAAACCGGTGATGCGTAACCTTCCCACATTGCAAGTATTTGTGCCTGTGTCATGTTGTTTCCACCGCTCTCAGAGTATGTGTGTGGTCTACCAGTTCTTGTAACGGGACGCACACTTCCTACTGGCTGTATTACTTCCTTTTTTATTCAAGATTAATTAGAAAAAATCGTAAACAAGCTTTTGAATCCCATTTCCTCTTCTTCTCTTCGCCAGAGTGAAAATTTTCCAACAGCAAAAGTGTGCTGTCTGCAATCAGGCATTGGAGCCGCCGTCAATCCACTTCCTCTGTGATCATTCATACCATAAGTCGTGAGTCTACCCATTCTTTTTTTTACAATTTGGTCAGAATGTCACTGACTAGACTGCTTGAAAGGACCGGTGTCAGCGGCTTCATTTTAGGCATTCTGTCAGGGATAATTGCTACAGACTGTGTCGCTATTTTGGATTGTGGTAGGAGATATAAAAGGAAGGACTGAAGTACTCTAGTGGAGTTGGTTGGAATTTCTGAATGCTGCCGAGGAAGCGAGCATAGTCCCTATCCCAGCAACTGATTGAGGGACCGTTTGCCTAAAGATCATGCGAGTTAAAAAGTGGTGAGGATGTTTGCAACGCCAGAAGACGTTTCTATTTCAATATTATAGAAGCGTTTGGGGCGCTCTAGGACAATTCGAAACTCACCGCCTCGTCCTTTTCCTCTGATAGGCTTTAATAGCGGCAGTAGTCACTACAAGACCAAGGCAAAGGGATAAAAATACCCTGTGTCGTCGGTAGTCATCTACCAGTCGCGTAACTCATCCTTCGTACTGAGGTTCAGATGCATGCTCATGCGCATCTCGTCTTCAGACCGTTGTCCCAAACAGTTATTAAGTGGTCCTCTGAACTCGTTCCCTCACTATCCCCTTGCTCTCGTCTTTGAAAGCACTGTCCAGTCTACGACCCGTGGTCAACAGCGTGGCACACGTGTATCACGTCTTTTAATTTACTTAGCCATAACTTATACAGGGGTATCCTATCCCCCTACCAAAAGCCTAGGAAAACTCTTGGCACGACCTTGGCACCATGATATCGATGTGACAGCCAAATTTTGAAGATTCAAGTGGCTACGTAGTTAAATGTCAAGTTAAAACTACTTTTGTAATATATCTCCACACTAACTAAATACCAAATATGACATTTTTATTTCCCATCACCTTTCAAAGTGGTGAAATTCCTAACCTACGTGGAACCATCACCCATTCCTTTGACATTTTAGCCAATTTGGCGTTTTCACTTACCAAAGCGTCTGTGTTGAAGTTAATTGCAATTTTTTGGGTTTTTTTAAGGTGTTTCGATACCTACTCCTCCGACGATCAACTTTGTCCAGAGTGTGCACCTCTTATTAGGTAAGTTGGTAAGGTTTTACTAGGTAAAGAAGCTTCATACCCACTGATTCACCTCAAGGTAATTAGGTGAGGTCTTTGGCGTAGCTCGTTTCAATGTCTCGCTGTTATTTGTAAGGGCTTGTACAATCTCGGCGAGTGGTTGTATCCATACGTCATGAAGTGTAGGTGTGCTCCATCAGTCTATCGACACGATGTTCTCCTGTGGTCTCTTACCCTCTCTTCCCCTCTGAAAGGGTCGACTCGAACTTGTCTGAGGTAGAGGCTTCTCGTTAAATGCGGCGAAATGGCGTGACGCAATTGTTTGGAAAATCTCCGAGAATAAAAGGCCAAGACCACCTTTTAAGGTCGCTGAAATCTACACCATTCAATGAGACAAATTCGTAGGCATGACAAGCGAATAATTTATTTTTCTAAGGAACGTCAAAAAGTTGATTCTTGAGAAGACCTAGGGCAGTCTAGGATGGGGAAGAGAAGGGTATGAACTCATCATTCCTTCTTCCTGACCAAGTTGTAATCACAAATTCACCTACCTTTGCCAATTGTCCTTCTTGTCTGAGGTTTTTGATGTGGTCACCAGTCGAAGGAGTGGAAAATGTTGTCTACTTTTATCATCAAATATAGTGTACGAGTGAGCTCTAAAGCTCTATTATTTAGCTCAGTCAATTAGGCCTCCTATTGGAGGAAGTAGCACTCTGTTGTACAGCCAATAGAGACATTAATAACATCATTGGCTCTGGATAAATACCCATCAATCAGCACTTAATGCAACTGACATGAAGTTAGCTAGTGGAGTGACAACAAAAATGGGCAGTAATTTGGCACTAGCAGTCCCCCCTCCCCAAGCATCTGTACTAAGGTCTGGCAATACTAACCACAGGGGCTAATGTTGTACCGCACCACGTTACACACGAAGTGAATGTGCCTCATCTGCTAATGTCCTTCTGAATTTTGTCGTTTTTTTTCATAACTTCATGCTCTGAGAGAGGGGTTAGAAAGAGGGGACGGAGGCGGGTATTGAAGCCATACCCTTACATTCATCCGTCTGCACAGCTGTCACTTTTTCATTCCCTAAACATCTTATATGGGCATGTACTGCGTTCATCCATTTGATGGCTTTGCAACACATGTCTTTAACGAACAGCACGGGGGCATTTAAGTATTTGACCTCTATTCCCTCTTGCACTTTTTTTTGGTCAAATCAATTTAAATTCCTTGGAAATTCAATGCTGGAGGTGTCATGTTCTGGTGTCTGTTTGTGTTAGCGCAGACCCTCTATCATGGGTCCTTCCAAATAGAGTATGAGGATAAAAGGCGATTTTTAATGTACTACCAGAGCCCGCGTCCGTTGGCTGGAGTACTGAGTCTTGAGCATTTTTGATGACTTTGACCTTGCCGTGGTTATAAGCAAATGTTGGAGTGCCCTCACACATTGTTGGTCAATGTCGAGAATGTCTGGGTCACCACAATTCCAAAGAAGAAACTTCTGGAGCATCATTTAATTTCAACGTTGTCGATTCCAATGAATCGTCTAGTTGCATTGTGGGGGATCCATTGCCTTGACATTGCTGGTCGCGCCATTTGGTGTGGTGTATAAATCTTTTTCATTTCTTAAAGTACACAAAAAAGTAGCTTCACTGATTGGGTACCTTGTATCCACTCCTCCTCTCCCACATTGTTTCAACTGCTTTTTGAGGTAAAGAAGTGGATTTGTTTTCCCACAACTCTGGCACTGCAATTTTGTTAGCCCTTCCAGTTATTCATTGCCGTTCTTTAATGGGATTTGCTTATCGACGTTACTAATCTACCGGCTCCTTCCACCAGTCGCCGTTTCCGATGTAAATAAGGCGAACTGCGCTTGACTGGGCCACCGAAATAGTGACAGAGTCAAGCAATGAGGCGCCTGCTCCACCCTGTGACAAAAACAAATCTACCCATTCAGTCGGTTTTTTTGCCCTTCCCTACAGCTTGTTTGCTTTCCACTTTTGCTAACCAAGTGTTTTCTCCGTGGAAGAGGTGATAGATGCTTTCGATTCTACCAGTGAGAATTGTCCTTTTCTAGTTTGGCTAGCTCCTTGTTAAAGAATTTCACAACAATAACTTTAAATTCTTCCTCTCCTGACTTTCCTCAATACCTCATTTGCTAGAACTCTTAATTAGACCGAGGGGCTCCATTGCCCGTACGGCCAACTTCAAAGGCAGCTACTGGTATGATGCCAGTCAAAACACATGCATTTACAATGAAATTGATTTAATGTCCATCTCTGTTTTTATCCGTCTAAATGAGCCTCGAAAACATCCGGTCTCTTTGTCGGGCCTTTAAATGCCCCCGCCTTCCTGCCGCTCATCTTCCCTCTCCTCCCACTCCCATCCTTCTCTCTTGCCATTTCGTACCAACTTTTAGACGGATAGGTTGGGTGCGTAAGTACACCCAAGTACTTGGAGAAGGAATGGAGGGTTGCTCGTGCCTCCAAAGAATGACAAGGTTGAATATTCACTAGCTCCTTTTTGCCATAAAGCAATGCCTTATTTTAACCAGCTACTACGAGATGGTAGTCCTTGATAGCTTCCAAGTTCTGAGGCACCTATCTACCTGTCGGAGTAGCCATTTTGGGTGGACACCCCCATATCCTGTTGTCTAGACCGCAGCATAAACAACTCGGCTATCAGACTGGCGAACGTCATGCAGTTTGGCTATCTCATGTGGTAAATTGGTGCGTGGATGGATAGACATACTGGCGCCTCCTCAGATGTTTTTTTTCTCCTTTTTTGAAAATTATGATTAATTTTTTTTGGCCTCAGGTATCATACAGTGGGCGGATGTACTATAAACCGCCCTCGAGGTCGTACCATGATCCATGCGAAGGAAATATTCGGGTGGATCTCGATGACTCATCCATTGACGTCCTCTTAACGAACTTTTGTTCTAGGCATTCAATGTCATTTCATTTGTCAATCGCCATTACAATTTGTCCAGCATTTCTTATGTCTGGTCATAGTTTCTTGGAGCGTCTGGGGTTATCGTCTATTTACATTTGTGCTATGAACAGTCTACACCATGCTGACCTAACTTGAGGTCGAGAGTTCCTTCTTCAGCTCCTCTCCTATGACTCTTTCCTCCTGTTGCGCTCAGAGGCACTAATGTGCCACCGTGTTTGAAAGGCCAGCAGGATGGTAGCATCCCCGAGAAGAATAGTGTGATAGTCGGTGCGCTAAGGACGAGAGGAGAGGAGATGAGAGGGGAAGCTAACTGAGTAAGATAAATGCATCCAAGACAAGAAGGGCAACCGTTTTGTGTATTTTATCCCCTCATTCACACTCTCCTGCGGACAAATAAAAGCGCCTTAGATGTGAATTTGTAAGCTCTTTGAAGTAGAGCACAGTTGAATTCAGTGTTCAAGGTTTCTTTCCCTCAACCTCTCCCCTCCCTCCATCCCCTTCATTTTTACTGCTTTAGGGAGGGAGGAAGGAAGGGGAAGCGGAGGAAGGGCGCAAAAGCTCAATTCAATGTGGGCGTAGAGCTGATATTTACCCTCATGCTATTGGTCTGGCTGCGGAGAGTCGGGCTGATGGTGGTGCTCTCAAAAGTCCATAAAACTGTCTATTTATCATATCCGGCTAACGGGACTTAAAACATCTGCATAAAACGTAGTTTTTTTTCGTGCCTGAAGCTTAACTGTGGTTGAATCTGTCTGTGGATAGCTAATCGTCCGGACGGTCCATGAAGCCCGTGCAATTAGAAGACTGGCTTTCTTTGCTTTTATGCACCATTGTAATCGGGAAGAACTTTGTCTCTCTCTCTTCGACCAAATCAGCTGGATAGGTGGGCTCTATTTTTTTTTCAAAAAAAGAAAAACTGCATGACCTCGTGACGTTTGACCGGAGGATCTAGTCGGAAGACTTCATAGCCCACGTTAGGATCGAATGAAGCACTAGTATCGCTCAGTCGAGAGGTAAAGACCAGACAGACATTTGTATCTCATTGATCAAATGTCTTCATTCCCCACTTAAAGTGTCAATCAATTTCACTTTGATGTGGTTGGAGGCATTGTATATGACATTCTTGACCTTTTACTTGTCATTCATGTGTAAATTCCTTTCTGGGAATGGCATTACTGACTAAAATGTCAAATAGGCTGAATGGGCTTATCGTCTTTTGCAAAACTTTGACACAGACACACGCACTCTTCCGCACTGTTCTAGCGTTCAGGTCGTCTTTGAGGGCCTAATAGGCTTTGTTGGACCCAGTCTAGACCAGGAGTCACCACAAAGGCTGCTAGTCAAATGTGGCCGTTCTTAGT
Source organism: Taenia multiceps (assembly GCA_001923025.3). Classification (NCBI taxonomy): domain Eukaryota; kingdom Metazoa; phylum Platyhelminthes; class Cestoda; order Cyclophyllidea; family Taeniidae; genus Taenia; species Taenia multiceps. The sequence goes on along the minus strand of CM010311.1, from coordinate 67,259,744 downwards.
GCTCTTCGTAGTCACTCATCTCCTTGACCTTCCATAACTGCGAGTTGAGTGAATTGTGGAGCTGGATTTGTAGATTTCCAGTCAAGTGGTTTGGTAGCATCGTTTTCCTCAAGTCGAGTCGATCCTCCCACAGCGGAATAGTTCTTTGTGCAGACATCCCTGTCCATCTGGAGTGAGTTCATTTACCATTGACTACAATGCAATCCTTCCCCTCTCCTTCCCTTCTGATTCGTCATGGAAGCCAGGAAGGGAAGTGTGGGCAAAGGTTACTTTTTGACAGTTTATTTGTGTCTTTGCTTTTTGTAGACAAGGTTTGATGGAAGTCGGTAAAACAACGTCACAATTAACTACTCCAGGTCCAGCGGAACTTTTGGCCGAGTTAGAACAATCACTCAGTTTGGAAAAGGCGGATCTCTCAACCACACTCAGCAAAGCAATCGCTAAGGGTATTGCTTCTAAGCCGCCTTCTAGTAGTACCAATAAACTCACTTCACAACCACCGAAGCCACTTTCATCCAATCCTTCGCTACCAAGAATACCTTCTGGTACTGCATCCAAGTGAGTCCTTTATCTCAGTGAAGCTCAATTCTACTTCTAGGAGATTAATCGCCCGCTATGGTATAACAGATTGAGAAACTACCAAACTGATCAGTTTATCTATCACGCAGCGACTAAAAAAGATGCATTTTTCACACTCTGCACCCATTTTTTTTTTTTAGATTAAGCTTAATCAACCTATCTGTATTGCACAAAGGTATAAAGAATGCGTGTCGCATATGTGTGACGCTGGTGGCGAACATTTGTGAAGCACTGAGTACTGGAATTAGATAAATGGACCCGTGAAGAATTGTGTAAAGCTTAAACACTGCAAGACACTCTCCTCCATTTCCTCCATGAAGTCCAATTGTTTGCATCGAGGAGGATGATCTCACCTCCTGACTAGTTTGAAGGTGATGGATTCCACTCTACAGCAGAACTGTGGGTGCGGCTTGGTAGCAGAATTGTGGCGCATAGGACGCTCATTTATTCGACAAGCAAGGAGGATGTCTTTTTTCTCCTTCCTTACCCTTTGTGTGACAATTCATTCTGAGACGTTTGATGTTATCAATTAGGCGTAACATTCGATTATTTGCTCAGAATGGGTGGAAGATATGAGCTATTGAAATGGACTTCCTCCTTGTTACTAATGCCACCCCCAAATGTGTTTCACTTGGAATCACTGTTAAGTGCCAATTGAGGTGGAACGAGACTCCACACCAACTTGGAATGTCATGTCCTCTCTAGCGCTTTTCGCTTGATCCAAAATGTTGAGCTCTTTGAGAGCAAAGTGCTAGGTGGTGGTTGAGTTGTCGACCCTGTGACAGTGACGGAAATGGGTAGACTGTCTATCATGGAGCATGGATTCATGGGAGGTGTTTTCCTCCAGACTTAGGCGCTGAAATGGGTATTTGAGTGAATCTAGACGCGTCATTAACACCCGAGTCTGTGCCTCGGGGAAAGTCAACCACCGCAGCACTGCATGTTACTGTCAAGATGGATGGAAGTTCTCTTAGACGCCATAGGTAAGAGTATCCATGGACACACGAACAGGGGCAGAGCACGCCTGAAACTTGCAATGTCTGGATCGACTCATTTTAGTAGTATCGGAGGACCAGTAGGAGGTGATGTGCTCTTTTCACCTGATTGGTTCGTTTGCCTTCTAGAAATCCATTTGATGACTTGCCTGCGTCAAAAGCCGTGACTTTGGGTGATTCGGGTCGAGGTGAAAGTTTACCCAGTGGAGTGAAGCAGTCGTCAACATCATCCATCGGCTCGGCTATTGATACGGGTGTTGTTTTGCCAACTAGGAAAGTCTCAAAAGTCGCCTCAAATCCATTCGGCGAGGACGACGATGATGAGGAGGCGGGAGAGGCAGGCGGCAAGAGAGTGACAAAAGTGACAAATGCACCAGTGACTACGTATCCACAACACCTCAATCCTTTCTGATCTCTCCCATTACCTTTAAAATCGTGCATAATTTAATGTGAATGTGTTTCCTTTTGTTATGGTGCTTACAATGATTTTGCAATAGGAACATCAAAAAAACGAGATAACTACTGACAAAAAAATCGTTTTTTTTACCCTGCTTTGATCTCACTTGGAGACTGTACTACAGGTCCATCAAAAGTGACTTAGAATGCGCCTTGAATAGAAGATGAAAGGGGAGGGGTGAAGTTTTCCCCTTATTTTGATGAAACAAAAGACGGTGCTTTCGGTGGAGGATTAAAAGCCTTAACTACGGCTTTATAACTAATACCCTCCGTTGACTCCTTTTTTTTTGTTAGCGCCTTTCATTTTGGTTTGACCCGAGTGAGGTCGTCTGAGCCGATTGAGAAGCGAAGGTTGTGGACGTTGGTAAGGCACCAGTCTCCATCCACGTGTCTGTTGACAGGTGAGAATTAACTTCCAAGCTTGTCTAGTTGGCCTTCTCCACTATCCTTTCCCTCCGTGTAGCTAAAGCACCTACTTCACCCACTCCCTCTACTCTGAGCCATCTCTGAGGTGGAAGTGAGACATGTAGCACCTTGGATGGTCATTCTGACGAGACGGGGTGGGGAAAGACGTTCTCGAGACCTCGGAAATTTGGTAGAGAATGGCTACTAACCATCGCCATGACTGCATATCCCCCGAAGTCAAGGTTGGATTCCCAACGGGGCGCTATCTTCTGCTGTCTCCAATCAGAAGGAGCGGAGTGAGTCTGGAAAAGACCTGATGGACTTTTTGATGTGAAATTGAAATCATGAGAGCTAGTTCCTTCCTCCTTACCACCCTTTCACCACTTGTGACAAGCATCCTCCATCATCATCATTCCACCCGGCCAATTAATCCTCTTTCTCATGGAGAGTGTGATGGATAATGCCACTTACCCAGGAGTTGGTTTTTCCCCAAGATAAATTCATGAGAAATATTTTCAAATCTTTAAAGGAGTTTAAAGCCTTTTTTTTGGTTTGGAAATATTAATGATTAAAAAGTAACAAGCAAGTGACATTTTTGATTAGCCTAGGTGTACGCTTTTAAGTAACTAGTGGGAAAATATGACAGAGATAAAATTTGTCCACTTTAATGTCAAAGATGAAGTACTTTTATGGGAAATAGAAAGTGCAAATAGTGGATTACCTAGTCAACAATTTTGGGGAAGAAAAGTTCTGTAATACTGACTAAAAGCCTATACTACTGAAATCGGTGGATAGTAGCGTTTGCCAACGATACTTGGTTTGGTTGAGCGTGGAGCCCCTTCACCCATCCTCTCCTCTGCCCGTCCGCTCATCTGTCAATCGCCTCCGATTAGACATCGTCTGTTCAAGCTAGAGCTCCACTCATACTCCAGGACGGAAGGCTGCCAGGAAGGAAGGTAGAAAGGAAGGGCAGACAGATGGACAGAAAGGGGGCGAGGAGCAAACTCAAGGTCTAGGTAAGGTCCTGTTCCATTGCGAGGAGTCAAAAACCTGTCAATCAATCGGATATCAGTGGATTTTACCATTTGGATATTGTCCAAATTGCAATACCTCCTTTAACACATTCTACGCCATTTTGAGGTGTAATTAAGAAAGTGTTCATAATTTTCTTTTTCTGTTTTTGGTAAAAAACGAGCGTTTTAAAATTTATTCATTCCCAGGTGCATATGACTTTCTGACAGCTGAACGATCATTTACGCGGTTGGTAGTTGACGTTGACACTAAGAAGGTGCATTCCAATAGTCAATGAGCGAGAATGCATCCCATTTTCTCCCCTTTCGAACAGATCGGTGATGGGAGGTGGAGAATGCTGTAGAAAAGGCAAGAAAAGACCATTCAGGGCCTCGGACAAACAGCTAAGACTAATCTACACATCGTACAATGTCAGACGTGTCACTGTTAGAGTGTCAAGGGTAACATGTTCCAACATGTTTTGGGGGGATTCTAGTCCCCCTTTAGGGAGCTGGACCAATTTGCAATGTTTTTATATCCAATCCACCTGTTTACGAAGCTAATTGGCTCAACCGATTGCCATCAGTTGTCAAAAAACGTGTCACCTCACCACTTTTCTTAACACTTACTTCACTGACTCGTTGTCAATCGGGTGTCAGTCTATTGATACGGTAAGAGAAAGTGCAGCATATATTAATAATCTTGGGAAGGTCGTATTGTTGTCACCCTGTCATCCTCATCAGTGATTTTTTTCCCTGGGACTTTCGCAAACTCCAAGTTAGTGTCACCCATTTGTGACACAATTTAACGCGAAATAGGCAGTTGACAGGTAAGAAATAGAAGTAGAAGGCAAATGGGGTGATCGCGAGTCAAACCCAGACCTTCTCATAACTGGCTTTCCTCCTGCCCCAATATTTTCACGCTCTTGTCCGCCTCTCTTGATTGACTAGCAAGACAAACAACCAGCCTGTCAATCTGTGGTCACGCAGTTCACTCCAACTGGTCGGGAAAGGGGGTCTTCCTACTGGGGGCTTGTCTTTCCCTCCACAGAGGTTGAGAATCCGACTGGATCCAAACTGCTGTAGACAGGCGGCAGTCTGTGACAGGTCACATACGAGGTTGAGGCGAGGGTGCCCAGAGCAAGGACCGTTTTCTTCTGGTCAAAAGTGCCCTGAGACCTTCTTCCCTGTCAATCTCTTCTATCTAATAGTGAATCAGACATAACGACAGTCGGTACATGCTTGGACATTCTTAAAGGAAGTACTTTCATCTCGACAAAAGTGACAGCTACCTAGTGGCATTAATTTGACTGCCTTTAAAAAAGAAATATCAAAGTTGAAACCATTATAACATGCCTTTTGGGAAAAAAATAAAGCTAGATTGAAGAGCTGGCACACTTTCCGTGACAAGAGAGACAAGTGGATGGCTTGAGTAGTACAGATCTGTCAAATTACGGATGGTGGGATCTTGCGACAGTCCTTCCAACAACTTGACGTCTTTTGCAAAATTGCCTTGAAAATGTCAAATATGGATGTACTTTTTCATGAAGAAATGCTTCCATAATTGACAAGATTACTGATGCACTGTCACTGTTGTCAAATTCCATTAACACTGTTCAACCGTTGCCTCCCTCTCCACTTGAAAAAGAGGGAGAAAATGCCTCAAATGGGATGGAAAAGTGAGGAAAGTTGGAATACATTTTCCTCATCTTCAACAGAGCTGTAACTGTGACATGTGTTTAAGGTGGTCAAACTTATTGATCCGCCCGTCAATCGATTATGTCATTACTGCCACTGTCAACACCGTGTGTTTAAGTTATGGTAAGTTCACTGTTGATTTTATTAATTTTTCAAAGCGATTTCCCCCCCTTTTTTTTTCAAAGAAATGTATAAAAATTTTAGAGGGAGGTAATCTCTATCCACGTTGGTCAATGTGGCGTACAGATTGGAAATGCAGTTTGGGAGCTCTACTGTGCCGAGCACGCAGTCTCCAATGAGGGCGCCCTGTTTGAGCAGCCGCATGAATTGGAGTGGGTGGAGACCTTCTTCAACATCTCCGAACAAGGTCGCTATGTTCCACGATGCCTGTTTGTGGATCTTGAGGCTTCGGTTATTGGTTAGTTGGCATCTCCTTTAGACGTATTCAAGGAGCAGAGTCAAGAAGTAAATCGTCTCCTTTTATTTTCTCATCCCTTCTTCCCTCCAGACGAGGTACGAGTTGGTCCATGGCGTAAACTCTTCCATCCGGATAAGTTAATCACGGGATATGAGGATGCTTCCAACAATTTTGCTCGTGGATACTTCACCATTGGAAAGGTGCTCCTCTCGCCAATTCTGAATGAAGTTAGACGCACTGTTGAACAGTGTGACAGTCTTCAAGGCATCCTCTTTTTTCGCAGTCTTGGAGGTGGTACAGGCGCCGGTTTGACGGCTGCACTGTTGGATGTGCTTGGAGACTATCGAAAGTACACAAAAGTGGAGATACCCATCTATCCATCGCCTTCACTGTCCACTGCTTTGATTGAGCCCTACAATTGCCTTCTGGGTGAACATTTCACCATGGAGGACTTCAATATTGGCCTTCTTATGGACAATGAGGCTATGTACGATGTGTGCTCCCGTTTCCTCTCATCCAGCTATACCACCTACACAAAGATCAACCGATTAGCTGCTATTGTCTGTAGTGCGGTTACGGCTTCTCTACGCTTCAAGAATGTGCTCACCTCGGATCTCAATGTGATGCAGACCAATCTCATTCCCTATCCACGTATTCACTTTCCTTTGGCCAATTTTGCACCCATCCAATCTACTGAGAAAACTGCCTATGAACCCTCCAAAGTGGTGGAGATAACTCGTGCTGTATTTGAAAGAGAGAATCAGTTGATAAAGATTGATCCCACCTATGGCAAATTTATGTCCTGCACCCTGCTCTATCGAGGCAATGTCAGTCCTGGACAAGTCTATGTAGCTCTAGCCGAGATGAAAAGTTGTCGAGGCTTAGAATTTGTGGATTGGTGTCCAACTGGTTTTAAAGTGAGCATTACAACTGAAACTCCGGTTACTCGATGTGACAGTGGAATCGGTCAGACCAGTCGAAATGTTGTCATGTTGGCTAATAATTCAGCTGTTGGACAGGCATGGCAACGAATAGTGCATAAATACTACATGCTCTATTCGAAGCGTGCTTTTGTCCACTGGTATGTGGGTGAGGGTATGGAGGAGGATGAGTTCAATGAAGCTCTTGTCAACATGACCTCCTTGGTGCGCGACTACGAGGAGGTGGCACGAGACTCTGTTGACACTCAAGTATGCTAACAAAGGAAAAAGAAGGAAAAAAAAGGGATGAAGAAAGCTGAAAGAAAAAATGAAATCCATTGTCTAGTCCTGTTCTTTAGTTGTCTCCCCTCTTGCCTTTATGTGTGTCAATGAGAAAAAGGAGAAAAAAAAAAACGAATGTTTGGCCAGCACTGAAAATGGCGCCTCTGCATAGCCCCCCACACCCTTTCCGCCTGCCTGCCTGCCTGCCTCCCTTCTAATCCCATTTCTGGCGTTTAAGCGCTCGCGATAGCTATGTATGCTTCGCTTTTATGTTCCATTTGGTCAACATAAAATTGACTTATATGCGCTTCATGAACAATAAACATCTCTTTTTCCTTCATTATCAGCTGGGTGCTCTAGACTTCACGATGTTGCCAGAGAAAGGCGGTCTTCTTTTATCCCACCTTCTTGACTACCATCTCAAGTCCACCTAGCACTATCATCCACAGGATGAAGATATGCACCAAATTACTCGTTCCAAGTAGCCATTACCATTTACAACATGTCTGTTGCTACGAGGTAGAGGTTATGGGTGTGGGAGTGCCACAAATGGATTCGTCGCACTCATAAAAGTCGCAACATCTCGGTGGTTTAAGGTAAGAACCAAATACAGACCGAAGAGACGTTCAGTTAGTGATTTACTGTTCAAAGCCAACTTCACGCGTCACACATATGTGACGCGTGAAAAATCTGTAAGATTGAAAAAACAAGATTTTACCATGTCATCAACTGGACTCGCCCAACGTAATTGTCCCAGAAAAGGACTGTGGCTAGGAATATGGATGTTTGCGACTGTGAGGACTTACAACAAAAGGGTTGCAATGAATTCTTGCCAATTTCTTTGCAATCTCAACTTGGGCACAATAGTCATTCACTGAGAGTGATATCAAATTTAAACGACTTTTTTACGGCTTTGCCATAAACACTGCTGGTGTGAGGATGAAGTGGGAAGCCGCTACTAAGACGTGATTGTCACTTGATATGTTCTCTATGCAGAAAGAAAACTACATTGTATTTGGCCCCAATATTTAGTAGGCTACAGCCAGTTCTGCCACTGCCACTGCCACTGCCCTATTACGTCTTTGACAATGGAATGCCAATGTATTAGACACTGGGGTGCCAAGGGCAGCTTCAATTTACTAGAAAACTTGACCAGAGGAGAAGAAAATTTTGTGCCGAGCAAACCAATTAGAATTCGCGAAATCACGAGTGCACCAGCAACCCATTTGCTCATTAATCTAAGGAAAAATATTTTGCGCAAGTTTCTTTTACTCCTCATTAGTTAACAGAAATTGGGAAAGGGAGTTTTTAAACCGTGTAATTTCCAAATATTTCCATGAAACCGTAATGGTATGAAAATTTTAAACAACTCCAACGAAAGTTTTCTAACTTATCACAACTAAATAGCCCGCTGATGCTCAGAATGCAAAAAACTAAATAAAATATTTTATTGTGCCTATAATAAGTTCTATTTGTTATTTGCTTCACAGTTTCGGTACGGTTACTTGGTTGGCTACATTGCCTGCCCTAAGTGGGCTGGACGCTGGGCCATGCCAACAGCCCCAATTCCTTTATGTTCGCCAAATGCATGTTTTTTGCCCAAGTTTTATGCCTTATTTTGTCCTTAGGGAATTCTGTCCTACTTTTTACCGTTTATGGCAAACTATTGAGGTGCAGAAGAAGGTAATGCGCTTCAAATAGGAGAATTGCTAAGGTTTGCCCTTGGCATCAACTCCAGTCCCGTAATCTGCAAGGAAGCTACTAACAACGGAAGTGACACTAGCCGTGAACCATCTAACAAAGTTTCTTTTCGAAGGCTCCCTCTTGTACCGGCATGAAGGCATGGATTTAGTGAGTCCAAGTAGGTATGACCGGTCAACGCCATGGCGAGATTAACGTGGCAAGGCTAAGCAGATGCAAAGTCCTATCCCAAGGAAGTGAGTTAAATCCTGTTCTCTTCAACATCAATCAGCTTTTCGGCCACTGATCCAGCGTCTAGCTATGGACAAGTGTGATGGCCAGTAAAATCCCTAGTTGCCAAATCCAGTCCTCAAATTGCACAAGACTCCAGATCCGGTAGAATTGCCAAGAGGGATCAACAACGTTGATGGGCTGGCACAGTTGGTTTGTGATTGTTTTCTTTCAGCACTGATTACGTTGTGATGGTTGGCGCGAGAGGTTTACCAAGGGGAGCGTCGGGGACGACAATCGAAGGAAGAGAGCGGCTATGCAATGCCTTGTTTGTTTAACTGTTGGTTTGGATTACAGTCACTGGGGTGACCAGATTGCCTTTGCCGAGTAAACAGGCCTCTGGGCTATGCCAGCAGCTCCATTCCCCTTCTGTATGCTAAATATCTGTATTCTGCCCAAGTATTATGCTTTCTTTTGTCAGTAGAGAAGTCTTGAGACGCTACATTTTTTTTACAAAATATTTAGAATGCCTCTTGTCTGGATTGCGGCTTTCGTGGCCGCCCAACAGGACCAAACATAATTCCCCCATTTAGGGGACAAGTTGGATTAACTACGATGCTTTAAAAAACATAAATTTATGCGAGATTATGGAATAGCATGTGTTATAAGTAAAAGGGAGCTTTTTTTTCCCCCTGGCTTTATGTTGTTCACTGGTTTTAATGATACTTCACAGATGTCAACTCTCCACGGAATTAAACTAGCCTAATCGAAAGTGGAAGCGAAAGGATGATGCAAAGTGACTAAAAATAGGCAAATATGTAAAGCTTGATTTTAAAAATTTCTAATCAGGCACATGAAATCGCCCTCTTTTGATGTTGGAGGTGAATAAAGAATTTAACTTTTCATTGACAGGTAAGGAGTGCGGTGGGAGCAGAGGGGAAGGGAAAAGTAGGGGGTTGGAAACGCGTGTTCTCTCAAAACGCCCGTCATTTAAATTAAAAAACTTGTTCCATCACGTTCTATTTAGTGGGTAACGCAAAAGGCAATGTTTAATATGTCGGGGATAGCGAAGGAGAGGGAGACGGAATTTATTCTATCTCGGGATGCTCTGCGTACTCTCTGTCTGCAAAGAGAGCAAGGTCTTGCTGTAGAAACACACATGACTACCGGAAGCGGTGGGAAGAGCATTCCACTTTTATATGCTATCACGGGTGGGACGTTCGCAGTGCGCATTCACAGATGGGGGAAATGGAGAGGACACTGCCTCACCCTAATCCCTCCTATCACTTTGTTGACAATTCCCAAACCCTTAGACGCATGTCGCCCAGTCTCGTCCTGCCTCGCCTCGCTCTAAACCTGACCACTAAAATACCGCATGGGGTGCTTGATGATGGGATGGGAGGGAGGAAGGTAAAATGGTGACTACTGCACTGTGCCCATCACGCAGTCCTAATGGCATTCCTTAAAGCCTAAAGGGATTGACGTCTGCGCTTGATAGCGCAGCAAAATCGGATTATCTAGTATGCAGGGATTTATCAAACAAAGGAAAAGGAGAAAGCGTCAAAATCTTCCATCTGAACCAATGTGAACAATGGTCCTTTCTACTCACAAATTATTAAGTAGCAACCATGAGGCAACTGGTACAGGTGTTTGCAGAGCACCCGACTACAAACTTTAAAAGCTTACTGAAAATGACGTTAACACCATGCAGCATACTTCATAAATGTCAGCAAGGAAAGGGGATGATTTCTTCTCCCCTCCTTTCAAGTGGCATTTGGATTCCCCCGTGGTTCTTCAATCACCATCTCCTCCCTCTTCAATGTAACCAATTTCCTTCCTCCACAATTGCAAGATAATGAACATGAACTATTTCTACGCCCTAGTGAGAATGGTCTCCCAAAGCAGCACAGGGTAGAGATAGGAATTAAAGACGTCAAGTTTTAACTTTGCACACAACTTAACAGCATCTGGAATTTTTTGACATTTAACAGAGCGAGGTAAAATCTATAGCTTGGGAGATTAATTCAGAATAATGTTGGTCTAATTTCGTAATTAGGCGGGCTTGTAGCAGGCATCTAAGAATAATGGAGTGCATTTTTTGTTGTCACTTTTTGGTTATAAAACAGCGTTTATAATGCGTCCGCTTTTTTCCCACCGTATACCAGGAACATGTGATAATATCGGGTTAGCACCCCAAAACATGTGGCGACTACTTCAAGGCGGAGAAGGAGGGGAGAGGAGTGAAGAGGAGGGGGAAGAACTGTCACCAGGCTCTATGGGGAATGGAAAAGCGGAGGCTTATTAAAGCCCATTTACTCTTCCCCGTCTGTGTGAATCATTGCCCATAGAAAACAGCATTGAAAACATATCTAAATAATGCTTTCGTGCGTTCTGTTGCCACACTTCCTCCAAATGTCAAACAACAGATGGGGCGAGAAGTCTAAGTACATGGGCATTAGAGTTAACTTCCATTAATCAAGAAATCAGCTCTACTCAGTCTACAGGTTAAACCAAATTTGTCTTTCATGTGCCGAGCCACAGAGAGGACAGTAAAGGGTACATTGGCAACAAAATGATTAATCACAACTTTAAATCGACTAGTCGTTGAAAATGAGCACAACAATCGTCCAGCAGAAAACTTTAAAGTTGTTTTAATCACAAACTTGACTGCGAAAACAATCCAAGTTTCATTCTCGGCCTTTTAGCCCCATTGCAAGTGTAAATTGGAAAACCTTGTAAAATCACTAATAAAATAAAAAAGAAATTAGGTATAAATATTTTTTGATGGCAAAGACGCCAAAATTTACGTTTTATCGATTCAAAAATGGGTGACGAATACGGGTTCAAGTAACTGTCTCTCAAAACTCGCCAGTACACCTGGAATGACAGAACCCTATATTGACGCGTTAGATGCAGCATTAACCAATAAATGCGCACATAATGTATAAACATGCAAAAAGCTGTGTCGCTTCTGTTGGCGGACTAATTAATTTTCCTAAAAGCGTCACATATCATTATTGCCATTCGGTGAAGACTAGTAAAAATGTCCCCAAAAATGCAAATAAGTGAGTTGTTTGAAGAGCAAAATAATAAATCTCCATAAGTTTAACCATTTTTACTCATTTTAATACGAAAGCAAAGTGTTCAGTCACTATATATACAAGTTAATTCGTCTTAAAGCAGAATGCAAAAAGGGAAATGTCATTTAATTCACCTGTTTGCGTGTCACAATTTCCTTTCCAAATTACGATTTATTACTTCAAATTTAAACGGCCACAGTGCTCTACAAATCTAATGCATTTATGCATTCAACTTGTTTTAAACTGCGTTACCAGGCGTAAATAATTACAAGGTCAGTGAAAATATTCGACAAAATTTTCGCCTCAAAGGTTTTTCCTCTTACACCTCATGTCTTACCTTTTTTCAATCTGCTGCTGAATGAAAAATAGTCTAAAGCTGATTAACATTATTCTGCAAACTTAACCAGAACATTTATTTTACATCTAGAAGGGCGTGACTAGTTCGTAACAAGCTTTTCTTATTTGTTTCGCAGAAGCTGATAGCACGGTGGAGGGCTGCCAAAGAATCAACTGAAATGGCTTTGATATTTGAATAAATTGTGCTTGAATTAGCATACACGGCTTCGAATTGAGACAGAATGTCTCAGTACGACGACAACTGTTTACATTTGTTACACTATCCATTGTCTGTTATCGCGCGCAAAAGAGGATATCAAATGCACCAGCTCAAGTTATGATCTTTTTTTTAGCACAATAAACTGACCTTAAAAGCGATTAATAGTATACAAGTCTCCGCCTCTCCCTCTCCGACTTACCTACCATTTCCAGAGGGATTTCAAGAATAGCAAAAATTTGGCAGTCAGATCACATCAGTTGCTTCCCTCCTTACTCGGAGCTATGCACAATAATGCTACTTTGCCTCTCCGCCTCATCAATATTGAGTGTGTCCTTGTAGGAGACCTCGTAATTCCCCGGAACTTGAGGCGGATGCAACTGATGAAACTGATGCCAAATGTATTTAAAATATTCGGTCTTCACATCGACACAGTACTCTTTCTCCTTGACTCGTGCAAATTTTGGGGTCGAATTAGTTATAAATTTGGATGTACTCCTCGTTATTAATTGAAATGTAGAGTGTGGTGGGCGGGGTCAGAGGGGTGGGAGGGCCCTAGTCTTGAAGGCATTCTCCAGACCTAGGAGGTAATGCAGCCACAAGGTTAATAAGTAATCAACTTAGAAACAGGAGCAAAGAAAATTAAATAGTTTAGCACCAAAAGCACTACGGAGCTCATGCGCCTACGCATTTGGCAGTATCAGACACGCAAGATTGATGGTGGCACTTTATTGGTCGTGGCGAGCCAATTTTGCGTGTTGGTAAGTTATGTAAGTATTAACCCATTTGGACAAAATGGACTTTGTAATTGGCAGTAGAGGGGAAAAAACTTAGTGTACTTTGATTGGCTGTCGCCAATGGCAACGGTGATACCATAGACCCGGACATTTAAATAACCGGCAAAATTTATTTTATTTTTAAAAAAGGGAAAAAATCGAGAAGGATGTATTTTAATTTAACTTGCATTTAAGCCACATCCTCTCTTTTCCGTGAATATTTTTTTGTTTTGATAGGGGAATTGATAAGTAAGCATTTGATCTTATCCAGCTTACGCTCATCTCACGGAGAGCAGAAGTAAATAAATAGGGTCAATCAGGCTATTCTTATCTAGGATTTCCAACTTCCATGCAAAATGGATAACAAGGAGGTGTCCAAGTTAAAAATGATTAATTCCGAGAGTGGAATATTTCTCCTTCCTTTTGCCTCACACCTTGGTTCATAGAGAAAGTGGAATCCACCTTGGTGACCTTTTGAAGCGATCATTTTAGCGATAACGGAAGAAAAGCTTCTTCCTTCACGTGGATTGTGTCAATAATTTTTAAAGAAAATGCAGTGGAAAACTGGCGCCAGGGGGAAGTCGACTGGTCCCACACTAATCATGTCTTAAAGCTCCTATGTGGTGGCTGTTTGAGAAGAAAAGGCAGATTTTTTATTTCGAAAGACGCTTTGCTAGACGGCTGTATGGAATATCTTTTCGCAATAAATTTTCATGCGGCAGTATGCACCAGTTGGTTGGCAGGGTACCTTCGACTGTCCACTCAGCCACCGCTGCAAGTCGGGCGGATGAGTGGAGGTGATCGGTTTGACAATCGTCGGGTTTGGGATCCCTTCCACCCCCCCTCTACACATCCACCTCTTTTCGACATTTAAAGAAGTTGTGGTAGTGGAATGTTCCTCCAACAAGTGGTTCAAAAAAAGTGGTAAAAGGGAATGTGAGTGATGAAATAGCTAAGAATGAATTAATTGCTTTCGCTCGCGGATCGTTTCCCTTTCTGGTTAATTTGTCCAGTATCTGAAATAAAAAATAATCCTTTTTTGTTTAAAGTGAAGAAGAGAACAAATTGTTTGACTCCACAACAAGTGAAGGAGTCGTGGAAGCGCTTCAGCTAGACAGATGCCATATGTTAGGGATTAACAAGCGATTATAGCCTCTAATTGTCCCTCAAATTTAGAGTAGTCCCGATTGTTTGCTGTCTGGCTCCTCAACTGGTTGAATGACAGGTGATAGATGAGCCTACCGATTCCACATCCCAGGGTCTCCACCGCGGTACGCCTCTCACACCCCTCCGCTTCATCTCGTGTGATGGATTGTTGACAAGGTTAAACTTTGCCTATCCGCAGGCAACCAGGAGGAGGTTCTTCCTTCTACATGATGCAGTACTCTTCATATCACCCACTGACTCGTGCGAAATTCCCTTGCTACACTTCAAGATGGGGCAGGAAAAGCGTAAGGAGGAGGAAAGAGAACACCGATGATCCTTCTCCGACCTCCAGATTGTCATCCCCAGCTCTTAGCGGTAGCATTGCACAATAACACGAGAAATTGGAGGTGAGATACACATTGCGCATGACCTTATCTGGGTCACCATGTCCAGACTAACCTTTGGGGAAATTGGACATCAAAATGAGATTAAGTGTCTAGTTACTTTTTACTTCCTGGTTTCCTTTTTCGGGAAAGAAGACGTTCCTGATATTTATTTGGGAATACATGATTGATTGGTAAATAAGGGCGTGTAATCAAAAAAAAACGGTAAATCATCACTTTTACACAATGTCTGACAACTTAAAAGTTATTTTTATAGGCTTGACAACGTCTTGCCATTTATGACGCTTGAATATTATGTCAAATGTCACCAGAGAATTTAAATTAAGGTGCCTGTTTTTGAGACGCTCTGATTGGCCTCCAAGGCAATGTTTTTTTTTCATTGGCCAAATAAATAAGAAAAAGTAACTTTTTTATTTCGAAATTCCTCCTTTAATTGTCACTAGCCAGGTCTTAGGGAAGGGGAGCCACCTACATGTTTTGCTTTTCAAAAAGAGTTCCAACCTCCAACTAGACATTTAAACTACCTTTTTTTCCAGTTCCACACGTCCGGATGGGAGGCTGGTTCTGCTTTCATTGATGAATAATTTATGTGCTTGAAGCTCCAGGAAGTAATTCTTTCGCTTTTATTACTAAAATTTTATGACATTCTAAAATATTTAAGGAGGCACAAAAAAGTAATCGAAGGGAGGGGGGGAAAAGAAGACGGAAGGGGCGATGGATAGAGGGAAAGCAACTTTTATGACATTTTTAAAGAAGAATTGGGCAAGTAACAAAGTGCAATGGCTTCGCCCACACTACTGTTCCCCATTGTAAAGACGAAAAGCTCCAAGCTCTGGACAATGGAACTGTGGTAGGTCCAAGTCATCGGTGTTGGCAGGTCTGGCAGTGACCTCTTCATCCGTTTTAAAAAATCCTGAGGATGTTACTTTCTGTGGCAGGAACCAAGTGGCCTTGATGGCTGACGAGCCTTCGCTCCCCCTCCTGGACACCACTATAGTTTGAAGGTATCTGTCAAAGTCGCAGCGAATGAAAGCAGGACCATTCAACAGGTTGCGACCGACGACAAAGCTATTTGGGCTCTCCTAGGGTGGTTCAGTCAGTCCAACTACTCCTTTTTGAGCCAAATTTGTTCAAAATGCGGCATGTTGGACCTTGTACAAACTTAAATGTCTCTGTTTGACGTGAGTTCCTTCTATCCACATTTGTACCCGTTTTTATTCGCTAATAAATCTCTAAAGGTCACAAGCTATTTCCTCATTAATTCCAACAGGATGAGGTATTTTTCTTTTAAAAGCCAATAAAACCACTGGTAAAGGTTATTAAGCTGAAGATATATCTTACATTGACTTTCCCGCTCTCCTCACCGCTACGCCGTATCAGACTTTACACCTTTTACAAGTCGAGCTAATAAATCAATTTTATTTTAAAGCACTATCCGACAGATAAAATCAACCTGGAAATAGCTTTTTGCATAGATCACAAAAGGAGTGCTTTAAAAATCGTAAAATGATCAAGTAAATATCTTCTGTCAGGCTCATTTTTGTCCCTAGTGTGTGTGTGTGTGTGTGTGTGTGAGTGGGTGGGTGGGTAAATGATCACAAATTGGCGTTTGGTAACAGTCTGATTGGACCAAATGCATTATCCTTATAGGCAATCGGATTGGATATTGCGGTTGACCAATGACAATGGCCCAAGTGATAGTACATGCAAGCGAATGCTCGCACACACAGAGCTATCACACGAATTGTTTTAGAAGGCAAATTACCTCACAACCCAAGTTAATATCATCAGTCATGCCACTCTCAACATGAATATCACCAATATTACCTTGTCTTCAGACCTTCTCCTGCCTCGCCCTTATGCCTACCTCTACGAGGAGTTGTGTATCTACTTCTTGCGATGGTACCTACCAGCCACTATTATTGTTGGCACCATGGGAACTCTATTTAGTCTCTTTTTCCTATTTTGCTCAAAGCTCTTCCAATCCAATATGCTACTCTGGCTCTCTAGCATCTGTATTGGTGACTTCTTCATCCTCATGCTGGAAGGGATGTGGATTTTGTTGAAGGTGTGGTTCAAATATGACATTCGTGACCACAACGATTTGATTTGTAAAATTCACAAGGCTTCATCCAATTATGTTCTCTACTGGTCAGCCTATATGCAATCCGCACTGTCAGTTCAACGCGCCTACCTGGTTTTCAAGCCACTGCATGCTCGTGGTCGTGGAGGCATCTCAAAGAAACACCTCGTGGCGTGGATTATGATTTCTCTTATCCTAATAGCTCCTGTTGCCCCCTACCTTATTTACTGGCGAATAATCGACGGAGACTGTGATCCCACAGATAGAGATATATTCTACCTAACAACTCTATGCGACCTAATTATATGGGGGATAATTCCGTTGCTTGGTATGACGGTGTCCACTGTAGTCATTTGTCTTAATATGGCTAAGCTGGGAAATAAATTCAAGAGGGCCAAAGTGGCAGGTTCAAAACGTCCACGAAAATTCTCTCTGTGCATTCCATCTGAGGTTCCACCAGTGGCTCGTAGACGTGGGTTATCCACTCCAACAATAACCTCTGTCCTACTCAAATCCACCACAGACACCCATACTCTATCATCACGGATCATGGATCACCTACAACAATCCGAGACGGCTGAAACACAGATGGAATTTTCACCCAACGAACTACAACGTCAGCTCACCGAGCACAACAGTAGTCGGCACAATGCACCAGACAACTTTGGCCATGTAACACGCCTCCTCATCTGTATGAATATTGCCTACATGGCTAGCACATTCCCTCTCCTCATTTTTCTCATGTTTCGCAACTTCAGTGGAGTTGATGTGGACCCCGATTTTCATCGATTCTGCTACTACCTATTTCGTAGCCTCTGCTTCCTTAATTCCTGTACAAATTGGATTTTCTATTGCCTTGTGGGCAAACTATTTCGTGAGGAGGCTAAACACATCCTCCGTATGTGCTGTGGCCTTCACCCCAAAGTGTCATCTCGAGGTGCAAGTAACCTATCAGGGAAGGCGTTCCCACTTCCACTACCCAGTATACGAACGCCTGAGATGAGTCATCACACCTCACCGGCAAAACGATTTCGATCGATAAGTGCGATCGATATTCGACGTGTTGTAACACGGATCCCCGCTCGATGAGAACTATCTTTTTCAGTATTTATTGATTACTGTGATATTGACAAATAAAAGAGACGAAAAATAAGAAAAAAGGACATTTTTCTCAAGTTTTATTTATTGAGTATGCATTTGTAAAGGTACCTTTTGGATCCCTTTTTTAAAAAAGGAACAAGCAACTTTTTGTAAGTCGGGGCGGATTTTATTTCCTCACTAAATTACACGATCTCGGGAATCACTCCTGCATTTTAGAGCCTGCAAGCAAAGAAGCAATAATAAGAGGGTGAGAAGTACTTTTTTGAAAAGGAAAGCGAAATAATAAGAGGTTTGCAGATTTCCTTTTTCTTTTGTAGCAATATTTTATAAAAAGCCGGTAGGAAATGTTTAGCACTATTTAGGCATTTCGAGAACAATTAATCTGTTATTACATGCTTGTTTTGCAAAGAATTTTTCAAATATTTGTTAGACGAACTCAAAAACCCACATCAAATATGCAATCAACTGTTACTTGTTGCTAGCAGACGCGTGTCACATATTTGTGACACCATGGAGGTAAAGAAAATTTATTATTATATGTACATGTAGCAGGCATTGAACGGTAGAAGAGTAAAAAGTTTTAATATCCAAATCTTTATATCCCAACAAAAAGAAAAAATTAACAACTGTAGGGGTTAATTGCTACTTAAATCAGCAGGTTTTCCATGAGAGTGAGGCGGTATAGCTCCTCTCCTTTCATTCCTCTTTCTCGTCTAATTCAGAAACTAATCTTCTTTGTAGTCATTTTGCGATTTGAAAGATAAATGGCCGTGGGTTGTCTTGTAAGTAGAGGCTTCCCCCTTTCCTCCCCACTTGAATAGGCAGTTCTGGGTGTTTTCGGAGATATCCAGTAGGGGGTTTTCGGCAAATAAACAACTCCTAGTAAAGATTCACATCTACAGTCCATCACACACCAACACTGGAGGGTCATTAACTTCTGTTGATGAGGTGGTTGGCGCCTTAGAAGTGTGGATCGAGTAGCGAATTGTTTGGAGGTCGTTCATTTGGATGATATATTCGTGAGAGATGTGAAGAACAGTTTGATTATCTTTAGGATTTATTGTCCTTTGTTTACAGGTAGCACGTGATATCTATTCGCTTAAGCTTTGTGACTTTTCTTGGGTAAACAAAAGGCTGTTTCATCCATGTTATTTACATAACTGGAAGTTGTTGCTGATAAAAAAATTTCCGAAAAATTCTCTTTCCCCTCTATGGGTAATGACTTATTCTTGTCTACGTGTTCTGTCAACAAGCCTACTTAGTTTGTTACTCAACAAAAGTGGAGATGAACCTCCGCGCCTGGAGGAGCAGACAGACTTAAATCAAATCCATCAGGTCAATCCACCACTTCATGGGTAAGAAAACGGATCCACAAGTCTCTAAACACGACCTTTGGCAGAAAACACACAGCATTTTATGTTTACGCCAAATGTGCAATATTTTCTCAGTGCTAGGTAAGTCAACACTTTTAAGAGCTTAAAAATTTCTCATCCCTCTGATCATTTCTGTCCGTCTGACCAAGCTGCTACTAATTGTCATCCCGTAAGTCAAATATGTTGACGGCAATGGGGTGCAGGGTATGCCAACTTCAAAGGAATTAGCAATCACTCTATCAAGGCTAAATTGGTGAGACAAAGTTTTCACATAGTGCTTGACTCCACCTTCTCGAACTCCATAGCATATGAGGGAAGAAAAAAAAACATGTTCCATGTATCGAGCCACTCCCGAGAATGCAATGTAACGCAGGGAATAGATTATCAAACTCCGGGAGAAACAGAGACTCCTGATGATTTAACAGTTCTCTACTTCATTTCGCTGATGTCTTGAGTGCTCTTCCGTGGTAACTACTTCCTTCCACTTGTAACCAATCCTGAGAGAGGAGCGAGTACTACTTATTCCCCAAGTAGTAGATGTTGTCCAAGTCGAAAAATGTTGTTACTCAACCCGTTTTACAGAGCAAACTCCTGAAAAAGAATTCATTCTATATCCTTTCAAAATTGTGCACTTTTTGAAGTTAATTTAACAGCAATTCAGAGCCTATTATTGCGTCCATAGGATTCCGCTTTGGACTCTTAGTAGTGATGCTTCATAGACCCTACTCTTCTTAATACTTCCAGCAATAAATCTAGGTTTTTTGGCTCTCTGTACCTCTTTACTTTCAACTACCAAGAGTTCTGAACTCCGAGTTGTGTCTAAAAACGTAAAAAGCTGTAAAAGGCGTTAAGAAGGATTTATGATTGGCAAAGAGGATGACTGAGAGGCTGCTACAAGTTTCAGCGAATCATATATCAAAAATAGTTTATTTTGAAGACTTTTGACGCGTATTTAAAAAATATTCCCTTAAATGGCCATTGGCTTGCATTAATTTCTGTTAGACATGAGGCATTTTTAAAACTCAGTCAAATGATGCCATTTCCAAGTGACTGGTTTGCATTTTCTCACGTAAGAAACGATTCACTCCATCAAGGCGAAAACAAAGGTAAAGCTTGTCACTCTAAGTCAGTAGTGAGGCAATAGTGAGCATTGTTTTTCGGGAGGGAGGATCTCAAAGTAGAAAGATTAAGGCATTCAAGTAGCTGTACTGCTGCAAGCCTCAAGAAGTTGACGCAATCGAATAGTGTAAATATAGCCGGACTAGATGAACAAGACTTCGTTGAGGTATTAGTGTGGAAAGAAGGTGATACGGAAGCTTAGTGACTCGACTGCGATAGCAAAGGAGTCACTTTAGAGCAAAGACTGGTACATTAAGGATGAAGTCGAGCAATTGTTCCACGAATCCCATGGAAGTATACATGTGGTCGTCCGCGTTAATAGAATGGTGGTATTATTGGAGGATCTATAAATACCTTGGTTGTTCTGACTGCCGGTTTTGGTTTCGGTCGCCTGGGTGGCCAAATTGTCCAGCAGCCCCGTTCCATCTGTCTTCTGAATGCATATGTCTTCTGCCCTGGTTTTACGCCTTCTTCAGCCTTCAAGAAAGTCTCGGGATGCTACACCTTTGCTATACCCTTCAAACACAGATTCTCGTTGCAGATTTCCTTAGTCCTCCTCCCCCCTGCTCCTAGTGCATTCCAATCTCTCTTCTTTAAGGTGCATTTTTTTCAATGAGACAGCAAGTCTACCTCTACCTCTCTGATACTCAAGTTAAAAGGGGAAATAACAGTCAAACATACACACGGACGAACTGAGATGACACACTTCAACACTTGACACAACACGAATAGCCACATTAATTCCTGTTTCATCCAGCGGAGTCCACCAATTGTCTGGGTAAACAAATGACCACTTTATCTTAATGGATAAATGAGCCAACCAAATTACACATCTGACAGATGGCATCTCTCACCGTTGACTCAAAATGGAGGATTTTCCAATGTCACTTTTTAATTCCGTTGGGAGATTGGAGGTATTAATAATGTACATCTATGAGATAAATGTTAAACATAGAATTAGTGTGTGAAGAAATGGAAGAACGAAGAAAACTTGATGATTCATAAACTGAAAAGATCTAATGTAACAGATTGTGGACAAGTGAACTCCACGCATGCAAGCGTCCATCATGAAGGACCGATGGTGGATTCGCCTCTGTCTATGGACACTTCCAATCTCACCTCCTTGCATTATCAGCTGGACTACCTTAACGGATATGATTTCATCCCATTGACAATAGGGTGGCATCTTCCTATCCAATGTACCATGATGCCTTGGAAGGTGATGTGGAATAAAGGTGGAGGATATCCCTTCCCCTGAGTCTTTCTTTTATTGCATTTCTCTTCCTCTTCCTCCTCCCCTATCCCCTCCTCCTTCCTCTACCATTAATGTGTTTTCCACCAACTATAGTTTAGGTCTTGGAGACCGATCAGTGCAAGTGTTTGCAACCTCACATCCTGGCAGGTGACACGGGGCTTAAAACAACTCTGCAAGTAAGTTTTCTTCTTTTTCCAATTGTTCATTTGCCACTTTTTTTTGCAAAAAAAATTTCTATTGATGGTTCTTGAAAGGTGACTTACTTTGAAGGTCTGCATCATTTCATCCCCACAAAATAAAAAATACTCACTTCAAGAGTTTCATGTGTAGCAATTAGAAGGGTTTATTGAGAATTGTTTATTTGCTAAAAATCAGTTCGTAATTCAGGACTGTGATCTATATGTGGGAGTCCCTTCTCTCCAAAAAAAACATTGGTACCGACAGACCTTTTCACAAAGCAGTGTAATTCCTTGAAGATGAAAAAAAATCTGACCCTCCCTCCTTTGCATCACATTCAGGCCACTTTGATTGCCTCAAAAGTCTCATCCAGGTTTCCGAGTTGACTTCTCAGACTTCCTATGCATCGGATTCGACTCTTTGACGCCTTACATAGAATTCAATGCCGGGGCAGCTTTTCATATCCCTCTTCAATAAACTCCTAGGCTCACCGTCACGAGACCTACTTTTGATGATAGAAGGAGAAAAGTAGGTTGAGAGGACTTTTTTGCCCTTTAAAATGGTGTAAAGCATATGGATCAGGTGACAGATCCCCTTCTTTCCCCTACTCCCTTTCCTCTGTCTCTCTTTCCTACAAAGACCGTTATCTTCCTCCAAGAATTTAAAAGGCCTTGGCGATAGCGACCTCTCTGTTCCTTTCCCTTCTTTTAATCCTCACTACAGTTACTTGCCTGAAGCCTTCAGTGATAGTGTGAAACCGCTGTAACGATAATGAGGTCCCACCTCATTTGCTAGGGCAATCTCCATTATTTTGGCTACTTTATGGCTTTGCTAGAGGGTGTAATGAAAATTCCCCCGTTTCCCATACCCGCTGTCACAAATTTCCTCCTCTCCATCTCGGTCTCCCTCTCGCTCCCTCTCGCTCCCTCTCTCTCTCTCTGTGTGTGTGTGTGTGTGTGTCCCACTTTCTGACTTGGCAATTTTAACACATGTGGAAAGAGGAAATTGAGCATAAATGTCGGCATGTCCTTTGTAAATTTCTTGCACACATATTTCACCTGTCTACTCTCGAGTGGTTGGAGGCTCCATATCTGATGCTATTAATGTAGGCTCTTAACACTCTGAAGACCTTCCGGCTACAACAGTGAGATGCTTGTAAAAGTGTAGACATTTGAATTTACTTTTAGTAGGTGAATGGAATACCACTGGATGGATGGATGGAAGCTGATTGACTGGAAAAATGGAGAGAATGAAGGAAGGATTTCCAGACAGACTTATTAAATAACCACTTGAGGAAGAACCATCAGCCTTGATGGAACTTTGGAGGTAACTAAAGTGACCCGACTGTGGTGCAAAAGGTAGATAAAGAGAGTATGCCAGTATCGTTCACTTTAGGAAATTTCGGCGCTCTAAGAAAAGGCTTATTGGTACTGGCGTTTTTTTTTGGAGGGAAGGGGTTTCCACACACCTTCTATTGAACAAATTGGACAGATCTCACCTCCTAACTAAGAATTTGACTTCAGCAAATAAGTAGTTTTCTGTACACCCTTCCAGGAGCAGTACTTTGGACACTTGAAGTGGAATTCTGGTTGTTGGGTGGATAAAGTGATGCAGGAATTCAAGGTGGATCGACTTGAAAAGACCACCAATGAACAGCCTTGCCGATATTTCGGAGTGGAAATTAAAATTAAAAAATGGACGATAAGTATTGTCGTACGAAGGAAAAGGGTAGGAGAAAGAAAGATGCAAAGGAGGACCTTTCACCTGATCTGTACTGTTTATACTCTTTCTGGAGGACAAATTCTCCCACCGTATTCCACATATCACATCTCCTTGCAATGCATTGCAACACATTTCACAGAACAATGCACCAAGGCGAATCCACCATCGGTTTTCTATAGCGGAGGGTGAAGTTCACTTGCCCGCAATCTGTCACACCAGATCTCTCGAGCTGTTGTCATTGTAAATCACCCAACTAACACGTTTCTTTGCCTATCCAGTTTGTAGATCATGAAGTTCACTTCTTTTGTCCCCATTTTCTTTCCCTGTCTCACAAACTTATTCTGCTCCTAACATTATTAATGCCTCCAATCTCCTGACGGAATCAAAAAAAGCCATTGGTACATCTTCCATTTGGTGCCAATGATGACAAATGTCAACTGTCAGATTTGTTGCCCAGACAATGCGTGGAATGTGCTGAATGAAATAGGAATCAGTGTGGTTAAATTTATGACCTCCTGTTTGTGTTGTGTCTAGTGTTGAAGTGTGTCAATTCAGTTCGTCCTTGTGTGTGTGTGTGTGTGATGGGTGTTTGACTGTTACTTCCCTTTTAACTTGAATGTCAGAGAGGTGAAGTGGACTTCCTGCCAATTAAAAAAAACCCGTCTTAAGGAAGAGGGATTGGAATGCACTAGGAGGAGGAGGAGGAGGAGGAGGAGGGGAATCGACAATGATAATCTGTTGTTGAAGAGCATGTTGAAGACGACATTTGCATGCCGACACCATATGACGTCGACGTGGATGCCCATTGAGATGTCGAAGAGAGAGTAGTGATTGGCCTCCAGGTCTTGCCATCATGATAACGACCTGTTTGTAAGAACCAGGGCGGAATCTAATCGTCTGCGTGAGCATCCTCGCAGGTCCATTTATCTGATTCGTAGAGGTATTGCTCGAATTTTTCCCTAAATTTGCCCATTCTCGCTCCAAATGTATTCCTTCGTTATCGCAGTCGCACTGTTCTGCCTCCATGCCACCTTCTTCACCTTCAAATACCTCCACCAAATTCCGTTCGTCTCGTCCGGCTCTAGCCACGTCTTCCAATTGTGTCAACTTCTTGGAGCTCATGCCAACACACTTATTCGAACGTCATCCGTATTTGACATTTGTTTGATTACAAAATTAGGTCCCCTCCTTTGACAGATGATTCGCGCCACTGCCCAATCGCTGACTTAAAGTGACAACTTTTACCCTTTATTTTGACCTTAATCCTCTATTACTTGAGAAGAGGAAAACCAGTCACTTGGAGCTCCCACTAGTTGACAGAGACCCAAAAGTAATTCATGCCTGACAGCAAATAATACGTGTAATGCTTTTGTTTGTTTGAACTGCCGGTTTCGGTCACTTGGGTGGCCATATTGTACTGAGCCGGTTGGTCGGCCTCCGGGCCGTGCCAACAGCCCCCAAGTCCTCTGTTTCCAGAATACATGCATTCTACCCCCAGTACTATGCCTTCTTTTACCGTAAAGGGAGCCTCGGGACGCTACATTGGTGGCAGCGGAAAGCGGACCCGACTTGGATGGATTTTATCCTGCTCCATGCCGCTTCTAGCAAATTTTGGCAGCGTGAAAGAAGTGCATGTGCTATGGTTGGGAGAACCTCTGGTATCGCGTAACAGAAGGGCTGAGATCGACGTCCAGCTTCGGCACATCCCTCGCCCTCGTGTTCGACAGGGAAGCTATCAACAACTGAAGCGACACTAGCCGTGAACTCCAAGTCCAGTCGAACTGCCAAGAGAGACCTGCAACGTTGTGGTCAAGCATCCTCCGTAAGCTCTCTCTCCTGTTCCCAGATGTAGAATGTGCAGGATGCCATTGGATACCATCGTTTTATGCTTCGCACACTTGGATCGCATGCATTTTGTTCCTATGAGGCACAACCGCCACATTTGCTCAGATTTCTACGATGCCCTTGCGTTTCTTCTACGGTATCAATTAAGCCTGGAATCGCAATATGTGTTGTGTGTGTCTCGACCCATTTCGAAAATTTTGATTCGTACCTTCATCTTCCATTGGACCACATTGTCGTGGGAGAGGACGGCCAAGGAGCGCGCATTTGCTGCACTGAGTGCTACGCGGAATTGATGGCACTACAGGAACACATACGTTGGAATCTCGACGACTTGGACGGTTAGCTCGTGGGTGCTTCTCGCAGCACTGATTACGTTGTGATGGCTGACACGGGAGGCTGACCGTGGGGAGCGTCGGGGACGACGCTCGAAAGAAGAGAGAGGCTGTGTAATACTTTGTTTGTTTGAACTACCGGTTTCGGTCACTTGGGCGGCCATATTGTACTGAGCTGGTTGGTCGGCCTTTGGACCGTGCAAACAGCCCCCAAGTCCTCTGTTTCCAGAATACATGTATTCTACCCCCAGTACTATGCCTTTTCTTACCTTAAAGGGAGTCTTGGGACGCTACAATACGTGTCAATACCTGTCAAAAGAGGATGAATGGTTTTTTTGTGAAAAAATAGCAACAGGATAGTTTCCAATGCTCATTGAAAAGCCTAAAATATATATTCACGATGCATGGCACGCCAAAGCCTGTAGCAGCTCCTCGATTATTCTGTACGCAAAAAATAAATCTTTCTTTTTTGTCTTTTATGGCTTTTTACATTTTTAGACACAACTCTCAGCTCGGTGCTCTTGGCAAAAGGTTCCAAAAAACAAACTGTCTGCATTTTATTGCCTAAAAATATCAAAAAAGCGCGAGGTCTGTGAGAAGTTACTACGAAAGACTTAAATTGCCACTCATGGAAACGATAGTACGTCAAGGTATGGAGAAAATGAAGGGAAAAAAAGCGGCTATATCGAGTAATTAAAATCACGCTCACTACTGCTGCTAGAGAAATAAGTAGTATTCGATGCACGCTTCGATTATTATAATTATTCGCATTCCTCTCTTTGGGTTTATCACAATCGCTGGAACAAAACGCTACAGTTGAGGCTGAATTGCTATCACAGAAAGCACTCAAGACCCGTGTAAGGGAAAAAATGGGAACCATACGGTCACTAGGGGTGTACGTCTCCTACAGAGTTCCGTCGAAAATTCCATGTCTCACCACATCTTCAGCAACGACTCTAATACCTAAAATGCAAATCATTTTCCTCTTCGATGCAATAAAATTTAAGCATGTGGGATTAACCACTTTGCTGACTTTTTGAAGCCAGTTTATGAAAGCTTTAATCTCATCGTTTCGACCCTGATATGGTGATTGTCCACTTTGTTTGAAGTCGCCAAACTCTGTACCCCATCACCGTCAGCATATACGACTTGCGAGATCACGATTAATGGCAGCTTAGTTAGCCGCGCAGAAATGATCAAGGGAGGCTTGGAAATTTTTAAACTGTTAAAAATGTTGATTTGCCCAACTAAAACTCCCTTCTTTACTAAGAAAATGTGACACGATTTAAACAAATAAAACGTCTGGTGCGGCTTTTGATACACTGTTTGCATGGACGTATTAGACCTCATTGGTGGATTTAATACAGTTCTAAAAATCATGAAGTAGATGAAATGAAGAAAGGACTGACAAGTTGTCCCTCGTGCTTCCCTCCTCCTCCTCCTCCTCCTCCTCCTCCTCCTCCTCCTCCTCCTCCTCCTCCTCCTCCTCCTCCTCCTCCTCCTCCTCCTCCTCCTCCTTCCCTCCTCCTCCTCCTCCTCCTCCTCATCTCTCTCTTAATGAAAGAGGTATCTTTCAGTAAATTTGCCCTACCTCTTGTACCCACCTTTGATTTGCCTCAATTTGCCGACAAAAGTAGTATTCGGATAGCAACATCACAGCAAGGCGGCAACCTTTCCTAATTAAAGCGTTTTGTGCTGGCGTTATTTAACTTCTTTCTTTGAAATTTGCATGTACTGGCACTGACTTATGGACATGGTAAGCTACTCACGATCTTATTTTTGAATGAGTCAGTTCTTTTATACACTTATAGCATTATTTTATCGTAATTTTTGATTCCTATAAGGGGAGCACTTAGAAGTCGGCCTACTTTTTTCCATTTAAGTAGAGTGTCCCGGCTCCCATTCATGGTTGCAATATTTATCCCCCCAACCTCTTTATTAAAAGTCATTCGATAGGCCATTTCTTTTCAACGCCTAGGACAACATTGAATGCCCACCTTTGATGTCTGTCGGAAGGCAAATGCACAACTATTCATCAATTATCTCTGCATTTGCTCTGCCCCACAACATGGCGTACAATCCTGCTTTGATGGCACTAGTTGATTGAGTGTTTTTGCTGATAAGTAAAACCGAAATTGTTTTTGCATAGTCTGTTTATCCTTCCCGTCTGCTAGCACAATCTCAATGGAGTAGGTCCTTCATGCATGACAAGAAGGTATCGAGTCCAACGCCACTGACTCATTCTGTGGATCCCTGATAAATTGACAGAAGCAGCACGAATAAATGCATTCGTTGCATCCATGTTCTCATAACTGTTTATTCAAGCATCACCCACCCATTGTGTACATACTATTAGTCCATTTACACTACCTAGACATGAGAGCAACATTTGTTCCGGTCCTATCTCAGTTCACGGCCGCAATGACAGCCAAAAGGAAGCGGTTTCGCTAACCCCCTTTTTGACTTCCTGCCAGTGAGTCATGTGCATTATCTAGAGGGAGAGGTGAGCCGCCAACCTCCACCACCATCAAGTTAATGCCACCCGCGGAATTGAATTGCCCGCCCGGGCTAACTGGCTACTTGAACAAATGGGAGAGTGAGGATTTGGGAATGGGGATGAGACAGTAAGTGACACTAAGACAGAGTTCTTCTTTGGTGCCGTCCAAGGAAGGGGAAGGAAGCGGATAAGACACTCGTGACCTTATAACCAGAAAATAATTTAGAAAAAGGCAAAAATGAACTGCGAAAGTTCGTTAATTAGTTCCACTTCTTGTGCAAGCGATGACAAGACAAAATTTGTGTTCAATTTGTACTACTGGAGGTCTCCATCGTCCAGAATTTCAGATGTCCATAAATAAGTTGATTTGATGCTCTCCGGATTCGGAGGCTTAAGTGATGGGCGTAAACAGTTGGCAGGGGCTGAGAAGTTTGGACAGTGCAAGAGCGGGAAAAAAGTGGATTTTATTGCTTTAAGAAAAATTGGCCTCTTAGGAGAATTGCTTTCTGCCTCTCTCCAAAGCTGTAACATGAGTGCTGCAGTAGAACTTCATTTTCCGCCTGTATTGAATGTGGAAGTGATATTCTTCAACACTACCTAATAACTTTCCATTCTCACGAGGGTCAGGGTGGATCGCGAATCCCTCGACCACGTTCTCCCACTACGAGACAGGGGGGCGTACCACCGCCGGCGGACTTGATTGTCCCGATCAAGCTGTGCACTCTGGCGGGTCTGACACGCCCGTCAGAATGTAATCAACCTTTCTGGATGTTTACAATGACAGGGTATAATGCGTTTGGTAGTGAAACAACCCACGACTGACTGTAGACAGCACAAGAAGAATTTGACTCATAAAGCCTGTTGTCTCAAGAGTATCAGCGTGGGGGATGCCTTGTTCTACTTCCTCTGTCAATCCTAGAACATTATAGACACCTCCAGAAGCTCTCACCCATCACGCTATTCACCCTCTCCGCTGATGTAAGTGTCAACAAATCTGCCATCTTGTTCACTGAAGCCATGGCAATGGCTGGACAGCAATGATGTGAGAGGAATGCACACCGATTTGGTGTAGGCAGATTCAATGTAGCGTAAAAAGGGGAATAAAAGGCTAACAAAGTGTCTGTAATTTGACTTACCATGTCTGATTTAGCGCGTCAAAAGACTTTGCTTTAGCTAATGAAGACCTATTTGCAAAACATGTACATGATCTGCCACTTGATCTTGAGTGATTGATGTGATTGCGGTTTGTTTACCCAAGTTCTAAAGCTGAGGAGAAGGGTGTGGATCCGGTTGACGAATTGTCCAAGAAAAAAACGTTCCTTCCTAGTCAGATAAGATTTATCGTATCAATGGCCTTCTTCACTCCAGAAAGGAAATATCACGCTGGAGGCCTGCTAATTAGGTGTCACATGATAAAAGGTAACAGATGACATTAAAACAGCTAATTTATTCATAATTCCTTTCTCGGTGATTACAAAATGAGGAAAATAAAAAACGTGGCATGCATTTGTGATTAGTTGTTGGCGGTCCGAAAGGCTTTTGGGCTTTTGTAGTGTGGTGCCTGCAAAGGGAACAAACACACCATTGGCTATGTTACCATGTCACCACCGCCCACTCACATTACCCGCTACGAACTGCATAGGCACACATTGCCTCCTCTCTTCTCCATGAAAGTATTCACAAAGAGGTAGTCACTCGCTGGGCGACCACTTGGCAGTCACGGCCGTAATCTCCAATTGGTCGACGCAGCAAAGGTGCCGAGATCGCACGACACTTGCCGCAAAGTTGACTCGTGAGAGAAGGCTGTGTATGCCTTGCACAACTCCAAGTGCCTTTTCGTGCCGTTGGACAGCTAAATGATCCTGTATAAAAACTGGCTAGATTGTGTGGTCCTGGGGACAAACACTGAGCCATTTTTCGATTAATTAATCTCGTATCTGTGTCTGGTCGCCTTCAATTGAAGCGTGTCAAGGTCAAGACCTGCTAAACATCAGTCATCCTGTCCCCAGCGCACACATGCATGCCTGCGACAGTGGCCTCTCCAATGGAGGCTCCGTCGTTTTGTTTACGCAGCTTTGGATCCTGGCAGGATTCGTGCTCTCACACTCACACAAACATTGTCGGGCCGCACCAAAGGCCACACGAACACCTTTCTCTGTAAAAGTCGGATAGTTAAAAGAAATTATTTAAGATTAACTTATTTTCCACCATCTGGACTATTTAGTGGGTTATTAAAATTTGGTTTGATTCGTGATGAGAAATAGCTCCAAAAACGAGATAGTCAATGGGATTTGGCATCCGCTTCACCAATTCATCGCAAATGCTGTGCGTGAGCCCAGTCCAGACATCATTATTTTAGGTGAAAGGTAGCAGCGGTAGGACTTGCATGCATGGAGGGGTTGATATAACTCCTCAAACTCCCGATTCTCCAAAGGGACAAAGGAAAGTAAGAAGAAGGTAAAACCCGCTCAACCGCCAAAATTTCCGCCCTAATGTGAAGACATGGAATTCCCCAACCTACTGCTGTTATGCTGCTCTACTCACCCTAAGCTTATTTACTTCTTGAAACTTCTTAACACAACACCTTAGACTCAGTCTATTTAATACACCTATCTGGCTCCCGATCGGCGCCATTTAATAACCACCAGCGGAGCATTTGAATGCACTCCAGTTAATTCAATATTTAGCAGTGCTTATTTTATGACAACCAAAGCGCTTAGAAAAACAGAGCAAGAGAGAGCGAAAGAGGGAGAGAGAGAGGCGTTTGATGAAAACGTCTGATTGCTGGCAGTCCTGATGCTGCTGCACCTAATTGCCGAAACGAGATAAACTTAAACATACAAGGCAAAGAAGGACACAAAATTTCCAAGACAAAATTTAGTTGAACTAAATAAATTAACTAATGAACTGCATTTGTTTACAGTAAACTGCTAACTTATTTCTTTTATGTGAAAATAAATGTGCTTTCTTTTCAAGGTCAACCCTGGCGTCATTTTATGAGGCGCCAGTGTCAAAAGCCACTGACGGGACCCCTTGTGTTTTGGGTTCCTCATAAGTCGTTTTCATGTATATTTTATGGCATTTAGGCCTAAAAATAGAAGGTAGTGGTGTCCAGAGTGAGCGAATTCATTCGTTTACTGCTAAAACCGATTTGGAGTCCCGAAAGCCGACTCTGAAAAAATGGACACCTACTTAGCGTTTAAGGGTTGCAAATTGAATTTAATTGGAAACTGCCATTAAAGTCGGGCCCCAAAACATCTGAATTTTTGCAGTTATTTGTAAATTATTTAGTGGTGAGAGCGTACTTGCTAGTGCACGGAGTAGAGGAGGGACCTGGAAGAAATTGTGACGTTGGTAGCATGCCAGGGTGACAAACGAGGATATGCAGCCCCAACAAATTCAAATTGTACTTTGGCAGTGCCTTATTAATGTCACGGACACCTACTGAGGCATGACTCTGCTTCCTAACGTCAAAAATCTCTCTCACCTGGCGTTGGCTATTCGTGACAAGTAACGAAGTGGAGATCAGAGTTGAATATTAACCAGGTAAGGGTCTCGGTGCTTATCCTTAAAGCTCAAAAAGATCTTACTACAAACAGGAATGATATGTGAGACCGCAAACTGGAATGGAAGTATTACCGGTATGCGCGGACTCTTGAGTAACTACATTTATCCTCGTTGGTTGTACAAGGAAGGGGAAATAATATTGAGGAAACGGAAAAGATAGTAACGATGCAAGAATTGCATTCAGGGTGATTTAGGCTCTCTTTTAGTCATAGGACTACTCTTTAACTAGATTTCTCATTTTGTTTGATGAAATCGACAGCCTTCATGCTACCCTTCATATTTCTTTGGTTTTTTCTCTCACAAATGGGTCATTCTTGTTGTAAAATAGTTGTTTTGGTCTGTTACATTCCCACACAGAACAATCGGTGTCTTTTAAAAAGAAAGTAAATGAATTAGATGGACAATTTTTGGGTTGTTTGTGGATGGCCTTCGTTAACCAGTGGTTAGGGAATAAGCTAAAGTACACAGGTGGTAAAAGGACAAATTGACGGTTCATTAAGCTGAATGTCTTCCTATCCATTTCTTTCGCCGAAATCATGATGTTTTGTTCCTCAGTTTATGCAAATCTTATGCTAGTTAACGTTTGGGTATACCTTACGCTAATCTAAACACGAAGAACTTTCCAAATCTGACTAATCAGGCTTTCAGCGTGATGCACTCTGCCATTACTTGCCTCACCGTCTTCCCACCGACTTCCAAACACAAACAATAAGAGGTTTTTGTAGCTTCCCAACCATTAGGTTGGCAAGGGTGAGTCACTTCTCTCTCAAGCCAGCTCAATCAGCCTTTTTTTCTAATTGTGGATAGGTAGGAAAAAGGAAAGGAAGGACACTTTTGTAATGTATTGACAGGTTATCCACTTATCCGCTATGAGGATGGCATATGCTTTGAATATTCGTACAGATCTTATTGTGTCGTTCCGCTTTTCTTATTCTTCAAGAAGGCATCATAACATCCTTGGATCTCTCCTCATTACTACCGCTGCAGCAGCTACGCGAAGGAGCCCTTCATACCTTAAGTAAAAATGCTCATTTTTTGTCTGCAGACAGATTGACGACTCTCCACCCCTTTTCGCCACCCACAGCAAAAAATAGCCAAAGTTGTGCAATATTATTTGATAAATCCCTCATAAATTTTATTTGCCAAATTAATATAGAGATGGGTTTTCTTAACCACTCTATGGATAACCTGAACTCAATAGTTTGTCGGTTTGAGCTCACAAACGGAAGTTGGTGGGAGATCAATGAGCAAAAGAGAAGGATCCTTTCTTAGATTCTAGGAGAAATTTGTCTTCTGCATTTTGTGATTTAAAGAAGGGGGAAAAAAGAAGGAAAATAAAAACAAGCTAGTTACATCAATAGAAAACAATTTGGCCTCATTAGCGGTCTTGCATTTCCACAAATGGCAACTTATTTTGCTAAGACAAGATTTACAGATTAACCCTTTATTTGGCAAAATAAATAAAGGAAGAGAGACAAAATATTTTTTTGCTTATAAAGGCGGAGTTGAATGACTGGAAAAGAGTAATCAAACAAAAAATTAACAAAGCCATACTAAATAAATTATTTTACTATTCGATACCCTTGACAGTCATACCAACAGCCGCACTTTGGTTCCTAAATGTCAAGGGAAATATTACCCTTTTATCCTGTGGTTTCCACCGTCCCCCAGCCGGAAAATAACGAAATGGGAAGGGGAGAATGGTTCAAAGAAATGCAAAATACCCCCAGTAGTGTCAAAAAGGTTAAAATCAATGCAAACATCTAAAATATCCATGGGCTAATTTCTCTGTTTTGTTGAATTCCTTTTGACAATTCGCGCTCTACTCCCAAGTTGCAACAAAGCCAGATAAATTTTGAGGTGGGTGACCTAGAAAAGTATGCTTACTTAAAAGTATTTAGTAGCTCATATATCATCAAATTTGATACTAACTAGCTTTAATTCATACAGTCTCGGCTGGACCGATGAATTTTACTACTCCCACCTCCCAGCTGCCACAGTCTTTTCATCAACAATGCGATTGTCGGCTCTTTCTTTCAAGAGCACCATCTTATTAGGTCTTCAATGATGAGCTAAACAGGAGTGCACGAAAGGCCCTTCTGTCTGTCGACTGGATGATATCTGATGCGGAGGACCAAGTATGCAGAAGAATTCAACAGAAGGTCTATTAAGAAAAAACGAACACTTAATGAGCAGCTCAGTTATGAGGTCTGTTCAGTGATCGGAGCAATTGTGTGACATCCAAATTAACTAAATAGGAGGGTTAGAGGATGCACACTTTAGCATTTTATTTTTGAGAGCATTTACGTGCTCACATAATAACACGGTTATGTTCTCTTTTACCTGCATGTAATTAGTTAGATGACAGTCTTAATTTAAAGGACCTGAGAGGTTTGTTTGTCTTAGAGCGTTTGTTTTTGTTCCGGCAGTGATTGTCTATCTGCATCCGGGCGGAGAATAGGCTCACCTCTCTCTCTCTCTCTCTCTCTCTCTGCCTCACTCTCATAGGAATTGGGAGACTAATGTGGCAAAAATAGCTCGCAAATCCAGTTGCCCCTCTTCTAGGCCCAAAAACGAGCTCAATCAAGGCTTGGGAACATAAAAGCAATCATTGGCCTTTTTGTAGGCAGGAGGCGTGATTCTTTTGTCCTCGTAGTAAAAGTATATTGCTGCTTGTAGAGAAGGGTGGACTTGAAAGTACTTCTCTTATCTTATCACATCCGGTATGACTATTACACGCCGAAAAGAGGAAAAAGGGAATTAAGAGTTGCCCTATTTTTCTTAAAAGAATAAAGGTTGTTGCCTATGGGAAAGAAGGCCCAAAAATATGAAATTTGCCACCATTGTTTCCGGTGGATGCAATGAATTCCTAAAAAATATTCACTCGGCGTTGCAGATGCAAGACTCACCACTGTCAGTGATTAAATAGTTTTCCAACACCTTCTCTTTAGACATTCTTTGACTTCTACCTTTCTCCGTCACAATATTTCATTTTGTACCGCCCTCTACCTCCCCCATTACTCGCCCACCCCCAAATCAACGCATGGCAAGAAGTGTCAGCGCAACTGACCTGACGGATGCAAACGCAGCTCGGCAACTTGGAGAGGTTGCTGAGGCTATTCAGCATATGACAAGGTCACTGGATGTGGGACGCAAGATGGCGTTGGGCGTGGCAGTCTCATAGTGATTGCCTAGTCAATCGTTTGTTTTTCCATCAAAAAAGATGCTTGACTTCGGTTAAATGACTGATATACAAAGAGAAACCACCTTCTTCTGTGCTCTTGCTCTCCCAATGCCAGACAACCAAGAGTGACACTTGTTCTTCTCTAAGGAAAACCATGTACCACCAATTTTTCACCTCAACTCCCAAAAAGCCCCGCTTGCCCTGCATTTAAGGACGAATAGAGCAATTACTAGGAGCAAAAAATTTGATCTGTGGCCTATCTGGTAGCTACAGCTGTCTACCATTTTTATCTTAAAGGTGGACAGGAAGGAGGGCTTGGGAAATAGCCGTGGCAAATGGCAAAATTAATAACTAAGTGAGGAATAGAATTTCATGTAAGAGAGAAAGGAAGGGCGGTGCTGCTTTATCCTTCGCCTTGTTCTTCTCCTCCTTATGTAGTTCTTTACGTTTTCCTACTGCTGGACAATCACATGGTTAAAGAAAAAGCTGGAAAGGCACAAGGACAGGAAGCAGGAGGCAAAATAAGAAATCATGCCCCCGAACCTTCCAGAGCGATTAAAAAACCCGCACATTTCTTTAGCTCCACCAGATTGGTCAGCATCATGTCGAGATTTCAATCATTCAACTTCCAGATTCCGGCTGACAGCCCGGGTACCCACCCATCGTGCCTCAGCAACCGTAGCCATACAAGCGGGGTAAACTACCAAAGAAACATTAAAGGGAGAATTCAACTAAATTTTCTTGTAGAGTAAACCAAAGAACTCGTGCGGCTGTAGACACAACTGATAGAAAGGTGGTTTGTCTTAGTCGAAAGGGACTTGAGAAACCCATTCGGCGATCTGTATGTATTATACAGTGCTCTATCCATTACTTTTCTTCTTTTCTCTACTTATCTCCGTAGCATAGCCCAGTTTGGCAGCTAATCTGACAAATGGAATCAGAGCTTGTCAGCTCGTTGAAGCAAGCCTAAGTTGATTGCAAATACCTGTCACTTTTGTTGTATGATTACCGAAGGAAAGGCTTTGAGTCAAGGATAAAAAACAACTCAAAATTCCAAAAAGTTGCTAGCCAAGTTGGAGGGCGGGTCTTATGCTACTTATATGCTGCCAAACTTTCTGCTTTGTAAATTACATTAAAGCATAGCATAATTTGCTTTTTTACTTTTCATGATATCCATTAAAAAGTCGCATCTACTTATCACTGCAGGGTTTTTACTCCATTAAAAAGCACGTTTGATTAAGGTCTTCGCGAATAATCAAGTGTCAACCTCATTGCTGCCAACCTTAAAACAAACTATTTTAAATAAACCAATTAGTTTATTTGTTTAAATAGGGATTTAGGTAGGTAATGATGCTAACTGCGCAATCTCTGTTGTCATTAATTAAGTTTCACGATAACGCTTTCATTGCGATGGAAATGCATCCTAATTTCGTTGATGACTCGAGATGCAATTAAAAAGCCCATCTTCTTCCCTCATTTGCAAATTTAACAAGAGTTAGGAATAGAGAAAGACTTGTACATAGATAATCATTCTCATCAAATGACACAATCTAGTACATAGCCTTGACAACAATTGGGGATGTCAAAATGTCCACAACTCCTTTTTGCAAGTCTATCAAATTATATTTCTCCCCTTCTTGAGGTTGATTGCACTTCTGGGAGACTCTCAAGAGATCCTGCGTGGCAAAGTATGCCACTGGGACCACCTTGGATTACACTAAACTGAGAAAGTCTGGTGGCGGAGGAAAGGAGGGATGTAGTTACTGCAAAGATACTCCAGCTTCCGCGGCTTGGCAAACATCTACGTTATATGGCATAATAAAATGTTCGAGAATGAGACTCGCCATCCATAACATAATTCATCTGTCTGTTTTTTGCTTCTCCTGTCATCATGTGATCATCCGTTGTTAGTGCCAAGAGAAGGTGATAAAACTTGGCACAGAGTACGAGGAAATAGTTTTACTGGAATGGGAAAGAGAACTGGACGGTACCACCTTATCTCTGCAACCCAATTTATAGTAGATTTTTAAATTTTCACACGGATCAGCATTGCAATGCATGCTGCATGCCATCTTGTGGTAGCTCGTGTGAATAGTACATTACACCTACGGTCTTTCTCAAGGCTAATTTGTTAATCTTGCACAAGCAGTCTCATCCATAGAGTGCAAAAATTTGAATAAAGGATATTTACTTACAATTATTTCTGTGATTGAGAGGGCTCTTCAGTTGTCAATGTTTAATATCACAGAAGCGAAGTAATAAATATTCGTCCAGATTTCATTAAGCTTTCAGAATAGCAGTCATTTTTAAGAACTTTGAGTATTGCTCCATAGTAAAACCGACCCCAAGTTCACACTTGTATCGTAAAAATGGAAGTATGGGAAGAAGTAATAAATGCAGTGATTTTGAAAAGCAACGAAATTTGAATTCGTCTTTTTGGCTTTTGGGGGAAACAAGCAAACCTACATATGTAAGTTGGAACTGCACACAAATTTTTATGCTTAGAGATTTCAGTAAATTTTACAATCATTCCTACTTCACAGGCTGCCAAAAAACTCCATAACTAATGAAGTTCAAAATATGGCATTATTTACCCTTTACACAGTAGAACGGAGAATAGTGGATTTAAACAACAAAGTGAAGGAAAAATTGACCCATTAACCTTGAGGCAAACCAGCAGCATTATTGGATAAATATAAGCAAATCATTATAAAAGAATTTGGTCGATATGTCCTATTCGCTAGTGAAATTTATCACAAGGGTTTCAAATAACGGTATTATGAATTTTTACTTAATTTAATTTTAAGCTTTGCACGCAAGTAATTCTCAAATGTCTAACATATCGCTGAGATTGAAGTGACATTTGCGTTGTTGCGCAAGGCAGTTTGTAATTTATGGCCAAACACTTCTACAATTAAAATGACTGTACTGTACAATCTTGGAAAAGTAGGAACTACTAGAAGTTATTGTTTTGATTTTTTAGTAAAGCAAGCCAAATATGTCTGCTAATGGCAAAAAACCGAGGAAATTATGAAATTTTGAGAATATCAGACAAATGGAAAAGCCTATGCTAATATTTTAGCATTGATCGCGCACTAGATAAGGTTGAATTTCAACGTATTCGTCTGTCGGCTGCAGGAACCTTCATAAAGCTTCCCACCGTTTTCTCCTTAACTTGCTCTTTTATCGCTAAACATCGGGTCGATTTCCACTGAACATGGTAGCGACTTGTCGAGACTTTTTATTGAATGTGTTTTATGACTTCCGGAGATGGCGCGGGGGTGGTGCTTTGACTATCGTTGTAAACAACTCAAAGGTGAGTTAATCACGGGTAGAGAGACCTTCTACTATGTTGGTTGCTATTGGTTTCCGTGCCTCACTGATATTTTTACTCGACCGCAGCAACAAATATAACAATATGTGAATCCTTTCAGATATGTGTCAACTAAGTGACAGTTGATAACGGGCATGAAAACTACCAAGTGTGCGTTGCTATAGCACTTGCTTTTTGAATGCTTGTCGATTGACTAACATAATTGCTGACTAACCGATTGACAAATGGACAGACGATTGCCATCCCACCACCTTCACAACCGACTGAATTACTAACTAGCCACCCACTGCACAACTTTAATTCACCTACCACTTCATCGCAAAAAAATCGTCCATCCATGAATTTGCGCCCTAATTTGTGTGTGTGTGGCGGAGCAAAAGGGAGGAAAATTTGACTGTGAATTGTTTGTTTGCTAGGGACAGAATAACTTCATCCTATTTGGGTAAGGTAATAGGGAGGGGGGTGGGAGGTGGAGGAAATTCCGCCCATTGATTTTGCTATCTGACATGCACAAGGAACTAATAGGCGTCGCTGCCGGCACGCCGACGTCACACCTCCACACTCGAGCAATGAGTGTTGCTCCGATCCCCCACCACCAATTAATGGCTAAAAATGCTTCAGTGTATTTTCAAGCAATAAAATACGTGCCTCCGTTTACCCTTTGATAAAGCTTCCAGTTGGATGGAGAACAAAAAAGCATTTACCTTTTTCAAAACCTTTAGAATGATAGTGAGCATCTTCTTCGGGAGGCTTTTTTGCCAAAGGAAATGTTATTCTCGCTAAATTCTCCAAATTCATCCAATAAAATACCCCATAAGATGAAACGTCTTTATTTATATCATTTGAAAGGATAAAAGCCAGGTCATTGTCTAGCGTGCGCCGTTCAAGAAACATTAAATCACGTCGGACATTGTCGGGCAGAGTGTGGGCAATGCTTAACCACTCCATGAGTTGCTTCATTTGATGGACAGACTGGGAGTGTTGTCGAATGGTCTTAAAGAAGGGCACAGAAGTGCACAAACCATGGGAGATTATCTCACGAAAATATATTCGTGGAAAGAGTTGCCTCACCTTTAAACGGGTCAGAGCGAATAGGGGGAGTGGATTGAGCCTAAAGATGGTAATTATCTTGGCGTGGGTTCCATCAATTATGGCGGCAATAGCCTGATCATCAGTACGTGGAATATCTGGAAGGAGGGCAGCACCTGAGTAGAGTAGATTGAGGAGAAGAAGAAACTTTGAAATAAGTGAGTTTGGTGGCCATTTCACGTGAGGATTTTGCACCCGCCAACGTGCATACGCGTCGAGAAGGTGGTAGTAGGGAGTCGCTGTCACTTCACCGTTAACTAGTAGATCGGGTGGAGTTTGAAGGCCACTTTGAAGGAGGCGTCGAAACATGGCGTGAAAGTCGATGTGGGATTGGCTGTAAAGGCTGTGATACATGGAAATGAGTACCTTTTTTTGCATCCCCATGGAGCCCACCTCAACCGAGCAACCGCGAGCAAGTAAGATGTCCATTATCCTGACAGCAATATGATCGTAATCAGCAGTAGCATTGGCACTAGACGCTCGCACAAAAACACAGGAGTAGAGAAAAAGGTTGAGCAGGGACAAAGACGCACCATCTTCTAGGGTTGTTTGAATTGGAATATTTTGAGAGAGGAGTTCCAAGACTCGATGCCATCTTTGATCGAGCATTGCGTTTAAAATGAGTTTAGTCAGATTCAACGTCTGATGACACGGCTCGGAGAGATCGACTGACGATGAAATGACTTCAGAATTGGGTCGTCTTGTCTGTCTAGTAGAAATTACTGGCCAGCTAACCCGTTCTGCAGTGGTGGGAACTTTTGTCTTCAGCTCGATGGCGTTTAAACTTGATGCCTCCTCGTAGTCGTGCCGACATCGAACATAACCATTAGTGCTGCGCTCACGAAGGAATTTCGGCAGGTGCCAGGAGATTATACCCCTATGTTTTGACTCTTCCAGTGGAATAAAGGGAATTTCTTGAGCGTTTTCAGACGAGAGATGATTTTTGACTGTGTTACTAAGCTTCTGCATGATTGATAGCATGCCGGTGGATGGATAGCTCTCATGCATGTTGGAGAGATGTCATCCAACCATCGTAATAACCACTGCCTGGTGCACTACATTAACTTATTCTGAAGAAAAGGCAGCTTCGTTTCCTATTCGTCCAATAATTAGCCAATCAGAAGATTGCTTACTCCAACGGTTTAAACCTAGCCTCTATAAGATTCATTCATGTTTAATATTGTACAAAAAGGTTATTTGCTTAATTGGAAATTCGGTTTTCTTTTTTCTAACAATTCGCGGGAGTGGAGCAAATCAAAATGTAGCCTTAATATGAACCAATAAGAATGCTTGCAAGAACCTGATTGGATAAACAGTCAACAAAACATATAATTAAAATAATAGAAACAAAAATGCAGAAATCTCTCCCATAATTTATAATTGTTGGTAACGTTTACCATTGCTTTTTAAAATGGCATCCTTTGTGGACGTTAGCGTCATGTGACTGTTTACGCGCCTACGTAATGAAGTAGGCTGTAGCTGTTGCCGCATGGTACTCTATTTTTTGTAGCGCTTTAGCTCTGGTCATAAACAACAAAAGACTGAGTCAATCACAAACAGAGGGTTCCTCCATTCTATTGGTTGTCACTAATTACCATGTCTCAGTGACATTTGCATGTCACCAACAAACACAATGACACCAACATTAACAACAGTAATGTGTGAATGTTGTTTAAGCATATCAAACGGGGGAAAATTATGAGGTATTGAGCATAAAAACTACTGAATAGTTTTTTTCAACCCATTCCAGGCTGATAGACTGAACGATTGATGGGCCGATGTACCGTAAAACGACTTTTGGATTGTAGGGTGCGTTAAAATGAAGAAATGTATAATTAATAGTTGCTGCCATTCTCAAACAAAAGACTTAACTAGTGAGCGACTTACAGTCTACCCACCGCACATTTCTACACCACCCACTACC
Organism: Taenia multiceps; assembly: GCA_001923025.3. NCBI lineage: Eukaryota > Metazoa > Platyhelminthes > Cestoda > Cyclophyllidea > Taeniidae > Taenia > Taenia multiceps. The sequence goes on along the minus strand of CM010311.1, from coordinate 67,218,509 downwards.
TCACAATCGTCACAGGTTTTCTAATCATGCATTGTGCAGGCATGTGCGTGTGTTTGTGTCCGCGTGTTTTTTTGTGTGTGGTGGAGTAAAGGGAGGAAAAGTCGGACTGTTAATCAGTTGCTTGCCAGAGGCAAAATACAATCCTCGGATTTTCGTCTTCTTGTAAGTCTGTGGGATGCAGACCTTGTGAAACACGAAAATGTGCCCCTCTAGACTTGAGGGGTAGCTGGGAGCTGACGCCTAAAATGATGGGTGAATAAATGAGGCGTGGCCATTCTCATCGTTACAGTGACTCATGCGCTTTAGGTGAGGCGGGACAGAGTGGGATGGGGGCGACGGATAAGTTATTAGTCCTTCAGTTGTCACGCTTAGGGCGTTAACGCTTGTGACAACCATTAGGCGAATGAACAGGCCACACTCACGATCCTGACACCCAAGAAAAGAGAATCTTCACCATATAGGGCCGGATAATGGACTCGTCACCCATTCATAATCATTCACGGAAAGGCTATTCACGCCTTGAGTGTATCTGCGAGGACATGAAAGACTACGTCTCCAAAAGCGGCTCAAATTTGGTGAGGGAACTAATGAGAAAGACATTTGCCTCGCCATAATACTTCATAACTATAACCAGATATAATAAAAAAGACCAAAATGAAGATCACATGCAGCTCGCACACAATTTTTTCACGTGATTCACTCCCTCAGACACTCGGTCAGGTGGAAGTGAGAGTGACTTGGCGTCTTCGTCCCTAAAGAGAAGGAAATGGATCCTGTCTTATACGATGCTCTTAAGCGTGTGCCCTGCAGGGGAGAGGCAGCTGATCCAGTGCCTGATAAAAGTCCTCAGAATGATGGCTGCCACCTATTCTTAGCACAGGTGATAGGAAACCACTTAAGTACACGCAAAAGGATTAGACGTCTGGTTTATAAAAGATAACTAAAAGTGGTAAGTTGGGATGTTTTACTGTGCTTCTTAGGCGAGGAAATATTTTAATTTAATGGGGCCGTAATGGAAAGGGACGGAATAAGTAAGCTCTTCCTATTCAAAGGGATTAGAGATTTTTAGAAGTTTTATAGGGCTTGATTTTTAGTACATTGGACAATTTTATCAAGAAAATTACAAAACTCAATTTGGACGCTATTTTTAGTAAGGCTTTTGCTGCAAAAGTAGACTTCTCTAGATAAAAAAAAGGTCGAGGGCGCAAGTAAGGGCGCCTGGCCTGCTGCAGCAGCTGCAGAGACACGAAGGCTGAAATACCAACGTGAACACGCACGTTACCTAGGCAAATGCAGGTCTGATAAAAACCAAGCAAGCTTGATTAATTTAAAAATAATTCTGCCACCTTTTATGAAAACAGCACGATTTTGACCCATGTTCTTTGACTTACAATGCCCATGCTTATCATTACCAGTCTGACCTATGGAACGATATTTTCGAGTTTTATCAGCCAATATTTAAAAATACCTGCTTAAAAATTAGTTTCATGTTAATCTATGATCAAATGTTCACGATTGATGGCTTTTTAAGAAAATTTTATACATATCAGCAGTGTTGAGATTTTTACAACTGTGAGAATATTCATCGTAAATCCATGCTACTAAAAAGCCTTCATTTTAAGCCCAATATTTTTTGAAAAAAGCTATGCAGTGCAAAGCTGGAAAAAACTACATAGAACGGTAGAAACATCCTTTACTACAGTGTGCAAACATGTTTAAATCGATCACCAAGTGAATCACATTTTGAGCCACCAATCAACTGCCTGATATAGGATCTCAGTTGGTGACAACCTTCGCAGCACTTTCAGAATACTCGACTGTAGAAGGTTTACATTGTGAAGAGGCACAACAATGGGGATGACGATTCCTAGGCTAATAGCAAAGCATTTTAAATTGCCTCTCATACAGATAATTAACATTATCTTGCGCAACGGACCATTTATTGCATGTGCTCTTCAAGAGGCAAAAGTTGGGCGAATATTTGTAAATGCATAAATTTCTTGGAAAATGTGCTGGCGCACCTAGTGGGTCCTGATTGCCAGGAAACGGTGCTTTTGCAACAAACTTGGCAAAAATTTAAGTCTTCCTTTTGGAAAAGTAAGAACACAATAAATAGTCGTAGTGTTAAAATTTCCCTACAGTAGGGATTCCTTTTTAATCGGTTAGTATTTGTGGCTTAAGGCCATTTTTCCACCCGCAAATAAGGGAAAAGTTACATTTTATAAACATAGAACATCCCCATTCATAATGTTTTGGTGATGTGACATCTTTACGGTGCAGGACTCGTTAGTTAGATTTTAATGGAAGGCAGTCCACTCCAGAGAGCATTAACCAAAGTCTTAGATGTCACAGCGCCGAATGCATTTTTTTATGGATTACGATGTGAAACTGGGGAGAAAATTGAGTCACCGCACACTGAGAGAACACTCAATGGTTCTGCAGTGCAGCGCCAGAAATGGCACAAGAGAAGTCGAATCCTTCAGTAAAAACGTAGCCAGTTTGGACTGTATGCGCCCCTTACGCTTCGCAGCGATATAGATGCGGGGCTTTGTGGGTGGGTGTGGTGGTATGCAGGTAATAATATTCCAAACCACGATCGTACTTTAGTTCTGTGTTTATGATTTAGGTATCCACTTCCTGGGACATCTCAGCGGCTTGCCGGCAGGAGTCATGACACGCCCAGATCGCACAATTGGTTGCGTTGCCCTGTTAGTATCATCAACTTAGCAGTTTGATGAGCACCTCAATGCTTCCTTTTGCATAACGCGTTGTACCACCGATAGTATGGCTGATGTATCTCCCCTCTGAGAGGTACAGTAAGGCAATTCGTTAGCAAGCGCGTACCAAGCTAAAAAAGGAGGAAATCCTGATGGAATGGAGCTAGGGAAGGAGTAAGAAAAGAAAGGGCTACCTCAGCAATGTCATTTTTACTGTTTCTATAGGCGATCCCAATTAGTTAGCACGTGGGATACCTGAGGTAACGAAACCATCAATTACCATCTTGCTAAATGAGGGAGCAGCTGTAAACTTATTCTGCGACACTCACGAGCGCGAAGACCCGTTCGCAGGACTAGGTAAAGCAACCACTTTTGCGTAAACAGGTTTCTCGATCTTGGACTTCTGATCGGCGCTTAAGCTTCTGTGAGAGGTCTGAGTTCCGTAGACCGGATGGTTTGGATGTAGTCGCAGCCCTTTTGCTCTCAATTTACCGCGAATTATTTGCTTAAATCTTTTTAATTCTTTAAAACCTTTCAAGCATAACCCTGCTTTCTTTAGCCCTCAAAAGACCTTTAAGTTTGAACACTTAAGTGCGCTTCATCCCTTCGAAACAGAAGCAAATTCAAAGCGGATACAAATTATTGTGGCAGACAAAGAACCATCTGTTTGTTTGAGAAAAAACATTGCTCCTTAAAACATTTTTTTGTTACATAAACAAGCGTTTCTAATTTCTTATGTTGTTAAGTCAAAAAACACCTTTCCTTGATAACTTGATACCAAATTTCTGGTCTCTGTTACACACTCTCAAAACAGGTTTAACATGCTACGTTAGACAATGAGATAGGGAACTTTTGTTCCATTTGGAGTGTACGGCCAGGATCTTTCACGACTGTATCACCTCTGAGTATCCATGTCAGGTAAAAGGATATTACGAAATAAAAACTTTTTTGCTCTCTCCCTATGTACGAGGAATTGTTGTTTGGAGAAAGAAAAATAGCTAGGATGTGTGACATAAACTGGACATCCCGTGACACAAAGAAGCAGTGAAGTAAAAGTGCAAAAGCCTCAAAACCGACGTTTTGTTTCAATGGACGTTATAAGCAAGCACATGATAATCCTACTTGAACAAAGAGGAGGACGCTTAACTATTTTGTCTTAACCTTCCCGCTTTACCAAGTCAAGGCACGTTACCTTTCATCACACTTTTAATTCATCTTATAGCCTTTTTCTGTTTGCCTCCTAACCTTAATTCGATGAAAATGTACCTTAATTTTCTATTGTTCTGTGCAAAAAAACACATCTAAGCATCACCTTAATGGTCAATTCTACTTAAATAGTAATTAAGTAGCGCTGACATTCATTGTAACGGAAAACACTCTGATCCGTAGCCTATATTATCTTTAGAAAGCCAAAGAGATGTGCAAAAATGGGTCATAAACTATACTTTTGTTGGAGTCCTGTGGCTCCAAAGCCCAAATAGTCCTCCCATACTCGTTCACGCAAACTCTCAATGCCCTATTGTTTCCTCCACACATGATCCTGTCACCGTTTAGAAGGTTAGGAAGAATACTGAGGCACGTGGAGCAATCACACGGAGGTAGGGAACATAGTACATTTATTCTCTCGCCTCTCATCACATCACTACATGATGAACGGAATCTGTTGACTATTTCCTGCTCAAAATCACAAGGACAAGGTCGTCGAGCGATTGAAAACTCTCATGGGACAGATTAGAAGGCAGGGGGGAGAAACCAGATTTTGCTTCCCCCACCTTGCTACTTACCGGCCATTTTACGATCCATTAAAAAGCCGTTTTTATTGGTCAACACTGCAATGCATGCGTTGCCTTGAAAGGTAAGGACTTACTTCCCACGCCAGAGTTTTACCTTCCAGATCACCTGCGCTTCCTATTTGTACTTCCGGTAGGTGGCCAAATACCATTTAGATTAGTGAGCCCCTATTCCTCTTGATTTTGCAGTTAGAAACCCATTTGTCATCACATACTAGACAGTCACTCTATCAGTCTAAACAAACGGCACGCTACCTTAGGGAAACATGAAAAAGTGAGGGAGTACTGACCTTCACCATACCACCAACGTCCCATAGCGAAGAAATGTCCTCACCCATACCTCTACACTTCACTGACGCACTACTGGCAGGTTTTATTCACTCTTCAACCTCACATTATTCAGCTTGGTCGTGGCATGTACCACCTTCATATCAACACAACTAACAAAATGTGTAAATTAGTTCTGGTGGATAGGGGAGGGGAAATGTGATACATAACAGCAAAACTGAAGTTACTCTCTCCTCTCTTAGTCAAAGTGAGCAGAAATAAAGGAAGAGGCACCTGCCCGTTTATGGGTAAACAATGCTGAAAGCAACGCCTCCTTCTTCCCACCAATTATGCATAATGGGTTACGTGTTGCGTAATGAAGGAACAAAAGACTGGGTAAGGCAAAAATGGAGGAAGAAAAGAGGGGGAGTGAGCAGAAAAGAAGGATGAAGATTTATTTGCAACGCGTGGTAAGATTAAATGAGGCGTACGAGACGTCATCGATTGGTCGGTCACCGCATTCTTTAATATCAAGAAGTCGCGTTGCCTCAACCGATGACATGTTGGCCACTTCAAGATAAATTCGTACCTCAAGTAGGGTAGCCCTCCACCTGTTTTGTCAGGAGACCTAACATGCCTCACAGTTGGGTTGTCTGAGGAGCTCACTGGCCTTGAATTTATGCATGCATTGCAGGCAACAGCGAAGCAAATACATTAAGGAGAAATGAAGGGAATGATTATAGCGTCGGTTACTAATCTCTCAGCACTGGACAGGGATTAATTGCGTTTGCTTAAATATTCTTCACAGTCCATTTTTTTACCCTGTCACTGAACTTGCCACCTCAAATGTGCTTTCGTACACTTGATAAGGAGTGCTCAGTTGTCGCCAGCCTACTGATAAAGTTTAAGTAGAACGCTAAAATTTGCTCAATTTTAATGAACCCATTCCAACGATGCTAATTTGTAACTTAAAAATTCATGGTTAATCAGTTTATATAGTTACAAATTTTTGTTTACTAGTCCAGTAATGTTAATTCCGGCTTTTAAAGAATCATGATTCCTCCTCCTTAAATCCCTTAGTTCGCTCATGATACCTTTATAAGTTTAAAAAGAAAATTTTGCTAGACAAGGTGACTCTCCTTGTCGTCCGCATACAATTTGGCCCTGTCTCAGATGTAAGGTTTGTTAAAACTACCCATTTTTCGCACGTTATTTTAGTAAGCTGATCCTTTAACAGAACATCATTCGATATCTCCATTGTGGCACCGAACCGATGTCACGTCACTTAACGCCATGGCTGCCAGGAAATGAGGAGATTAGGCTGTGGGGTCAGCACTGAATAAATCCCACCCCATGTGAATGATATTTTGACCTTAATATGATTGGCTTCTAAGACCAAACTATAAAGAAGCCTTCGACATAGAATTAGCTAACTGATGGACTGTCAGATCGTTGTAAGACCTCGACAACTCTCCTTCCCCCCCAGTCCAACCAGATGGTATTTGAACAACGTGACAACATCCTTACCTTGTCATGTAATTTTTTGCATAAGGAGAATGTTTTCTCCCTCTGTTTTGCTTTAAAGCATTTGCTCGGACCAACGGTGATCAGCATACCGAATACCTCACTTAGGGAATATGATAGGAGACTCCAAGTTGGAGCGAACCTTCCAATTAAGAAAATATTTAAAATTCTTCCATTATATTTCACTCTATGTCTGTTGGCTACCTCAGTTCTATCCCATTAGCTTAGTGGGGACCAAAGAAAGCAGAAAGTAGCCACAGAATGGACTTCAGAGGTCATTCTCAAGAGGCGGAATGCTTTGCCGTTGTGGGGCACTGTACTGTACTCGGATGGATCGTTGCAGAAGCGTAAAGCACCTGCACAATAAAACCTAAGTGATTAGCTAATCTATGGGGTACGATGAACTGCCCTGTAGACCGAAATGTTCTTATACAACCAAGTCTCAGCTGGCTGATCTAAGAGGTGGGTTTCAAGACTTTCAACTTTAGGAACGGCGTTTAGTAAAAGTTCAATCATGTGAAGGATTCTTCACAATGGAAGAAGGTAGAATGCTCTATCCAAAAGGGATTTGAAGCCTTTACCACAAGGATTGGGGAGTTCTCTATGATGGAGGTGTAAAGGAAACTGAGCATCATCGTGCATTCAAGGTGAGAGATTCAGTGGTAATTGGGAAGTTTGAAGCTTCCGAAGGACCAAATAATGGAATGTGAAAGAAAGACAAACAATGCACTAAAAAAATTTATTCCCCTTGTTTGCTCTCTGGAAAAGATGCCCAACTTTTGCTTCCATTACAGAGCACAGTTCTTGTTTCTTCCGCTTTGAGGGGACTTAGAAGGATTCTCACCTAGACGATATTGCTGTTGTTACTGCCCCACCTTCCCATTCCTCCGGTAGGAATGACTACTGACAGCGCCGGTCACGGCAATTATGGCATGGGGAATAAGTAAGGTTCCCCTTTTGTCCCAATCAAATGGCTCGTGCAGTGAGAAACTAAGAGATGCCTAAATGATGGGGATTTGTGAATTTGCTGTCAACACCAACTTCCTAGCATGATTATCTCGCCTCACACAACAGACCGTCTGAGAAGGAAGATGTCAATATGGTAGGTACTGGGTGTAGTGGTTGACACATCATGCACCAACCAAGGCGAGGCACGGAGTGACCTTGAGACGATCGACTTGCCATTGGTAGATTCAGCTTGACGCTTATAGTACTGGCCAAGGTGGTGACCCGACCAGTCAGTGATGTCTGTAGGTGATGGATGTATGATGGAACTCAACGCTTTCCAAATGACTGGTTGTCTGTTGTCAGCAGTTATTCACTGTAGAATTCTTTCCTTCTTCGCTCCTTTTCTTCCCACACTACGCAACCTTTAATAAGTAATGAGTTAAAAGAAAAAGGGGAAGTTCTCTTCCCCATCAAATAAGGTTTGACATCTTCGCCACACGTATTGTTTAGCTTATCGTAAGTACTATAGGAGGGAGTGGTTGCCAACTCAACAGGCAATGGAGCTGCACCGACAGATACTATACAAGGTTCCCTCTTCAACGGGATGCCTCTATAAACAAAAAGTGAATGGAGATTTGTGATGTGCAAATGCCAGGGTCCAACGTCACATGAAGACGGCATTTTAATGGCCAATGTTGTTCATTTCATGTCATTTCACAGCCCGGTGGGCATTCCCTTAGTTGAAGAGCGAAGTCTCGGGCATTCTTCTTTGCCTGGATTAATGTATGCGGGTGTTATGGTGTCGAGAACGGGTAGTAATGCCTACAAAGGCAGACGAGTCCATAAAAGTGGAATCGAAGGCCAGACATCTCCATGTATCGGCTGTAGATACGGAACCCATCTCGAGGATTGATGGAGAGAGGGGAAGAAGGGGTCGGTAATCGTACTGCAAGGCATGCAACCATACAATCCCATCTTCTTCAAGCGGACAATAAATAGCCATGAAGAGCAGTTTGAACACGTCCATAATTAAATCGCCTAAAATACTGAATATCTCTCGGTCAGACTTCTAGTCCTTTTTCTCCTCCTTTCCAACTTTCCACACCAATAAATCACATTTGGGGATACGGCAGTATCACTTGGGCAGCAAAAGTCTTCCCGCCTTTTCGTAAGCTAAAGCAGGAGGGTGACCAAGAGGGCCTCTTGACTCTCCGAAAGTTGTGCCCCTTTCTCGTGGTGCGTGCAAAAGACTGGCTCTGTTGGCATTTCCCGTTTTTTTTCCTTTGGTTAGTCTTTTTTGTCACTCTAGGAAAGCATCCGGCACATGTTTCCGTTTCCTTGCTAAGCCTTAATTACGCATTCGATACTAACCCCTCCCAGAGGAGTCAACAGTCAACATTTTATGCGACATAAATTGGTCTGTCGGGTAAGCGCAAAGCGAGTACTGTGCGTGCACCTCTTGTTGCGCAACATCGATCGGTTGGTGCACCAGAAGGCATCGTTTCACCAACGACGTCTTTGCCATTTAGGTGAAGTAAAACTCCCCACTAGCATCCCAGCCCCCGTCTTCTGTTACTTGTCTTTAAGTATGTGACAACTTAACGAGCCAAGGACCACTCCATTACTGACTAATGTTATTAGCACCTTGTCATCCACCCCACCAATGAACGGTCGCCTATGTGTTGATAGGTTTACATTAGTAATAGAATACATAACAGCAATGATTATCCGTCCCTAGGATTTACCTCCACCCCAGTCTCACCCCCCACCAAAACCTTCTTCATCCAAAATGCACAGCAACGATGCCATTAGTAAGGTTCTCCACAGGTGCATTATTGCGTACGTGCAGTTTCCCCCCTGGCAATCACGCCTCCTCCCAGTGCGTGTGTGCGTGCGTGCGCACGCACGTCCACGCGGTCACATCGATTTTGCCCACGAGTGAACAGTAGTCACGGTTACGTGCCCGGTGAAGTATCGATCGATGGCGCAGTCGACTAGCCATTGGGAGGAGAGCGCGCTTCTGGTGCTGTATCAACGCTTTCACCCATACGTCTACCTCGAGGACCGAAGCGTTTGGGAGGTGGCAGTTGGTATCGGAGCGCCTCTAGGAGGTTGGTCTTTCTGCCCGCTACTCGTGGCTCTCTCTCTCTCGTTAAAGCATCGCCTTAATTTTTGGATAATAACTTACCTCACTTCCCTCCCCTTGCAGTCTACTGTAATTTGTTCCCTGCTGCAACATGAGTGACGAAGAAAGCCGAACGTAAGTCTGCATTCTTCATTCCTCTTTCCTCTTCAAAATAAAAGCCATCTTGCTTATTTTACAATACTGAAGACGTCTACAATAGGTTTACAATGTTCACTTGTAGCCATAGTGACGGTAGGCGCTATATGCACAGTAATTTAAGCCTCTCTTCTGAGCTCCCTTTTGATAGCCTCTCCCTTAAACATCGCCACAGAGCAGTAAAGAGAGCATAGGCGTGTATAAACAACTTTCCCGTCAAGAGTGAGGCGCTCAACTAATTTGAAATCCGTTTGAATAAGTTTCTCAGCAACCAATATTACCTCCCATCATCACTAACATCCCTTTCGATCTTTTTTCCTTCCAGTGAATCTGTAAGTCAAAATCTGTCTCGACTACTTTAATAATTTTATTCAATATTTCTTAATGCTGCCTATAGTCCATTTGAGTAGTATTTTTGGGGGTTAAAAGTAAAGCCAAGCCATTTGTTTTTTTCAATTCCTAGGCCTCAGAATCTGAGGTAACCACCGATTTTTGCATGCCTTCTTTAAAACTCTTGGCTTGAGAGCATTACGTGCACTTGTCACACACGTCTACTCTTCATTTCCTCTTGCTACGTTTACTAATCCACATAACTTTTTCTACGATCCTATGCAGGAAGAAGTTTCCGAGGTAAAACGCATCCACTACACCCATCATTTTCATGTGTCACAGTCATTAGGTTTTCAAATGATGCTTGCTTTTTTGTGTGATCGTCTTTTCAGTTTGTGTGTGTAATAAAGCCTTGCCCCTTCCTGACCTCCTCTCCCCCCCGTCCACCCCTATCACCTCTTCTAGTCGTGGTGATTTCTCAGTTTGACCTAAATATTCGCAAAATGCCCAACTGCGGAGATGACCCTCGGATTGGGAGCGAGATGTGGCCAAACTTGCACGTCAAATTGGTGTTAAGCATGTTCATTGTTAAGTGTTTCTCTTGGCGCCAATGGCAACAAGCCTAATTCAGACCCCTTCAAATCCTTTCAGACCGAATCGGAGGTAAAACTGCTCACCTTCTTTCCCGAGTTTTCGTAGTACTTAAGTGTCATTTGTCCGTTTGCAGTGTGAATGTGGTTCTGTTGTTGTTGTTGTTGTTGTTGTTGTTGTTGTTGTTGTTGTTGTTGTTGTTGTTGTTGTTGTTGGTTCTTCTTTTCTTTTTCCTCCTCCTCTGCCAAACACCGTAAAAAACTTCGTTTAGCGGACCGGAGGAACCGCAATTGAACGAATAATGTGATCTGCATGTGCCAATTAGGTGACGCAACATTGTTTAAGCGCTCAACTGAAACCGACGAACATCTGCATTGTCCAAATCTTTATATCGATGGTTGCACGAATTTTATAAGTGTCTCTGTCACCATTTCCACGATCTCTGATTCTCATTTGTCCCTCTTTTTATCGTAAATATCTTTTAGGATGAAACCCAAAAGCAAAAGGAGGAAGTAAGTAAACACTGATTAGCCACAAAGTTGATTTGAAAATCCTGGTGGTTGGTACTACTTAAATGGATTTCAGGAGGAGCGAAGGAAGAGAGAGGAAGAGGCAAGGCGCGAAGAGGTTGGTGCATGCGTGCATGATTTGTGGTTCCCCTTTTTCCCGTCTCAGGCAACTGTTTTGAGTGGAATGATGACACTCGCACACAACCACACACCTACACACACAAACGCACACGCGCACTCCTACTTGCACAATACACCGCTATTTCTTAACACTGAGCACTAAGGGAGTCGAAACGACTCCTTTGTCCCCCTACACCGTCCCCTTTCCCGAGATTTTTCAGCACAAGGTCTGCGGCAAAACCTTGGTGAAGCCTCAAAGCGTATCCTGTCGATTGATCACTCGGCATGGCTTTGAAAGGCGGTGAAGTTCTTGGAAATGGAATAAAAGTTGCATGCTCGGAATGCGATAAAGGTGGAATAAAAACTTGCATGGCATGGGATGGGAAGCAATAAACTCCCCACTGACACAGTTCTTGTCTACCTTTCTACCCCCCTGCAAAATCTAGGCTGCAGCCGAGCGTCAAAGGAAACAAGAGGTAGTTTAAAGTGCACAAAAACAACTGTTCAAAACTTTTTTTTGGGCCAGGCACGCATGGCGAGCACATCCAACATCTCTTGGCTGCATTATAAACAAAAGTGTGAACGCTGCTTTCTCTATGCGCTTCGAGGAACACTTGAATATAGGCGGCTTGTGGCTAATCTGACTAAAGGGAACTCCTGCCTATCGCTAAAAATAGCATGTTTTAGACATGCCAGCTTTTTTAAAGTTGGTGAGCTAACATTATTGGGTTTTGACTTTCAGGAGAAGGCCAAGCGTGAGGCAGAAGAAGCTGCCAAAAAGCAACGTAAACCTGGCCAGAAGAGAAAGGGTTTGGGTGGCCTTTCACCGGAAAAGAAGAGGCTACTCAAGGTGGGTGTTCTAGGCCTATCCTTCCGCCTCGTATAAATGTCTCTTTTAATAGGAACTAATTGTGGTTGTCTTTGATTCGTCCAGCAACTGATTATGCAAAAGGCGGCAGATGAAATGAAGGCAGAAATGAAGAAGCGACAAGAGGAGAAGGAAAATTACCTCCGATCGAGAGTTCAACCTCTTCAGTTGGACGGTCTCGATGATGGTGAGGTGTCCTACAATTCTAGCTCAAAAAGGAGTTGATCACGCAAATGAATTCGCATTTTTCCATCTCTTCCTGCTTCTTTAGCTGCTCTTGCCAAGAAGGTTCGAGAACTACATGCACGGGTGGCTCAACTTGAGGGTGAGAAGTACGATTGGGAGGTAAAGCTACGACGACAGGATATTGAGATTAATGAGCTCACCATGAAGGTGAATGATGTCAAGGGCAAATTGTACGTACACTTGCCTAATGCCACCTAGGCCACCCAACTCCTTCACTCAACGATGCGAGGTAATCTATTCTCTCTCTTTTTTTCATAGCGTCAAACCTGTGCTTAAGAAGGTTTCCAAGACCGAGAGCCAACTGGCGCGTATCGAGAAGAAGGAAAAGACACTGGCCTCCTTCCGAACCCAACTAAAATCCACGGGACAAAACAAATTCGCCCTTGAAGAAAAGGACGAGGCCCAACATGTATAGTTTTAAATTATTTTTGTAGTTCTTCATTTGCTTAATTTACTTTTTCAAAATTGGCCACGATCAGGCATATGGTGACGAGAGATCGACCGATGCCACAACCAGCCAATCAGAAGAGCGCTAAAAGTTTGCCTTTGCCTTCCAGCCAATAAGATTGGATGGGGATGTAGCACATATGCAGCATGTGCTACATGTAGCATGCATGTCAGGATGTGCGTGACTTGTTTTGCCATTCTTGCCTTGCAGAAAGTGGATTTTCGAGACCAATTAAAGCCAGCGGGTGAAGGCGAGGCTCCAAAGGAGGCCGTTGAAGAATGAAGCTAAAAAGGATTGTAGTAATGCCCTCCTCCCTCCTCTCAACTTTATAAAATACTTTCGATGACTTCCTGCTCCGTTAACTGAACACTTTTACACCGTCAGACACCTTCACACATAAACCACATAGTCAAGTGCCTTATTTACCTCTCGTACTTTTCCCTTCCCACCCTAACCACTAGCCTTTCGTACTTAGCTGTCTTTGGTCCATTATATGCTGCCGCCTCTCTCTCTCTCTCTCTCTCTCTCGTTAGCTTGCCAAAAGGGCTGAAGAGAGAAGCAGGCCGATAAGCAGGCAAGTTTTGACTGTTTTACCGGAGATGAAGTTTCTTTGTTGAATTCCGCAACACGTCTCTCCGTGTCAGCTCATTTCCTCCTTTACTGCCACCTCATTTCCTTCTCCACTGCGTACATCAGCGTCTACAAATGTCACATCTGCACAACCACCACCGATGCTGCTTTAAAATTTATTTATTTTATTGGCTAATAAACTCCTTAACTTCCGATGAAAAAGTGGAGATCCCTACAGTTGTCAGATTTTTGTGCATATTATGCTGTGGCGTTGCCTAGCATGATCTCTTAAAAGGTGTTTCTGTGCACCCTCCTCAATGAAGATGAGCAAACCTGGCAAGTTTCCTCCCTGCCTGTTGTCGAGATGCCTATCTTGTTTCATGTTAAATGCAAAATCTTCCCAATGGTAAGTTTGCCTGCGGTAGGAGGCTTGATAAGCTTGTTACTAGCCTTTGAGGAAAAATTATCGCCTTTTTTGTTGTCAAATGGCCTAAAGAACTTCCGGTTATTGACGCTAGAGGGTGCGCCGTCCGATCCATGCACAAATATTGAAACATATACTTTAAGCAGACAGCTTCTTGAAACAATAATCGAAGCTGGGGTCTTCCGCTTATCTCTAAACTATAAAAATGTCAAAAAGACCACAAGACCATTTTTGGCCGGCTGGTAATTGTGCCAGAATGCTGATTGGTTGGTGCTAGAACTGGGACTGCATAAAATTGTATCACCTACGGAAACCATGGAGAGGATAAATGCCGCGCCAGCACTATACCCAATCAGTTAGACATAAAGTTGAGGTATTTTCTTGCTTATTTAACAGGAGGGAGCGCATAAATAGGTTCGATTTTGAAGGCTGCAAAATTATTAGTTTGGTGGGTCTAAGTATTTTGGGAATTAGGTGGCTTAGCAGCCATGTCTAACACCTGTCACTTTTTTTTTATTAACTTTAAAATGAAATGATCGTTTTTTCGTAAATTAACACATTTACAGCATTTTAAAAATAGGCAAATCGACAAAATGTGCTTAAAAACATGTTAATGCCTTCTTTAGGTTTCAAGAAAAGAGAGTGTATTTTACAAGCCGATTAAAATGTGTAAAATGTGACCTTGCGCTTGTTTTAATGCTTAAGTTAGCCTGTTAAGTTCAATCTCTTGTGTTTTCGATTCTGAGGGTCGTAACATGATTGGCTTGTCGGGCTTGCATATTAGCCAATGAAGTAAATGAGTAGTAATGCCTGACACGTGTCATTTTTTAATTGAAACTAAAGTAAACCAGTCAGATTTCCGTGTTGATTCATATCTTTAGAGAACTTTATGAGTGTGTTAAAAGAAAATGAGTGGGGAAATTGAACCCCTCTGTTGCGATGCGCCCATTCTTGAGCTATCGGATTGCGAATAAACGCCCAATAGGTTAAGGTGTGACCTTGCGTTTGTTTTAATGCACTGCGTTCCCGTGTAGACTGCTTCTTTTCTGGTCAAATGTGTCGCTTTTTTACCATTCTAAATGTCACTCAGTGGTTGAAAAATACACTAAACAAATGAGTTTACTGTTTATAATTTTGTTTATGACTTGACGATTTAAAAATACACAGATCGTTGCAATTAGCTACAGAAAAAATGGGTAAGCAACACGCGTCACATATGTGCGACGCGTGGATTGAAGCGCTATACTAAACAAAGTAGATACACAGTTGCAAGCTAAAATTCACATAATTTGTGGGATTTAGTTTGTTTCTAGTTAGTGGATGAGTGATTGAAAAGTTAATTACTTTTGCGCCATGAGTGCATGCGATCGAATGCGGCGGCACGTGAAGATTGAATTTTTCGCATATTCAAAAATTGTCGCCCTCTCTAACTCACAGACCCATAAAAAGAGTAAAATAAATTCTGTTCTTTGAAGCGCTGTTTTACCTTTTTTTTAAAAAACCATCAGCTTATTTGCCGCCTCTGGATTAATGGAATTTGGCACCGGATATACATTTGACCCTCTTTTTCACCTGTGGTAGTTAACGCCCCCGCTATGATGGTAATAATCCCCATACCAACCGATGGCGTTATTTATATTTGACCTTAGATGGGAGATGATTGATGGTCGGCGATTCTCTCTGCGGTCTATCGCACCCACCCACCGCCATACTGACCGGCACTCGGACAGCCCAGCCCCACGCCCGGCCCCAGTCACACGCTTTTTTGACACACCCACTCATTAGCATTAACGAAAAAGTGGTCCAGATAAGATAAATTGGTGGATTGCCTAGAGGTGTGCAATGAATAGAGTTATTAATGGGGCTGTAAACACGGTGCATCCACTCGTTTAGCGGCACAACAAAAACAAATGTTTCCTCTTTGTCTGACTGTCACCAAATCTACCGAATAATAGTGCACCTTTTTATTAGTTCCATAAAAGAAGCAGCAAACAGACTACTAGTCCTAGAACTCCATTTGTCACACGTCAGTGCGTGCTGGTGAAACCTAGTAGCGTAGCTACTATGGTTCCACAGGATGTAGACTCTTGTCCACGTTAAATCCGTCACTCATGTATCCAGTCGGTTCAACTGATACTGTGTGCCAAGAGAAGGAGTGATGAGGATGTCTATTACTCTGATACGCCCCCATGCCGACAATCAGGTCACCCTTTCTATCTTTCAGTTGCACCAAATTTTTTGAATGTGTAGATTATTGCGATCCTGGTAGTTAGCAAGACCGACTCTATATGTGTTAATTATCGCTATAAGGTCAAGGTTAATTACAGCATCATAAATCGCGAGATCGGAGCCACCTCAACTCTTCCGTGAATTGAGGAGATACGCTTCACTCCCAATTGACTGCACTAATCTACTGAAACAGTGATAGGAAAGGAAGACAAAGAACAAGAAGTCGCTACGATGAGCTACACGAAAGCCCTCCATCTGCTGCTTTATCGATACTATTGACATCCAAATAAGTACCCGCTTTCATTTGGGTAAGGGGAAAGTTTACTTTTTAATGCAAGCGCATGCGCTTTTTCACTAACAATGGACATTCTTAGGACCTCCACTTCTCTCAAGTACGAAAATTATTTTGTTGATGTTTGGGCCGCAAAAAGTTAGAGAAATGAAATGGGAAGATGATGGATCAATACTGTTTGGATGATAAAGGGCTGTCAACAATGCGTGGCAGCAACTCGAGAGAGGGGAAGAGTGTTGTGGTGGAGGAGGAGCTGGATAAAAGGGCGTCGCCTACGTATTTTAATGAGTTCTTTATTTGCCATGAATAATAGCTGTTGTGCTTGATGCACCTTTCTCACACTTCATCTTCAGAGGAAGTGCTGCTTGAGTGTTTACTCACTGATCGCGTGGAGAAGGAAATCGCCTCTTCAGAGGTAGTTTGGGTAGTCACTACTAATTAATTAATGGTCGGGAGGGCGCATTTATAAAAGGCGACCTATCCTTGAGAAGATGAACAGCGAGAAGGCAATGCCTCATTCTCCACCTTCGTAGATGGAGGGGTGGAAGAGACAGGCAGTAGTAGACGAAGTGGAGGTGGTTGACGCTATGTGTGTGTCCGTTCTCAACCCTCCTGTGTATGCTTGTGAGAGCCTGGGCTCCTAGGCGCAGACACAAAGACGTCAGCACAGTTGGTTAGAGTATTGGGAGACATGAGTAAGCCCAGGTAATGTGACGTGTACACACGTCCACTTACCGGATGCCAAAGCTCCAGGTTGATTCCATTCCGGTGAATTTTGATTGGCCTTAGCTTGTGGTGACTCGCAGTCCATCTAAGGCCTACGTTTGTGTGACACCGACCAATCAGAGGAAGCCGCTAAGCTCACAAGTTCCGACCTGTTTTATAGGGCTGTAGGATTGGGCGTGTGGAAATGGTAATTTGTAGAAAGTCAAGACGGACTTTTTCAAAGAACTTGATGGCATTTTCACCGGTGTATTTGTGACCCTTTTTGTTGCCAAACCATGTAAACTTCTCCCTGTAGGATCAAGTGACATGTCTCCAATGAGTTCCAAAATCTCAGAAAATTGGAATCCCGGTGGCTACTAGTAATCTAGACCGACGACAACGTTGCAAGTAGCTTTAAAGCTCCAGAAATTGCGCGGCGGCTTTCCTTTTGGGTTAAGGGCAACTGCGACATAAATTACACTCACTGCGGAGCATTGAACAGCCCTTCGCGGTACCAGATCGTCAAGAAGGCATGACTCGGGGCGCGTAAACTGTGCTTGCTGAGGATGGTGCCCTGCCGTAGATCTTATTTCCCACCACCTCGTACGCTGGCAGTAAGTAGCCGTCTAATCGAGTGGCTTATTGCGACATTTAGGGTAGACCTGAGCCACCTTACTGCCCTCAGGTATTTGTTTAATCTTCTGGGCTTAATGATGTACTTTTATGACTTATGGTTGTTACCGTTACATAAAAAGTACAAATAGAAGCCATTCCAGCCAATCAGGGTAAGGAAAAGGAGGTCAACCCATTGAATTTGTACATCTAAATATAAACGTAAAATTTTGGGAATTTCTGTTACCATATATAGAAATAGGAGAGCATTAAATTTAAATAAGATTGTTTGTAAGCCAAAATTCACCCTTTTTAAAGTATGGAAATCAGGAGGTGCCATGGACAAAGGAAATTAAAAGTCACTAGTGAATTGTGCTATTCAAAAGCTTCTACCCTAGGGATGGAACATACCGGAGGCAAGAAAAAAGTGAGCAAGACAATAGGCACGACATCCTCCTTGTCAATATGACAACGGGAAGGGGAAAATAAATTTCATACCTCAATTCACAGGCACCTGCGTAGATAGGGATTCGCTATTGTGTAAAAGAAAGGAAAATTGAAGCACCTTGTTACACTCCCCATAGCAACGGTCGGACCATTTTTGCTTATATAGGTGGTTTAACTGCTGCGCTCTTACTTCAATTTCGAGAGATTGTAGGCTGGTTAGTTAAAGTTTTACATTCCAAAATTGCATTTCTTCAGCTTCTAACCCAGTATTTTAGGCAAATTTTAATCCAAGAAGAAAAATTTATGGCTTTTAAATAAAGAACAGAATTCTTTGGTGATTATGAGGCGATTAGGCGAGAGTAGGATTTTGATTAATCTTCCGAACTGCAATAAATGACTTTGATCTCAGATTGTAGAGCACGATTTAATGGTCACGAAGGTCTTTATGGTCTATAGATTACTTTCGTTCTTTCATCCCTTCTTACTTGTCAAGACAAACGATGCCGGGTAAATCTGCTCTGGGTCAGTACTTGGTTGCATCAAAATTTGCCTCTCTAAAGGGATTTCTCATCTCTTCTGATGAGGACGATTACTCGGACGAGGAGACCGAAACATCGATGCAACAGAAGCAAAGGCACCCTTGGCTGGATGATGACGACGAAGACGACGATGATGAGAAGGAGGATGAGCAGGAGAAGGAAGACTATGATAAGGTAGTAAAGTCATCCACTGTGGGCAAACGCAGTAGCAGTGGTAGGAAAAGGCCTCAACAACAACAACATCGACGAAGGCCACAGCAATCATCATCATTGCAACCACCACTACCACCTCGTCATATGAGGTCCTCCAAATCGGGGTTAAAAGGCCCTAACAGGAAGGTGCCTTCAAGGGAGGTGACGACTTCTAGTGATGGAGAAGAGGAGGCAGTTAACATCAACACAGAGGAGGAGGAGGAGGAGGAGGAGGAGGAGGAGGAGCGGGAGCAACCCAAGAGATGCCAAAATAGACTTGTTAAACAGGATAGTAGGATGGTAACATCAGCTCAAGTACGCAGCGGAGATCACCGACAAATGACAACCCGCCCGACTTCAAGAAAAGCCGAAGTTGCTGGTGAGTTTTTCTTGTTTGATAAAGGTTCAATTTTTCTGGAAAGTTTTAGGAAAGTGTCGTCCTAAGTCCTGAGTAGTATGTAGCATACGGTGGATAGTGTAGACATACGAAATTTCTACAATGCGCCTATTCCTTTGAGATATTTTTTAATTTTTTTTGTGGGAAGATTCAACTATGCTTGCTCAACAACTGAAGGAACTGCGGTGGTGAATTGAAGTACTCAGAGCTAGTGATAGATCATTAACTGGAAAGTCACTGGTAACCACTTTGCAAAGAGGAACTTCCCTCAAGAACTAGCGTTCTGTTTTTAAACGGCTCAGCTTGGCATCGGTAGTTAATCTTTAACAAAACAACGCTCCCCCATTCCATGAACCTCCGCTTAGTCAACCACCAACTCATTGTTTATGTGCGCGCTTGACGTGGCAATGGATTGTAGGCGCGAGCCTGCCTTCTCAATGGTCCAATTTTAGAAGGCTAATGAAGAATTACGGCTGCAAACCATTCACCTACTTACTTACGTTTGTTTACAGACATGCTAAATGTGTCCGAATGTGTGCATTAATTTATGTTTCAGAAGATGGTAGAACAACTAGCGCCAGTGAGGTTGTGGCAGAAGAATCTCATACACTCAGAACACCGCCAGTCTCCACATCAGAAGGGAAGAAAAAATTGACTGGTAAGAGGATAGCCCCATTACTGAGGTAGCATAGTCATCAGGGTACCCCCTTTATGATTACCAACACCATCTTCCTCATAGCTACACAAGTTCGTCTCAAAGTGGAGGCACTAGAGTCTGAGAAATGCACGAAACCAGTCAGAATGAAGAAGACAACAAAGCAGATTAAGCGGAAACGAGGCGGTGAATACTGAGGCAAGATGGATAGGACATATGATAAAACAGGTCCCCTACTCAAAAGCTGGCCAATTGCTTAAGAAAAGATTGTTGCAGTTAAAAAAAGAGCATGCTATACACCTTAGATCATTTAGTTCATGCTTAAAAAATACATTTTGAGGTACTTTTATGAGCGAGTACTTAATTCCATGGTACGCACCTTTCATGAAAGCATTAATTTGCTACAGGTTTGCAAGTCGCCACAAAATTAATTGACGATGAAAAAAGTTAAGATTCTCTTTACTCACTCAACAAACTACATAATAATTGCTTACTTATTTTTTGTTTTTTAGAAAATTGTGATTCAAGTGACGTTCATGAGATTTGTTCTAACCTAAAGAAATGGACAAAGTCAATCGTGCCGCATTTTGAACCATCAGAAAAGGAAACTGACGATATTTTAAGTGGGAAATTCGCCTTTTGATGCTATTGTATTTTTGGTTAACTAAAATTATTTTACTCTCTCATCTCTTCTGCCATTTGAATGATAAAATGGTACCAAAACTTTTGCCCTTGAGCTGCAGTGAAAGTTGTTCGAATCTAGAATTTTAGTCACCAAGAAATGCTGGGAAACAGTTCATTTTATTTTCTTTGCTTCAGTCAAACAGGTCCCCGCGTCTTCATACAATAAAGGTCATGTAAATAATAGGCGGTTCATTAAAACGCCACTTAATTTTATGATTAAAGACTGCGCCAAAAGATTTTGAGTTGTTCTAAAGACCACAAAACCAAGCGTTTGTTACCATAAATGGGCATTTGTTTCCATTGCAATTACAAGCCTGTCTTTGGTTTGCTGATACATTAACAATTAAAGCTTATTAAAAATTGCGTCTGCTGTTCATTCCATAAAATACACAAAGAAATGACATCTATTGCTTTGCATATGCAATTCTTAACCTTAGTTACTTTGCGGCCAGGGAGGCAAATATCTAGGCAGAAGAAATCACCAAAATCTAAAATCTTAAGCATGTGTCCTTTTCTTGACAAAAGAATTAAACCATCACCACTGCAGCACTGTGAGTGTGTTTCATTCTTGGTTCTCGTAATGCAGGTATTAAGACCCTGCAGTCGCATTTGGGTCTGGCAGCGTGGTCTGCAATTATGCCAGTGCTCACTCTGACCTTTTGGACATCAGCAACGCACTTTCTGCCCTCGTATTATCACATCAATCAGCTTCGGGGAAGACTTGCTGTACTAAAGTCGATCCTGTAGTATTCACCCATTGCTTTTCCCCAATTTGGTTAAACAAATTGGGTAGGATGACGAATTTTAATTTCTCAAGTTACTTCTGGCCATGTGGCAGAAAGTGTGACTTTAATGCTTTTGCAAAATTTTAAGGCAACGTGTTACTATTGCAGAAACATTCATTAATGATTAGTGAAACATGGCGAATTTATAAGGGAGATCACTTAGAATGCAGGTGCAGGCACTGGCTAAGCGAATTCCGTTCACTAATCTCAGGTTCTGGGAAAGCCCGTCAAAGTAAATTAGGCAATGGTGCGCCTGGTTAATAACATAAAGCACTCTTTATTTGTCCGGAGAAAGCCGCTGCCTGATGCATCTTTACTCTTAGAGCAGACTTATGCTTAAAATCCACGTGGTTTGAGGATTACTGCCAAGTTTTAGTAGCCATGTTTGCAGGCAGGTGGGAAAAAAGACACTAATTTTCCTTGCTTAGGAGATTTATGGCGAATCAGAAAGTGGACATTCGCACAGTTGTGTAGAATCGGTGGTCATTAGAGGCAAGCCGTTCAACATTTGTCGCCGCCTGTTGATGTGGGTGGCACTACCGTTTGCAGATGCGGTGTAAGACCAGCTGGATGAATTAATTGTGGTCATGTGGGCGGCGGCTCATTATGTTGATGTGGCACTTGCTAGCAAGTGACGTGACTACAGCGATGCTATGGTTTACTTGAAACCGTAAGCCATTTCTAAAAAATTGTCAGTAAAATGCTAAGGTACTCTTTACAGCTGTCAAATCACAGTCCGAGTGACTAGGTGAGTTGTGAGGGGAATGAACTTTCAAGGCTGCATATCTCACCGTTAAATACTGCAACACTAATTATTTCTGAACAGTATAATCCCTCCTCAATCCACACGAGACTATCAGGTCATTAGTGTGTGTGGGTGATGGAAGACAGGTTCAATCATGCCTTATATATGCCTCCTTCCAGAAGGCAAACCAATAATAATGGCTGTTACACACCCATCCACGCATCAGCCTGCACACCCTCCTACTTACTAAATGTTTACAGAATGTGTGTATGAATTTATCTGCCCGAAGGAGACAGCACAGCCAACACCAGTTAGGGTGTGGCAGGGGAATTACATCAAATCAGGGGGCCATTAATCGTTACAGTAATTAAGGATATGAAACTGTAGGATAAGGAATGGATCCACTTCGTCATCAGCATCATTAGCACTATTTCATTTTTTTGCTATGCGAATGGTCCTCGCATTAATGGAATGTGGGCTTGACAATTGCATGGCGGATCGAAGTGAAGTCGAAACGTCAAGGAAATGTTTAGTGCAAGAGAGATTAGTTTTAATGAAAAATAAGTTGAATTTGTGCTTAGGTTGTTTCTATTCTACATAAAAGGTAATAGCTCACGTTGGCAGATAGTTCAACCAATATTGCGTCACTCTTGACAATCGCAGAGCCGACCCTACTTAAACAGATTAGTAGTATACGCATCGCAGTCTAATTCCTGCATTTGTTGGAGAATGCTTTTCGAGTTAAGTCGGATCTGACTTTCTTGCCAAAAATATTCCCAATTTTTTGAAACAAGTCCCGTTTTTAGAGCACGTAGTGTCCTTATTCCAGGGAATTTGTTTCCGGATGAGGGCAAGGCTCCGACCAAAACTTTGCCCTTCAATGTGGCCAAATTGTGGCTCTTTAATGAGGCCGATTGGTTCATCGTCCCAACTGATGCTTTGTGGAGCGGTTCAAATTTCATCATAACCCTATTATAGACCCAGAAGTTGGGTGCACATGCATGCATGGATACGACATCCTAGCGATGAGAATAACTTTATATAAGATAGTCTTGTGCAGCTGGAGATGGAGTGTCTGCAAACCACTCTGTCAGATTAATAGTCGGTGGATAACTCGATTTCTTATAACGTCGGATGGTTGACATTTTTAAGGTACATGAAAAGATGAAGTTTAGGGCTTCACTCACTATCGATGTCTCTATCTCTACGATCTTCCTTAAAAACTTAAATATTTTGCGCCAATTGTGGTGATTTATGTGTGCAGCCATCATGACTGCCTATTAAATCTTAACATCTTAAAGGGAATATGCTCCCTGACATTTGGATGAAATTGTGGGCGCTTGCTACTGAAATCCAAATCAGCGTCCACTATTTACTAACTTCATCCGCTACCATTACTGTCTTCAATGAGCAAGTGGAAAACTTACCACACACAGGCTAGAAGATAGCGTTTTGACAAAAAAGAAGCAAGTTAGTAGGTTGGTTTTATAATAGGTGTGAATTTAATTGTCTGGACTCTTTGCTCTCCTTGGCCTCTGATCTCGATTCTTGGTATAGCCTGCCATCTTCCCCCCTCCCTCCTCTATCTTGTGGTCTTACAAGTTGTGCTATCTACAATGCATCCGACTATTTATTTTAACAACTTCGAAATTAACCAGTTCAGAGGTTGACCGGAAAATATTGGCATATCGGAACATCTACCAAATCCAACCTCATAGTGCATTTAACAGCCTCAACTCGCCTTTTAAGGTCATTTAATCGCTTTGTCTCTACTGGCCAAATTGACTATTTTATGGCATTTGGCAGAACTGACTTTGAGTTACGCCAAACATGTCCTTGTGCGAAGTTAGTGCCAAATTGGATCGAGTTAAAGTAACACTTTTGGGCATGTGATATGCCATCAGTGTGTGAGATGAACAGATTAACATGCCAGGTCCTGATGCAAATGCCAAAATTGCAGGTCCACACCCCAAATAATGGAAGATTTGTTTTAGTACTTATTTGGTAAGTCAAATTCGGATGGCGTACAAGTCTTGGAGGTAATGGAAGAGGAAGGCATACAGCTGGACCACTCCATGCCAACGTATGGGTGGCCGAGCTTGGATTCCCTTAGTGCTCTCCTTGTATGGATCCAGGATGTGGATGGTATCTATAGCATTCGCTGTATACTCACAAGAGAGATTACCGAGGGCGGTGAAGCGAGAAGTCGCACCACGTGATGGATTGGTGGTAGGCTTACAGGATCCTGATACACCTATTTACCTCATTTTTGTTCACCTCGTTCCAGATGTCACTTTGGTAGATCTAACGATTAGACTAGAACCACTTTAGACCAAAGAAAACTTGTAAACCCCAGGTAAGTACATTTGACTATGTGATTATCTCTTCAGTCGGTACACGTAGTCGCGGAAGTTAAAAGGTGCCACCACACCCTCTCACATGATGGTATATTTACTGACGTAGACGAAGGTCACGCACACCCTCACGGAGTTAGAGTGGAGGCACAGACGCAAACAATAGAGAGGATTAATTCAAAAGTCTCTTGGAAAGTCAGCCTATCTGTGAAGTTGATGGATGTCTTGTCGCCTCTCTCGTGTCCTGTGAGAAGGAGAAGACGATTTCTTAAGGGCGTCTCACATTGCTCGTAGAATAGCGGCTCCAAATAAGGTGGAATTCATAATTGAAAGTCAGGTCCTCATGAGAGGCAGACTGACAAGTGATTCACCATAGTCTCGTCTCCTGTTTAATGGACGATATAAGTAAGCGTCAGCCAAGTGTGGATTTAGAACACGAATCGTCTGGATCTTCGTTTATGGGGGCAAACAGTTAACCAGACTTATGTGCCTTACATCTTCCGAGACAATCTAGATGTCGACATAAGACCGATCAATTTGTCGAGAGGATTGGGAGGCGGAGGAGTGTGTGGTAGAAGAGGAAGGAACTAAATACCCCCTAATTTAGACCTCATTGTCAAAAGATAATTAGATGTGCCACGGCTTCATGTCTCTCAAAGTAGCCATTATCTCTGCAAGACCAATTACAGGGCAACCGAAGAGTAAAACAAGAGTTGAAGGCTTTGGCAAAGAGGCCTAAGCAAGTGACAAGTAAACAAGTAGTTGCCATCTTTGACTACTGAGGTGAGGAGCCACTTCTAAAGTCCGATCTGACAGGTCATAGCCACTTCTTTCCCCCTCCTCACCAATTCTCCAAATTGTCTGAACTTCGAACCCGTTAAAACGAATTATAGACGCATAAATTTCCATTTCCTTCTCTAATAAGCCACGTGGCTTTACTGTCACCTGTCAACATGTAAGTTCGTGGAATTCATTTATCCCCGTCCACCCAGTGTATGTGGACCTGTAAACAAGAATCACAAAACACACAGAAAAAGAAAGGACTCTACGCATTTGTAACTCTTGAGTCGAAGGTGGGGAGCCTCGCATCGATGGACTGACGCCATCAAACGGAATTGTTTTTCTTTTCCCCACTGGACATAATCCAAGTTTCCTCCTCTCCACCCAACACATCATACACATTGCAGGGAAAAAAGTAACAGCGTACCAACAATCTAGAGTGTTTATAGTATTTTTTTACTAAATGCCAGACAATCAAGTAAACAGGTACATAGAGCCAATTGGACTAGAGGAAACAGAGCTATTTAAGCATCACATTTGCTTCTTGATGTAGTTGATCAGTATCTCCAGTGGTCTCTCCTGCCACGCATGCAACACATCAACCGGAGTCGAAATTTGATCCGACACCAAACGATTCACCAGGGTTACACATATAACGGCAGCTAAAACATCAAAGAATAGCCTTATTACATGACAAAGGGCATCAAAGGCGAGTTTAACATCTCTTACCCTTAATTTGTAAGTGTTGACAGAAGGCGGCAAAACCAAGTGATTCCATTTCGAGGTTACGAACGCCACTGTCGTAGGCTTTTTTGAGGAAAGCCATCTTCTCCTCCGCAGTGTACTCACAAATTGCTCCGTCCAGACGACCTTGTTCTACAACGGTAATAAAGCCGCCTTGGTGCCATCTAACATGTGGACTTTCTTTCCTCCTCCTCCTCCTCCTCCTCCTCCTCCTCTATTATGACAGAAGACTGTAATCTGCCATGTGATGGCTCGATTGTTTGAGCAAAAAAACAATAAAACAGATGTAAGAGAGTCTTATGTTGATAAGAGAAGGGGAGTTATAACATCTGCCTTTTCGTTGTGCCCCAGCAACAGCTTTTGATTGGCTCAAAGATGTCATAAAAACTTCGAGGCAGAAATCAATTCGCCTCGAGGGAAGAGATGCCACTAAAAGTTTACGCATCAACACTATTGAGTGAGTCTTGTATAAAATGCAACTTTGTCTGGAGTGTGATGCAACGTTTTGTACCAACATTTGAGTAGAATGAGGCGGAGATAATGGGGGCACTTTAGTGGCAGGCAAAATTCGGAGCGTGGTATCACAGACGTCAACAACAACAAAGGAACCTACCTTCGTAGAAGTCATCAGCGCACATTGTTTTACCAGAAACAACGGTGAAGTCCAGCTTCATAGACTCGGCCGTTTCAATCAACTCTTTCACTAAGTGCTCATCCAAATGAGCCGGTCGTCTCACCGTCTTGCCTAGAATTTTCTGTAAGGGAACAAAAGAAAAATACCAAAGAACGCGGAGGATTTGAGCCTACAATGAAAGCAATAAAGGTGGAACGAACCAGTTGGAAGTAGTCGTTGAAGGCGCAATCAAGACAACTGGTGGTAATGACCACGGAGCCGGGCTCAAGACCTGTAACCAAGAAACAAATGTAGTATTTATCGACACCCAATCAGCAAAGGCACCAGTTCATATTTTCTGTAATTGTACTAGAAAATAAGTAGAAGACGTGGCTCATTAGCTTACCGATCCCACCACATGTACCCAGACGAATAAAACGGACGTCTTGGCAACCGGCGTGATAAAGCAGTTTAGCCATCTCGTGAAGAAGAATAGAGATGGAGGGAATCCCCATGCCGTGCTGGAACCAAATGAAGTGGAATAATGAAAGCATACGCCCACTACTTTTTGCAATTTAAAGATAAAAAGAAGACCTACAGAGACGGATAGAATGGGTCCAACTTTGTACATCTCGTAACGGTCAGTAGTGCAAGCAATATTGGCAAGGCCAGTACCACACGGAAGCTGGATGTCCAGCGCCTTGAGGAGGATTTCTGCAATCTTCTTCATCCTCTTCGGACTGCCTCCCATTATAACAAACTAAGTAAAGGTTGTTTGCAATAAAAAGTGATAAGGGCTTACTTTTACATCACCAAACTGTTTTTTAAGATCAGTTGTGTCGGTTGCTAAACCAACGTGATAAAGCACATCCACGTCCATTGATGGGACATAAGGGTTGCAGATATTGACGCCGTTATGCATGACGATTATAGAGGTCTGCATATGGCAAGAAAAATTTTATGTAGACACATCAATGACCCACTATGAAAAATATGAATTTTTACGAACATATCTGACCCTAAAACTTAAAAGGAAGGTATAAAAACAATTAAAATAACCTTTTACTGCTCTTGATTAAGTTAAAATACCAACAAATCCAGAATCTATATCGTTTATAATCTCTTGACCACAAAGTATATCAACGCTGAATAAAATGAATTCAACACCAATTATATCTTAGCTTGCACGAAAATGATCCGCAAAAATTCAGTGTCTACACCGAAATATGAAAAAGGAGCCGCATTTTAGGCAAAAGCATAAAAGAACCCACACACTAGACCACAGATCACCGAGATTAATGCCTCAAAAATGACCTTCGGTTTCGAATTAACACCTTTTATAGTCAGTCGAGCGTGAGAAATTTAAACAAATAGAACATCAAAATAGAGGCATTGCACAGTTAACTTTAGAAAATGTAGCACAAACAAGAATGGTAAAATGGTTTCTGTAGGCAATTTAAAATAAAATAGATAGGACTTCTAATACTAGATAATTTGATTAATTAATAGGTTTTGAATTTCAGGGCCTGATTCCAAAATTCGATGGTACATTTTTTACCCACAGAAAAAAGTGCGAACTGCGGTAGGAAACTTAATAGCAACGAAATGACATTTTACTAGACAAATATGCAATTTGTTTAAAAAAATAATAAATGTAAACCTGTCATAGAGGCAAAGGAATATATGCAAATTCGTTTGTATGTGCAGCGTTCCGAGACCTCCTTTAAGGTAATAGAAGACATAGTGCTAGGGCAGAACACATTTGTTTTGTAAACATAGGGATTGGGGGCTGCTGGCATGGCCCGGAGGCCATCCAACCGGCTAGTACAATATGGCCACCCAAGTGACATGTGCATCAAGCACATTCTGCATCTGTTGATGCGCATTTTGGCGAAGGGAGGCGAGTTAGTCGAGTACCTGAGAGAGAGCTGATAGAGGATGCCTGACCATAACGTCGCTGGTCCCTCTTGGCAGCTCTACTGGACTTGCGGTTCACGGCTGGTGTCGCTTCAGTTGTTAACAGCTTCCTTGCCGAACGCAAGGGCGAAAATGATGTCGAAGATGAATGTCGATCTCAACCCTTCTGCTATGAGTTACCAGAGGTTCTCCCATGCGTAGCACATGCACTTCTTTCACACCGCCAAAGCTTGCCAGAAGCGGTATGGATTAGGATAGAAGTCCATCAAAGTCAGATTCGCTTTTCCCTGCCATCAATATAGCGTCCCGAGACCTCTTTTAAGGCAAAAGAAGGCATATTAATAGGGTAGTATATGATACTCTGGAAACAGAGGGCTTGGGGCTGCTGGCATGGCGCGGAGGTTAGCCAACCAGCTAGTACAATATTGTAATACTTTGTTTGATCGAACTGCCGGTTTCGATCACTTGGGTGGCCATATTGTATTCTATTCGAGTACTGCGCCTTCTTTTACCCTAAAGGGAGCCTCGGGACGCTACAATATAGCCAAGAGAGTAATTGAAACTGACGGTCCGGACAAACAAAGTATTAAAGCATGTATACTTTATGCATCTTCGGAACTAGAGCTATTGTTGTCGGGTCTCTAAACTTCCTTAAAGATAAAAGAAAGCATAATACTTTGGCAGAACGCATTCATTTGTCGAAGAAAAAGGCATCGAACTGCTGGCATGGTCCAGAGTCCAGCTTAGTGGAGTAGGACGACATGCTCACCAAAAGAAGCGCCAACGAAACCGTCAGGCTAACAAACAAAGTATTACAACTGAAATTGCTTAGGTACTAGTCCACCTGTCGGAGGAGGTAACATAGCTATGACTCCGAGAATTAGGCGGTAGCTCTGTTAAGTACGAGTAAGGATAGCAGTCATTACGACAATCATTACATTTACATAAAACTTTGTCACTAGTTGACACAATTCCTTAACCATAACTGCGACAGCGCTAAAATACTGCAGCTGCATTGTCTAGCCAGCTTATGGAAATGTAACAGCTAATTTGACAGCCTCGCCTAATAATTAAGTGCTCCACTAAACTATCATCTCTTATTAACAAATCGCATGGGCTAGCACTTTCCCAAACAGTGTTTCCGGTTATAAATTGTTAAAGGAGCCAAAACAATTTTACTGAGATTGAATTACTGGCGATATTGTAACAAAGACGGCTTTATGTCCTTTTCGTACACATCCTTGCATAGTCACTTCAAAGGGCGGCCTGCACGAATTGAAAACTCCTCCAAAGACGAGTGCGCTGGGTGGATGAAAAATGCCTTGTCAGTTGAGCTAGTACCCATCGGGGAAGGGAGGTGGAGGTGGAGGGGAGGGAGAGATGACAACTAGTTTTAAGGATTTTCAAATTGTTCTCCGTTTTGCGCAATCTGTGTAAAAATTGTGCATTCTTTTTTTTTAAAAAAATCAAGTAGTGACAGGCTTAAGTTAAGCAGTGGCGTTGCTATTTGCCTCCCAAATATTTCCACTAGCGGGTATTACGCGCTCCCTTCAAGGTCAGTGTCACCGGGGGGCGAATTGGGAGAGAAGGGGAAGAGTTCGGAACGAGAGCGAGAAGAGGGAGGATAAAGGGAACAATTCATTTCTGAATTAATGCAAGACTCTTTAGGGTAGCTTAGAGGAAATTCATTCCGCATATGATTATTAAGGCAACAAGGGAAGTTGGCGGGTTCCATGACCTCAATGTTAAAGTGGATTGCTGCACAACCTCGGAAGGCATTTCTGCCTCAGTTTTTTAAAAGTAATTCTTCCATTCACGCGACTTATTGTGGCCTTCTTCTCCCCATTCCCTACTTCCCTTCATCCACAAAAGGCTGAAAACATGTACTGCCGGTGGGTGTCTCCTGATTGGTTAGTACTGAAGGCTAGGAAAGGATGATGTGGACGAGTCAGCTCCTTGGGGTCATTTAGAGAGGTCATTCATGCGTACGTATGAGTAATGAGAGTGAATTTTATTTGTAAGAGTAAGGAGAGGGCATTCTTCTCACTGACTTGCTAGTCGTACTTTTTTCTAAAGAAGACAAGAGAGGCGGAGAGAAGTTTGCACGAATACCAAAAAGGCACACACTGTAGCGTCCCAAGACTCCCTTTAAGGTAAAAGAAGGCATAGTACTGGGGCAGAATATGTATTCTGGGAACAGAGGACTTGGGGGCTGTTGGCACGGCCCAAAGACCGGCCAACCGGCTCAGTACAGTATGGCCACCAAAGTGACCGAAACCGGCAGTTCAAACAAACAAAGTATTACACACACAGTCAATCCACACCTCTATTTGTCAGGAATGAAGCGATGGTTGTTATTGCAGCCCCTGAGAAGTAAATCACTACCCGAAATGCAGGTCCATTTAGCGTGGGTACACACAAAAGCAGATGGGCCATTCACATCACTAGTCACTCAAGAAGCAACGCAATACGAGGTGTTTTTTGTCCATAAAATGCGTAAAAATGGCGCTTTGTACAAAAAACTCTCATCATTTTTTGAGGTATGCAGATGGCAGTCAGGACTGCCCACTTGGTATTGGTAGGAGACCACTTCTTCTCCCATTCACGTCAAAGGGAGAAGGGAGGGTAAGGGAAGAGAATTGTGACTTCGGGAGGTTAAATGGCATTTTCCCGGGTCTAGTTTATAAATTTTTTTCGCTAAATGAGGCACAAACCGTTTTAAAAAGGTTACTTAAGGTTTTCCTACCCATGGAGAACTAAGACTTGCCGTTTATGCAAAATAAACGTGACTTTAGATACAGCGCTATGATTAAAATTGGCGCCAAAATGAAATCAACTAATTCAAACGAGGCTAGATCTGAGTTTTTTCCCATTCTTTGTCGACAGGCCACTTTTAAGACCGGCACACTAAGTGTCCCGAAAGCCCTCGCAAAGCGTAGCATGTAGCTAAAGTGGCCACGACGTCCAGGGTCTCAAGAGCGTATCACCTTCGGTAAAGGCTTCAGAGGCTTTAAGAAGCGCCCCTTGACTAATTGGTTTACAGAAACGGCCTTAGAGCATTCAAGCAGTGCGTAAAAAGTCTCCTCGCAACACAAAAACACGGTGTAAATTGGGAAAATGGGGAGAAAATGCGTCCACGGACATGTGACCTTTAGACAAGGTGGCACAGTCTGGGTGACAAGACCAGCGAACCCAAAATAGCTTAGGCATGATTTAAAAAATTTTTTTGCTAAGGCTTCTCTAAATGGGTTGTGCCGGGACTAAACATACCTTCCAACCGTTTAAACAGACTTGAGTCTTGGCCCTACACGGATGTCAAATGGGGCTAACAATTGATAAAAATCGCGATTATTGTTCTAGAAAATTTTAATAAAGTAAACAAATTGGTTGGAGGATATGAGAAAAATAATTAGTTTGATTTAACTACCTGCTAGGTTAATGGCGCCCACTTTAAAAATCACGCCTTTCCGATGAGACACAAAAAGTGGAGGAGTTTTGAGATTTTTATTTGTCAAATTGGTTCAGGGTCGATTACTTAAGTTTAAAAAGGCACAATTTTCGCCTTTAAAAAACAAATAATGGAAAGCTGCGTGCCAAATTTAAGTTCATTACTCCTTATTCTCTTCGGTCAGAAATAGGACGAAAAATGCATTCAGTAAAACAAAATTTTTACTTAAATAAGTTCTGCGATCTGATGTTTAGAAAGGGAGGCCTCAATGCCTTACATTCAATAGAACTGTGGAGTGCGGTAGAAGAATGTGGAGGTCGACAATATTTAGTGCTGTAGGTGACTCCTCTAGCCGTTGTACGCAGAGACAGGCCGCTTTTTCCATTTGTTTTACTAACAAAATATGGTTATTTTTCTGCAACCTCCTGTCTGAGAGGCAGAAGCAAACACCTCTCCTCAATTTTCTCTGCCGACTATAGTAATAAATCATTATTTCACAGCGGTGTGCAATGGTACACCTTGCTGGAACGAAACCCAGGCCATGCGTAAATATTCGGCCTGGGGATGGGCGAAGAAATTAGTGTGGAACTTGACTGTAGGAACAGGGGAATGGGGAAAAAAATGGAGACAACTGTTGAAGGCGTTTGAGGAGGCAAAGAGGGTAGCTCCCACTATTCTCTTTACCTTACTTAGAACTCCTCCCTTGACGATTTAGAGGGAAAGGTCGAGGGTGGGGCGCCACCATCCTTCTTCCTTCACCTGGCTGAAGTGCAGAGAGGATGTGCGACACTATACGGTGACAGATTAAGATCTCATTAAATTGAGTACAAGGACTAGCTTTTCAACTTTTTGTCACCTTCAAGATCTACCATCTCCATGACTAGGCATTTCGTCCGAGTAACTGATTATGTTTTTCCACAGAAAAGCGTCCTAACTGCAGGAAATTTCTTAACAAACAAAGATTTCTCATTGGTGCGTTAATGATTCATTAACCTTGTGTTTGGATCGAGGAAAGGTCTAATTTCTTCCTTTTCTTTTTTTTCCTTCCTCAAATTGGTTGATCTCATGGGAGATTTAATGAATGTTATCACCACTAGTGTGTCGCACCTGTCGTGGGGCCGTTAAGCGCTTAGAGGCAGCGATTCGTTGCCTGAGGACGGAAAGGTAATGAGTACCCCATCTGCTCGACTGCATGTTCTTCAAGAGTTAAGGGCATTTAAGGACATTTGGTACAAGGACATACGAAGCCTGATTAACAAGGTGTGTTTAATTAAGCCTCTCTGTTCGCCTGCAGGCAATAATGAATGTGAAATCACGACTAATTAATGATTTAACCACCCAACCAGTAGGGATACGAGCCTAGATAAGATGGTACGGATAGGGTGTGATGGATGGGGATGATTTGGGTGGTGGTCCAGAAGAATTTGCGTATGGCTGAGCTTGAGAGATCAAAAAAGTAAATCCTTCATCATTAGCAAGGTAGCACAAGCACACAGATTCGGACATGGCGAAGATAGCATTTTGTATTGCATTTTGCATGCAGCTGAGAGAAGCGAGTAAAGCAAATCAAGAAGTTAGATGTTGTCACATGTTAATGCATGTTTATGCAATCCATTTGCTTTGCTTTCATGACTCTCTTTTCAACTGATACGAGCGCAAACGAGTTGTTTCGTCAGACAAAGGTTCGTTAGCACATCAGTCAAAAAGAAAATGCAGGCGCAGGGTATTTATAGAATCTACGCATTTTTCGAAACTACGTCGTTCTACTTTTCAGCGCACACGTGTACGCAAATTTCTGGAGCTACGAATAGGTTGTGAAACTTAAGTCGTAAAGCTGTCAGGCACGAATTGAATCCACCGGTTCTTGCGTCAGATGATGTGCCGATAAGCGCCAACCCAATCGCATGCATACAAAAAGGCTCCACAAGTAACATCTTACTTCCGTAAACAACAATCCATAATAAAACTACATTTTTCTGTAAATGAAAAAAAAGAAACGCTTGAAAATTTTCGCATTCCATAGGAACAAATTTTGCCTCAATTCAGTTATCCCTTATTACAGTCGAAACTTAATCTTTTCTTTCAAAACATTGTTAAAAACTCAAATGTCTTGAACTTTTAGAACTTGGTATTTAATGCTAACAAATGTCAGTTTTTAAAACATCTTTTATTCCAAATGCCATGTAATGCTTTCAATTTGTAGGCAATAAAATAGGAATTGAATTTCAGCCTTGACTCATTGCGGATCAGAATTTATAGTTGATCATAAAGAAAGCGAATAGGGTTATTTGTTTTAACCATTCAATTGCTCCAATTTGGTCAAAAGGCTGGGCGTCATAGAGCCCCTTTCAAGTTGCCGATCTGAAATTTTTGGTATATGCTTAAATAACAATCAAGTGCCTTACCATAAAAGTTTTTACAATAGATAGTGGTTTTAAAGAATCGACTATCTTTCTTCGGTTCCTATAAAATTCAAGATTGGTGGTAGATTTTATCTCTAGAAAGGTAACAGCTTTCATTCAAACGCTAATTTCAATCTTAGAATATATTAATGCAAGATTAAAATGATTACTTCGCAGATGAGAATGCGTTAGCCAAAGTAGTGCTTAATGTCATGCCATTTCACTTTTATGGATCTCACATTACATCTACACTAAAAATAGTCAAACACACACAATTAAACACTTCAGCTTCACATTTTACTCGGTGGTACCGAAGTGTGTCGTGACTGAAGTCTATGCGGTATGTTATGAGTTTACCCTTCCTACGCTCCCTTCAAATTTTAGCTTTCCACCAGAATTGCAACAAATCGACTAGAAACACGAAACAACATCTTGTCACAAGTCAGGCAAAACGTTGCTTGCCTAAAACGATTAGGGGAGGAAGAAACAAATATTTGGTTTTTAAATCAACCTAACTGTCGTCAGTTGACGCTTGTGGCTGGTGTCTGTTTGATAGAGTTGAGTCTGTCGGGCAATTTCTTGACATAAACACTGCCACACCTCGAAACGTTATCCCAAGGGACTTCACAGTCAATTTGAATTTTCTTTTTTGTTTAATTGCCTCATGGTGTGTTGATTGGTTTTGCTGAGAACCCATGCTATTGCATTTGTGTTACGAGGATTGTCAGCAACCTGGAAAAAATGTCTCTCTTCACGCATAATTTTAAGAATCTTTTTGCGTCTCCAAATCAGCCTCCAGTGATGCACTTACCCCCTCCCCTAAAATCTAGAATTTGGAATTGTTTTGCAATTTTTTTGTAAATAAATAGAATTCCACTCCTGCAGACCTCTCTACAATCTCTTTCGTCAGACTGTGAGTGGAATTGCGAAAGTCTAGTTGATTAGCCCTATTTTTATCCATCATAGTACGTCGATCCTTCGACTTGAAAGAGCGCATCGTATCCTTGCCTCTTTTTATCTCCTCTCATAAAGTTTCGGACCAAATGACCTAATCTACATGATTTGAGCTTCTAAGTTTAAAGAAGCTTGCGCAATCTGGGTTTTACTTTACCAATATGCCTTAGAGGAACAATCCATCGAACAGATCCATTTTTTTAGCTGTTGAGGAACCTCCGTAAGCCCAAGACTCCAGGTTCCAAAGATGAAATAAATGACACACCAAGGGCAACTAAACCCCTAGAAATAAACTATTTGGAAGAGGAATGTGAAGAAGGAATGTTTACGCATGTCACCACAACGGAAAACTGAAAATGTGACTGCAATTGAAGTAGGTCACGCATGTCAAACATTCACTTGTTGGAAGCCTATCGGTTTGCCCTACGTATCTTGTTTACATGTTTGCAGGCCAAGTAATCAAGCCCCAAAACATCAACCCATTGCCCATTCTACAAGTACTCTTCAATAACTCCTTCTTTCCTTCTAAGAGAAAAATATTGTTACGAGCCTTGGACAGCATAACCGACCATAACCAGAAATGTTTTACTTGTCAAAGGACTTGTCATCAATGAAGGTTTTAAATGCCTCCAGTGTGTTTCAAATCATCCCGTCTGCGGAGGCTAGTAGATCGTTAAGATGAATGCTCCCTATTTTGCCTTCTTTTTCCTTACCTCTCCTCTCACTTTTTAGAGCCCACTCCGTACAAAAGTGACACGTAAATTAGACTAAGCAAAAAACTTGTTTTGTCACAAACTTACTCTTCATTTGTTGCAAAAGGGCAAATTTAACACACGGACTTTTAATTTTATGCAGAGGTGGAGAAAATCTGGCGCTCTGGCAATGATTTATTAATGCCTCCATCTCCTTTTTTGAATGGAGTATACAAAGTTCATAGATTGCATTAAAATGTTAAAAAGCCAGAGCCACGGGCGGAAGGCGTAAAGGAAATGACTAATTGTTACTTAACACATGTACAACACACGTCACACATATGTGACGCCCAATTTTTCAAACCGTATTATGCTTCAAAATAAATTATAAAAAATCAAATTTTGTGCTGTAAGTAGATCTGTGCAGGTATGGAGCAAAAAAGAGGCAAAGGCTACTCCTGATTAATATATAAGTAAAAAAGCTTTTAAATTCTAAACATCCTAACAAATTTGAAATATTTACATAAACAGGTTTAAGGTCAACCCGGAAAAGTAAAATAAATCTGCTATGATTTTACAACACACATTATGCATCTTAATAGGATCCTGAGCTTTTTTAAATTTTACCCAATAACAATCAACTTTTAGCATAAAGACGGCAGATTCCATTATTAAATCAGGAAAATGTGTGTTTTGGTAGTGAGATCTGCACACAACGTCATTAAAAAATGAAAGTCACATAGAATCCCCCACTGAATTGTCATTGGCTGATGGGAGATTTTATTGAAGCCTTCCCATTGGTGGACGTGGCCAATTGGTCGGCTAAGTATTCGGGTAAAGGTACGTACCATCTGCTCGACTGCATGTTCTTCAAGAGTTAAGGGCATTTAAGGACATTTGGTACAAGGACATACGAAGCCTGATTAACAAGGTGTGTTTAATTAAGCCTCTCTGTTCGCCTGCAGGCAATAATGAATGTGAAATCACGACTAATTAATGATTTAACCACCCAACCAGTAGGGATACGAGCCTAGATAAGATGGTACGGATAGGGTGTGATGGATGGGGATGATTTGGGTGGTGGTCCAGAAGAATTTGCGTATGGCTGAGCTTGAGAGATCAAAAAAGTAAATCCTTCATCATTAGCAAGGTAGCACAAGCACACAGATTCGGACATGGCGAAGATAGCATTTTGTATTGCATTTTGCATGCAGCTGAGAGAAGCGAGTAAAGCAAATCAAGAAGTTAGATGTTGTCACATGTTAATGCATGTTTATGCAATCCATTTGCTTTGCTTTCATGACTCTCTTTTCAACTGATACGAGCGCAAACGAGTTGTTTCGTCAGACAAAGGTTCGTTAGCACATCAGTCAAAAAGAAAATGCAGGCGCAGGGTATTTATAGAATCTACGCATTTTTCGAAACTACGTCGTTCTACTTTTCAGCGCACACGTGTACGCAAATTTCTGGAGCTACGAATAGGTTGTGAAACTTAAGTCGTAAAGCTGTCAGGCACGAATTGAATCCACCGGTTCTTGCGTCAGATGATGTGCCGATAAGCGCCAACCCAATCGCATGCATACAAAAAGGCTCCACAAGTAACATCTTACTTCCGTAAACAACAATCCATAATAAAACTACATTTTTCTGTAAATGAAAAAAAAGAAACGCTTGAAAATTTTCGCATTCCATAGGAACAAATTTTGCCTCAATTCAGTTATCCCTTATTACAGTCGAAACTTAATCTTTTCTTTCAAAACATTGTTAAAAACTCAAATGTCTTGAACTTTTAGAACTTGGTATTTAATGCTAACAAATGTCAGTTTTTAAAACATCTTTTATTCCAAATGCCATGTAATGCTTTCAATTTGTAGGCAATAAAATAGGAATTGAATTTCAGCCTTGACTCATTGCGGATCAGAATTTATAGTTGATCATAAAGAAAGCGAATAGGGTTATTTGTTTTAACCATTCAATTGCTCCAATTTGGTCAAAAGGCTGGGCGTCATAGAGCCCCTTTCAAGTTGCCGATCTGAAATTTTTGGTATATGCTTAAATAACAATCAAGTGCCTTACCATAAAAGTTTTTACAATAGATAGTGGTTTTAAAGAATCGACTATCTTTCTTCGGTTCCTATAAAATTCAAGATTGGTGGTAGATTTTATCTCTAGAAAGGTAACAGCTTTCATTCAAACGCTAATTTCAATCTTAGAATATATTAATGCAAGATTAAAATGATTACTTCGCAGATGAGAATGCGTTAGCCAAAGTAGTGCTTAATGTCATGCCATTTCACTTTTATGGATCTCACATTACATCTACACTAAAAATAGTCAAACACACACAATTAAACACTTCAGCTTCACATTTTACTCGGTGGTACCGAAGTGTGTCGTGACTGAAGTCTATGCGGTATGTTATGAGTTTACCCTTCCTACGCTCCCTTCAAATTTTAGCTTTCCACCAGAATTGCAACAAATCGACTAGAAACACGAAACAACATCTTGTCACAAGTCAGGCAAAACGTTGCTTGCCTAAAACGATTAGGGGAGGAAGAAACAAATATTTGGTTTTTAAATCAACCTAACTGTCGTCAGTTGACGCTTGTGGCTGGTGTCTGTTTGATAGAGTTGAGTCTGTCGGGCAATTTCTTGACATAAACACTGCCACACCTCGAAACGTTATCCCAAGGGACTTCACAGTCAATTTGAATTTTCTTTTTTGTTTAATTGCCTCATGGTGTGTTGATTGGTTTTGCTGAGAACCCATGCTATTGCATTTGTGTTACGAGGATTGTCAGCAACCTGGAAAAAATGTCTCTCTTCACGCATAATTTTAAGAATCTTTTTGCGTCTCCAAATCAGCCTCCAGTGATGCACTTACCCCCTCCCCTAAAATCTAGAATTTGGAATTGTTTTGCAATTTTTTTGTAAATAAATAGAATTCCACTCCTGCAGACCTCTCTACAATCTCTTTCGTCAGACTGTGAGTGGAATTGCGAAAGTCTAGTTGATTAGCCCTATTTTTATCCATCATAGTACGTCGATCCTTCGACTTGAAAGAGCGCATCGTATCCTTGCCTCTTTTTATCTCCTCTCATAAAGTTTCGGACCAAATGACCTAATCTACATGATTTGAGCTTCTAAGTTTAAAGAAGCTTGCGCAATCTGGGTTTTACTTTACCAATATGCCTTAGAGGAACAATCCATCGAACAGATCCATTTTTTTAGCTGTTGAGGAACCTCCGTAAGCCCAAGACTCCAGGTTCCAAAGATGAAATAAATGACACACCAAGGGCAACTAAACCCCTAGAAATAAACTATTTGGAAGAGGAATGTGAAGAAGGAATGTTTACGCATGTCACCACAACGGAAAACTGAAAATGTGACTGCAATTGAAGTAGGTCACGCATGTCAAACATTCACTTGTTGGAAGCCTATCGGTTTGCCCTACGTATCTTGTTTACATGTTTGCAGGCCAAGTAATCAAGCCCCAAAACATCAACCCATTGCCCATTCTACAAGTACTCTTCAATAACTCCTTCTTTCCTTCTAAGAGAAAAATATTGTTACGAGCCTTGGACAGCATAACCGACCATAACCAGAAATGTTTTACTTGTCAAAGGACTTGTCATCAATGAAGGTTTTAAATGCCTCCAGTGTGTTTCAAATCATCCCGTCTGCGGAGGCTAGTAGATCGTTAAGATGAATGCTCCCTATTTTGCCTTCTTTTTCCTTACCTCTCCTCTCACTTTTTAGAGCCCACTCCGTACAAAAGTGACACGTAAATTAGACTAAGCAAAAAACTTGTTTTGTCACAAACTTACTCTTCATTTGTTGCAAAAGGGCAAATTTAACACACGGACTTTTAATTTTATGCAGAGGTGGAGAAAATCTGGCGCTCTGGCAATGATTTATTAATGCCTCCATCTCCTTTTTTGAATGGAGTATACAAAGTTCATAGATTGCATTAAAATGTTAAAAAGCCAGAGCCACGGGCGGAAGGCGTAAAGGAAATGACTAATTGTTACTTAACACATGTACAACACACGTCACACATATGTGACGCCCAATTTTTCAAACCGTATTATGCTTCAAAATAAATTATAAAAAATCAAATTTTGTGCTGTAAGTAGATCTGTGCAGGTATGGAGCAAAAAAGAGGCAAAGGCTACTCCTGATTAATATATAAGTAAAAAAGCTTTTAAATTCTAAACATCCTAACAAATTTGAAATATTTACATAAACAGGTTTAAGGTCAACCCGGAAAAGTAAAATAAATCTGCTATGATTTTACAACACACATTATGCATCTTAATAGGATCCTGAGCTTTTTTAAATTTTACCCAATAACAATCAACTTTTAGCATAAAGACGGCAGATTCCATTATTAAATCAGGAAAATGTGTGTTTTGGTAGTGAGATCTGCACACAACGTCATTAAAAAATGAAAGTCACATAGAATCCCCCACTGAATTGTCATTGGCTGATGGGAGATTTTATTGAAGCCTTCCCATTGGTGGACGTGGCCAATTGGTCGGCTAAGTATTCGGGTAAAGGTACGTACCATTGTGTCATCTCGAGCGGGTGAATTTCGTCTTCACAAGCATCATTAAAACGAGACGTCAATTCTTCTCACAGGCAAAATTTATACGCTCTAAAGGCACTTAATTTCAACAATAAATTTTTCGGACAGCACACTCAAACCCTAATATTTTCTTTGCGTAAAAATGATTTTACGAGAATAACGACCAAGGGAGAACAAAAAAATGGGGAGCTGCCATTCGTTTCTTACACCTTTTCCCCCTAATTATGTTGCTGTGACCTTTCGACCGACGGATGAGCTGTGGATATGTCAGGGCCCGCCGCACTTTATCCATTTTCTGCGATCCCTTATAAGCCACATTTGGCCTCATTTAGATCATCACGAGAGGCATTGCAATGCCCCACAGAAGCGTCAGGCT
This sequence comes from Taenia multiceps, assembly GCA_001923025.3. Lineage (NCBI taxonomy): Eukaryota > Metazoa > Platyhelminthes > Cestoda > Cyclophyllidea > Taeniidae > Taenia > Taenia multiceps. The sequence continues at coordinate 67,177,726 of CM010311.1, read as the reverse complement.
AGCAGTGATGGTCACCCGCATCCTTCTCTTCGAAATACAGTTTTTCGAGTCCCCATGGAACCCTTCACCCTTTCGCCGATCCACCAATCTGCTGAGGTTGCGGAAACCGCCTACCACTTTGCCATGATGATGGTAGCCTACCTCTACTCCGTGGACTACAAAATGGTTTCAACAGGCCACTTTGTTCGAGGAACGGAGGCTAGCACCTGCCTCTTCCGATGCCAAGTGGATGATCAACAGAGAGAAAGTTTGAACAATATGATGGAAAACTGTCAGATACGTCTGCCTAGGCCTACAAACGTGCTCAACCCACAACGTTCAAAAGTTATGGAGTTTACTTTTGCCAAACAGATGCTTGTTGTTGGTCTAGAGGGCTGGAATCGGCTGTATTGCATGAATTTTACCCAAAAATTGGCCTCACGATTGGTGGAGGAGCTGCAGAAGGTGAGCCATAGTTCCTTATTTTTGGTTTAAATTAAACGTCATGAATAAAATTTCCCTCACTTCAAATTTGGCAAACTAATTTATCTATTTGATGAAAATGGTCCACGATTATTTGTACATAAATTACTTCTCAATCCAACTTTCTCACATTAAATTTTGCGTCAAGTTAAATCTATTCATCAAGCGTAGATAAAATCAACTGCCAGAGAATAAACCACCCTTCTTAATTTGATTTGCATCACGAGTTCTCCAAAGCACTCAAATCAGAAAACATTAATTACGGTAAAATCCCTCACCAGACAAAACAACCACAAAAGGAACTCAGGTTTTGCCAGATTTTCCTAGGTAGCGTCATTCCAGTCGCACATACTCTCGCACTAAGTCATGTGAAAGCAGGTATCTGCCTACTGACGTAGAAGAGGGCTGAAGCGTCCACAATCAGACAAAAGCACCACGCATCAAAGCGAAATTACGGTCTAGAGCGCCCTTTTGAAACCACCTCACACTGCTAGTCACGAAGGCAATTAAACTATCAAAGAATTAAAACTATTTCCCCCAATTCGTGCATTTAAGTAGTAGCTTTAAAGACCAGGTGGAAGCACCAAGAAAAAAACCTGATGGGAATTTTAATTTAACCGGTAGTTTGGGTCACCCTTGATTTAGATCAAATAAACTAGGTGTGATAAATCTTAAAACCTTACTATCTTAACTTTATATTTTGAACAAAGACATAAAAACTACAGACAGGAATCTTACTCATCGCGTTACGGTTATTCTACAAAAATTAATGCAAGTTTTCTGCAATATATTTTGCCATTCCACAAATTCATTTCTACGATAAATGATTTATAGGCATAAGTGGAAGCTATGCATTAATATTTAATGTTTACTTTTGCCTCAGGAGGGAAGTAGTAACCTCTTATTCTACCACAACCTTTAACTAGTGCTTGTAAATTTTGGAATTCATTTATTAAGTTCATTCGAGTTAGGTATGCTATAGAAGCCTGGTTAGCATATGCTTGTTTTTACTTGGATTCTCGTAGCTTAGTGGTTATCTGACATTTTACTCTTTGGAATAGATGGTATAGCTCCGTTTTTGTTTATTTACCGCATCTAGGTATGAGTGATTCATTGGATAAGTTAGTGTGATAGATGATCCCACCGCAAGCCCGTTTTGAATGCCACCAAGAAGCATACCACACCGCACGCATCATTTATCCCGCTGTGTCAAGTCAAACTTCATCCTGTCATAGCTGAAATGAGGAAATTTAAAACGAGAAAAAAACACTCTTTTAACAAGTAAGGAAAAATTCATTTTTGCTATGGTTGATTTGTGGCAACTAACGGTGGAAAATGCTCTACGCCTTTTACGAGATCAACTGACCACCGCAGCTATCGTATTCTCCCCTCTCCTCCTCTTTAAATAATTTGTGGAATCAGGCTGTGGAACGGCATGTGCAACAGAAAGACGCATTTACACTTTGCGCCAACGCAGTGTCGAATGCTGGCTAGTAGTGTACAAGTCTACAAGACTCACTTTATCCTTCTTTAGTGGTGTCGTGCCCAAGTACTTCTGAGGCAATTTTATGTGTAGGAAGTGGGCAGATCTCAGCATCTCTTGGTTGGCCTTTTACGAGGGGAGCAGATAAAATTTTTATTTCATCGTATATACACACGCACAGAGAGCAGGAAGGAGGTGACTTATACGACTGAGGTAGTGCGTGACTTATAACAATGAAGTGGGCGATGAGTGGGCACCTAGCCTTTAACCAAGGGTACAAACGTTGGCGTTCAACACCTAATAGTCAATTGTCACTGCAAATCGCCCACTCACTCATTGGTTGACATGACTTCCTCCACCTAGCTAGTGACAACAGAGAAATAGCATGTCAACTATGTCCCCCTTTTGGTCCCACTTGACAAGCGATTTAGGCGACAGGGTCTTTAGCACGAGTGTCAATCGTCGCCGATGCGAATGAGCTAGAAGGCGGTACAGCACATGCGTACGTGACTGGGGCTTGTTTACCGAAGACATAAGGTGATTTCAAGCCCTTCTATTTACAGTACTTAATCAGTCCTGATGGAAATATCAACTAAATAGCGGGAAAACAGAATGCGAAGGAAGTGATCGACACCTACTAACTTTTCTTTCATAAATTCCCAAACAACTGATTGAGCTTCATTCTCTACCTTTAAATGTCGTGCGCAAATCGATGGCAGAGGTCTCTGCGACCTTTACAAGAGCATGCTCCACCAAGGTGTGGTGATGGCCTTTGTGTTTACTATGTCAAGTCCATGTGACATCAAGCGGAAGTACAATGATGCCCAACAGCTTTCGCTTCTGACACATACCAGTAACTAGCCTTTCCTAGAGACGATAACTTTTTGACGTATTTGGTACTGGGAGCTACTGACCATCCCCGCCTCTTCTTCTTCTTCTTCTTCTTCTTCTTCTTCCTCTTCCATCAACTCCCCGCCCGCCCAGATGCGATGGTTTGATCCGAATGGATTATATCACTCTAAAAGCAAAATAAACATTTCTAGAAGTAATTAACTTCTATGAAGGAAGCTGTGGAGGAATATCTTCTTTTTCCAATCTTTGGATAAGTTGAAAGCGCGATGAAACAATGAGACAACACATTTTTTACTTCACTCTCATATCCTGATCATATTTCCTCCTTGCAATTAATACAACATAATATTTCCTGCGCCACTAAAAGTAATCAACCCATTTCCAAAATAATTAATTATAACAAGGAGGAAGTTGCTTGAGAGCGTAAAAAGTCGTCACCAGCACCTGCCCCCCCCCCTCTTCTCCCCTCCTGCAACTCATTGACGGTGTACTTACTGCCTTCACGTCAAATTTGTTGATTTCACCTTTACATCACGTAGTAGTTAGACACGAAATCCCAGAAGAAATGGCATCTTTTAAAAAAAACGAAAATTTTGACTAAACCCGCTTCTTAAATCGCAGCGTGGCCCTTTCAGCGTTCGGTGTTAATCATAGCCCCCCCACCGATTATCGATCGGCGCCCTGATAGGTGTATCAGTGGCAATAGGAATTCGCAACACGCGCCCAAATTGTATGCAATGATAAATGACCCTGTAAAATGCTAATTCTTTAATAACTATAAGTATACAAAAAGCTAAACCTTTTAAGTATTGTGGGTCTCTAAATTTAGCTCTACTTTTAGAATTGCACACTGATGATAGATGCGAACTTTTAATTGCTTGGAGCCTTTATTTCCTTGGACACTAAAGCTTGAGTTTCGTTTTTAGTTTGACATTAAAGGTCATTTATTAGCTTAATAAAAACGTTCAATAAATCCCCCCATTAAAATTTTAAGTTAAGTTAAACGAACTTTCGTATTATTGTTGTTTAACTACCTTAATGAATTGAGTTAAAAGCTACACCCAATTCTCTCTTAAATATACCCCTCCACTTCCAGTAATTGTATTTGAAGCACCGCATTCCTTGAAGAATCTGCATATTAGGACGCCAAAAATAGCGCAATTATCAAGTATCCAACAGTCAGGCCGTTGTATTATGCTCTCTTGTTAAAAATTAGTCAATTGGAATCACTTGAACACTTTTTACAATCCCAAGGTAGGAGGATTGATATAACGAGAGGCTTGGGGCGAGGGGATTAGCCAACTGCCCTAGGTGGGATCGGCACTAACAGTTCCTGCGCTGTTAACCAACCCGGATTTGGACATCTTCATCAAACGCTCTCCCATCACAGTGTTTCGGTTCCGCCTTTTAGCAATAAGCCCACTGAACTACCAAAATACCTACTGTTAACATTATAAAGGCGAAGAGTTACTTAAGGAGTGATCATAACACAGAACAAGTAAACTCTGCAAAAAGGACTGTCGAAAATTATTGAAAATTAAATGCACACTCTTTCCTTCACCTCTCTTTTTGCAGCTATGGCCACAACAAATCACGTTTCGTAGAATAGGAGACACCTCGACCTCGGAAAGCACAAATAGGAAGAAAGGATCCCCGGTGGATTCAGAGCCAGAGAAGCCCTCCTCCTTTCTAGTTGAATTTGAAGGTCACCCTTGGGACTCCTACAAGGAGTACTCTGATCTGACGCCCTACCTCATGTTGGCACTTCTCGATGTGTTAAACTGCGCTGGATTTGCTTTTGAGTGTAGAGCTAACATTCGCGGGCTGTTGGACACGCTCTTCTTCATCAAGCCTGAAACTCCCACCACCGCCACGAAGAATACTGCCCGCATTTGCTTCTCTCTGTGTCACCAAAACACCTTCCGTGTGTATGGTGGAACCGCCGCCTTTTCTACTTGGATGTCTCAATTGCTCCAACAGTTGTGGATTTCCGGTGTGGCTAGTGAAAAACAAATCTCTTTTGTTCAGCCTGACCATCAACATGAAGAGAAGGGTGAGCCCACGGAGAGTGGAGATGAACTACACTTCACTGAGGTGAAACTCAATGGTACACCATTTTGCATTCCCGAATGGAATAAGGACAATCTTCTAGCGGCACAATACATGATAGGACGATTAATTGGAGTGCTCTCCCTCATAGGCTGGCAATTGACGGCTTTTTTGAACATCTACAGCAGCCCGTATGACAAGGGATTACTAGTGTTTGAAAAAGAACTTGTAAGTTGTAGCATTAAAGATCAGTAATCATTTTCTTAAGGAAAATTAACATTTCTAGAAAAAAATGGGGTCTACCTAAATCTGAAGCGGTACCTACTTAAAACCTTTTTCAGTAGCTAAAAAATAAAAACATCTAATTACTTCTGTTTGATGTATTCATACCACCTGTTGTATTTGGAGCATACTTTTAAAGGTATAAAACGCATTGCCTAGCCATTATAAAGTACATCATAAAACTTCTTTACATAAGTAGTATCTACATATACCAAACGGTTCACATTGAATTGATATTTGTGAGGTTAATAAATCAGCAAAAAATGACTTTAAGGAATGAAGAGGCGTTCCTTAAAATACCTTATAGATGATTCAGAGGCCGGATTAACTTCTTACAAAGACTGTCTTCTGTGAAAGTAGCAGTAGTGGTGGTTGTTGTGGCGACGGTATTGGCACATTCACTATCAAATCTGTCACAAACGTGTTTGATGGTATCTAATCTGGACGATAATTAAAGCCACAACGCCGGTCGTCACAGGTAGCAGAATCGCAAGAGCTCGGATTGGTTTGATCGCCTCAGGCTCTAGTCTCGTAAGTACCTGAAACAGCCTCCTGCTCACCGAGTTTGATCACTTTAAATTCCCCGCGGGTTTTAAGCACGACTTTAAACAATTCTCATGGGCAGATTGTCTTTTTTACTTGTACTTGTTGCTTTTTTGTAATTTATTGCCCGTAATGTAAACAAATTCCGCATTTTTACGGTCCATTAGACTTTTGCGGTGTAATATTCTTTAAAGTAATCCTCTGTAGAGGAACGGTTTATTGCCTGCGTAGAGGTAGGGATAGGGGGCTAGAAGACTGTAGGCATCACCTACAGGGTCACTTTGGAGGACAGAATCACATGGTACACAGAGGTTGTAAAGGTCGTGTAGTTAAATATGCATAAAATAACGGTCAGGTCATAGCCTAACCTCTTCTTTCTCCTTTTTTTCGCCTTCTTTGGAACGTCTTCTCTTACATTCGTCCTGGATATTGCCGAGCCTCACTGTAATGAAGAGGCACCCACAGACACACAGAAGGGGAGGGAGAAATTGACAAATTACTGATTGAAATTACTTTGGACGTCACGTCCTCTGCATGCTGGAAACTTACCAGCGAATAATTTACTTAGAGGACGGTCCTAGTCTCTAGGTTCAGCGCTTCTAGGCGATAGATTAACCTTAAAATTGCAGAGTATCGTGTTCTCAGGGTGCCTTATAAACAATGTGCCAGCTGCATTATACGTCCCACCCTTACCACCTTCTTCGTCCTCCCCTTCTCCTTGGACGTGGAAGATCAGTCGGCATAGGGTTATGCGAGAGACCGGTGTTTTCCTTACCTCGGAGCTCAATAGCATCTCCGCCTCTTGTCGTTTAACGAACCATTCGCAATATTTCTCTGTGCACCTCTTTTGTAACGAGCCAATGGTGATAGAGCGTTCCCTTAGCTGACCTAGGGTCAGTCACCGCTCTCAATAAAGTGCCTCGAATAGAAAGAAATTCACCAAAAAGCGTCTCATGGTCTAATCACTAAAAATGATGATCTGAGGAGTAAGAAGCTTGCACCGCACAAGAGAACTTTGCCCCTTTCAAAGCAGAAGGACTGATAAAAATTGTCGGCCAGAGATGATACACTCTTGAAAGTGTAGAAACTGGTGTCAAACCGAGCTTTCTCAACCTTTAGGCTTCTCTTTACTAACACGTATATTTGTTTTATCCTCACGGAATACGTTTCATGACATTCCTGAACCCACATTTTCAGGACAACTGGTGCTTCCAGTCGAGGGTCTTGGTAGGTAGGAATGACGTTGATTCCATTCTCCCCTCTCATGGTGGGTCCAGTTCAGTTGTCTTATTCTCTCCTCTTTACCTCTACTTCCACCTCATCTGTGTGTACAGAAATCTCGGAACTCATTCTTTCCAAATGAACGTGTAAAAATCTAGCTATGGAAGAGGTGTTTAAGTGAGTTTTCGAAGGTCACTGTTTCCACCCACAGTATAATTGGTCCCACAAGGAGATTAATGGAAATGTAATGAATGGGTGTTCAAACCACATCAAATTCCATGCTCAAGAGTGTGGCTGATGGTGATTGAGACTAAGCACCAAAACTGCCAACACTGTCGTGTCTGTCATGGCTTTGAGCAGATGAGATTGTCAACGTTGTATTGAGCTGGAAAAGTGCGGTGCACTGAGACTTCTTGACCAGTGTAGCAGTATGTGAAAAACGAGAAATGTTGGTCGCCCATGCATCCTGTATCCATCGATCTATTTATCCATTCATTCTTTCACACCACATTCATTTCTCCAGCCATCCTGTATCGGTTCATCTGCCCATCCATCCATCCATCCATCCATCCATCCATCCATCCATCCATCCATCCATCCATCCATCCATCCATCCATCCATCCATCCATCCATCCATCCATCCATCCATCCATCCATCCATCCATCCATCCATCCATCCATCCACCCATCCACCCATCCATTCATCCATCCATCCATCCATCCATCCATCCACCCATCCACCCATCCATTCATCCATCCATCCATTCATTCATCCATCCATCCATTCATTCATCCACCCATCCAATCATCCATCCAGTATCCATCCGTCCATCCATCCATCCATCCATCCATCCACCCATCCACCCATCCACCCATCCATCCATCCATCCATTCATCCATCCATCCATCCATCCATCCATCCACCCATCCATCCATCCATTCATCTATCCATCCATCCATCCACCCATCCACCCATCCATTCATCCATCCATCCATCCATCCACCCATCCATCCATCCACCCATCCACCCATCCATCCATCCATCCATCCATCCATCCATCCATCCATCCATCCATCCATCCATCCATCCATCCATCCATCCATCCATCCATCCATCCATCCATCCATCCATCCATCCATCCACCCATCCATCCATCCATCCATCCATCCATCCACCCATCCATCAATCTACCTAGCATTCATTCATTTATCCTGTAGCCATCCCATGCCCATCCTTTCAACCCATATCCATTCATCAATCTCGTATTCAAGCTTGCATTGCTCCCTAATGGAAACATTTGCCTGCCTGCAATTAGAATGATAAATAACCTATCGCTAATTGCTATCTACAGACAGTCCAAACACGTCCAGCTCTGTGGTTCTAAGACGCAAACCATCTTATCCTCATGAAAATACGCCCTCTCTATCTCTCTCTCTCTATCGGTTTTGACGTATATGGTAGCTGATAGAAACGCTTTATTTTGGTGAAAAACTCGGATGTGTTCGGACACTTACTGGAATACAGAACCTCAAGTGTGGATCTCACATTCCATTTTTTCCCCTCCTCATGTGTCTCTAAGTAACCCTCAACTGGCCTCGATGGTCAACCTTTGGCAATTGCATAACTACATCCGAAATGAACTTGGAGAGTCAAGAAGTGAAGGTGAAGCCTGGGTTAGGATCATGAATGGTTATTTTCAACGTCTTTTTGGTTTCTAGCCCCCTAGACACAAACACCGTCCAGGAAGCCTTTCGACTTCCTGCAATACTAAAATCCAGTTGTCCACAAGAAATTGGCCGTCGTGAGCCAGCGGAACCCTAACCTCCCACTCAAAGTGCAAGAAAGAGGCACCAATTTATTTACTTCTCCCCTTTACTGTCTACCCTCCTTCCCTTTCTTTCCTCTACTTTTTGGCTGCCTCACTTCACTAATGCATAGCGGCAATAAATTAGCCACGCGATCTTTTATCCTAGGCGAAGGAGGCGATTCAACTCCTCCTCTTTCATATCTTTTATTTCCATTCTGAAAAAAACTTATTTTTTAAGTAATTTACACATTTTTGAACTAAGTAAACAGCTCACGCGATTGCCGCCTGTTCCTTTTCATCCTCCTCCCCACCGCCACCTCCTCTTCCACCGTTCCAAATAAATATGTGGAACGCGAATTTATTGCTACACTTTCACCCCCAATGAAGGACGGATTCGACAGTAAAAAAAACGCTACATAATTTCCAGAACTATAAATAAATCTGACGGAATATTTTCTAAATTAAGCACCTTCCGCCCGCCACTTAAGTTGTTTTAGCACACATCCAAGTGGAAGGGCGATTTGTCGGGCAAAATACCAAACCATTTTGATTTTCCCGCCCAGAAAAATTGTCTTTATGCACAAAACAAACCGCATTCAACTGACCAGCCGGTTGGCTGCGGGTTTATCAATTTTAGACAAACACATTTAAAAAGGAAACTTTTCCCGCCAGTTGATTTTTTTAATGCACCGAATTAGTCGAGAGCAAAAAAGCCAAATCGCCCTATGAAACAAGATTTTCTACCAAATAACTTGTTACAATGCCTGAACTTACTTGGATGGGAAAATTTCTTAATGAAAGAATTCTACCGCAGAGGAGGTAAAGAAAACGCCACATAGATCACATGCGTGGCTAATTAGCCACGATGTTCGACCTGAGGTCAACGTGGACTTAGAAAACAAAAGGAAAATTATTCAAATCTTTCTTTTTTCCTTAATTTTTGTTTTTTTCCAGGATACAAATGAAGAGGAAAAACTGTTAGACTTGGAGATGATCGAACTGCGAGATAGGAGGGACAATGACAGTGCAGAAGAAGTAAAATTGTTTGACCTCCTGTTGCCCCTGTGTTTCACCTCCTACGACATTGATCGACTCTGTATGATGGGTGGATCACGACAATTCCTCGAGATCTTTAATAATCACTTCCTTCGACTCTTTGATACGGCCACATCCACTTACAATTTACTCACTCCTAAACGACACCAAAAAGTGAACGTTGAGGGCAGGAGTGAGGAGACGGTGTTGCCCTTTAATGAGACCGCAGCCTCGGATAGGTGGATAGTCTCAAGAATGCCATATCAACCGGAATTGTTACAAAAAGTGTTTCTCAGTGCTGGTCACACCTTTCTGTGTCTCGTCTCGCCTTTCGATGATCACTTAGCCCTCACCGCAGTGGCGGAGCTCGATCCAATCAACTACCTGGAGTATGTGACCAATTATCAGATGTGGGCCGCCAATAGTTGTTGGCCTCCAAAAATGTTCCACAAGACAAACATGCGAGCTAAAAGATTCTTCCATTGGAGTCAAATTCCTCTAGCAGTGCTGTGCTGGATGAATGAGTTCATCAACTCGGCTGCCTCCTGTGAGACTATCGAAGTGGCCGATCAAGAGAAGCCAAGTGATCAAGATGACATTGTTGAGGTGGCTCCCACCCCCGATCCAATGCCACAAGTACCTCAGGTAAAGCAGTCCTACCGAAACGCTCTTATCACCTGTTTGGACTGTGCCTCCACAGTGAGAAATGCTCCACCTGTGTGGATTTACCTCATAAGGGAGAATAAACAACACCTTATTGTGGAGAATAAGGAAGTATCTCTCACGCAATAAAACCAATGCCTGCTCTTTCCTATTTGTAAAAAAAAAAAAAGAAGGAGGGCGGGAAAAGGGTGTGTTAGAAAATTGAAGATTGGGGTTCTGTTGTTCTCCCTTTCGTCCTCACCTCCTTGTCATTTTGGTGTACATTTATAGGCCATGGGAGTTGTTGCATCTACATGTCAACTTTGTAATTCTCCTATCCAGTATAAAATGCGTACTTTCTGTGGTCGTTCTGTTTCCTTTCCCCTAAACCCTTCAGTACAAAAGACAGATTGTTGGAGCAGCAGTGTGACGGGTCTTGTCATCCCGACAGTAGTGTTTTAGGTGCGTCGCCTGAATTGACAAGCGGAGGGGGCTAGAAACATGGGAGCCTTTCAAACTGAAACTTTAGCCACTTCAGCATTGACATTTGTTCATGCTAACGGAAAAAAAAACAAGGACAGATTGTCTGACAGTCTTTTAGGTGGAAAAAATATTTAAAGTGTTTGATGGGTGAAAAATGGGCATCCACCCAGCCCCTTGATCTGGGTCGAGGGGCGAGGGACATGGGATTCTTCCACATTCGGGAAGAAAACATTAAGTTACTAAATAAACTTAAGCTTATTGCCCATTGAAAACTTCTCGCTGGAGGAATTATTAATACCATGTGTAGAACTGCGCAGAACATTTTAGACGAGATACTGGAGCTTTTATAAGAAAAAAACTCTAATAGCCTACGCTCTAACTTCTATTTGCCTTCAAAGCATTCAAGTTTCCCCCTGCATGTGGTTGGCATTGCTGCAGAAAGTTGTTATTCACTTGGAGCATGCATAAACAAAGGAATTAGGAGCGTGCGATGTAATCCTTTGAGTGTGGTGGTATTTCTTCACACTCGGACTCTATAATCCACTCTCTTTCCCAAAAACAATTGCTCAGAAGCCTTCTTGTGGGTTAGTTTTGGGACGGTAAGAGAAGGGAGACGTTGGGTTGCATATTGTCTTCACACCGAATTATCGGGTTTGGCTGTCATGGAGACTTTTGAGAAGCGCGTCTGTTTACAGCAAAGAGGGCTTAGCTTTTAGCTGGTGAACATTAGGCAGTGAACTATTCAGCCTTATGCTCACTTCCGCTCACAATAGGGGAGGAAGCAAGTGAAAGCGAAGGCGAATCCTCGTGAGGAGGATTTGGAGCACGGCTTTAAAGAGTAGAGTTGGTGGTGGAAGAATTGTTTACAATAAAGCAACCGGTGGTGGGTTTTTCCCAAATAAAAATTGTTGTGGCACAAAAGTAAAAATAAAGTAATTTTCAAAGCAAGACAGTTGGTCAGGTCGTCAACCGGGCAGACGAGCGGCTAGTCATCGCAAAATAAAGGAAGACGCGTTTTGTACTGTCCGTGTTTGTGTACAAGACAAAATGCAAAATATCAAAGTTAGCGCAGGTAGATGCGCATTGTAATCATATTGTGCCTTAGTGAGTGTGAAGAGGAATACCTTTATTCACGAAGTAGCACCACTGTCCGTTGTTGAAGACGTAGTATATCTACAGGCAGAGACGCAGGAACACTTTTCCATCATCCACGGCAAATGGCTAATGATATTACTCCATGGTCATCTTGGATGAACAGGACAGGAAGGGAATGCGCATCTTTATGAATAGGGTTTGGGTGTCACTACGAATCTGCCGCATTATTGCCCGGTAAATGAAGAAATTTAATGCTTCTAGACAAATGCCGAAAGCAAATACTCAAGTATCATAAAGCCATTCTGCTCGCAACGTACTGTATTTAGGGTATTTAAAATTCAAATATTTTTTATAGCTCTAACAATTAAAACACGATCATAATGGGACAAATTAGCGAACATATTTCCTTAATATTATGAAGGAGGTTTGGTTTCACTGAAGGTGCGTCTAAGTACTTTTCAGTTTCACCCTGTGTACTACGATTTTGTTTAAGTTCATCAAAGTGAAGGCATTGTTTGCTACGGCATAAATAACCAGGATTTAACGCACACGACCTCGAGTGGCTGGAACTGACGCAAAGGTCCATTTCTTCCAGGAGAAAGTGGGGCCTTACCTTGCCTTTAACTTGGCCAAGTAAAATAGCACTCAAAAATAGCATCAGAGAGTAGAAAACCCTGCTTAGTTAACTGCGTATGTTTAAGAAATTTGTGAAACCCCAGTCGAGGTTTGCCGCACAAACGTGTCAATTTTAAGTAGGCTCGAGCCTAACAGCAACGGTGCTCGTTAGTTTAGTCTGATGCCTGCCGCCTCTAACAACTCACCAAAGTCTACACCGCTTCTATTTTAGCAATAATACTTATTTATTTGGGAAGTGACTTGAAGGATTTGCGGCGGTCTTATTCTGACTCGACTGTTTACGAATTGCGAGTTTTCCTATCTGCGCAGTCTCAAGTCTTATTCCATTGTTACAACCCAGCGATCAAGCTTTTTCTGTCAACGGCCCACTTGCATCTGTCACAAATGTTTTTCTAACCAAAGTTGCATCCAATCGCACACATATAAATCGACCTTGGGAACGTTACAAATAGCTGGGATTTAGGTAAACCTCTTTGTCACAAAAAACATAAAAGGGTGAGAAATGAGAACAATTTGACGCAAACCCGAAATCCTCGCACAGCGTAACATTTCCACTGTCAATGTCTACACCAGCCCTAAGTATAAGGCTGTGGATAACTATTTTGTTAAGGAGGGAAAGGGGTTTTAAAAAGTTTCTTACATGTCTCTATTGTTTATTAGTGAGTATCCTCCTAAAATTCAGCGTTTTCATTGGGCCAGTAGTTTAAAAAAGGGGACAAGGAACACGGTTAAGGGTGTTGGCGAAGAGGAAGAGGGCGGTAGAACTCGATCTTACACCCAAGGCTCTAGAAATTCTCATAAGTAAAAAACGTACCTTTCAAACAGGGACTTCATGGATTGATGAATGGGTGAGAAATAAAGAGAAGAAGCGCGGCAGCTCCTAACACTCCTCTACGTTATGAGTATTCCCCATTACCACCCTTTAACTTCCAAATGAAAATTGGTTTATCATCCTTCGTACCTTCTCGGCCAGTCATTCATCTCGTCCTCCTACCCGTCTGTGAAATTGAGTAGCGGCGCTCGCTATAGTTTGTAACGAACGGGAACGACTCAGAACAACATCCGCGCCAACTTCTATTATGAATAATAGGGGAGATACGACACTCTTCGCTAGATATACAAACATGAACTTTCCCTAGAAACCGCAATTTGATGTGCATAACAAGATGGCAGGTTTCGGCAACAGTAACAAACCCGCTTGACCAGCCTTCTGATCTAGCTGAGAGGCCGACCACAGTTACGGTCATGGATCAGAGCAAAGGTTACCTTAAATAGCCTAAGATCTAGGGGTACATCTTCACCTCGATCAAGCTTGCTTACAACTGACACCCATAAAGAGCACTGTGAGGGGATGACGAGGCAAATAAACACGATCTAGGAACATCCACTTTCATGCGGACTACACGAAAAGCAGATGGCTGATTTAAGGGTACAGGTAAGGCAATCCCGCCATAAACGGAGAGGGAGCACGCAACGAATGACAAGTCAAGGATAAGTCAATCAAGGATAAATAAGCAACATGGGACAGCTGAAAGCCTTCCAGATATGAATCAAGTAGCACTGTGCAGCTGAGTGATTTGACAATCCATCACTACCAGTCGATTTGTCCCATTTTCTTACCTGGTTAAGTTGTGCGACAAATGAGTGAAAATTATGCAGCCCATCTGCCTTCCTCTACCGTCCTTCCCTCCTCTTCCTCCCATAAACGTTTGGGGCGTTTCCAGACCCCTATTATAAAAAACAATCGCTTAGGTGTGGCCCTAATTACCTCTAGCAGCATTCACTAACTTGATACTGCATAATACAGTTGAATATTTAATGCTTTCATTTTTTCAACTTTAATTATTCCTTTTAGTAATATTAGCAGGTTATCAAGTGGACAACCTCCACCTTCCCTCTGAAATAGAATCCCCTTTCATTGGAAAAAAAAACCATTGAGGACAATGTGGCATCTGTGATGATATCTTTCATGAAGAAGACGGAGACGATCGAAGCTTTTGCCCGTAGAGACAAAAAAATTGTGAAAAGTAAGAAATTAGCAACAAATTCACCTTTTTCGCCTACAATTAATTAAACAAAACAAAAACTGACTTTTGAGTGGTAAACTTCATATACTACTAATTAGTAGTATTTTTGGAGCAGGAATTGCCATTGGGAATAAAAGGCGAGTAACTCATTTAAAAGACCTAATTTATGCATGCAATGATTGTGCATAATTCAATCCGTTTGTGTCTACCCCCTCCACGTCGCCCTCCTCTCCGGCTATCCTTTCTTCCTTCCCTCCCCCCGTCGACATTGCAGTTGCTTTACATTCTGACCTCGCCCCAGCAAGAGTAAGACCAAAAGAAGGATGAAAAGGGGAGGGGGACGTGTAAGGATTTCCTAGACGGAATATTACATGTAGCATTGCTGCCTATAAATAGAAAGCATTAATTAACAAGTGGGATAGAGCGAGCAGATTTGGGGGCTAAAATCCTGCCTTAATTAATAACCGACCACCCATTCCTCTCCATGCAATTATTCATGGCAAGACGTTTACGGTGAGGCAGCTTTCTCCTCACCCTAAAATCAGTTGCCTGGTGTTTGTGTAGTTCACTGGTAGTGTAAACTTGCCTCGTTATCTCTTTTGGGTGCTTTCTAAGTGCTAAGCCATTAGAGGTGACCATAGCCCTGGACCAGGTCCTGACCTATAGCCATAACCCCGGCCTACCAATTAGCCAGGTAAGAATACTAGTCATGCAGGCCAGTTAGTGTAGATAAATTGGGACTTCCAAAACAAGGCCTTAATTTACAGGCAACCATGACGTTTGTGGACAGGAGTGAAACTTTCAAAGCTTTCAAAGCGGATAGCTACAGAACAGAAAGATTTTTCGTGCCGAGCACAGGAACACTCAACTGTTAATCCATACAAAGGCATCTGAGCAGTGTCATTATGGATTGACCCCAAGTGCAAGCGATGACAAAATGAAGTTGAAGCAGACCAACAGGCTTATACGGGCGGATTGCTTCGAAATAGGTCCACTACCAAGACACTCATCCTCCTTTCCTACTTTTACCAATTAAAGCGGAACACATCAGTTCTAAAAATTAACCTCCGAAAGCGAGCAAAATATCGTATACTCTTCAAATTTTATCTATCGCGTCTGCGCATAAATCGTAGAACGATACGATACAATACGACAAATTTCAAAAGCCTTTTACCCAATAGATTCAAGGTCTCGTGTTCCTTTAATATGAAATACAGGGCGAAAAGAGCGTCAAGCGAATACAAATAGTAGAAATGATCATGATGCCCACCAGGATGAAGGCTTTGTAGAAAACCGAAAAGCGCATCAATCGGCCAGAAGGTGATCCAGCAACGTTCAGTTTAGTCCATTGAGATGCGTGAGAGGGACTTTTAAAGTACATGCAATTGTTTATACAAGCGCATGAAGCGTAAGTGAATAAGCAGCGGTCTAAGGGCGTGGTACTCCCCCCACCCCCAAAACACCCTAACTCTTCAAGCATTGTATCCACAGCACTCGCGACCAGAAGTGACGTTAAATAGATCAACGGTAGGTGCATGCCATTTTGCGAATATGAAGAACTGAATTCCAAAACTGAGCAAGGTAATGTAAGGGCAACGAGTCAAGTAAACATTTGAGAAAGGTTTAGCAACATTGTAAAACTCACCCGAAAGAAAACTTGCACTCTGAGATTGGTGGGTAATGTAGCCCCACCTCGTCCTCCGTATCTCCTGACAATGCTTTTCCAGCAGCATGTCAGTATTCCTTGAGACACGCACTTGACAATCACATGGTCGCGAGTGTGACAAGCGGTCGGGAGACAAACATGTGGGCAGAAAGAAAGCGGGCTGCTTCGACAGCCAAGCGCATACAGACAGCACAATACCAGTAGGAAATTTCGCATTTCTTTAGAAAACGCTTTAGCAAGGATCCGAATGAACCTATACGACTAGTGCATCGGAAGAATAGCCAGAAACATAAACTTCTGTACCCTCATAGGAACAATCAGGCAAAAGGCTTTCTACTTATTTAAAAATAAGTAGAGATGTGAATCAACCCGGTGGAAATAAAACTAACGTCGGTATTCCATTGCCTCTTCTTCATGATAAATTAGGGTGGAAATGTACAGGTTACGCGGTTACAAAATAGGTTCCTCATTAAATGCAGAAATTACACCAGTAATCCTGCGGCACTAGGATGGCCCGTCAGCACTGGTGCCGGGTAGGGCCACGTCTTCCTGCAACCATCGACTCTCCAGCTCCTTCAACTCTCGCTGTCTCCTCTTAAATTTGGCTGAGTCTGCCGACACTACCATCTCCTGAATGTTCTGTAACTGCATATCAATTTTCAGCAGCTTTGCAGTGGGCGATAAAAAGTCAAATTCAGTGTCGCCTTCTGCAACCGTGTCGACAGTGCTGCCCACCTCTGAACATTCCATTGGCCAGCGTTCCAGCCATCGAGAGCCCTTCAATAAACTCGGCAAAGGGATGTAGGCCGATCTCGCAGCTTTCACGAGGTGGAAGCAAGGTAAGCGCCATTGGAGATTGAAAGAACAACAACACCTTCGTGTCGACAGATCGGCAAGGGTTTCTGAGGAAGTTTGCACAGTCTCGAGGTGAGTAAGAACTACCCCTGCCACTGGCTCTGAAAGAAGGCGAAGTAGGGATTGAATGTCATCGGGTTGACCAGGAAAATCACCCTTGCAGGTAAACTCGTAAGAGGGTTTGGCTGTAACCGCAAGTTCAAGTAACCGCTTCGCGCAGGAATCAAGCCCGCTGTGCATTTTGAGAGCCGATTCAAAGTGCTCCAAATCAGTCGAGTTACGACTTTCGATGCCGAAAGTTAATTGAGTGAGACGAAGATGTTCAGCCCACTGCTCGACACACGGTAACCATGTTTTGTTAACAGTGTCCCAAAATGTCGGTGAAGCATTAGCGATCTCTTGAAGGGATTCTAAATAAGCCTCACCATCTGGAGTCCTCATTGCGTCACAGAAGTGCTGAAGGAGGCTCTTCTTATCACAGTGTGTAAATGAGACGTCCTTGATATGCTCCCTTACGTCTTGGAGGACGCTGTCCTGATAAAAGAGTACTCGAGCTTGAGGTAGTTCCTGATGAACTTCATGACATTCAATGGAATTAATGTCCACAAAAATGGTCTCAATTTCCTCTACCCTCGACTGCATTAGGTGTCTGAAGGACTGTAACACGGAAGCGAAGGTGCCACAAACACCTTGATCCAGTACAAATGAGAACATCACAGTCCTACTGACAAGTTGACGATCTACGACGGAGAAATGATAGGCGGAAAAGGCGACCCCCGTGAGTTCACTTATCTGAACCACCTCAGGATATAAGCTAAAATTTTTCACCAAAAATGGGGCTGTAAATGATATCACACGATCCACACCATCCTCATCAGTTAGGATTTCCGCATAGCCCTCATTACCCAAGGACCTTAGTGTCAAACCAAGGAGACGTCGAGCACTTCTTTTGGGTTGTAGCTTTCGCTTCAAATTTCGAATATCCGCCGTTGTTAGATAAACATGAAATGCACCTAAGAAACGTCGAAAAAAAACATGCAAGCAATTACTTTGGATATATTCCTTTAGGGCGAATTCATGCTGATTTTCCCTGAGCATCTCCTTAATTGTAGCAAGCTGCTGAGAGTTAAGACGACGATTTCGGCGATAAACGTAGCCGCAGGAGCCAGAAACGGGATGGTTATGGCGCATGTCGAAACGAGAAATATGCAGTTGATTATTGCGGCAGGTAACAAATACCACTGACTTGCATCCAGTTCTGAACGATCTAGCGATGCAAATTAGTAGTCGTGGTAAAATATTAAAAAATCGGAAATACCTTCGGTCGGGTTTGGCAACATTACGATCCTTACAGTAACCATAGTGAAAACATTCGTAGGCAAACTTCTTGTAAACCACGTCCTGATGTTCCTGGTCGTCTTTGGGCCATGGACATGTATGTCTTTTCGCGTACATACACCCTGTTCTCTGAAAGGAAGACATCAAGAGGCAAAGCGACAACGCTTACCATCTGGAATTCCTCCATTTTATCTTCCAGCTCACTAAGTGAGGAAAACACCAAGGATGGGAAAAGTTGCATAAACTGCGTTGAGTAATCAGCAATGACAATATATGCTAAAAAATTGGATTAATGTGAGCACACATACGCTCAGGTTTTGGCTTGTCAAGTGCTCTTTTTACGATTGCATGATTATGCACCATATGATACTTTGAAACGTAGAGAAAACCGTTACGACAGCCTACAGTGAAAGAGGCTTCACAACCAGTTCCGGTTCTAAAAATAGGATAAAGCAAATTTAACCTACCTGGGCTTACTCTCCGAACAAACATACTGAAGAGACTTATAAACCAATGTGGAACGACGAGGGTGCTCAGTTGGATAAAGGAAAGTACGCTTGAAAATAAAGCGTAAGCCAGTCAACTAGAACAACGAAGACAGTTGTGGTGAAAAAGTTCGTATGTACCTCCTGGAATTCATTAATAGCTTTTTCAAAATCTAAGTAGTTTGAAAAGCCTCTGCCTGAAAATATCTCTGTGAATGTATCCGTATAATCCATTGGAAAATTAGAAATGCCTTCGCACCAAACCCAACAATTTGGCATAAAACCATAAAATCAAAAGCGGAGGGCGCGCTATAACGTATTAAAACAACGCAGTAAATTGTGCAACTTGACAAAAACGACAAAGGCATACCTTTTTGGAAAAAAACATACCTACACAGCGCTAAAATAGGTATTTTATAAACTATACTGCTGTGCTAATTTACCGACATGAAGGTGGGTAGTTCTGACAAATAAATAATGAGTCCTTATTTATTTACAAAAATTGAAACGCAACTAAAAAGCTACAGATAGTGTACCGTGTTAATTAGTTGCGTAAACATGTAAATTTTTTATTGCTTAAAAATTTGCTCTTTTTGAACTTTTATGAATAGTACTTAATTATCATAGGGCTTTTGTTTTAAATTATTGTGCCTAGCAATGCCTTTCAATCCAAAAAACTAATTCACTGGTTCAATGTTTATTGCTCAGCGCCCAAAGATATCCCCCAACACAAATGAATTCGTCGTTGCAGTACCTAGCTTATCGAGCCGCTAGTAGAGTTCACTTGGGTGGCCATTGTAGCGTCCCGAGACTTCCTTTAATTTAAAAGAAGGCATAGAATTGGGGCGTAATATATATTATGGAGACAGAAGGATTGGGTAGCTACTGACGGGGCCCAGATACCAGCCAACCTGCTGGCACAATATAGCCAACATGGTGACCGAAACCGGCAGTTAGAACAAACAAAGTACCACAGTCATTTTTCTAGTTATTGGCAGGCCATTAGGTTGTGCCAGCAGTTCTTGTCCCTCTGTTTCGAAAATATATGCATTCTGCCCTATTACTCTGCATTCTTTAAACCTAAAGGAAGTTTTGAGACCCTATACACGTAGCCTTTTAAAACTTTTTAAAAGACAAAAAAGTCAAATTATTTGGGTTAAATGCACGTATATTAGGCAAGCTGAAAAGGATTAGGGCTGCTTGCATGCCTTTGGAGTTAATCCATTCGGCACATGATATGTGGCCTCCCTAATACCCGTAATGGCGGCGGAGAGTGCCAAACACATGATGCAAAAATTAATAACATGCAATGATTAAAAAGATTTCCGCTCATATTAGGCCGAAATTTCAGGCATTTTGAAATTTCATCGGTTACTTCATTTTATTGAATACAAAGGATAAAGTACTTATTAGGCTAATTAACTTGATTAACATAAGGTAATTGTCTATCCTTCCTTTTACAAATATTATATATTTCAAAAGCGGCAGTGTTTAGGATACCCCTATTTTCCAGCTATACACTCTTAAATTTTTCTCCTGAGCGACAAAGCTAATGGAGCAGAAGTGCATATATTGTATTCCAAGACTTCCTTTAAGGTTAAAGAAAGCATAGTACTTAGGCAGAATGTTTTCGAGAAACTGACGTATTGGGGACTGCTGGCACGGTCCGGAGTCTGGCCAACCGGCTGGTAAAATATGGCCAACCAAACAAAAAGCGTTACAATGCACGCTACAAACGAAGTTATTTGGAAAAAAATGGCTTTAATACTAAACACTTGATTGTGCGTTTCGCCATCACCGTGTAAACAACCTCCTAGGGCCAGTTCAGAAATACCAATCATTGCTTTTCGATGAATGTACACACTCCGCCCCGTCATTATGTGTGCGTGCCATCAAAGAGATGTAACTGTATCACATAAATGGCTAAAAATGGCACTTGCCTTAACGAAAAATTCCATTGGTTCTTTATTTGCATCGAAATTGATACTACCAAACCTCCTCTAAGAAATATTTCCTAAGGGGGAATCTATTGCTTACGCTGATGCATCAATAATGTCATCTAGAGTAATCGTCCTTACTCGCATTGTAGCTGCTACGGTCTGCAATCAAAATATTGTTAATTGATGAGCGATATTCTGTTCCAAATTGTGCATACAACATTCAGCGAGCGATGGCATGCTTACCTGGAATGTGTGACACTTTGCCGTCGTCCATGTTATTTATTCATTGCAAAGTTTAATTAAGGCTAATAAAATACTTATTATTATTATTATTATTATTATTATTGACCTAGGTGTGAACGGTGCGCATTTCAGCCCCACTAGGGATTTTTTGTAACCCAGGTAATCCATCTTTACGTGTTTTTACTATGCAGTAACCATCGCTAGGGGAAATAAATTGCCATGTTTGCCTCTAATATTAAATTCACCTGTTGTGTACTTTAATTGCAGCAATTTAAGGCTCTTGTGGGATTCTAGTTAATCGCATTAAGTCTTGTTCCTCTGACAGATAGTAAATTGGTGTGTTTCGAACAGTTCAAGACAACAGGCATAATACTTCTTTTGGCAATCTTGATATTGTTTACCAGGACTCGGTCTTTATATTTTCCGTCCATTACATTGTATAATCTTTGTCCACGTGCTTCCTCTTAGTTCAATGTACTGTCATCAATTGTCTTATAGCTAGTTTATTTTAAATTCATTTCAAATTAATAGCTTTATGAGGGGTATTTTCGTGTCTTAATAGGTGCTTGAGACGCTTTTTAAGCGGATTTTTATCTGTCTATTAATAATTATTGGTGAAAAGTTGATTTGTGGATTCCTAGAATTAAAATGCTTCCAATGCACGGAGATGAATCGCCGCCTACGACAGTACAAAGGAGTAATTCAAGATCTAATATGGGACCTTCTGAACTATTCTCAGCCTTCTCTGCATCGGTGAGGGGTTTTTCTCTACAATGATCCTTACTTAGGTCTGGTCGGAAAGCAAAAAACGAGCTGAATCGGCCTACCAGAACTATGCCAGAATCGATTCCTTTCGTCCCTTTTTCGATGTTGAGCCAAAAGAAGTTCTGGGTCGAGTTTTTAAGTCCATCGATCCTCGCCCACCTTTCTCTCTTGCTTCTGGTCATGATCTTTATGGGCCCTTTATGGCCTGCTTAACGTTGATTGCAATTTTGCTCTTCGAAATGAAACTCTCCGATCACAAAGTGGTAGGCAGCCCCTCTTCGCTCTTACATTTTTTAGCAAGAAGGCACACTAATGGGGTCCGCATTCTTGACCTGTTTTGGTTATTGGCTGGCTTCCTCTGGTATCTTACTTGCCGCCTCCTACTTTGGCAAGTCCACAACTACCTTCACACAAATCCTCTCTTTTGTGGTACGTTTGTCTCCAAGGCATTGAATGTGTTTCTGTGCTGGTAGCTTAATTACCAGACCTACAGTAGCGAAAAAATATCATTTCTTATTGACAAGTTGGTCTCCACACAATCTTTCCCAGTTTGTTCCTGCTTATCTCTCGTTTCAGGGCTATGCGTTGTGTTCTACTTGCGTTATCCTCTTTGTCTGTGCGGCCACTCACAATGGAGCATCTGAGAAGTTGTTTTTCATACTTTGGGTCCTGGTCTGTGGCATTGCTGGAGCAAGGATTGTTAGTAAAAATCCGGTTCCTTTGGTTATTTTGCCGAACTTACTTCACCACCAACCCGTCGGCTTTTTGTCTAACTGTAGGCATTAATAATGTGGACGAACATCCCAGAAAGTGGCTGCCGGATTGCTGGTGCTGTGGCTGCGTTTGCACTGCATATGCTTTTTGTGCTTTACCTTCACTTCGCCTATCATACAATCGTTCAAGGTAAAATCTGGCATAATTTTTTCTAACGCCTATTTCTGCCGCTAGATATATCGAATGTCATCGGTAACGAAGGTAACAAACCAAGCCATGGGCAAGCATTTCCTTGACAATACTCGTTTTCTAGTACTAATGTCCAAAACCTTCTAGACATCATCGTGCCAATGGCAAAACACTAGAAAGGCTTAAACTGCTTGAATGTTTGGCTATATTTGCCGTATTTTCCGGCTTGTTTCCCTGCAGGAATAATAAAGCACTCTTTAGCCTCAAAATATGTTTTTTGAAGCAATTTTGGCCCCATATGCCTACACCGATGGTTGACGAAACCCATTGAAATACGATGCAATTTCCCTCATCAATTTATTTAATATGAATAGGAGTAAAAGAGGATTTGCTATTGTAAATACTGTCTATGATACCTTCGCCATATTTCTGGATCTGAACAGACGGTTAGACTTTAAACAATACTGCTACCTCTGACATGACTTTGCCGGGGTACCCTGCACCATAAAGTTCGTGGTTTACGAAGCAGTTTGAAAGACATTCCAGGCGTTCGGGTTCGAGGGCATCGAAGTTCTTGACTAAAAATGCCTTCCTCAGTCTCCACTCCGTTGGGTTTTCGTGGGGCCGCCGCATGCCGTTGATCGCAGCCGCCTGATCTGTCATCCCACAGGCGGGCTGTTGGTCTGTATGAAGTAGGCGCCTCCATATTGGGGGCGTATAAACGCAGGGTTTGTCATGTAAGGAAGCCTCCCTTTAGATTTAACATTATGCATTAGGTATTTTGTAAATCTTGTCATTTTTCGTCAAAGAAAATTTCAGACATTCTAGAAGCACCTTTATGGGACGCTTGGTTCGGGAACTACACAGAGTATAGTTTACGCATGTCTGAAAAACTTTAAATTTTGTAAGGCCTATTATGAAATTCACGTATTACGTTGAGACTGTTGTCGATGTTTTGCATCGGTAACGTTCTAACAGATTCTATAAATTATGTCCTCATTCATGAAAATCTTTTTCATCGGTGGGCGTATAACTTTCGAGGTAAACTACCTCCAATTAGGCGTGGAAATATTCATTCCAAGGCTTCTATAATTTCACCTTTTGAAATTACAAACAACCCACCCACCATTACAAACATTAGCATCCTTTTTTGTGTTATTTTGTACACTCTTTTTGGTTCACTTTTTTGAATTTATTTTTGTTAAATTGCCTTGAAACCTGAAATGCGAGCCTGCATCCTCAACAAGCCAGAATAATTTATTCCGAGCCTTCTGTGTTTCGGAGAATCCAGTAATTTCACGAATATATCCCTGGGTACTATTATCGGCTTCCTTCCCTACCAAACTAAAAGGCGTTTTCACTGACACCTTGGGCTATTATGCATGGCAATCAAGGGCAGGTATAGCATCAGAAGCCCTCTCACACAGAAGGTGGTCCCATTGCTTCGCATTCAATCCCGGCCCTGGCGTTAGTCACTCAGCCTCGATGCGCACTTGGCAGATGCGCCGCCACGCGTCTGCAGCGCCAGCCGTTCCATGCGTGCTGGTGCGCACGTGCCGCGACAGTAACGCTGCTGCAGCCAATCAGCGCGCAAAACTGCGCGCATGCTGCCAACGGCCGATCAGCGATCGATACATCCCCCACCTCCTACCGAGGCCACTCCCCGCATCCACTTCCGTATCGTGCCCTGGCGACTCGGGCAATAGACACACCGAGGATGCGATGATTGCCTTTAATCCCATCTTAATTGCGCCGAACGCCCCATCGCATTCAATAAGCACTTGGAAGGCGTCGGGGAAAAAGTTTTTAACGTCTTAGCACTAAAACCTAGCAAGCCACGGGAGTTCTGAAGCCCCAGTCACCAACCAGGATAGTTTCCGAGGGGAAAATCGTCCACAGATGTAGCCAATGAGAGTTCAGCTCGACAGTCATCAGAGGCATCGGATACCACGTTCTAAGTAACGCAATTGTTGAACCCGTTCCAGGGATACGACGTATACCCCACTACATGCCATGTAGGCGATTTCTGAAATGTTGAAATACCGCATCCCGCGTAAATTTACGTGCCATAACCTTGAGGCCAGCAGACGAGATTATGTAAAAGCCTGCCGAGTCACCGCAAACAAGCGCTAGGGCTTTCATCCGAAACGAGGTCACAACCAGCGTTCCAACAGCTAGAGAGAAGAGGCGTCGGCACCAGTCTTACTGCTTTGGCTTTCACAATCACAGCATCATACTAGGCAAACAAAACGGTCACAAAATTCTTAATTAGCAGCAACTTTATTTTCAACCCCTAAAACGAATGATCATCGAAGGAGTGTCAATAAACTAACTGTACATTGATGTATTGAGATTTTTCACACCGACCGATGAGGGAGTCAAAGAATTCAGAAGCTGCTCAACTCTGTTCACCAAAACGCTTCACACTAAAAACAAAGAGGCGAACGTTAGGCCGTCAGCCAACGAAGCTAACCCAGAAAACCGACATATCAGTTCGCAATAAGAGCTCACCATAGTTGTAAGTAAAATTGAGCACTCTGAATTTGATCAGGAGTGCCCGTTATGGTGATAATTCTATCTTCAACTCCAGGATCTTGAGAGCTGATTTTGATGTCGGCACCTGACTCCTTTCGAACTTGATTGATACGCGTACCGCCCCGACCCATGATAGCACCAATCATCTACGATAACCGAGACACGAGAATAGGATTTGTTAATGGAGACGAGAAATCCAAATAAAGTCAATTGACAAACTGACTTTGTTGCTGACCGAGACCTGAGTAGTGGTTGTAGGTGCAATGATGTTCATGCTGACAGTTCCAGGAAGCCTAGGAAAATGAACCCACCGAGCATAAACAAGATCTAACCAATAGAGCAAAATAATGGGGCGCTCGCACCAGGGGTGAAAGAGC
Organism: Taenia multiceps; assembly: GCA_001923025.3. Taxonomy (NCBI): domain Eukaryota; kingdom Metazoa; phylum Platyhelminthes; class Cestoda; order Cyclophyllidea; family Taeniidae; genus Taenia; species Taenia multiceps. Next base: position 67,152,000 of record CM010311.1, on the reverse strand, counting down.
AAGAAGGAAGAGAAAATGCTAAACACGGATAACCCACCCGCGCATCATCCCAGCAGCCATCATCGCAGCCGCGGTAGCTGCATCACCTGCAGGACCCGATGTAGGGCCCCCAGGATGGTTCTGGCCCCCGGTAGCGGCCAACATCGCCGCGGCAGATGCGGGCGGAATGCCTGAAGCGAGAGCCTGACTCACAACAGCCGCCTGCGTGACACTGCGTGGAGTGGCTCCGCCTCCACTAAACAAACTGGCAGCTAACATTGAACTCTGAAAACAAGAAAGCTAATTGTCACTTAAAGAGACGACAAAACATAAACTAAAGGAGATTTGAGAAGCGCACCTGTGGGTAGCTATTATTCGCAAAGTTGCTGCGACGTGTTCCGTAGCTGCTCCCGGAAGAGGGAATACCCATACCGCACCAACCACCGTACTGCATTGCCATCGCCTCGTTAAAGCTACGAGCATCGTAATTCTGCCGAGGCCCCTTGGCTGGAGCTCCCTCCAGCAGCTCGCAAATAGCTTGGAGGCAGCTAATGACGTGAGCCACACTGCCGACCAGCTGTACGATGCGGTCAGTTGAATCAGGACACAGCATTTGATATACCTTGAGTGTCTTTAAAATGGATTGCTAAAGAGGCGACTTATTCAGCACAGAAATGAACTTACCTCTCGCAGTTCTTTAATTTTCTGTCCACTTTTACCAATGATGCATCCGGCCTGACTTTGATGCACGAGGAGGCGCAAATCGACACAGTCTTCCTGAAGTGATATGGCTTGCTGGAACAGTTTATGTTATAGGTTAGCAAATTACCCGCTTGAGTGTATTGTGCATGATCTCAATGACGGAGTTCACGTCGCCGTCTAAAATAAGGATCCTAAAACACGGGTAATGAAGGTAGGCATTCGAGGATTACACGGCAAGCAGGAAATAAGGGAAAAGAAGGGGTCAAAAACTATACCTTTCGGGTCCGTTGCTATCGGGGATATTAATGGTGACAGAGTACTGTAGAGTACGCACCAACATGTAAACAAATCAGCCCATCGCAATTTTCAATGCGAGTGAAAAGGTGCGGGCAAGGGTAGACGGTATGGGACGGGTGACAGGGATTGTACCATTGGGAACGGGCATAGGTTCAGGGTCGGGGACAATGGGAGATAATATGAAATAAAAGAAATAGCCGCTAGGTTAGTTTGGGGACTAGTTGCGGTGGCAGATAACAGGATGTATTGTACATTGCCTCACCTCATCACGCAGCTTTTTGATGTTTTCTCCACGCTTGCCGATGATGAGACCCGCAGTCTAGATATAAGCACAAAACAACTCAAGTGCCTACCTTCGTGGAGATCAGAAATCGCAATTCCACATTAGGTCCCTCGCGCATAATCTTGGCTGGGGGCTCGTCCACTGTGGAAACATCGTTTAAGTAAATTAAATTATTACATTCAGACGGAGGTTCGGTCAGGAAATCAAGCTAAATAACGAATCAAAAATCAACGAGAAAGCCTCACCATATTAAGGCGGAGCACGACTTTAAACAACAGTAGGGGCAACCATTAGTGTTCAAATCAATCCGTTATGAAGGTAGATTTTTATTACTTAACTAACAGTGAAAGGAATAACTTACCAGTTAGTATTTAAAATTTACTATATGTAAAAAAAGTTGCGCGTTGAAATGCAAAGCAGAAATAAGGTCTATATGAAAATGACATAAAAATATCTGAAAAATATCGGTTGTAGTCGAGTACAAAGTCATCATATTGTTATAAATTTAATTGCTCTTAGGAACTCTATTTTGTGACATTTAATAATGAACCAGATAGTTGCTTCTGCCACGCACACACCTACAAATGCAGATTTTTAGTGTTAAAAAAAGAACAGCATGGGAAACCACCTTAATTTGTTAAAATAACAGCGACTCAATTTGGGTTTTAAATTGCGTTCTGCCTTAAATTTAACTTTTTCAATATTTGTTTTTTGTCTCATAGTGGTAAAAAGGTTTACAGTATTTTACTGGTTTGAATAGCATGCACAGCTATAGCTGAGGAATTGCACTAATTTCTATTTGTTTGACTTTCTCGAATTAATGTCTGTCCTTAGAATCTCAGGGTTAACACATTTTTGATTTGCTGCAGATGCTGCATATTTTGTCCTTCAATTCGCTGATACACGCTTTTTGAGATGGATGAATTCAACCGTCTTTATATTCTGGGAGAAAAAATTGGAGAGTAGGACTGCTGGCTATTTCTAAGCATTAATTTTAGTGGAAACTTTGCGGAAGTTAAAGTATGTGAGTGCAGAAAAACCGGTCAGAGATTTGCAGCAAAAATAATAAAAATGAAGCAGAAAACCGTTTTTGGTCATTATGATCCTAATTCACGTGGAATGACTCCAGAAGAAGTTGAACGTGAAGTTCAAGTTCTACGATCAATCGACCACCATACCATTGTTAAACTTCACGAGATATATGAACATGATGATTACTCAATAATACTTCTTGAATTGTAAGTTCAAAACATTTTTGCAGTTATACTAACCATTTAAACTACGTAGGGTTCATTCATGCTTGATACTGAAATGTTTTTTTATTGCATAGTACATGAAACGGGGCCACACTTTTGATCCTAAAATGTTACTCAAAAACGCTTTTCGTCGGTCACATCTGATGTTTTTTCTGTTTCGATTATTATTTTAGAGTTAGTGGTGGTGAGCTCTTTGATCGAGTTGCGGAATTTGAACGCTTGGAAGAGCAGGAGGCAGTCTTTTTCATCGCTCAGATTCTCCTTGGTGTCAACCATATGCATCAACTTGGCATCGTCCATTTAGACCTAAAGGTAGGTGTTAATAGTTGTCTCTAGTGTGTGAAACAACAACATTGATAGTAATCATAAAGTACAATATGCTTATCGTCTCTTCTCACCCCGCTTATCTGTAGTCAGAGTAGTCTTAGATTTTTTCCTTAAGCCAGCGGTTACTCCTACTTCCAAAGAACATTTCACTAAGTAAAACCCATTATCAGATTCAAAAATCAAGTTGTCGCCCATCATTGCATTATTCCATTACACAAAATTCATTCATCTATGCTCCCACACGTGTTCTTTGAAGAAGTACGATTCCCAAAAATTCTGCCCTTATCCACCTTCACTGTCCAATTTTCTTATTTGCGTCCTTAGTAGCCCTTCAAAATATGGCCGTCAATACTAAGAACGCAGTTGTTTTGAACACGCGGTGCCTAACTAATACCTTTACTGACTCACGGAATGGATGCTTAGAAATAATGTAGCATTTTCTGCTTTGGTGATTCTGCACTTCATCCAACGCATATGCGCAGTCTGTGCAATTCTAAAAGGATGACAGAGCAGCGCAAAAGTGATCCAGTAAACATGGGGTTCTGACTGTTTACACCATTAAGGCATCCTTTTTTTCCCACCATTACTCTAGTTAGTCACGCCTATTGACAAAGAAAAAAGAAATAGTAAAGGCGGAGCTAAAGATTGCGAAATTGTTTGGTTTTGTTTGACAATCAAAAAGACAGGCAGAAGTGTTGCTTAAGGTAAACCTTATAAGGTGCATAATTTCACCAACTGCAAGGACATTTACTACTTCTTTAGAGTAGTTAACCTCTAAGAATGTCGCAAAGTACATGAGGCACATCCTGTTGGGTTTTTGAGGGCACACTCGTAATGTTGATTTTGCTTTTTTGAAGTAAGAAAGTTAGAATGTAATAAATCATTAGGCGGGCGAATACTTCAGTGGCACGACAGTGACTTGTCATTTAATAAGCCTGACTGTGAGGCGTTGTTTCCCACCAGTGAACAGGGATAAAGGACAATCCATGTGCATTTCTACTAGTGGCCTGTTCGCATACTTTTTTTTAAAAAGAAGTGAAATTCCTTTTTCCTTCCCTCTAACACTTTTAGAAATGGTCTTGATCCCTTTCAATAGCTAATCGGAAAGAGTGAAGCTGAAAAACTAGCACAAATAAACACAAACAGGGCTGCATGATCTCATGACCCATTAGCTCATGGAAAAGAAAGTATCGCGCGTCCCACATACGTGACGCTGGCATCAAACATTGAAAATGCTTATGTGACAATACTTTTGCAAGCACTGGCAATAAAATTGTCTGAATGCTTAAGAGGAACAGGAGTGTGCCAAGAAAATGTCTTCTTTACCTTCTAGGTGCATAAATTATGCGCCTCAATTATTCTTTAGGCCAGCTGCATCGCCTTCGGGTATGAGGTATTGCCACCGCCTAAACAGCTAGAATGATTAATTAGTCCTTCAAATAGTTCGTGCCTGAAACGGAAAGTAAAATAAATCATGACTAAAAATAAGAATAAAAAGAATATAAAAGCGTGGATGGTGAGTTCGTAGGTAGGTTGCTTTGCAGCCGAATTGCCTAGTTTTCGGATTCTTAGAATGGCATAAAAAATGCACCAAAAATACGGGTGATTCATCGAAAAGCGTCAAAATTCAGTCCATGCCATGCGTGCACACTCGAACTGCCACCCTGGGTCGATCATCACCCTGGGTCTCTTCTGACACACCTCCATGCAATATTACAGGCTATAAATCCTCTTCCTCAATAGTTTTTTGAACAAATCATTTACTAATTATTGGTTTTCTAATTGCTTACCTTAGCTTTTTACATGATTTATTCATCAAAGCAGATTACATTACTCGCACAAATTGGCTAAACCTTCCATTTGCCTTAAATGATTTAAGTAGTATCCCCCTGATGATTTAATCAAGAGCCGTTTTGCTTTTTTACCTAACAATTCAGCCGGAGAATATAATGATAGAGGATATGGAGACAAAACGAATAAAAATAATTGATTTTGGACTTGCTCGACGGTTAAATCCCAATGAGGTTATTCAAGACATGGCTGGTACACCCGAATTTTGCGGTAAGTTGCACGATGCTTCTGGTTTTTCACTTCTTTTTTTTGCTCTCACCCATGAAACAAATTGGGAAAGAATAACAAACACCAAAGACGAAGCAGTCAAGTCAGACAAATAACATTTTTCAGAAGTGTTGATGCAATTTAACCCCAAATTCCTGTAAAGTGATCCTTCTCTTTATTAAAGAAAAAGAGAAAAAGGAAGAATTCCAAATACCACAAGTACTGCACTATTTTATGGTGTTTTTAGCACTTTGTGCACTTTAATTGCACATCTTTGGCAATAAGACACACCATCAGCTGATTTGACATTTTTTGACGTGAAAATGACAGCCCTAAAAATGTCACTTTTGCGTATATCTTGCATATAAGCATTAATTCCAGCTCCCATATTGCTACAGGCTTCAAAGTAAATAAAAGGACACTATTTGTTTGATCATGACGATACTACTTAAATAACAACTGGCAATAGGTAGTAGCATGCGTAAAGTCTATTAACTATGGTAAATGTTGGATCTTATGACCTGGCAACTCATTCATGGGAGGACGGAATGAAATGATCGAAATGCTAATGTGATGCACTAACGAGCGGTTCTCCCTCCGTCTTCCTTCCACCTCCTTACCCCATGACTTTAAGAGAGGGGGAGAACTTGAAATGCCAGCCGCCTAGTGGTATAAATTTTGCATAAATTATGCACCCAAAATGTGACATAATACCCTAGGTATTGAAAGACCACGTGTGCACACGCTGAGGCCAACTATGCCAAGGTCAAGAGTTTCCGAAATTGGCCGCCTTTCCGCCGCAGTTGTTGCAAGACTGTGAAACAGAGACAATGCCCAGCGAGGCGATTTATTCCACGCATTGAAAGGCTTACCGATTGTTCAAGTAGATGTGATTTACAGGAATCACTGCTATGTGGTGATATAGTCAAAAAGTAACGATACCAAAGTGGAAACCTAGTCTCGTATCTGTTTTAGAGGGTCCTACTCCATCCACTTTATTGCTAAAAGAATCATCAAGACGGGAAAGATGCATCGTTTTAAAGAGAGTGATGTACCCCATAGATTTCACATTCCAGTTGCTAATTGTGGGGACATTTGCCCAACATGGTCAAATCGCCCCTCCTTGTGGATGGGAAAGGGACATTCAGATCTAATCTCGCCCCTCCGTCATGACCGTGGAAGCCAATTTTGAACAGTCCTTCCCTGTCCTGTCCGGACGACGCCATTTCGAGGTCATTGATCATGTCGCGATCAGTGCGTGCGAGGCTAAAGATATGATCACGGTGTCAACTCGAGCACGTGGACCTTTTCCAAACCCTGTTGACCACTGCTGTAATACGATTTGTTTCATTTATCGTAAATAGCAGTAAAATTGAAAAAAAAGTGCCTGTATAATAGAGTGCGATCCAAAAAGCCACAGGCGCCGAGGTGATATTACTTGTCAACAGGATAATAAAGCAAATCGTATTAGGGAGGATCATTTACTGCACTTAGGGTTGTTACCAAAATGATTACACGTACACAAGCATCGGTGGTAAACTGTAGGCACCTACTTTGTTTTGGTAGTTACACCTAAGCTCTGTAGGAAGTGGATGGGGGGAAAAAACTTCGTGCCAAACTGTACTAACAGTTGGGGATTTGGAAATGAGTTTGGCCTTGCAGAAGATGCCGCATTTGGTAACGGGAGCTGGCAGCTTTTCAACACGATGCAGCAATTAAGTCCCATCGATGGTGCCGCACGATTAGAAACAGGCTGGTAAAGTGTTAAAAAGAGTGGCGGTCTTATTACACGCAGAAAAAATAAGACTTTGCAGGAGCAAAATACAAAACACACAGAAGTGGTCGTCGCAGTTCTTTCTAAGTTAAGCCGCAGGTATAGCGGAACTCGTGAGATGGGTGACAGAGCTCGACAAATCTTAGCATGCTAAGTCGATAAACGCTAAAAAAAACTACTCCAAATTCATCAAAGTCTTTGATTGGATTCACAAAAATCCAATCCATGCACAAATCGCACTTGATTGGCTGGCTTAATAATTGAGCCTCGAAATTCGATAAATTCCAAGTACCGGAGTGACTAAATCGATTTTTGTGGCTTCTATCTGCTAAATTGTTATTCGCTTAGTTACTGGAATTTATATTTCAGTAATCCCATTCAAATTTTATTAATTTCTATTTGTTTGGGACCTCAGATGATAAAATGTAATTTTTGGGTAAGCAGCTGGGGAATTAAATGTTAAGCCAGAAATGGATGTAGACAGAGCCAGGCCTTCCTCTTTCCTCTCAAAGACAAAACTATTTTGTAGACGTGATTCTATAATGCCAGTAATCACAAGGCGAAACAGAATCTAGGAAAAATAGCTGGCCTTATAAATTATCATAACATAGATTAGATAATTGCAGACAACAATTTGCCCTTCATATCATTCTGAAGGAAAAAAGTTTGTAAATTGCTTGAATAGAGTAAAATCACCTTTTGCTTTTATTTTTTTCTCCTCGCCATTAGGATTAGCAAACAATGGAGTGATATTTGCTCTACAATGGCCTTAGTAATGGAATCATTCGCATTCTTTATAGATTTAGCTATTGGGAAAACTATGAAAGGGCTTTTAAAATTTTTGCTCCATGACCATCATGACAGGATTTTCGGTTTATTTTTTACCTAGTGATTGACATTTATGAAAGATCTAGCTCAAATGCAGTGTTAAGCTACTACCAATGAATTTGTCTTTCATTTTGTTTTTTTAGCACCAGAAATTGTTAACTTCGATCCCATCACCTTCGCTACTGACATGTGGGCGATTGGCGTGATGACATACATTCTGTAAGTCCAGTTATTTAAAAACCTTAGGGAAGCTATTTTCTGGTGCTGGGCAACGCGCCACATCCACCTCCATTTTGCATCCACTCAGCCCTTGGGGAGTGTCATCATAAGAGAGCGAAATGCCTCCAGCTTGACTAATTATCATGTCTGATTCTTAAAAAATCTGTTTTAAGGGTTCTTAGGACTTTTCGTTTACGCACCGTACGGGGAGGTCTGGGAAATTACCAGGCAAGAACGTGCTTGGTCGAAGTAGATGGCGGTAGGAAAACGAAGAGTTAACTTAATAGTTCAAGCAAAAAACTGTTTTTTAGGGCTGATTAAGTCATAGTAATTGATTAATCAACAGTGTCTTCAACCGTCGTCACATATGCGTGACATTATTTCACGTGCTTATATTAACTACTGATCGTGCAAATTCTACCGTTTTGCTAAGGTGAAAACAGGTTCTCTTCACATGAACGGGGAAAAGTGCAAGAGAATTTATCTACTCCACTTACATGCCTCTTTTGATGGCACTGGTAATGTTTTGGGGTAGGAAAGTGGAAGGAACTTGTCAGATTGTCAGAGAGATGAAGGCGTTTTCCTGCCCTTGCAATCCAAATATTGTTAGCTAAACTGCCGACTAGAGCAGGAACGGCAATGGTAACCTGTTTACTGATTACCACTGACTGTTCACAGCGCCTAATGGGAGATTCAGATCCACCTTTTCGAACATGTGAAAGCCAAGTAGGCTGAAACTGGTCTTTGTGATGTAGGATAATGTTCAGGACTCTAGATGCCCAGACATCCTCAGAGAGCCAAACCTCACACCACCAGGGGCAGTTCGAGCAGTCTGATGGGCAGCCGACTAACCAAATCGCCACCACGATGTCTCCGATAAATCAGAGCATTTTCAAGCTGCGCCTAGGAGGGACGAAGTTGCTCTGGCATAGAAAACATTCAAATCTCAAGGTTTCTTTGGCCCCTTCTGATGCTACTTTCCCCGTCTTTAATGCCTAAATTGGAATTGAGAGTGCGGAATGGACAGTGTTTGCCTTGATGACAAACGGATTTGCATTTGCGACAGACAGTGAGGCCTGTTGATAATCATTTGGCACGTAGCCCTGCAAAATACCAGTCTACAGTGCTAGCAGGGAAGAGGAAGTAAATTCGTGACCTCGGAATCGGTTTTTTGTTTATCGAAAGTCCAGCCTGTTTCAGACAGGCTGGCTTGCCGCGAGGTGGACTAATTGGCCTGAAACACCACAACCAAGGCGAGTGTGTCTGCCTAGGTAGACGAATGTTGGTCGAGAAAAAAATGAGATATTTAACCTAGGCATTGATCCCGCATGCAATTCGTGGTGCTGCTTAGCTCTCCTCCTCCTCCTCCTCCTCCTCCTTCTCATCCTTTTAGCTGTCCATCTCAGTGCTCTTTCTCAGAGTGCCCCCTGATTTAGTTGTCATGGGCACCCCTATTGTGGATTTGACTGGTATATATAACTTTCCCAATTTTTTGGTAATCAAATCGCATCAGGAGTCAATTCTTTTTGGAACGCAATGCTAAGTCCTGACTCGCCTTACCTACATGCAACACAAGGACAGGTGGAATGGTTTGAAAAAAAAGGAGACGAAGTTCTCCCTGGGTCCACCTCCCTACTACCCGATAGACAGAATGCAAAATTGGACGATTGAAGTATTATACACAACCATGCCATATATGGCAGATTCCCTCCTTCCGTGAGAATGAATTCTGTACAGAGACTGAAACACTGGGGTATCGCTCCGACCGAACGCTCTAGCTATAACACTACAGCAATGGCAAAAGAATCCGCACACTTAAAACTGCGATTAAAACAAACCCCAATTTCTCTCTATTCATAGGCTCAGCGGTATCTCGCCATTCGCTGGTGATACCCAAGTAGAAACATTCCAGAATATTCTCGAATGTTCTGTCACTTTTGATCGCGACGAATTCCTCGATGTCTCCATGGAGGCGCGTGATTTTATTACTCGACTCCTACGAAAGAATCCACGGTGAGTCAAACTGAGAAAGAAGGAAAGTGGGTAAGGAAAACTACCAATTTCATCATTTTATTCCCACACCTTTCCATCATTTTTCTAGCGGGTGGGAGGTATTCATCGGACAGGGATAACTATGCACATTTTGCACATTTTGACGCCCCCCTTCCAATTGTTTACTTGAAAAATTCTGTAAACACCGAGCATCTTCCTCCATTCAAAGATTGTGTTAGCCGTTTGATGGTTTGTATTGTAGACACCAGGAATACTTTTCATCTCTTTTTTGTTCTCTTTTCTAGAAAAAGAGACACTGCCTCAGAGTGCCTTCGCCATCCGTGGGTTGCGGTAAGATTTTGATCTACGCTTGTGTTTCTGGTCAAACACTTAGACCGCTTCCTGTCTGCGTTGCATGCATCGCCATGGACGGTCGGTTAAAGTTTGGGGTTTGGAGGAAAGGGGGATGCCATCAGGACACGATAGCACTTTTACCACATCTACCCAACCTTAGCTAACCCATCCAGGTGGGTTAAAACAATAAGGAAATGTAGCAGGGAACAGAACAAATAATACCACGTTGTCATTGCATGACGCTTATATATAAAACAGTAGTATCTAACCTCCAAGTCATTAAATCGAAGTAAACTACAAACCACATAAGAATTTTTTGGTCACCCAACAGACTAATTTATGTGGCTGTTTTTTTTTGGGGGGAGGGGGGAAGTGGACAGGGGAGTGAGGTGGGTCGTGAAATAAATTAACCAATCAGAGAAGGATATACGCAACTTGAACTAACCAATCAGATTACCGCCCTAAAACAACAATTGGTGTAAATAATTTTCATAAATGAAGGGGAATTTTTTAAGAGTAAGTAACGTAAAGTTTCATTTTCTTATCTACTCCGCAACCCAAAGATCTGAATCCAGATCCGGTAAGAAACTTCCAACATGAAATGATTAAGCTTTTGTCTAGTCTCTCCGGCAATTTTCACACGAAATTCTTCCAAACAGCTGCTTCAATTTATTATTGAGGCATTCCACAACATCTTTCGAAAAACGGAAAAGAATAAGAAAAGGAAAGAAATTTTTTAGTGTTAGACAGTTGTTTCATGTGAAAGGCATTGTGACTTAGACGAAATAAGCCAGGTGTTCTGCTTCGACAAGAGATTATGTGTCCAAATCATCAGGCAAAGTGATTTTTGCTACATAAACTACCGTCAGAGGCTTCCAGATAAATCAGTGCTCCGCAAGAATATTAGACTAGACATACGAGATTAGATAAGATAGCCTTGAAAAGCTCCCTCCTCATTCATTTCTGCCAAAGTGGCGCCCCTTCAAGTTCGCCATCGGCTAGTAGGGTCTGGATGCAATAAGTCACATATGACGAAGTAATGTCGTGGGAAGGCAGCACTAAAATTGAGTTGCCCGCGTATTTAAACAGCAGATTTTAAACAAGTGGTCCTTCAACATAGCATCAGAGTATCGCCTAGCATCTTGGCAAAGCGATTCCCCAGCTTAAGAAGCGAAATTCGCAAGGTGATCCAACCACTGCATTGTATCATGGTGCTTTGGTGTCAAGGTCGGCAAATTTGACCTTGCCATTTCCACTAAATCGTCAAGAATTTCGCAAGGACTTTAACAGATTAATTCATTAGGCATAGCGCATAGGTCAGGTTGAATTGGAACCGTGACACCTCGAAACAGGGTCAAATGGGCAGTCCTCGCCTCGCTTTATCAAATCAGGTTGACCTGATTGTGTCCTTTCAAGGGGAAATGGGAAAATGGTGTCAGGCGCCAAGAGTGCTAAGTCATTCGTGCAAAAAGTAGTGATTACATAGCTATGACATTTCTTTGTAGGCTGTCATAAGGCAACTTACTGGCGAACCGGAGATAATACAAAAAATCGACCTCAACGGTGTTGGCGCCTTGAAAACCTCCCAGTCGGCATTGGTGAATGGATCAAATCGAGTAAGTGAACTAAGAGGAGTAGAATGCAAAGCAAGCAGGTTTACCTCCAACCGAAACCCCTAAGCATTCCAAAACAGAATGAAGATGAGGGAAAAGAAATAAACAATTCCTTTTCTTCATAATTCACTTTCACTTGGTTCGTAGTCCAGGTTCTGGAATGCAGCTGGGTCGCATGGAAAGAAGTTCTGCAATTGGGACACTTTAGAGCTGTCGGCATCACTAATTCGCCTCTTGGTGTGTGGCATTGCCCAGCGCGCACCAACTTCCCCAAATCATAAATGCTCGTGAATGGATGTGCGAACATGCACCACTGCCCGCATTCCCATGGCAAAGTTTATCACTGATGCAATTTCAAGCGTCCAGTGTTCAGTGTTCACAGGAGCGACCACCAAGAGTGGGGGGAGGAGGGAGGCGATCATCATCCACCCGACTGCGGTGTCTTTGAAGAAACCTACAGCATTCAGTCACCCTATTTCTGCTCAGCCTCTCATTCTCTCACCATCATAGCCACGTAACTACAACCTTGAGAGGCTTTGCAGGTTGCACAGTAGTGGTCGTGGGTGTGGAATGGGCGTAACAATGGGTCGAGCCATGGAATGGTTCAAGATTGGCTGGTTCGCTTTGAACACTAAAGCACCTTTCGAATGAAAAACAAAATCTGCACTAATCTTAACGGCCCCTAACCCATCAACCAATAAATTAAGACTATGTGTCAATTTAAACAAACCTTGTTAACGATCTTAACTTGCATTTCTTTGTAGTTAGGAGACAATTCGTCGAATAAGTTGACACGAAAGCAAAAGTCGGTGGACGAGGCGATAGAGGCGGACAATTGCCGGGAGAGATGTCGTCACTCACAAGTCATTCAAAAGATTAACCTTAATGGAATTCTGACACCTGAAGCACACTCAACCTCGAATTCGTCAACTGTAAGTGACCTCCGCAACTTCGTATTTTGGATAACTTGGTGGGAAATTCCATTTACACTTTTGATATGGTAACTTGTTACTACGGCGCAGTTATTATGACACATTGATACAAAACGTGATGATATGATTCCGAAATTTTTTGTGTACTTGAGATTTAAAATGACCTTTTAGATATTCTGTAGGGATTCAAAGGAAAGAGCTCCCTTGATATTCAGAAGAAAACATTCATAACTTCTGAAGGGCTCACAACCACAGGTAATGGGGATAACAGGCGTTCAGGAAATAAAAATTTCCATCGAAAACTGAATTTCTCCTATAACTGACTGTCATTTTATGAACTGGAAATCAATAGCGAGGTAGGATCATCACTGGCAGGTCTACGCCCATATGCCAAGCATTTTTCACTACCCGAATGCCTTGCTACTGACAACTATTTAAGCGTCCTATGATATTTTAAAAGCGAAAAAAGACGTACACAGCTTCGACCCTACATCCTAGTTCACAAAATAGTTTATTAGTAAAGGATGCTTTAGTCTGACATCTAGATTGCACTAGTTTGGTGCTAGCATCATCATATGGAAGCATCCAAACCCCAAAGATCCGATTTAACTCTCACTTTCCATTAATAACTTGGTTACTACTTTGAATCTTCTTAGTCCTCTCCGAAATTGAAAGAGAAAACTCAAAAACGAAGCTCTAAAGCAAAGCCATCGGAGATTGAAAAGGAGGCTACAGGGGCGAAAGAAAGGACGTCCACGCGAGAGCCACAAATAATACAGAAGATCAACTTGAATGGTGTCCTTCCGTCGATGTCGTCTCAGAACACTTCTATTCAAGTAATTCTCAATTAATAATTTTAAGATTTATTCGAGACACTTCGAAATTTGCGATGACACCCTCTCTATTTTGCTAAGGTACCACAGAACTCAAGGTCAAATATACTCCACCTCATTGTATAGCACGTGCCTCCCGTCGTGCATCAGTTTCGTTCAATCCATTCCACATATTCTACATTACATCTGAATGTTAGATTGGCAGACCGACTGGCGAGCTGATTGACAAGCTATAGCGACACCTACTGATGCAACAGACTTCCTTCGTGTTCCACGAGGCGCCCTTTTCATTGGAGCCATGCAGCTCGAGGCAATGGATGTCACTTTCATTGGGTACCAAATGGTAAACTAGTGAGACAATCAGAGGATGAAGGGGATGTAGAACGTTTCAGCGACTCCATTATCCGTTTAATTGATGTATCACAGCCATGGTGATGATCGCTGCCAACCTTGGAAACTTCGGTGGTCATCACTGAGCTTCCTTTCCTCGCTCTACCCCACTTTAACCCTCCTCTTTACTCTTCTTCTTTGTCATCTTTAGGCGTTATAGACTTCCTTTTTTCCTCATTTATCTTTTGTTAGATGCATTCCGAAAGGACCAAACGAAAACCTGTCTCAACCGCTACTCCTATCGACACTCAAACAAGTCACGAATTGAGCGGTCAAGCCAATGGATTTTCTCGCAGTAAATAATTCGATTTTTATAAATACTTTTTTGTTTAAAAATATCTTTTTAGTGCTCTAAGCCAGGTTACTATGTGAGGATCAGAAATCGCAAAATGACGCTCGTCACACATACGTGACGCGCATGTTGCCAATGCTTTTTTGGTTTCCATGGCTATCTTTCGAGTCGTTTGATAATTATTTTACTTGATAGATACAACCGACAACCTTAGCATCGACTATTTGAGACAACTAGCTAGTCCAATTACATCGGTAGGATGTCACGCCTATGACATATTTGACAGATACTTAGGTGCCCTTTTCCTTCTTTGAACTTTTCTCCATTAAATCAAACATAGATCCCTTTAATCTCTTATCTTTGGCATATTTTTTGCTCTAGAGAAGAGCATTGAAAACCCCAAGCCACCCAAAGAAGTTGTCCACAAGCACAAGGTGGTACAAAACACCGAAAATACAACAAAGGAGGCCTCACGAACCCCTGTCAAACCGGAGAAGAGTCTAATTTCGCGATTGGCTGATCTACAAGTAAACGGTGAGTCGAGCAGTCGCAAATCCAGCTGTGACACCATCCTTGGCAGAGCCTCCAAATGGCTGGAAGCCACGAACAACGCCTTGGATAAGAAATTCCGTCCAGCTTCCAACGCTGCCACTACCAGTTCCTTCCATCGAGCACGCAATGCCTTTATCAGCAAAAATACCTTAGCTGAAAGGAAGTTGGTGTTTACACGTGTACGTCTAGCCGGGGATATGGACCAGGCGTTGCCCGGTTTCAGGTGGCGGGTACTACCTACCACAAACACTGCTTGTGAAGAAGGCGCTAAAGAGACTACTTAAATGCCTACTTATTACATTCATTTTAATTTTACCCAATTGTAAATATGAAAGCATGTACAATCCCTCTGTTCACCCTGAATACACACACATCTGACCGCCATATCATCTGTCTGTGTCATAACTGTCAGCTGTTCTGTCTTAGAAAGGAAAATAAACAACTTTTTATTAACGCCTTTAAAAGAAGTGAACTTGTACCGCCGCTTCGATGGCATACCTCTGATTCTGGCGATCGCGAAGATGTGACGGCCGTAACAGTGGCGACTCTACATGAGATGCAAAATGTACCTAATATTTACGCAGCCTGATATGTGAGGAATTAACCCAGAGTAAAGCACCTACTTCTGGATTTGCTAAAATTGACATGATGCAACCTTGATAGCGAAATCGAACCGCCGGCCATTTCAAAGGTCATTAAATTGGCCTCCTGAGGGCTTCTTTAAATGCTCAACAGGTGCCTTGTGATAGCTGAAGCAGGAGAGGTTGTCCCTGAAGGTATTATCGGAAATGGGACTCAGGAGGAGGTGGAGGAGAAAGGAGGAGGAGTGAGGTCCTGTCTCGATGCCCAGAAGTTGCCCCTTTGCTCACATAATTTCCACCTTTCTAGAAACTTTGACTCTTGCTGACCTCTCACAAATGGGCAATCAAAATAGGCTTACCCAGGTCTCCACCAATCAGGCAGCCATCGCATAATATCACTTCATAATTCCCTTCCTTCTCTTCTCCAACTTACTCAGATGGGTAAACAATAAAGCCTTCCAATGTTGAAGGCTCTGCTTCTCCTCTTATTGGCGGGTCGGACGGGGCTCATGCCACTTGCTGTTCTTTAAAAAAAGTACCTTTTGCATTGCCTGCCCTTCAATTTTTTTTTGTTTCAAAGGCTCACATTCTTTTTCAAGACTTGGAAAATAAAATTTCCTTTCAAAATTGTAAGATAGGACAGAGCCAAATATTTTTCTTTTAATTCACAAACTGTCTTTTCTACACCATATTCGATCACGTGATTGTCTGATGACCATGGCAAGAAAAGGAGGCGCTGCGAGAAATATTGCTAGTTGTGAATGCGACAGTTTTCTCATCGCGAGTTGTTCCACCGGTCAGAAATGAGTTTGAAAAGCACGAAATATTTCTTTGTTAAGATAATAAAATGTAAAAGAGTGCTAGGAATGCCTAGAATTTCATGGAATAATCATTTCTCCCTTCCCGTGATTAGTTACCCCAACATGTTCCGTCTGTATGATTGATATCAGGTACAGTTGTTCCTTACGTGCAGCAATACTCACCAACAAGGTCAAGGCCAATGTGATAGCATAAGTACGCGGAAATGAAACCACTAAATGTTGGGCGTCCACACACGCCCTGCTTCCCGTGCTTCCTCATACTGGTTGGTAAATTCTGATCTCTTTCGACAGTGGTCATGTCCACGATTAAAAACTCCAGTTCGAAGGCAAACAAAGTGTCAAGCTGTCACGAAATAAAAGAATATGGACCTTCAAAAGCGCCTATAACTTAGCTAATTTTGTCAAGTCATTAACCTTTCATTAACAAATATACAACACCTACTGATTTAATTTCAGTAAAAACATCGTCGCCTTTAGGATATTTCAAGTAGAATAAGAAATTAAACATCTAAAAATACTTAAGAACATTTATCCTTTACCTCTTTTCTTTACAATTGTTGCTTTACTAAAGTGTGTCAACTATTCGGCTGTGGGTTTTGCAACTAATCATCAGAGCCGTGTTGGTAGCTGGACTCATCGACTGCTTTTCAGCCGAAGAATGGGGCACAAGGGTAACTCAACCTTAAAATAATCGTCCCTCAAGTGCTTAGTCTGTTATCCTGACTCTTATTTTCACTTATCTAAACCTCTGCTACCGCGAGGTGGGAACTCTCCTGCCCCTAGACATCGCCCATTCCCCCTTGTATTCGCGTCTTCGATACACATTTCCACTTGCATTTTCCTTGTGAATTTGCTTGTTCCACTGTCAAGGAAAAGTGATAATTGTAAAATATTGTAACGCGAAAATTGTGAGGATAGGAATAAGGCAATACCTCCCTCTCGTCCTACGTAAAGTACAAATCCCTGCAAAGGTCAGGCTCGTGGTTGCACAAAGTGTGAAGACTTAAGTCTTGCACAACTACAAAAAAGACTTCTTTCTTACGAATTTCAATGTTATAACTACCCAGGAAGATAGAGTTCTATTCTGAAACACCTAGAGGTTGTGCGTAATAATCCAGAGTGGACAGATCTTAATTCAAGTCACGTAATTTACATCCGCTAGAATTTGTCCAGATGACGTAAAATTCATTTAAAACCACATATTTTACATATAGGTAATCAGTATATAAAAAGATTTCCAAGGAAACTAACTAATATTCAAAATAGCCTAACGATATATGCAAATGCATTAAGTTTACACTATGAAAACTAAGGCGTTGTCAAACAAATAATGACACTAAGACCGGCATTTGGTTGTCAAGAATCACCCACAAAAGGTGCTTTTGCGCAATAAATACACCGTCTTCACCCACAAAATGAACAGCAGATATGGGAGTGTGCGAGTGTGCAGTGCAGAAAAGCTCGTATCTTTAGTGAATTTTAGGGAGGTAGAGAGTAACGTGACGTAATACTTCCCGGGCGCTCCTATTATCCACAAAAATGCAACGAAGGAATGCACAAGGTCGCAGACAACGGCCACCGGGAGCTACGCAATCGAGGTGAGGGATAAACATTTGTGCGATTGAGGACTATGTTCACGATATTCATGGCGCCGACGCTTCCGCTTTCTGTGAATCTTTGTCCTCAAGGCAGACTGTCACGAGCCAATGAAGAAACTGTAGTTGACTAACAACTCGGTGCGACAAACTTTTCAGTAGTATTGTAACAGATTTTTAAATATTGTGCCTTCGACTAAACATGATGCGTTAGTAGGGAAGGTGTTTGAAAAAAATGCAAACATCTGAATTCTTCTTAGTTGTGGACCATAAATGCCCTCCAATTGCAGCATAATTCGTTCTAAAATCGTACAAAAAACCTCTAGTGTTTCCGTAAGATATAATACAAGTACAAACACAAGTTAGAAACTTGCTCTTCGCTTTGTGGCAGCAATTTTGCAAAAAAACCTTATCAAAACAAAACTTAAAGGCGTACATTTAATAACTTTTAAAACGTTCCGTCAGCGTTGTAGCAATTTAAGGTTTGTTTAAACAAGGTAGAGGAAACGTAAGGTCAGAAACATTGGCAATTTACTCAGTAAAACATCAAAGTAATGAATAATGTGTTGCATATTTTCTTAAACCTCCACCTCATGGTTTTAACTTTCATAAAATGTTCGTACTATGCTATCCGCATCAGTTTATTTTCCGGCTAATCCATACTACAAGATAATTGCAAATTAAAACTAGATGTTTTGCACAAGAATTTGCATCGACGTTGATAACTTGAATATTTCACAATAACACACACAAAAAATCAGTTCTAAGTCTTGACTGATTCCCAATATTTTGTTTATTTTATTTTAATTTGATAGATGATCATTAGACATCTGTAATACTTTGTTTGTTCGAACTACCGGTTTAGGTCACTTGGGTGGCCATCTTGTTCTAGCCGGTTGGTCGGCCTCCGGGCCGTGCCAACAGCCCCCAAGTCCTCTGTTCCCGGAATATATGTATTCTGCCCTAGTACTGCGCCTTCTTTTACCTTAAGGGGAGCCTCGGGACGCTACATTGGTGGCAGCGGAAAGCGGACCCGACTTTGATGGATTTTATCCTGCTCCATGCCGCTTCCGGCAAACGTCGGCGTTGTGAAAGAAGTACATGTGCTACGGAGGGGAGAACCTTTGGTATCTCGTAACAGAAGGGTCGAGATCGACGTTCATCTTCGACATTTCCCTCGCCCTCGTGTTCGACAGGAAAGCTATTAACAACTGAAGCGACACTAGCCGTGGACTCCAAGCCCAGAGGAGGGCCAAGAGGGGCGCATTTGCTGCACTGAGTGCTACGCGGAATGGATGGCACTACAGGAACACATGCGTTCGAACCTCGACGACTGGGACGGTTAGCTCGTGGGTGCTTCTCGCAGCGCAGCACTGATTACGTTGTGATGGCTGACACGGGAGGCGGACGAAGGGGAGCGTCGGGGACGACGCTCGAAAGAAGAGAGGGGCTGTGTAATACTTTGTTTGTTCGAACTACCGGTTTAGGTCACTTGGGTGGCCATCTTCTTCTAGCCGGTTGGTCGGCCTCCGGGCCGTGCCAACAGCCCCCAAGTCCTCTGTTCCCGGAATATATGTATTCTGCCCTAGTACTGTGCCTTCTTTTACCGTAAAGAGAGCCTCGGGACGCTACACATCACTTGACATTAAAATCACAAGACTAGCATGCACTAATGTAGTGATAGCATCATAGGGCAGGGAACTATTATGCTACCTGCAAGGCTTTGTCCACAGACAATTAATTTATTCCACACATCTTGACCTTTCCTTTTGGTGCGTTATCACTCTGAATCCGACCACCAACAAAGGATTGGGTTTGGCGTTTATCGGGCAGATAAAGCGTAAAAGAGCCCGACACTCTTCTGGGTTGGGAGGAAAGCCTTAAAGGCAAACAGAAAGGTTATTTTCGCAGAGTCAGTTTGTGTGCACGAAATCATCTGTCCACGTGCACACACACACACACACACACGAAGAAAAAGGGAGAAGGATATGCAGATACATGCTTTTTTCCTCGATTCTGGTCAAAGCAGGCTGTGCTAAGCGACATTATTTGATTGATATGGGATGAATGGTTTGACGGAAGTCCCCATTTAAGACAACTCCTCTCTGACACCTTATCTAGCAGAGCTGTGTAGGAGAACAGGAGCTTGCTTATGCATGTAGCTCACCTGAGTCCTCAGTAAGGGAGGGGGATAGTACGGGTAATAGTTGGTTTGTTTGGACTGCTAGTTTCGGTCACTTGGGTGGCCAACAGTCCCCAAATCCCTCTGTTTCCAGAATATATGCATTCTGCCCTAGCATTGTGCCTCCTTTTACCTTAAGGAAAGTCTCGGGACGCTGCAGTACGTTCGTACAAATACCCAGGCCATACACACATTATGGCATAGGAAGCATACCTGCTTGGTTTGCATGGTAAACAAACATAACCGCAGGTAGATCCAACTCCAGGGGCGTTGATTGCATAAAAAGACGTGCATATGAGGTCAGGCGAATTCAAAGGCGATAGCCTTATCCTCCTATGCGAACAAATTTGGTATCATATCAAAGATTAAAGATGGGAATATAAAAATTGACTGCAACTTAGCACTGGCAATGCTGTCACGACTAAAAATTCTCTTTATTGCATTTTTTGGTCTTTTATATTAATTTGCACATTATATTTTTGCAATATTGCCCCAGATAGTTCGTTGATTTATCCTAAAAAACAAGCGCAAATCCGGAAATTACAGTTTTTGAATACAACAAGGCCAATGCCAACATTTATTCGTTAGACTTGATCCCCTAACGGTAAAAAAACACGTGATGATATATGGCGCAAGGAAAATGAAGTAGAAGGTGGTGGTCTGCCCTCAAAACTGCTTGCTTGCATTTACGTGGTAGTGTCCACAATTCGCCTCGATTGAGAGGGAAGCAAACAAGCTGCCCCATCATCCAGGGTGGAGAGTACTGGACGGTACATATTCACGGCTGTTGAGAGGAGTAGGTGGATTCCCCGCCAATCATGGATGATTATAGCTCCTGCTAGCTGGCTCTCTTCTGCTAGGCCAACAATATCATGGAGATCTACAGGGGCGAGGGGTTTGGGAGGACACAACAAAACAACAGCACCTTTGGCAAAGCCCATCTCAGGGAATAGGGACATGGAACTTCGGTTCCATCGCTTCCTATTTAGAAGTCACTGTCTGTCCCGTGCATGTGTAGGTTGCAGATCCAGCAATTCACAAGGATATTCATATTTGGACAGCATTCTCCCATTAAGACGGAGGTTGGACATCAAGATACAGTTTAAAAGTAGATAAAATTTTCTTTCTAGCAGAGCAAACATGACTCGAAAATTTGTAAAAAGAATGTCATTCCTCTAATCCTGCTTGTCGAATACAGATAGTTTACAGGTTCGATATGATGGATGAGAGATGGTACCTAACCTAATCCTTTACATTACCCCCTTGAATGCATTGTAAGGTTTAAAAATAATGCCTACTCTTTCCAGGCATTCCCAGTAGCCAGTAGCGTGAACACACGGGTGGGTTGTAGGCTAAGAATTGCAACAAAGATGGGGGATAAAAATACGATTGTATTATTTTTTGATCTCGATTTTAGGCAAGCAATCAAAGCATCCATTCCAGCGTGCGGGTAGCCACTTAACTCGCGCAATTTAAGAGCACTAGCCTTGACACCTAGCGAGCCAACTACGTCCTGCTAGGGGAGAATCTTACATTGTAAAATGATCCCCAAATCGAATGGCAGGTTACCTTTTAAAATACTTTGCAGATAACACCCTGTATATTTACGGTTCCATATGGAGCAAAGAAGCCTCACTCGATAAAGGAGCTAGTTTTTGATGTCAAACAATCCAAGGAGCGGTTTTGTGTGTCAGTAAATATTAATATTAGCAATGAATTACCATAACTATTTATGTAAACGAATAGGCGGGTATAGGCAAGCATAATTTCAAAGCGCCTGCCGATACAACAAAAACCGAAAAGGTGAAAAACCGGTATCCCTATGACTAAGCTACTAATATCAAATAGCAATAAGTTCTTTGTTTAAAGTTAATTGGACAATCAAAAACAAACTTTCGATTTGCATCCTTTTAGTTTGTCTTTATTGAATTGTACATTTTAACTTGTGACCTTGCTTAAGAGCCCGTTATAAAGTAACCACCAATTTTCTTGTCAAAGGGAATTATGTAGTTTCCAAAAATACCACTTTCTTCGATTTGATTTCCTGCTATTGTTAGGTCTTTCAAAGCGCGTCTCTTTTGTTTAATAATATTCTATTTCAAAACCTAGCAGTTTTTCTTACCCATCTTTCGCATGCCAATGAACTTCGGTCATCTAACATCTTGTTGACACAAACGTGTGACATGCGTTCTTCTTTCGTGCCTAGTACTTACTAGTCGCACCAAATCATGTGCATTTCTTTCATGTCTGAACAAGAACGCACTTTAATGATCTTACTATTTTATAAAATCACGAAGGATTTCATTATTTTGTACTGCGTTTGATGGGATCAGAACGTTACCACAGCAGAACGATAAAGCATTTCCACTAAAGTAGATGGTTTGCTTTTGAGACCTTTATGCCATGTAGATGTATTTTTTCCTAGTCTCGTACTTTTCCGTCTTTCAATTGTCCCTAATCAAATTAACTCCACCTATAGTTCTACCTTCTAAATGTTCAATCATGTGAGGTCCTCAGTCTTTACAGATTGTACTTTTATTTAAAAATATAGCCCTGTTCTTCGTAATAATTCTTTCCTCCTACTAATATGGGTTATTACTGCTCTGGGAAAGACTTTAACCCAACAATTTTTCATAGATTTTATGGGTAGTCCTGACAGAGCTCCGCCAAACACGATCCAACTGGTCAATTTGGCTGCACTAGTGGGCGTCAAAGGATCGGTTTGGCTTTAAAAGTAGAGAATCATTAGTCAATCCTCCGACAAACGCAACTTGCTTGTACTTTTGGTTTGCCCTTCTTCCACTTTTTTATTGTAATAGCAGACATTAATTACCTCTGTCGCGAATGCGTGGGTGTCTTTCGTAATCCCTACAGGCTTATTAACTCGCTTTTGCCGTAAAAGCGCCTTCCAGCCATTTTTGATTGGCTAGATAGCCTTCAGATGGACTGCAGAGGGGGCGAAAAGGTGGAGGGAGCAGACGAGGGAGAAGCGGTAGGAGAAATTATGAGTGTTATGGCGACTACTTGGTTAGTTACTTGGCCGCATATATATGATGCAGGCTAGTGTGTATGTGTGTACACACATGCACGCATTGCACGCATACGGAATGGGAGGTAAGTTGGGCCAATAGGCACCCTCGACCAGTCCTCGTGGCCGTATAAATAGCACACTAGGTTGAAGTGTCAAACCACTGCCTAAACATGAATTACTACAGTCGGTGTGATTGGTTCTCCACCACCGATCATGTTCCCTACGCCTCACAACAATCACAGCATCAACTACACCAACCACAGTCGCAATTCTGGGCGCCGACTAGTTCTTCTCCAAGCTATCATTCCACTCTTGATAGCATCAGTGGAATTAACTTTGATGCTATCGATGAACGTGTCACTCCATCATTTACCAGTGCAAATGGTGGTAAACAAGGTCAGCTATTCTTTCTTTATTCTCTTGACCACATTCTATTAAAACTCAATGAGTTAAGTCTGGGAATTTGCTGTATAAACATGGGAAGTTAAAAGCAAATGTTATTTTTTCATTATTTTTTTCAGCTCATTGTGTAATGAAGTCATTTAGCTACATTTTCTCGCCCCAGTGACTTATAAATTTTCCTATTCCCATCCCCCTCCGTCTCACTCCATTCCATCCTCCGCTACTTTTTTTCTAGGCAAAATAAGGTAACGCAAGATTTGTCCTTTAGTATCAATTAATTTCCGCAAAGTTTGCCATATTTTCCACATTTATGGTGGTTTCGTAAGCGAAATCTTTAAGAATGCACTTTTATGGGGTGCAGGAATTTGTACGCTTCAATAAAACAGTTGTAACTACATGGCATGGCAGAAGACGGCAAGGCAAGCCAAAAAGACGAGTTTTAACCCTCTTTTCAATTTTATTTTATGCTTTTACGAGTTCTTAGCTTGTTAATTTCTTTCCAACACTACATTTTCCATTCAGAGGTTCGATATCTGCCAACAGTGCAACCGACCTACAGCTACCACAAAGACGAGGCTGTGATAAACGACGAGGCGGAGGAGGATGAGGGTGGTGAGGATTATGAAGGGGAGGAAGAGGAGGAGCATGAAAACGATGAAGAGGAGGAAGAGGAGGGCGAAACGACCCCTGAGCCGAAAGATGCCAATGCTGCAAGCGGTGGAGGTCCACTCCAACAACGCCGCAAATCCGCCCCTCCGCATACACCTCCTCGGTCATCTTCAAAGCGAAAACCCCGTATTCTCTTTTCTCAGACCCAAGTCTATGAATTGGAGAAGCGATTCAATCAACAACGCTATCTCTCAGCTCCAGATCGGGAGCAATTGGCACTACAATTGAAGATGTCTTCACAACAGGTTAGTGTGTGAGCCAAATGGCACTTTTTTGTAAAGGTTTTGTTTTAATGTGAGAATGATGCCGCCTACTAGCTATGAAAAAAGTGGGTATTTTTAGAGCTGTGAAAAAAAATACCAATCCAACCCGAAAGATGGAGTAACCGGTTCAAGTGTGGTGAAAATGGCCTCAAAAAAATACTGGGAGGTGGAAGGGGAGAGGGTTTCAAAGGTAATCAAACCTGTAGGAGGAAGGCAGTTAGCTTGTTGGTTAAATACACGACCTTTGCATTTATTTACACTCCATCTAGGCTCCTTCTTGCATTCTATTCTCGCCACGACCACGACGACCACCACCACCATCGCGCCACTACTCATACCTGGGAGTGTAAAGTTTACCGATTTATTTGCGAACAAATATTGCCGATTGCAGATCTATTTACTCTTTCAAATGGGTCGCCTGGTTGACTTTTGTTAAACACAAAATATTCCACCTCTCTGTCTACACGACTGTCTGTCTCTCTCTGTGTGTGTCTGCATGTATGTATGTATGTATGTGTGTGTGTGTGTGTGCGTGACTAGACTAGAAGTTTCCAACACTAGAGCAGAATGTCTCCAAAAAAAATTTGTTATTAAACCATAGAAATGTGGACAGTAGTCCTAGCATCACCCAAGTTCCATCCATGTCAGTGACATTTTTTCCCCCTTCCAGCTATTCACACTACCAGCCCACCTACCTGTCTGTCTATTTGTCCAACTGATTGACAGAATACGAGGGTGAAATCAGCCAATCTGGAAATTCGTGTGTGGTCTTGACTTGCATCAACAATTCATCCCTCCTCCTGTCAACCGATATGTCAATGGGATGCGCTTTCAAGGTGTCTAAATGATTAACAACTTTGACACATGCACAGGCGATAGCCAAATCCATCTTAGAGAGGGCTAAAGAGACGGATCTAGACGAAGGTTATCGAAATTAACCATGTGAGAGTAAGTGGCAATTCTCGACCCTGGGATGCAGCAGGTGGACAACCGCTTGACATGAGTTTATACCAGCATTACCGCATGAATAGTCACAAATGTAAACTTTTGGACAACCGCATGACTGCTCAGTTATACTGCGGCCAACTGGAGGATTAGACCGCGGTTATGAAGAGGGGTGGAGCTTTCAAAAGCTCCTCCGACAGGTGTGACCATTACATCGCCTCTCTACAATCCGTAGGGTATTCACATTTATTCTGCTTAGAAAGTACACGATTTTTATCAATGAAGGGAGAGAAACATCCCTCTACCATCAAATATGCCCTTTTTACGGCTTCCAGGTGGAACAATGCTGCTACTTCGGGGAGTTTATTTCAATCTGTTGGGGAGTGATGGAAGAGGGAGGATATCAGAACGCACTTTTAAATTCTCTACTACATGAGGTGTTGGGAAATAGAAAAAGACATCGAAACTTGTACTGCCCATGGATAATTTACTGACTACATTAATGACGTGGAATGTATGGCACTTCTTCCCTAGCTTCTAGGCCTCCTCTGCCGAACTCGCATCCCGTGATCATAGAGATGGAGGCAGCTTCAAGGCTCCCTTTGACATGATTAAATGTCAAAACTATGGCGTATTTTATTATTCTCCAGTAGTTGGACAGAGTGACATTAATTAGGTAGACGTTAAATGTTATCCAGACGTCTAATCGAGAAAACAACCCCAAAAAGGGGGGAAGAGGAAAGGAAATTTTTATTACCTACTATTAGGTCAGCCAGTAAGTGAATAGCTTTAGCCTTTTTCCTGCCCCATCCTCTTCTCCCTTCCCACTCCTCGCCTAGTTCCGCCTACATTTCCACCTTCTCATCTCATTCCTACCCTGTATTTTGGATAATGCATCAATCCCTCCTCTGCTTCTGCCTACATTGCGTGGACGTTTTATCTTTTCCTACCTTTTTTAAACAGGTAAAAATCTGGTTTCAAAATCGGCGCTACAAATTAAAGCGCCAACTTCAAGAAAAGGGTTTGGATCCCTCCATGATTCAACCATATTTGACGCCTCCACCGTACAGGGAGTTTGAGACTTCTCTGCGTGCCTCCGAGGAGGCCTATGAAGTTGATGCCTCCAAGAGTGCTACCAACACAGCCATTAGTGCAGCCACCGCCGAACAGCCTCAATGGCAACCCTATTCAACAATAAGTCCACGGCCTTGGTATCGCCTTTCAGAATCCAGATCGCCATGGCTCTCAGCAGGGTTTGATGCTGGTTCTACATGGTCCAGTTTAACCTATGGACGACCGCCTAGTCAACACCTTCAACCGGTGCGTCATCAGAATGGTACATTCTACGAACAGGAGACGGCCTCCTCCGCCACCAGTAGTGTCTCTCCTGGTCTCGTTACCAGTGGACTCGCCTGTCAGGAGGGCAGTTTGAGCTGTGAAGGTTGTGCGTAGTAAACGCTAATTGTGGACTGCCTGGAATTTTCCAGCGATACAAAACCACTAAAACCACCCTTTCACACACATCCATTGAGTGGTTTGAGATTTTTCTCAGAGTTATTCAAAATATACGACGATTGAGTACCTCTATTTGTCTTTTTTTTTTTCCTTTGAGATCCCTATGAAAAAAGATAAGTAATTTTATAGAACCCACGCTCATTAAAGTCGAAGGAGCATTAGAAGGGAAAACCAAAGCCTTGAAGTAACCTTAGGTCAAAGCAGGTAATATTCACGGCAGGGGATAGGCATGAGCTCCGCACTGACCAGGTTGATATCATCACAGGACTGACCCAGCAAGAAGAGAAAATAATTTATAGCCAGGTCAGTAGGCATGTTATACAGTGGTGCCGGGGCCTTTAATCTCGCCTACTCGCCCTCTCTCACTACCCCCATCTCGCTGGCTAACTATCGCCCTCTCTCTTGGCCGCTGTTTTTATTGGCGAAGCGTGGGGTGGGTGTAGAATTGGGTAATTGGAAGAACCAAGGGGGAGAGAGGGGGAGGAGAGAGAGGGTGCGATAAGGTCAGAGCTGGCGGCAACAGGGATGGAAACTTTATATCGTTTACGAGTACTTCCAGAACAGGTGTATGTATGTGTGTGTGTGTAGATGCGTGCCTGTGCACACGGGTACGAAAAGCCGTGATTTCTCCCCTTGTGTCGTCTCTACCATACCCATCATTAAAACATCCAAGTCGTCGGGTGGTGGGATTTAGTCTAACACATTCATCACCGTCACACATATGTGACACTGGGATTTTTGATCAGCCATTTTCATAGTAGGCAGTTTTTCAAGAACTTTGGGCTATTAAAAAATCTCACAATAATTCAAAACACCTTAAGCTAAAAAAGTAAATCTTCTACTCCTGCGCTGGCTTAAAAACCTGACAAAGTTAGGTGGGGAGTTTTCTTTTCCCCCTCGTTTCTCTCTGAAACGACTTAATGGTTAATTGGCGGCAGACTGGATGATGGAGCACAAAATGTTCACAGAAGATGGTTCTTTCGACACAACTAAGAAAGAGGCATAACATTGTCAATAGAACGCAATAAGGAGTGGTCAAATTACGACTTAATTGTCTTCGGGGAAGAGGCAAAAAGGTGGCGGTTTACCCCTTTTGCGTTTGTTACTCTCACCGTTGGCTTTGGTGTTCACACTGGAGCGTGGCTGTAAACAGCCATAAATTTACACCTGCGCAGTAATTAGGTTTCGTGAGAAATTTCCCCTTACTGGTCGGTTTTTCAAACAAAGAATAAAGAAACGCCTTTTCCTCATCCATATTGGGATTGCTTTTTTAAGGAAAAAGAAGTTTTTGAGATGCATAGGTGTATTGTGCGGATGTTGGGTCACCTTTCAAGGCTTTTTTCTTCTGCTTTCATATTGTGTATTATTCTCTTTCATTCATTTCAGGGACTAAATCGAAAGGTTGTACTGATTGGCGGTGGGCCCGACCAATCCCAGTGCGGCAGAGAAAAAACAATCATTTTTTGATCCAAATGTCCTCTTAATGTCTTTACTTTTCCTAAACCCTATAATTAGGCTACAATGCATTCAAACGAGTAGACTGCGACATGATTCACTCAAACTGATTTGTAAAAGTGATAAAAAATTCCTGTGTCACATATTTGTGACACCGAAGTTAGGTGAGAACATTGAGACATGAATGTGTTGATTGATTAAAAAGGATTAAAGAAATCACTTCATGCATGCATGATAAGTGATCGACATCTAACACTGAGATGACATGAATTGGGAACCCTTTGAAATTTCCACCGCACAAATTCATCTTATGGGCGTTGACGACAGCAACACTAGTCAATCAATAGCGACGCTTGGGGTCACATTTGATGTGCCATGTAAAATTTTTCGTGGGGTAGAATGTTTACCCGATTTATTTAGCAATTGCCACCTGTCTAGACGGTGTACCAGCCATTCTAGCCATCTGTGCAAAAACTGTTACTAAACGCTTTCAACTTCCTGACAGTCTTTAGGGAATCTGGCATCTCGATTCCATCCACCTTGTCAACTATCCATCCCGTATCCGCCACCACATCAATCCATTCATCCACCTATCAATCCTGCACCCATTCATCCATTCATCTGTCCTCTCAGCACCCTCCACTCCACATCCGCCCAATTCTCCTACCATTTATCCAGTACTCAACTATCACCCAACTATTAATCTCTTCTGGCACCATCTTATATGGATTCAGTCTGTATCCATCCAATCATCCATCCATTCTGTCTCCATCTTGCCTTCTTCCAACCTGCATCCATCCATCTATCCCCTTGAGTCCACATAACAATGCATTCAATCATTTAACCGTCCATCCTGCATCCATCTATCTATTCATTTAGCCGTCAAAATCATGTATCTATCCGTCCACCTAGTCATCCATATATCAAGCCCTTTTCTCCATCCAACCATCCGTTCAGCCATTCATTTTCAATACTAGAAGTAGCCTTCTCTCTCTCCACTCGAAAGCGGTAGAGGCTACTGAAGACGAATTTCTCGTGTAAATAATGACTACATACGATTTACCCGAGAATTACGCAATGCCAAAATCAAGCGAAAGGAAAAGACAAGATGAATCAGACAAGATGATAGTTGCACTATGTAATCACTTTCATAGAGCATTAAATTTAGCGCTTATCTCGTTTTAATTGATACTCTCGCAGTTTCATTCGAGCTTCCAGCTCCTGTTCCACTTCAGCCATGAAGCTCGATGCATCCGGTGGTTTGGCTTCACAGGAGTCCTCGGAAGGTACACTTCTACGGCGCCTGTTCAGTGGTTGGTCAAAGTAAACACCGATATCACTGTATGAACCGAAGGGTGTGCCACTGGGTGAGGGACACTCCTTCCAGAGGGCAAGGTTGAGTTTGGGTACTTGGGAGCAAGGAACTAGGTCTTTTCGACTCTTTGGTCTTAAGAAGGCATCTAGGGGTACTTCAGTGATGTTGTCACCGTTTTCACAGATGACTCGGGATAAATAACTACCCGCGTCACGAAGTTCTGCAAGCTGAGCAGTGGTAAAAAGACCCGGCGATTCATACCAAAGTCGATCTCCAGCCCGAAGTCGTTTGAACTGGTCAGCTATGATACAGGCAAATGTGGGACCCATTCTTGCGCCAGGTAAGACATCTTCCAAGACACCACCAACGAAGAGATCAATGTTTCCTGGATGACCGTAGACTGCACGCAATTCCTCCCTAGTAGCTGGATCACGAATTCTGTCGGCAAGATCATCAAAAGAATCTGGCGCTGCAGAGCTTCCAAAACCACAAATCGTGTAGGCGTAACTAGTGTAGTGCTGAAGACCATGGTCACGACCGCGTTGAATATTCAAGGAGGCCAAATCAAGGGCTAACTGGTGTGCCATAGCAAAGAGACGTTCAGTCAATTCAGGATTTAGAGAAGGTCTTCGAATAACATCACGAACGCCATGGAAAAGCAAGCCTCGAAGGATTGGATCCATTCCTCCATCAGTGAGCATTTTGTCAGGAGCAAAGAATGCTTTGTGTAATAGCAAATGACCTTCTGGGATGGCTTCCCAGTTTTCATTCAGACGGAAAGAAATTGGAGGCACCATAGTGTGACCAAAGCGGAAGGCTGCTGTGGCAAACTCATTACTGATTGACGGATTAACAGAGCTGTCATAACCGGGGTAGGTCTCACCACCCATCATCTCCATGCCACGTGGACCCAGAACCTTTGGAAGCCAGACACGATAGGTGATGGATTGCATTAGAGCTCCAACTATCTTTCTTGCCTCATGGTACAATCGATCACCCGACCAATGGGGATTTAGGGAACGCAACTCGTCAGCAATGCGATTGTGCTCGCGCATCCAAATGGTGTGCATGGATAGCAGCCCGAGATTCTCATTGCTCCGGTGGTCACCAGCCTTGAAGCAGGGAACAAAATCCTGTTGTGGGTCCGCTTGACAGTCCACCTGGAAAAAAAAAACGCAAATGTTGGTTATTTCTTTAATCTCCCAAGATTTAGCCAATGTAGTAAGGGCAATCGCACTACTTTATCCAAATAAGTAATATAGTATGACGTATGGACATTTGAGCGGTGTAAAGGCAGCAGAGGCGACCACATCTGTTCATACGAGGTTCAAAATATTGTGACAGCTTGTAAACAGCCTCGACAGTCAGTTTAGTGAAGACGCAGTGTAAGTCCTGTCTTAACGAACGCGCTTTTACACGGTTGTCCTCCCTCTGCCCAGGTTGTACTTCTCTTTGACAACATGACCTATCGCTTCTCAGCCCTTTTTCACGGACAACAATAAATCGTTCCTCCTACTGACAGTTTATTGCGCCATCAAAGAAAACCAGGATGGCGGTGGGAGGCGAGCTGAAGCCGAACTGGCTGATTAACAAACACTTGTGTCGCAGTCAGTGAACAATTACTTCAAGAGAAGGCTTAGAAACGCTAATCATAGTTGGAGTAGGCAAAAAATACTGCTTCCTCTGAGGCTCTGATAACTGAGCAAAATCCAAGCAAAGGATCGCAAAAGTGAGTCCGCGTTCAAGCATACACTGTGACATTTTCGGAATGCCTAACATTCCGGAGAAGCATTTACCCAGGGAACTGGGGGTTTAAATCTTGCTCCGCTCAATAAAAAAAGCAAAACATTAAACTTTAAACGCTATGTGCTTGCTGAGATGCACCACTAAATATTGGGGCTCAAGGACCTTCCAATCCTGTAAAACTTATGAAAGTTCCTTAAGGAAATAAACACATTGTGATGACCAAAGAAGCAATAGAATCGAGAGTGACCCCAAAGAAGGTTCTTGGACAAAAATAATTGCTATTTGTTTTATTTAAGCCAGCGGTAAGGGCTTTCAAAGCCAATAAGGCTTATACCTCCGTCAGATTATACAGCCTCCACGTCGTTTTATGCTCTACCATGCTTTAAGAGGAGGCAAAGAAAGAGGGCTGAAGCGAGATGCAACACAGCATAATTGGTCAAACAGATTTTTCTTATCTTTTTGGCTTTAACGGTAGCCATTTTTGGGGACAGTTATGCTACTCGTCTAACTGAAGTAGTAAATAAACAAGTATGTAAACTCGAAACGAGGCGAAAGATAAATGCCCCTTTAAAAGCCCCAAAAAACATTCTAATGTTGTCTGAGGCAATAAAGTAGACAAAAATAGGGTTTGTCTGAGGTATTATGCTATAGGTCCTCTGCGCAAACAATGAAGACTTTTCTACATGCATGCCAAAGTTACTTTGAAATATTCCTTTAAAGCGAAGAGAACGTAAGCCTTCAAAAGTGATTGAAATAGAGATTTAAGTGCTAGCTAGGTTTCCAGCCCTTAGACAAACTTCTCATTTTTAAAAAATGCAGCTAAATGGAGCATTTGTTTGTCGGAGCTGAGGAGCACAAAGCTGAAAACATGAATTTTGATTAAAAGCAATTAAAAAAAAGAAAGTTAGTGAGGAAGAGTAGCCTATAGGAACAAGCAGGAGAATAGCACAAATGCAAAAAGTATACTAACGAAGCACTCCAACTGAAAGCCCTCGAAATCTAAAACGTGAAGAAGGCCATTGAAACTAGTTGATCCAAAGAAAAACGTTAAACGAATACTTCCTAACTTTGGAACGTACTATTGCATTTTCGTTTTATAAGCGAAAGTTCAGTCTTGCAATATCAGCAAATGTTTTGCAATCACAACAACTCGGATTTGTTGACAAATTAATTCTAACTACAAAATACTATTTCAAGATAAATGAATTATCATTCAGAAGTAGTTATTGAAATTGTCTTCCGGTTGACAATCTACTGATATACTGAACGAAAACTATTGGCAATTTAAGAAATGACTAATATTTATTCAGAATAGTCCAATAAATCACAGGGTTTAATTTCCACTCAATGATTTGAGTTGATGTAATTTGCAAGATCATGTCACTCACGTGGTGGCCGAAATTTCTTCATTCCATCAGTGCCGCCCATTCCACCACCTTCTTATTCACGTCAGTTTACTCAACTCAGTGAATTTGGGCGGCAATTTCTCCTTCGCTACTGATCAAGAGAGTTTAATAGGCTCCTAATGGTGTAATATCTCCCAAATGCACCACTGAACATTCGGAGAAGGCATAGTCTGCGAAATTGGGAATTATCACATTGAAGGATGATACGCTATTTTAATCACGCTTTACTACCCAGTGGAACGTCTGAGTGCCCGACTGACGGCTGACTAATCAATCGTGATTAAATTTGAACATGAAACCCACAGTCCTCCTTATTAGCCTAGTAGGACCTCATTGCACTAGTCTGCCTTCTTTGCCCCTCTGGCTGTCTTTGTCTCTGTGTGCGCATATGTGTCCGGTGGACTTGGGAAAAAAGTGTACACTAGAGACTATTCACTTGCTGAAGTCCAATCCACCACACCTTTACTAACTGGTCGCCACGAAAGTGCGTGTGAGAACAACCTCTTTTTCTTTTCCTTCTTCCATTGGTGTTGGTGAATGGGGATCAGTCTGGATTAGCGAAGTTAGTAGTAAAAGCTTGTTAGTTGCTTCAATGCCTCATGCCTCATAAATCACGCCACCGATAAACAAATTAGCCAATGCAAAAGTTTGCACTTTATCCAGGAAAAATGAACCAAGTCTCCCAACTTAGTGACTCCTACTCCGTCTTGACATCATGTCTAGACTATCATGTGATCACATGTGCAACATAACAGCTGGAAGATGAACGTTTGAGGGAGACGCGTTGGCGATTGGTGCCAAAATCTACCTTGCCTACTAAGGAGGTGTCGGCAATTTCGCACCTCCAACTTATTAAGTAAAATTGAGACAAAAAAACAAATAATGCTATCAACAGTGGTTACCTGCCCACGGATATTGAAGGGGAGGAGTTGCTTCCCTGCTGGCGTGGGCATGCCCCCTCGTAGGTGAC
Source organism: Taenia multiceps (assembly GCA_001923025.3). Classification (NCBI taxonomy): domain Eukaryota; kingdom Metazoa; phylum Platyhelminthes; class Cestoda; order Cyclophyllidea; family Taeniidae; genus Taenia; species Taenia multiceps. The sequence goes on along the minus strand of CM010311.1, from coordinate 67,118,423 downwards.
CTTCGTCGTAGAGGGTGTCGCGCAGTTGAGAATTTTCAAAATCCTCACTTCCGTAGACATTTGAGGCGTCAAGATAGGCGCTAATCTGATTCAGCTGTTCTCGATGCTGTGGTCGGCCAAGCAGGATTGAGGTGGAACCGGAGCCGCAAGTGGCAGAACTGCGCGCAAACCCGATGCATCGTTGGCGGATACGCGGATCTCCTGGTGGTGTGAGAATGGGGAAGCAAGGCGGATCGTTGATACATGTCTCATTGCAGCCGAGGCCATCACTGAAGCGACTAGTCGACGCGTCCACTGGAGTGAAGTCCAGATCATGGTCCAGAAATTGACCCCATTGCATCAGCATACCCGAGGATCTGTCGTCTTCATCAAACAACGCCTCCTTCTCGTTCATAGGGAAGTCAAATGGACTCGATGTGTCATGAGTGCTGTTGCCAAACCTCAATGACATTTTTATACGCTGGTTGAACGTTTCCAATCTAACACAAAAAAACACACCTTATTTGACTGGAACTGTCCACATCTCCAGAAGGGGCGCTCAGCTAAGTTTGCTCCCTTAGTTCTCCCTCACCGTCCTTAAATTCACCTAGCCCTATTCAATCGTTCATCCACACAACCATCCGTCCATCCATTCTTGCATTCTGCGTCCATCCCTCCCTCCCCCTCCGTCGCTCAATCCCTCGTCCATTCATCTACCCCTTCTCCATCTTTCCATTTATCCATTTATACATTATGCCTCCCCTTATTTATCCAGCTACCTATTTATTCAGTTTTGTTCTGCCCTAAGTCAAAGACAGTGCTAACTTTTACGAATAACTCACTTCCGTGTGTGAACCTGCAGCTTGGTCGCATCGGCCAGTAGCCGGTAAGAGGCAAGTCTAGCCGAGGGTTTGGGATAGCCAAAGTAAAGTCTCTCCGGATTCCATCCAACAGGTTGATTGACGCCATTCTCGTAGACCGGAGGCAATAGGCGATAAAACGGTGAAAGAGCTGCACCCCATTTAGGATACTTGAGGTTGTTACAACTGCCGTCAATGGATCTGTATCGCATATGGAAGCAGAGCTGACGATCACAAGGCTCTACACGTTGTGATTGTGCGCATCCTGAGAGTTGGGCAATAATTGCAAGCTGCTCAGCTGTCAACTGCACTCCCATTGCTTGTCTCTTCTGTTCATCAAAGTCTACATCACCGCGATAGGGACCTTCAGTGTCCTTTCCAAAGGACTGATACCTCTGTCGTTGTAGGATCTGGGTCACTTCATCAATTGCAGCTTCATAGACTTCAGCAGCTCTGGCCAACTCTATAGCAGCCTTGCTAGGCTGCCGAAAGAGTGAGGCAATGTCGGAAGCAGTCCTGCGGTTTTTTGGATCTCGAAGGTTGTCGGCAGTTTTCTGAATTGCTGCATCAATTCGTCGTCTGGCCTTTTCAATCACCCACTTCACTAAATCCTCATCCGATTCCTTGGAGGCGATTTCTGGGTCATCGTTTTCACCTCGCCTGTCGTCGGATGCATTTTTGTCTCCATCTCCGTTGCCATCGCCCATGCTTGGCCTCTTTTTCAAGGTAACTAGGGAGGTAACACGCGTGGAGCCAGCACGATTAGCAGCATAGCAGGTATAGCGACCTTCGGTGTCAATCTCTGTGACATTACGGATAGTCAAGGTGAGAGACTCCTCCTCGCCCTCCAAGCGTAGACTTTCATCACTTTGTGCCGAGGGATCGCGATAAATCAGATCATGAATTGTTCGAGCCGAAAGTTTGGTAGAGCTACGCACGACATACCGACCCTGAGTGGATAGACGTTTGGCTGAAGAGGTGTGCGTATAGAGCCAATCAACTGTGGGTCTTGGACGTCCACGTGCTGTGCAAGTAAGCTCGATGTCACCGCCTAGCACACCGGCCGTCGCCTGTGTAGAAGGCGCGTCCGTAATTTGTGGCTTCACAATGTCCACAATTTGAAGCATCACCGAGTGACTGACTTGTCCCACCCGATTCTCTGCAATACACGTGTACGTGCCTTCGTGGAATGCGTGGACCTCTCGTAACTCCAAAATCTGTTCAAATTAATAAAACAAGACATTAACGAAAATTGGTGTTTTTCTAATTGGTCAGACGGACCGCGCCAATTTTAAAATTTGAGCCTCGCCTGCTATCAGCAAGCAAATGATCTGTCAACAATCCACATTATGACAGGTATTTTAATGCTCCACCCATAAATTACGGTAGCCGTGGTAATTATTTTCACTAGGCCCTGATGTGCAAGGCATATGTCAACACAGTTCGGTCTAGGCGCCACTGGTCTAAATGAGATGTCCACCTATTGACGATTGTATACTTGCGACATTGTGCCTCTTGGCTATAACTGAGGTGATAAGACATGCAGGTGTTCTACGAAGGCCACCACTATGGTGTCCGGATGCCTGGGGACTGTTCTTGGTAGGGTCAGTGGTACTGACCATGTGTTCTGACCATTAGCTCGATGAACGCAAAAAATCTCAGTTTAGAGAGAAAGGAGAGCTGTAAAATTAAAATCTGACAGGAATTTCTTACCCTTCGTTTGTCCCACAGACGAACGTACTGAGAATTGTTAGTGGGTAGCATCCAACTGATCTTGGGCTTGGGTACACCGGTAGCTTGACATACGAAAAAGACTCTCTCGCCTTCAGCAACCATGACAGGAACTGGAGCTTCTACAATTTGTGGTGCTTCATACGACCCCATTGACGTGTCTGTGTCATCCACAAACTCTCCACCAAGATCTTTCGTCGGGCAGTGGGGCAGAGGCCAAGGTGTGCGTGTCCGAATGAGCTGCTTCCCGCTGATCTCTTCAGGGAAGGCGTACTGATCCGGCCAGTAGCCTAAATGGCGTGTTCCTTCAAATGCTTGGTGGTACTGACGTCCCAACTCCTTGATTGACTTTCCAGCCACTTTGGCTGGAGTTGTGCATGTTGCTCGATCTAATGAACTCTCCCAATAGGGAAGTAATTGGGCAAAATCGACTATTCCACAACCACAGTGGAGGGGATTGCCGCGTAAACTGAGGCTCTTCAGTCCGACCAACCGCTGTAGGGACAATGGGATGGTGGTCAATTGATTAAAGGAGAGATCAAGCTCCTCCAAACCGGGCAGGGTGTCAAAAATGTTATCAGGCAGTTGTGCCAATCGATTTTGTCTTAGGAGTAAGTGTGCCAACAAGGGGAGATCCTGGAAGGCGCCTTCTTCAATAACCTCAATTTCATTGTCAGACAGGTCAATATTCATGACGTCAAGAAGCCCAACAAACGCCTCAGTTGGTACACGTGTTAGTTTGGTGTTGGTCATTGCAAAGTACTGCAAAGCGCCACCCTGTGGATCATCCAAGAAGGCTGATATCTTTGGAATTGTGGTTTCGGTGGATCGACGGCACACGATGGATTGGCTGAAACAGACGCAATTGCGTGGACACGCATCCTGACCGGTGGAAGAGTGAAACAAAGTCAAAAGACTTAACCAAATGAATGCGACTGCTGCGCCGGTTGTGTGCATGATGTAGGCACTGCGATGGCACAAAAGTTATGCTGTCTTATTTATACCTAACAACGGGTGTTGGGGCCACTTGTGTTTACAGGAAGTTGGATGAGAAAGGGGTGCGTGTGAATGCAATGCTGGAAGTAGGAGATGGACATAAACTCGCCGAGGACACTTTGTGTGTCATTCTTTTCTTTGGTAAATTTTAAAAATGCATGGTGCTAGCAACTACAGTGGCGTGCTGCCACTCAAGCCATAAAAATGCTGACTATTTACCGATAGGACGATGCTACTTATTACATCCCTAGTAGCATGTGCATCGGAGGAGCCTCCAAGGTTTTAATGAAGTACGAAAAGTGGTAGAAAATGGGCAAGGATAGAAGCATCATGTCTCTCTTTTGCCAATTGTCTGAGTAAGAAACTCCTAATTGAGTATTTTTGGCCCACCAAAAGACCAAAATTGGGGTGAATTTGGCGCTGTGAAACAAATGGGGTGACAAAAACCAGCGTAGCGGATTAATCGTTGAGGATTTCACACAATCAGCGGCTATTTCAGATCACAAAATGCAGAAAAAGTAGGGAATTAGTGGTAAATACTTAAGTCCGTCTAACGGATGTGGTTGTTAACACAACCCCTGCCATAGTTTATTCAAAGCCCGGGCTTCGTCCTGGAGGCTTCACTGCCAAGATGTAAACAACCTCTGCGGAGAAACACACTGAAGTTCGACTATTAATTATTGGTCCAATTTTTAAGGCATGTTTCCTTTATAATAGCGGCAATCTACACAGCCACTAGCGCTTTGAACTTTGAACGTTCTTAGATTGAAAACTGAGAATGTAATACTTTGTTTGTTTGAACTACCGATATAGGTCACTTGGGTGGCCATCTTGTTCTAGCCGGTTGGTCGGCCTTTGGGCCGTTCCAACAGCCCCCAAGCCCTCTGTTTCCAGAATACATGTATTCTGCCCCCAGTACTATGCCTTCTTTTACCTTAAAGGGAGTCTTGGGACGCTACAGAGACCATTTACCAATATTTTCCAACAAATATGAAAGGATCAATTCATGTGACTAAGGTGCATGCACTTCCTCTGAAACGAAAAAGTCACCACTGGTAGACATTGAGCACTCGCATCTAAGCCTGCTGTATGTCATACGATAAATGTAATGTGACCACCAGTACACTAATTCAAACATCCATCAAGAAGTGAGGCCTAACGAAGTTCTGGAGACTTGTTCCCCATCCCCTACTAAATATACGAAGTGAAGGTGTAACATACGAAACTGCGTAGAGCAGTCATGTAAAACAGCACTACAGGGTGGATATAAAGTATGTTTAACAGGCGAATAGAGAAAACTGCATCTCCACGGGGCAAGCAGAAGATGATTCTTTAATGCTTGTTTGTGCAATTTTTCTAGGAAAAAGTAAAAAATACAATGATTGTAGCGTCCCGAGAATCCCTTTAAGGTAAAAGAAGGCATAGTACTGGGGGTAGGATATATGTGTTTTGGAAACAGAGGGCTTGGGGGCTGTTGGCACGCCCCAAAGGCCGATTAACCGGCTCAGTGCAATATGGCCACCCAAGTGACCGAAACCGGCAATTCAAACAAATAAAGTATTACAATGATAGCGTGAATGCGATCTTACCATAAAGTGAGGAGGAAGGGTCAAAGGTTGCAGTGCCACATATATTTGACACTACGTGAAAAGCCAAATGCTTAACTTAAATGAGATGCGCACTTCTGCAAATCTCCTTAACTCAAAGGGTTGAAACAGAAAGTATGGAGAAATGTGAAATGGGAATGTGTTAAGACATAAAGTGTAGAAAGAAGGAACAGGAGAAAGAGGGGTTAGGATTACTGTAGCATGTAAAAACACCACCTCACAATCACAACCAATGGCTTATGGAGACGTTAGCAGAAGTAAATACATTGACACGTTTTTTGCGATTATGGTATATGTAAGCAAAAAGCATGATGAGCATTTAAACGCTTTTAATCATGCAATTCATGATTTACTTCAAAAAGTTTTTGTGATCTATATCCCTGATATGGACAAATAATTGTGCTTCAATTTTGTCCGCGTTTGTTTTAATAGTCCGCAGCTCCTGCAACTGAAGCTAGTGCATTTTTGATCGCAGCCTATCTGGCTTGCCTCACGTTATGAGTGCTCAAGCCAATAAAAGTGGTGAATGGGCAAGCTTGGAGGAAATAACTTTGCCTGAAAAAGACAAGGACATCGCGGCAGAAGCTAAAAATGGGGATAACCTCCTCACAAAAGAGGATTTGTTAAAGGTTGATCTCGAAGAGCCGATCTGGCGTCGGGTGCGAATTGCAATCATCGTTTTGTTTTGGACGGTTTGGGTCTCTTTCTTGGTTGCTTCCATTCTATGCGTCGTATTTACGCCAAAGTGTCCGCCTCGACCAAAGCAGACCTTCTGGCAGTCAAAAGTTGGCTACTGGGTTAATCTGTTATCATTCAAGGATTCGAATGGAGACGCGATAGGTGATCTGCAAGGTAGGTAAAGATTGACGCTGGAATAATTGTTTTTAGGTCTAATAAGCTCTATTGATTACATCCAAATGGTTACAAATAGTGGTTTTGTCATCTTAACTTCATTGTTTCCAAACTACCTTGCCGACTCTCATCGGTTAAGCAATGTGTCCTTCGAGCACATTCACCCTGCCCTGGGTACCATGGATGATTTTGACATTTTGCTGCGTTTGTTCAAAAAGAGGGGCATGCAGGTTGTGATTTCGCTTAACTTCAATGCTATACCTTTGAATCATGAGCTCGCTAATCCTGAGTTCTTGGCTCCTGCTACGGATTTTAATGAGGTAATGATAACATCACAAATCAATTGATCCATCCTGCCAATAGTTCTGTCGGTTTTCCTCGATGTGCAGCACAGAGACTGATGGTAAAAGGTTTTACTCTCTTTGTGGAGTAAATACGACGCTGGTCAAATTAAACCTTCTGTCTCCTGAAGTAATTAAGAAAATTAAGAAGGCAACGCTATTCTGGTTATCAAAGGGTGTGGATGGCATCCTACTAGATGATGCTGCCTTCTATGTTGAAGAAAATAACAATTGTTCCTCAGCATTATGGTTTTCCGAATTTCCCACCTGTAAGCTCTACACAAACGGAACAATTTCGGTGATTCAAGAGCTGCGAAAAGTAGTGGATGAGGTGTCAACCGAAACCTCGCTCCCAAGGTAATGTAGTAATTACTTTGCATTGTACCTCTAGAGTCCTAATTGCCGATCCAGGTCATACTGGCTACGGTGCGATAAAGGCAGGGATTGTGGAGTCATTACTGGGCACAGAAGATGCACCCGGAGCACATCTTGTAATTACTCGAGAATTCGCCTCCAACCGCGGATTGTAGGTCATGATATCAATGCAACAGTTATGAATTAGCTCGCTATCACAAGACCAAGCTCCTTATTTACGCGATTACTTGGATTTTACCAGCTCCTCGTTGCGAAATCAGTTAGCTTTAGTGCTTGCTTCCCCTAGTGACCGGCCTTACATTAGCATGTTTTCTGTTGCCTGGATTTTTTTGCTCCCGGGTAAGTTTTAAGTCGCCCTTCCCTTATTTAGGCATGACACTTTGTTGTCTACCATGACAGTGTTCAAAACCTCTGTTACTTGCCTAATTGATAGGTACGCCGGTAATTTACGCTGGAACCGAGGTCAGTTGCAATTTGTATAATTATACTGACTTTCCTGGAACGAATTACTCTCTTGAATCCTTTAACATTCCCATGCCATGGGATTATACCGGTGTGGGCTTTTCCACCTCAGAAAAAGCTATTTCAAGTTACAGATTCCTTTTTACGAAATATGAAATGAGCGATACAGTCGAGGTAGGTTGTGATGTACACCCGTTGTATAGGTGCGACGCGTTTTGTAGTCTGCGCAGGCGCTTGGCCGCGGACCAAGCATTTTTAGCCTAACTACTTCTCTGGTACAGCTTCGCAGGGAGTATCCATCCCTCCTTTGGGGTTCTTTAATCTACACCCCCATAAATTATAGTGAGGTTTGTACTTTTGACTTGTGCAATCTTATGAGTTGTCAAAATGGTATCTTTAAGTTCTTTTTTTTATAGGAACCATTAGTGGAGGCGTTCAAACGCAGCGCTACTGGTTTTGACAGCATCATTGTTGTTACGGCGAGAGCCTCCGGTAGGGATACAGTGATCAACATTTCGTCGGACTGTTCAGTCCTTGTACCACTGCTCGTCTTTCCGCCCAATGATGCCTTCAAAGTAGGCGTGGAGAGTTCTAATTTGAAAGTCTTCTTCAAGTCCGTTCAACAGCCTACACTTTACGTCTTCCGGTGTATTGCTTAAAGCTACCTTTTTCCAAAAACAAGTAACGTTTGTGGACACTTATCCATGATGTTGTCACAGCAAAATTAACCAAGTTTTAACACACAGGGTGGAGGTTATAAGGCAGTATCAAAAAAGTGAAGAATTTAGCAGATTTTGATGCTAACGGGAAATTTGGAGTGGATTGTCAAGAATTACAGCCAAGTTTCTCTCATGGGACGCTGTTATTGCTTGCTGAAAGCGACTTAAGTTGATAGGCTACCTACTAATACGGAGATTGCTTTGTACAGCAGTCCTATTATCCATGTCAATGAGTGGTGTGGGAACAGACGACCAGAGCCTTACTAACATGAATTGCTTAATATATCCTCTCTCTTAACTTGAAAGTCGGAGGCATTGTATATTTTAAGGCTCCTGCCTGTGACTGATTAAAAAAATTCAGGCAATAACCTGAGCCAGGTATGTCAACTACATGCCAAGGTGCACAAGATCCACCTCATGAACACCGTATAAACATGATGCTGAACTTCGTCAACGCTCTGCTCCATCATTTACACAACAGAGCAAGAAAAGCAGCGCAGGGGTTAATATATTCCTCATTTTGAGTATTGTAGGCGATTTGTTGAATTGTTAGCTCCTTCTTAACGCAATCCCGCCCATAGTTTTTTGGTAGTTTACAACGCAACGATAGGTAAACGCAATGACGTCCTCTTTATTATCAAGAAATAAACACAGGAATCGCCCAGAAGTCTGTAAACAACAGGAGGCGTCTGCTACCCTCGCTGCTCGCGTAATAAATCATCCACCTTCCACCACGGGCATGACAATTCGAACAAGTTATCATGCTACCAATGGGTTTCGCTGAGCTTCTTTTGAAGTTAGATAAACTACATTTGCCATTGCTATTGCTCTGACTTAAAATTCAGTGATTATATGACTGCAAATAACTGTGTTAGATAGGAGTTAAAAAATGTTTTAGCAACTTCCTTGGTAGACCAAAATAAAATTTGCAATCCATGTGCCTAATAAACTGCTTAAGATAAAAATTTCATGAAAACGAGTTTCTTAAACAAGAGTGGTCGGAACCTGTTCTTTCATAGCTCAACATTGTAAGCAGTGTGTATGTTAAAATCAACATCAAATTGTCTAAGGTCATCAGGTGGTTTAAAACAAGTTGACAAATTTTGAAATCTCCAAAAATTAATCAGGACTCTCTCTTTGTTGTTAAAAACAACAATTGTTTGACATTAATCGAAAGCGATTCTTGAATGGTATGCATCATTTCCAAGCTATTGAGGTTTCAAATGATGTGTTTTCAAGCAGTCAAACAAAAATGCCAGTGTTTTGGAGCCAATTTTCTGCAAAAAAAACATTTAACTTATAGTAGCAGATAAAGTTACTTACCTTGACAGGGATTGCGGGAGAAGACTTTCCACTTTAGCTTGTATGTCCGTGCTAATTACATGAATGTGTGGATACAGATCGCCGAGACTGCCTTGACAGGGCAAGAATACCTAGCACGTGCGCAGAATATGCATACTAGACCTAGGGCAGAGCTTGAGACCATTGACATGGCTCAAAGGCCGAGTCGACTACTGCATCAAAATTGAGGGTCGAGATGGCTTTCATTCATTACAGGGCAAATCATTCGAGCTGTTTATGATAGAGCTTTTGTGTGATGAAAACGGATGATCAGGTGTCGTGCCTGTCCATGAGGCCCCCAAATCTCGACCCACTCTTGTAAAAGTAGTTACAGGAAGCGCGTCAGCACACCTCTCATTCATTCAATTCGTTCAATACCGGGCAGAATACATATGTATTCAGCAAACAGAGGGATAGTGGCTACTAACATGGCCCGGGGACAAACTCATTCGGTTAGGGCAATATGACATCTCAAATGGCCGTAACCGAAACCAGTAACCAAAGTACAACATCCTACAACACTGTCGTCTGTTAGTTGCGCAGTCCAGACTTCACACCAAAACCTTTCGTAAAACAGTTTTTTTGCTATGAACATACGATTTTTCCTTTTCCCTGTCGCCTTAATCAATGCGCGATCTGCAAGGCCGACACGAATGCTGTGAGGTGGAAGTGTTTAAAATTTGCTTTAGGTATTGCAAATCCAACAACTCTCACGTTGATCTTGCATATCTAAAGACCATCTGCGCCTTTTGTTCAAGGTCTCCAGCATAATTCTTTATTTCCACAAGGGCGCGATCTCTTTTATAATTCCTTAAGATCTGGTTTTGCATGTAAACGTGACTTGTTGCCCCGATTTAAACATGGCACAACAGTATCTCATTCTCTAACGGCCAGTAGTCGGCTGATTGTCCTTCCTAATGACAGAATCTTGTAAGCTAGACTTTTTTAAATGTTTATCTCCGCACCTACTTGCAGTGCACAACCTAGGAGCTTGTGGTGTACTGACAATTTTGTTGATGCCGACCCTCTCCTAACTTTCTGTTTACGGTCCTTTATCACCACCAGTACTGTGCATTTGAATGTGTTTACCTTAATTGTGCACTGAGACCTGCTAGCATTGTTTGTCGTCAGAGAAGTGAATAATGAATTATAGGGTCAAAACATAGCGTCTGCACGTCTGCTCCTCGTCTATTTTGACAGGACTTGGAGGCACCACTGCAGGACAGTGCTTCAAGGTCTTCCACTACCCAGGATATATTTACTGTTAAAGTAAAGTAAGGTAGCCTTGTACCCACGCAATGGGTTTCACTTACATGGCATACTTTTTTGGTAGAACCGTTGGGTCTTCTACGGGGCTGGAGTCGGTTTTTCCTTATCTCATGACTGAACATAGACTACCGATTTCCAAGGAGGATATGAAACCCACTAATTAATTCAAGGAAACTTCACAATGCAAATTTACAGCATTGTTCTTCCCTGATCCTCTATTGCATTCAAGGGTAGGCCGTCGAGGGCAGAAGAAGAGAAATATTAAAGGTATAAGTGGATAGGGTAAAGGGATTTTCTGAAAGATGCAAGAAGTCGTAATGCTCGGACGGAAATGTATAAGTTGACCCAAGGAAGGGCCTGGAGCTACTGGTATGAAATGCAGACCAGGCTACACGACAACGGTGCAATGGCGGAGCAGGTTAGTGTCTCCTTTACCGAAACCGTGGGGTGAAGAGTTTTCCATCGAAACTGTCCTACCCTCTAAAACGATTTTTGGCAAACAGATTCTGGTGCAGAATAATGACGTTGATGATTGACAGGAAACAGGAGTGTAGTACCTCAGGTGTCCTTATTTTACTAGCCGGATGGCTCGCCTTTGGGCCATGTCAGCAGCCCTCAATCCCTCTGCTTCCAAAATACATGCATTATGTCCAAGTATTATGCCTTCTTTTAACTCAAAGCAATTCTTGAGACGCTGCATTGGTGGTAGCGGAAAACGGGCCCGAATTCGATGGATTTCTATCCTGATCTGTACCACTTGTAGTAAGCTTTATCGGTGTGAAAGAAGTGCATGCGCTACGGATGGAAGAATCTCTGACGGCCCATAACGGAAGGGCTGAGATCGACGTTCATCTCCGGCACCTCCCTCACCCTCGAGTTCGGCAAGGAAGCTATTAACAACTGTAACGACACTAGCCGTGAAATCCAAGTCCAGTGAAGCTACCAAGAGGGATCGACGCTACCTCAGGTTCCTGGGCATCTCGCCTCCCTTCGCCTAAATGTGTGTGCACAGGTGTAGAATGTGCAGGGTGCCATTCGATGGCATCTTTGTATGCCTTGCACATTTTGATCGCGTGCATCCTGTTCCCATAAGACCCGATTACTATGGGATACCTCCGGGCTTATCCCACGACATCAAAAAGCCTGAAATTACAATATGTGTTGTGTGTGTCTCCATCCATTTAAAAACTTTGATGCCTACATCCATCATTTAAGTGGGACATATAATCTGTAGAGTGGAGGAATCAGAAGTACGCCTTCGCTTTGCCGAGTGCTATGCGAAATTCATGGCAATGCAAGAACACATGCACGGCTAGTTCGTGGGTTCTTCTTCCGGCACCGACTACGTTGTAATGGCAGAAACGATAGGGCTACAGAAAAGAGCGTTGGCGATGGCGCTTTAAAGAAGAGAGGGGCTGTGTAACACTTTGTTTGCTCGGACTACCGGTTGGGTTACTTCAGTGGCTATGTTGTATTAATCGGTTTGCTGGCCTTTGAACCAGGCCAGCAGCCCCCAGTCCCTCCGTTTTTAGAATAAATGAATTCTGCTATAGTACTCTGCCTTCTTCTAACTTAAAGGAAGTCCCAGAACTCTACAAACGAGATTTTCTAAAAAACAAACTGTTGTGGAAAGGAATCTTAAAGGCATTTTTTGCGTATAGCAATCAGAAACAGACGTATTTTTCCAAAATGCACATCTCGAATATTCAAATTTTCGCGCCGGACCAAAAAAATTCCACTCCAAACAAAAAAAGAAAACTCTTTTGCATAGTAGCAAAAACGTACGCACGGTTCGGTGATTGAATGTGTCACATAAGAAGATTTCTAACCTTGAGGCATTTGTTTATTTGCATCACGAGCAGTGATATTGGCAAAAGAAGTGTAATCAAAATAGGAGCAGGTCAGTTCCTTACTGGCTGCGATGTATTCAACGGTTCATCTGGATGGTATATTCAAAGAACAGCGTTGCCTGTTTTGTGGGAAACGGAAAATGTGTTGTTGTAAGTCTCTTACACTGTTACACTCTCAGATATCATCTGGGGAAAAGTCACTGCTAAGGATTATAAAATTTTGTTGGACAGTAACTGGCGTCGGTATTATTAACATTTGGTGTGTGCATTGCAACTTTAGCACAGGAACTGCCATGCGAAAGACAATAAACCGTAAAACGTGCTGCCCTACCTACGCAATCTGGTGTGATGCTGAGCAATTTCGGATCTCTAAGAAACAAAAGAAGGTCTTGCGAAATTTCAACAACTTTTTGCATGGTAGGGGCAAGTTCGAAGAGGCGACAACGAGTCCTGCCACAACCGCATGTTGGGAAGATCGCCCAGTTGACGCACCTTCCCCCCAAACTAACCCAGAACTTACAGAGTCACATTGCGGCAAAACTGTGCAAAAGCGAATTGGTGGGAAGATCAAAGTGAGTGCAGCAAAAAGGGTTAAACAAGAATGTGACACTCCTGGAACCACAAGAGATGTAAGTTAATTTAATGGTTAACCACGTGGTATTTAGCCACAGTCCTCTAAGGATTTCGGGATGAGCGATGAAAAAATTCCGACCAGAAAGCAAAAACTGGGTCCGCAACGGTTCTCACGATGGAAGAAGAAGCGAGTCCGCATGAGAGAACTTGCAGCGAAGACAGGCGTTCCATATGAGACAATATTGAAGGCATGTTCTGCTCACTTGCAAATTTCTGTGCTTCCCTTAACAACTTATCAGAAAATTGCCTTTGGCCCCTCATAGGAATATCAAATCCGACGACAAAAGCGCTTGGATAAGAATAAACCCAAAGATCTGGAGGATTACCTGCGATCCGAACCGCGAGAGGGCGAGGCTGCTCACTTCTTGGACGTGCGTCCTTATCACACTTAACTGTCTCGCATCCCCTCTTCTTTCCTGACCTTAACGCAAAGTTGTTTTACACGAAACAGATTCGTCTGTATAAGTGCTCGCCCAGATCAGCCGAGTTTGAGGCAACCTTGGATGAGGAGTTCAAGCTCTACTCAGCCTATCAGGCCGCTGTCAGTAAGGAGGCTCCAGAAGATTTGACACGAGACGGCTTCATCAAGCAGCTAGTTCACACATCACTGATGGTAAGATCAGTACAATGAAATGTGTTCACTATGTGGTGGAACGTGCCAATGTTAAGAATGCGTGATTGAATTTGTCAGAGTGGAAATGACGCAGATGCGGAGGCGTGTGGTGCTCCACAGGTTGGCTCCTACCATCAACAGTACTGGCTGGATGGGAAGAAGCTGATTGCCGTGGGTGTGTTGGACCTCGTTCCCGGTGGTCTCTTCTCCGTGTACTTCTTCTACGATACGTGCTACAAGTTCCTTCGCCTGAGCACTTATTCGGCTCTCCGGTTTGTTACCACTTCCTCGTAACACCTCGATGAACGAGGAGTTTTCATCTCATTGGCCGTTTTAATACTTCAGGGAGATTGCATTCATTCGTGACCTGCATCGGACGTTTGGATCGCGAGTGGCAGCATACGCTGATCCGATGCAATACACTCTGGGGTCTTACGTGCACTCCTGTGCAAAAATGCAATACATGACCCACTTTTCACCCTCCTATTTGATCTGTCCAGACACGTACACAATGGTACCGCTGCAAAAGTGCCAACGCATGCTAGACGAAAGGAGACGCTATCGGTTTGCAGAGGCAGGTGTGAAGAAAGCGCCACCCGTTAAACGACGCAAAGCAGTTCTTCTTCTTCCTTACTCTCATAGCTTAGTTAACCGTCTTCCAAACTGTGAATTTACTATCGAAGACAATGTTCTCATCACAAACGTTGCTGATGGTCTAGCGCTACTCAGTTATTTCGACATCGAATACGTGAATGAGTGGCTTAGATTAATTCCTTCTACTGGTGCTATGCGTATCGACTACTCACACTCAGTATTTCTTTGATCTTGATCTTTTGAGAGAGATATCTTTCTTTCCTTTGCTCTTTACACTAAATGTCCCTCATGATTAACACTTTTAATGGTCTCATTTGGGTTGAGTGACGTCGCGTTGACTGGAATTGATTAGGATAAGAACGATGAAAGGAATAAAATCTGTTCTGGCGCACTGTTCTTCCTTGATGTCCTTTTCAGACACAACCTTAGGCGCGGATTGGAGTGCGGTTTCTATACTTTAGTCGACTATTTCGTCTCAATGTCATCACTCAGATTGGTAGCAATGGAGGAATAGATGACAGATTCTTGCACAATTTAATTAACTTGGTTGGACTCCTTTCCTACTACGTGTATGAGAAATCCTTCTGCTGGCCAGCCTATTGGGTTGGAAGGGGAAATGGTGAGCGTATTCGGAACGACTTCGTTCTGGCTTGTTACACACATCTCCATCAAGCTGCCGCGTGAGCACCCGATGGTGCTTCTGCCAGTAATTGAATACTTCGTTAACATTTGAATTAGGCTGTGATGAGACTGGAACCCTCAGCAAGTGTGTGTCCGCTCCCTTCCTTCACATACAACGCTAAAATTGCTTGCTTAAATGTTAACGAGGCTCTCTTCTTATTTAGTCCCTTGGTCATGAGATGAAGCACAGTAGGACAAATGCGCATGAGGGAATTGTGTGCGTGCCTGCGTTGACCGACAAAATAGCACAGCATTTGTAGCTCCTGCTTTCCACAGACATGACTACAGGTGATCCTTTCGTCTATTTTGAAAGGAAAACTATCAGAACAAAGTAGGGAATAGCATGGAGTGGACTAGCAAAGTCCTGAAGCGGGCTTCTGAGTCTAGAGCGCCTGGACAGATATACACCACCTTTTGAATATCAGTAGCTATACCCATGCAACCCCAAAATGCCTGGAAATAGAAAAGGCTATAGTGAAATTGTCGCCAAGTTCTTAAGACTTAGGACAGTTCCATAGTCATTTTGAAGGCTGCTCTGCGAGGAGACCTCTCCCACCATCATGTAATCCATCGCGTTGGTATTATTGTCTTTGCTAGAGATGTCCGAGAGCTAGGCTTTGGGCCGAGGTTAGTTGGAAGGCCTGTAAGACGCAGGACCAAACCTGAACCCAAAGAAACGCCCATTTCCAAGGCGGCATGTCCACTTTTTGTGGCACTGTCTTGTCAGATTGGATAGAAGTTACCGCAGACAGTACAAAAGAAATAAGGACATGACCGATGC
The DNA here is from genome assembly GCA_001923025.3 of Taenia multiceps. Classification (NCBI taxonomy): domain Eukaryota; kingdom Metazoa; phylum Platyhelminthes; class Cestoda; order Cyclophyllidea; family Taeniidae; genus Taenia; species Taenia multiceps. Next base: position 67,102,739 of record CM010311.1, on the reverse strand, counting down.
CATAACTTGACGTAAGACAAAATGGGAAACAGAAATTCAAGTGGAAGTCAGAGCATAATGAGGTATTAAACGAAGTGGAACGAGTGCTCTCCTCTGTCCTTCAAATAATATGTTGATGTGACTTATGCTTATATGGGTGGTGCACCGTTTCATAGGAGCAGAGGAGGAAGGAGAACATCATCGTTCATGAGTACTAGGTCCAAAAATGATGAGACAGAGAAGCAGGCCTTGCCTCACAATAATTGAAACACTCCAGCCCATGTCCACTTGTTCCTAGGGCTAAGTGAGTGTTCCACCACCCAAAAAGAATGGAGACCGATTTTACGGTTGTAGTAAGCAAGGCGGAACCTACAAAGGTACGAGACGCTAAAATTGTCACTTTATAGGTTCGTGATTATTAAATGGCGCAGGCTTTACCGGGCCATAAAATACCTTCCAAATCTCAGACACACATATCTCTTCAGCATTCTTAAGGCACCAAACAAAAAAATGATCAAATCGCACCCTAAATAAACTGCTGAATGTCTTCACAACTGATTGACTGGGAGTTAGCCTTGGGATGTGGAAGTCACATCCTCATGACTTCAATGCACACACATTGCTTTGTAGATTTATAGTTCAAAAGCAAAATAACCACCATGATAAACACAGCCAGATAGAGGAGGCGGCTTAGGGCAAGCACTTAGGTTGGCCACTCCACCAGGAATAAGCAGCAAGTTCCATCATCCATGGATCAAAGAGGTCTATCCCATCACCTAAAAACTTCCTCAACCAGTCAATATTCACTACAACAGGGCACAACCCTACAAAGGGATCATCAAAGAACGAAGCTCAAGAGGTTGAGAGGGACTGCTTGGCGTACTTTTGGCTTCATGGGATACCTTTCTGCTGAGGAGAGTTCAGTGAATACATGTCTTGAAGCGGAGTGGTGGTCAGAAGTGTCTAAGGCCGAGAAGAGTTTAGAACGCCCATACTTCTGGTCTGTAATCACTCTTGGAAGGTTAATCCCTTATCCAAATAAACATTTAACGACTCGGGAAGCTACTGTAGAGAGTTCAGAGCAATTAAATAAACCTGGCCATCAACATTCACCGAAGGAGATGTGCATTAGCGCAGGACTTGCCATGATTTCAATCCCGCCGCGTAAATTTACGGAATGGAAGGCTGAACAGAGTTTCAACTTGGAGAGAGACCGGGATCAAGCGTTCAGTGAGCTAAAATTGAATGCCACACTCCTTATTTATTCTAGTGTTGCTTATATTCGGGTCGAGGGCCTCTCCACTCGGACTGCATACAACCACTGGTGATGCATATTCACGCTGTAGACTCTTGCCAAGGGAGAGTGAAGAAAATGGACATCCACAAAAGCAATCGATCCAACAAAATTGAGACACCGAAGCAGGCTCAACCTCAAAACAATCGAACCACTCCAACACATGGCCACTGGGTTTCTGGGGAAACGAGAAGACAGTGACTTCTTGATTGCTCTTCTACGCGGAAGTAGCTGAGGCAGAACCCATGAAGGCACAAGACGCTGAAATTACCACTTTAGTGCTCTTCCATAGATGACTTTGTCGACATGAAGTGCTCAAGATAGTATAGAGTAACAAAGGAGCCGATTTCAAAATCCGATTCTCTACTGATCTGTTCAAGGCATTCCGTATATCCAAAACGCTTGGACGTCATCAAGGCAGTGCAGCAGCAACTGGTGTTTCACCATTCAAATTGCTTACTAGTCGTAAAATGGGAGCACCTTCTAATGTCGTCTTACCCATCACGGAAATAGTAACTAACGACTAAACAAAGGCATATGGTTAGCTTCCAACATCATTGGCAAAATCTTACGGCTGTCATGTATGCTAGGTAGAATAAATATTATGACAAATAGAGCCAAACTAACGTCTACAGAGGAGAAGATGTGGTGTAATTATACAAGCTGATTACCCCCCCAGGATCACACAGCAAGTTCAATCACCCGTGGATGAAAGATGCATTCCAAAATGACAGAAAACCTCTCACTTAAAGGACTGTCCTGTTAGTAACGCACAATCTGTGCTTAACCGATTATCACCAAACAAAGACAACCTAGAAGGATACCAACGGAAACGGTGCTCGAAAGTTCAAGAGACCAGTGTGGTGAACCTTGGTTTTAAAGGGTCACCTCTTTACTGAAATGGATTTCAGTAAACACAAATCGCACAGCAGAGGAGTAGTCAGAATTCTTCTGAGGTAAAACAGAGCTCAGAATGCGTATATCCATGACCTGTACTCAGACCTTTAAAGATTTCCAATAAAACTGATTCCAACCAATCAGTGTGCTCCTTCTAAGGGTTAGCAGGGGAAAGATTGAGAAAATGGAAACAAAATCTTCTCTGCACTTTACAATCCTCATCAAGTTGCGTTTCCCTATTTTATTGCGACAAGATCAACCAAAAATTGCTGACACCTTCTGTCTGCTTGGTATTAGCAACTCATCAAGCCTGTATTTCTGTTAACTTATAGATGGCCCACTAGGCAATTCTAGGCCTCCGCATATGCCAAACCTCTTTGGTCTTTTACCGCCTTTTCATTAAACGTCTGATGTTAGATAGCAATGTGATCATCTGAGAAATAATGGAAAGAGTCCTTGATTTCGTCTTCTCTAGTTACATTTTAGTCACAAAGCCTGTACAACTCAACGTTCCCCATCATTACGGCTACTTTGGTTGATTTTGCACGATGGGTGAACAGGACTGGGATCAGTCCAATGATGGATGAACAAATTTTCTGGTACCTGTCTCTAGTTTGATAAAGTGACGGCTTAATGCTTTGCTACTAAAAAACAATACAAATAATGTAGCATTATATCATAACAGCAAATGTTAAGAGATGTTGAAGAAGAGTTGGATTGTAGCCACTTCCTTCTGAGTTACCTTGAGTGCTGGTCTGCCAAAACTGCTTCATCGTGTAATTAAGTAGACCCAGTTTCACCCCTTTAGTATTTGTTACCCCTGTCAACAAGTGATTTGTCTTTCTGAAGCTCTGCATTCTTAACCAAAGGCGGAGCACAGTCTCGTTGACCATCTAGTCTAAGCGCTTACTACGCGTCAAGAGTTCTTCGAGGCCTTCCATGCCTTGCGACTCGCTTCTCCGACGTCAGGCAAAGCGATTCGCCTAAGGGTGGGTCTTTTAGATAATTGTAACGCACCAGAATTAACGCAAGGTAAAAATGTCAAGACAATTACCAAGAGCTGATAGTGTTGACTCTTCAATTTGAAGTTACAAGGTCTTCATCGATGACTGCAGAAGCTAACGGCATTGTTCATATCGTCAATGCAACTTGTCTGCCATCGCCTTACTTTGTCTGAGGCAAGGCTATTTCGGGGGTAGTAAAACAATCCAAAGGAGCAATGAACTTATCCACAATTTGATAATGGCTGGGTCTACGGGGATGGCACTAAAAGGGAGAAACAGATACTGGTGCAAACCTTGCCTAAATATAGCAGAAAATGCGTTTTTAGACTTAAAGACTTATATTAAGTGGTAGTGATTTAAAGCGGGTTGCATTATTTGCAAATATGTGGAAAACGAAACCCGATCTGGGGCATTGATGGCCCAGCCGGCGAATAAGACAGTGAAACATTTTTCAATTGACGAAAACCTCATTTGCAACTTCTCAAAGCCGCTGATCTTGACCACATTCTGCCTGAGGCAGCATACAGCTAGACATAACTCCCTCTTTTCTTTCAGTGTGGAAATATAGGCTATCACTGCTACATCGCGAGTATTCACTTCATTTTTTCGCGGTAAATGGGAATCCTTGTAACGCACTTGCTTAGAAATTTCATCAAAGCTATCTAGAAAGCCCAAACACATGCATTTTTGTTAGTGCACCTGTGGCCATAACTATCAATTGATTACTATATTTGTAGAAAGTTATTTGTTAGGGTTCCAGCTAAATCGCTGTTATGAGCAGTACATTTTCTACTTAAATTCAAAAAGTAGCACACAGCACAGAAGGAGCAAATTCAAATTTTTAAGTCAACATTAAGCTCTGTGCAGGCGGGTATCAGAATGATAAAGCCAAATAGTCTTGCCAATTGTCGTAATTAAAGATTTTGTCTAGCAATCGGTCTCGAACATGCTAAAATTGCTTTTGAAGCTTATCCTCCTTAATTTATGTAAGAAAGTGGCTTTAAGAGCAAAAAAATAACACCACGCAAAGTATGCGCAAATAAAAGTTTTACAAAATAAAGGCATTTTTAATCGCTTTAAATAGACAATCAGGACATCATAAGAAGTCAATACTGCACCCATTACTATACTTTCAATGGGGAGTTAGATTTAAGTGAACCGCTTTATTGGCTAGGGAACAGGAGACCGCTATGCAATGTTTGCAATCACATCAACTATCGCATTAAAAAGCGCACATGTTAGCAGTAAATGAATGCACAGTCCTCAAGGATGCACTGAATTGCTAAGCTATGTGGAAGGTCATTACTCTGCTCTAATGAGATACATTAAACCTATTTGTACTTCTTCATGCTCAAAACTAGAAATCAACCTATGCACAATGCCGTGCCTGTGATCTCTTACTTCCAAATCCATTCTTAGCTAAACTAACAGTGTTTACTACTTATGTAAATGTAGTAGCGCCCACACTTGCAATTTGATCTTGATAAGAATGCACCTTAATTCAAATGCAGAAATAGAAAAAAAATTTCCCAAATCCAGATTATCTTCTAGCGCATCAACACTCAGGACTCGACTTGAGAGGAAAGGGTGTGTGGATAGGGAAGCCTGCTACTCAAACTCCCGAATTACAGGTGAAAATTTTCTGCCCAGTATAACTCAAATCGGCTCTGTCAAATAGGTGGCTCAACTTTACATCTCGCCCCATTTTGTCAATTTCTTTTACTTGGTCTGCAAAAATAAACTGCGATGTCTTCTTTACTTTGAGTCCTGTATGGCTTTTTCCCAACGTCCTCCACTCAGCAAGGCGTTGGATAGGCGTGGAGGGCGAAAACTTTTGTCAGCTATTCTATGATTCGTAATGTGAAAGCTGAGTTTGATTGATTTCAGTCTTTTTAACAGGAATGATGCACAGTTTGCATTAAGGCTTTAATGAAATGTCAAACAAAGGCACAAAAGTCAACGGATAGCGTCAAAGCATGTGTTTTCCATTGGTTTACCCTAAATTTCATTGCCTTTTTAACAAGGCAAAGTCTTTTTTGGACGAAATATAAATTAATGACTTGCAATGAGTCGTGTGGATCTTGCATCCATCTTCTTGTAATTATTTAGAAGCCACATCTGAATTTCAATTCATGTGCTGGGAAGCTCTAGTCTGGCGGTTTTCGTACCAACTGCACGATCCAAAGGGGCTGATCGAAAGGTTTTAGCTCCAAGCTGCTCTTTATCATTGGCCATTCCTTTCAATTTTGCAGCTTTTAGGTAAAAACTCTTTAAAAGAAGCCCCAATAGGCACGTCTGGACAAAAGGGTCAACATGAAGCGACTCCAAATCATGAAGGTTAATATAAGGTAGATATTTGTTTTGTTTATATCAATTAATAAAATTTTTTGTTTGCATACATTTGACTAGTGAGATATTTGTCTTCCAAAACATACATAACTAATCCAGCGAAAGGGAAGTTCTATTTTGTTTTCTCCTCATCCAAGGTAAAAAGAACTGCTTTCAGAAGTCCTCAAGTCGGGTCATCAGAACTCCTTTGTCTGACAGGCACCGAACCACCGATCCACTACAAAGATAGTTGTAGATAGTTGTGGAAAGTGACCATTATCGAAGAAGGAAAGGGTTTTGCCAACACCAATGCATGTGAAAAATCTAGCAGAATTTGTGTAGGTCTTTGAATGTCTCCATAATTCTAAGAAGGATAAAGAAACTCGACATCCCAAACACCAAAAGGCCACCATGACTGTAATGCTTTGTTTGTTCGAACTGCCGGTTTCGGTCACTTGGGTGGCCATATTGTACTAGCCGGTTGGCCGGCCTCCGGGCCGTGCCAACAGCCCCTAATCCCTCTGTTTCCAGAACCTGTATTCTGCCCTAGTACTATGCCTTCTTTTACCTTAAGGGAAGTCCCGGGACGCTACAATGACAATCTTAGGTTTGAGGTTTCATTGAAGAAAGGATAAATAAACTCATAGATTTGACACAGCCCTTTTCCTCCATAGTTGTCGGGAAAACCTGTATCAGTCCTTACTGCACAGAAAGTGGAGGTGTAGAAAGCTTGGACACTAAGACTGAACTAAGTTTGTAGGCGAAAGTGTAGCAAACTCTTAAATTTGTAAATAAAAATGTAAGCAAATGTAAGCGTTTTGTGTAACTTTTAGACAAATTTGTGGCTACATGTAGTTTAGCCTCGGCATTTTAGGCACGGAAATGACTAAACCAGAATTTACGAGTGACTTCTCCAATTTTTTAATGGACTGTCTAAGTCTACAAAGAAGAGACGTTAAAAGTTGTCCACGGTCACCAATAGGACAGCCGAAACGAACGACCATCACCAAACCTCTGCATATCGAATGTCTCTGCGTTATACTGCTAAACGGCTCCAGTACACTCTTGAATGTTCCAGGCATGCATACAGCTTCCACTTTGACGTAAGCTCAGCTAGGTTATGGTAAGTATTTGGACTTCCTCACTCTTTATCCCAAGAGTATGATTCGCCTCATTGTCTAGAAGACTACTGTTAGCAGAAAGGAAGTACATGGCTCTGCAGTAAAGTCTACAATGTGTCTAGAACTGGCTTGGCACTTGGACCACGTGGACGTCAACGTTTTGAGGCTGCTGTCAAACCTACAAATAGCCGGATGACACACAGGCACGCAGCGATTTCTGGCATTGACAGCGAGAGAAAAGAATTTTGCAAGCTCTTGGATAAGTATGTAAATTTATTCTCACAGTGGAGTTTTAAGCTGGGTTGAATATGCATTTTAGATACTGGCGAGGCTAGCTCAGTTCTGTGGTCATGCCAACGTACCTCACCTCCTCAACTCGATTATTTAAACCCTTTCGTAAAAGAGATAATCAAAGGCTATGGTCAGCTACTTCAGACCTTACCTGACAGCAAGGAAGCTCACAGTGAGAACGGATAATCATAATGAAGGAAAGAGACCATATAGTTGTGCCTTTATACAAGAAACTGCAACAGTACGAGCTCACAATCCAGTACAAGAAAGGGAATGAGCATGGCAATGTTAATTTCATAGCTTGCGGACAAACAACAAACTCTTGAATGAGCCTATCAAACGGCAGTGAAGCAATACGCAGGCAAGTAAACACAATACAACTCTGGTATGCAAGAGTTCCCTCACCTACCCTTACACTTCCACAGAGATGGTCTTTAGGATCAAGACGACCAAACCAAAATGTGGCAGGGGTAATGGGAACTACCTCCAAAAGGTCTCCTAAGCGTCTAGTAGTCCTGGACTCATAGTTTACACGAGCATATGGAACATAAGTGAAAATAAAAAGATTTGAAATCTGGAACAAAGAGTAGTGGAGATATTTGAGCCTGTTTTATTTGCTGCAGTTTTGAGAGGTTCATCCTCTACCCACAAGGCCACCAGGGTAGGGAGTAGGCATTGACGCCATGAGTCCACTAAAGTCTGCAGCGAAAGGTGGTGAATTAATTCACGAAGGTAACTGAGGTAGAATCCTTCGGCCACTTCAATTTTTTTTTGCTCGGTAAATATGATGGAATGAAGGACTCGGGACTGCGCTGAAATCAAGGAACTAATTTTGAAAGCCAACGCTTGGCTGATCTTCCGAATCTGAAATCTTTGGAAATCTATTCACCAAACATAAATGTAGCAACGCACAATGTACTAGAGTCTATACTGCGACTGAAAGAAGAAGTAATGCAAAATCAACACAACGCGAGAACCAATACGGTTGCCATGTGCTAGCCATCTTCACCTGGAACAATTGTATCATACGCACCAGTTTTACTACTCAACGTACGCCACAAGTTCCATTATCCTTGGCAGAAAGATGCATTCCATGTGATGAATGCTGCCTCACTAACAACCTGTCATGTCTTTAATATGCAACACCCCACTCAAGCCATCACCCTCCCGTCAACACAATAGGATACGCTCGTAAATGCATAAACCTGCGGTTAAAGCTGAAAATTAATGTTACCTGTCAATGGAAGAATTAAGAGTAACTGAAATGCATTAGGCAGTTACCGCTGATAAGTGAATCCCCGAGGTCGGTGCTTAAAAGAACTTTGAGGAGCTTGTGAGGTGCGTGTTCACCTAGATGTGTCTTTTAGGTCACCGGCGCTGAATTGGACGCCATTAGTTCCCGAAGGGAAAGCTAATTCAGAATAGGCCAGACTAGCAGTATCCACACCCCTAGCCATGAGTCGTCATCTTTAGTTGATTATATGATTTTATGGGAGGTAAGTAGATGCAGATGTCTGGTTCAACATCTTCTGCCGCCAGTGTAGCGCGTCAAGACTTTCCTGGAGATGGAAGAAGGCATGCTACTCGGGCAGAATACATGCATTTAGACGCCCTTCCACAATGTTAAGTCGCAATGGCCAAGCTTTTAAATGACCCGTCACCCAAACCAAGAGTTTGACAAATGGCTAGCGCATTACATGGATCCTCATCTATTCGAAGCATCGTCTTCGGCGGTCCCCTTGGTTAGTCTCCCCTTTTAGCCATCACAATCTAATCAGTGCTGTCGGAAGAATACTTATGGAGCAACAGCTTTAATCAGTGAGGTTTCATGCAAGTGGGAAGCTACTTAATCTCAGCTTTGCTGATTCCTCTTTGCAACTCTACTGAATGTGAATTCGGAGACGGGAAATTGCGCTGGCCATCACTGAATATAGGGTCTCTGGACGATATGCTGTTCCTTATGGAAAGGGCCTTGCGTTATTCTTCCTTATTATTTCGGTCTCACGTTAGTGTTGCCTAGTCATACCTATCTTGGCCCTCTCTAGCTAGTAGACAGGTATTTGTAAAATCCATTCATTTTTATGAAAGAGGCTTTGCATACCTATGTGTATGAATTGCTGGAGGAGTGTAATCATCCCAAATTATTTAAATTGCAGGGCTCAAAAGACATGTGACACTGAGGAGCAGATTCCACAGGCAGAAGCGATATTTGAGTGTCCGCATCAAGAGGTATGCTCATTAATAGACCACTGTTTTGAGGATCAGATTCTCTGGCGCATCGTAAATACAGGTGGCTGCCATGCCTCATCTCAGTGCCGTTGCCGACCTTGACACTAAACATAGATTGCTTCCGTTTCATCATGCTTCAACTACCAATTGTGGACCTAAATGCTGTACAAGTCGCTTCTAACCATTGCCTGACCTTGGAATTATCACAGCGATCACCACGCAGGGTTTGCAGAATCGACAGTGCCTCAACTGGTGATTGGCATTTATGTGAGAATCCATTCTGAGTTGACAGAGATGAGAGAAGAACCCTTTGCCATGCATGGATAGCTACATTTTTCTCCCAAAAAACTCTACTGCTTCGTTGAATGTGTTGACGAACCCATTTGCCTCTTTGATCCATTGCTTTGGACTTGGAATAGCGTGAAGCTAATGTGCATAACGGTGCTTTGACAGAAGAAGTCATGGAATTTACGCAATAAAGATGCTTCCTTTTCTCGCATTGGCGTTTTCAGCGTCTTAATTGTGACCCTAGATGCTACTTCTAGCAACTTGGGCAGTGTGTCTACGAAAACGAGGCACAAAGCATTTTGGACTGGACCAGCAAGGTTAAGGCGGAGTCATGAATAGGGCTTCTCAGGCTGTGGCCGAGATACTATAAAGACTCGAATAGGCTGTTACTGGTTGCTGATTGACAGTAGTGATCTTCTGGTGAGTTAATCAAACATGAAAATGTGAAGGACTGGGGCGGACCTTCTCAAGATTGTGACAGTGGACAGTTTTCGGATGCCTTTGTCCAAAATCTTTTTCAGACCAGTTACCCAACCAGCTGAGGCCAATAAGTTTGGAGTGATTTAGCAGGTCTGGATAAATGACGTTCCACGGGGGGCGACAAAACACTAGTGTTGTCCATACGGGTTCAGTTGGACAGTACGTAAAACTCCGTGGACCTCAGTTTGTCTGTTGGACTGATGGGTTGCTAAGTCAGTTGTCCAGCACCTCTAGTGTAATAGTTAGGTCAAAAACGACGATGTCCAGCTATGTAGCTGCGCAGGACAGCTTTTAAGCCGTGAGTAAATGAGACTTAGACGGTGGACTACATCCACCTAGGAGCATTCGTCATGGTCACTGGTAATTTGGTTACCTTGACAGATGGCAATCATGTTTGTTGGTCTCTTTGTTTGGATAAAATCCAAATTAGTAATTTTTTATGGCCAAGCTTGTAGTACTGACCACAAAGTTGATGTCTTTAGCAAATCAGTACTTGATACAGTGGCTTGACCATAAAATCGACATAGCCTATAAGTAATTTGGCATTGCCCTGGCCTGGTATCGATGCTCTGATTAATATGATCTCCACTAGATAAAAACAGAATTGGTCGCTACGAGGCGCAATAGTAGAAAAGGTCTACATTATGGAGCAAGGAGCCGTCTCAAACAACATGATAAGCCAAGTCGGTAGCAAACTGCAGGTCAATGAGGCGTCTATTCATTTTTTTTCAATTAAGACTTTGAACGTGATGCGTAGATGTTTGTTCAGACTATTTGAACTCCGAAACTACGTTTGTGCGAACTTGGACTACTGAGCGCTGCAAATAATGAGAAAGGTTTTCAAATGCTTCAATTGGTTTCAGATTGGACTTTGGACCTTTCCGATGCGTGTACACAGTTCATTACCTTTTTTGCATGAATACGACACCTTATCGAAGCATCACTGTGTTACAAATCCAGCCTTAGATCTACTCCACTGCGTTCAACAAGGATTTTCAAAGGCACTTATTAAGAACGCAAGCACCGCATCAGAAGTGTCGATCTGGACGAGCTACTGCGCTGTACAGAGAGCTAAAATGTGGCAACATAGATGGTGAGGCAACGGAGAAATCGCATCCGAGTGGCTGGAAAGAGGAGACAGGGAATATTAGTGCAAATCTTGACAGTTTCTCAAAAATGCTGTCCTAACCTACTTATTTTATTAAGTAGTTCTGCTCTATCCAGACAAAAAACACCCACAACCAATGACTAGTAAAAGCAATTTATAAGATTTCAAACAATAAGCCAAATCGGGCACTTCGAAGCCCATTAAACAATGTGTGTACGGCTATAGATGCATCACTGCAGCTGGAATCAATTGGGTAGTCTTCCTTCAACAACAATTTTGGTCTTCCGTTCCTAATTCGTTTCGGCCACATTTTTTTCTGATTTATCATTGGTTCTCTTTCTGCTCTTCATGTGATTAACCACCGTGTTGCAGTCCTTTCACTCCTTATCTACGCGTTGTTTCATATCCTCCCATGGAAACCATGCATTAATACAAAGACGATTAAAATTGAAATAGAATATTTTGTAGAGAAATTATGGTGACTTTACCGAATAATGAGAAGCTACATGGTCCTAACACACTGCTGTTTACACTGTTTACATGGCTCTTGCATTGTCATTCTTCAATCTCGACGCTACCTTCTGTGAGAGTATCCCAGCTCTTCTCTACGTTTATGGCCACGACTTGGTTTACTACTTTACTCACTGCATGCCAACTTTTGTGCCAGATTCTGTCAATCACGAAATGAAACAGCTTTTTCACTTGGATGCCAAATGCTTCCATCCAAATACAGCACGCTGTTGGGTGGTCATAACACGTCGACTTGAGAGGAATGCTTTCACCACTAATAAGTTGGACACATGTGAACTGCTATGCACATATTATCTCGATTCGGACGAGTCTCCCGCCCACGGAGCATTGAGTGCCTGTGTAGGCGTCTCATGGTCCAATGAGTTGGGAGCCACCGCAGTTTAATACCTACAGTGTGGGTGTCTGTTTAGGCTTATGTATAGCACTCTTTGGATATCGTGAAAACCCACTCTGGAAATACAATAGAATCATAATAACAGAGAATGTGATGCGATATTGCTGATCATCACTGTGGTGGTAATAAGTCAAACCTCTCTCTGTCGTGTAGCAGGACCTCCTATGTCCACTAAAACTGCTGCGAAAAGTACCGAAGTTCTATTCCCCAAAAAAATCCTAAGGATTTTATGTAATACTTTACCCATACTCTCTTTACAATTAAAAGAGAAAAAACCGAGGAAGTGAAGACTGCAGTTTATCAGTTAAAGGCATAGAAGTAAGGGGTAAGGGAGTGAAGAAATGCAGGTAGCACATTTGTGTTCCCACTTCTGTCACGTCATTAGCGCACACCAATGAATGCACCGTCACGTGCCACATGTGCTCTGCATTTCATCATGCCTATTCCGAATTTATGGATTACAGCTAGCCCTAATTCTCCCACCAAGCCATGCTTGCCATTACATACACTTTTTTTAACTAACCCACTTGCTTTCCAGGTTGGGGTAGAGGTGCAGGGTCAAGGTTAGCGCTCATACATTTTGATTCCCTTTTTTCCTGCCTAATATGTTAGACCACTAAAAAGTCTACTTTCGGTCTGCTGTTAACGTCCAATCACATTCCCTTATTAATCCCAGTTTGCAAATAAATTTTCCTCCTAAGCAGGCCTACTTAAATAAATAGTAAGTAGTTTGGGGTGGGGTTGCAAGGTCAAAGTAAGCACTAATTCCTCTTCAAATCCAATTTATTTGGATTTCGCCGTAGATTTAAGACATTGTCTAATGCTGCAATACACTGTCTTCTAAGGCTAGACGATTGCAGGGTTCTGACTCACTGTATGATGACGCCCACCTCCTAACTACCCATCTGCTAAATTTAACATCATTAGCACTGTCCGCTCAAACGTGACTACCACAAATCAGCAAATCATCTACACTATTTTTCTAAAGCAGCATCTTCTTTACCATAAATTAAGAATTTAAGCACTGTCTAAAGTGTTCACTTTCTTTCGATGGTCAAAATATGAACAATTGCCTCAATAATCCCTGTTTGTCAATGCCTGATTTAAAAAAAAACAGATATTTTAGAAAATTGATGCACGGTAAATTCAAAGACAGCACCCATGCATTTTTCTCATCTTTTCAAAATTTTGTGCGGTAGGTTTGGAACCCCCGGAAAAAATGCAGTACACCAAAATTACGGACCTCGGGCTCACTACTCGGTGGCATCAAGTCATGTTTTATTCTGTTTACGTTTATTTTATCGCTGACGGTACTGCGCAATTGCTTGTAAATCGTTCAAACACATTAGATATTAGCTTTCACATAGCGTAATCAAAAAATCGGCATTAATCACCGAAGGAGACGTAAACGATGTGCTAAAGGAGTGAATTGGATAAATTGAAGCATTTTGGCAAAGCCATCCTAGAGCTCATCACTAAATGCGATAAAAGAAAGCATTAGGAGAGGTAGGACGTGGGCGTCACCATGCAGTGAGTCAGAACTTCGTAGCTATCAAGCCTGCTAACTGGTGTAAAACTACTTCGGGTGAAATCTTGAAAATATAGTAAATTGATTATGGAAAGAAAATCTGTCGGAATTGATGTTGACCTTGACCTTCCATTCTCCTTGAACTACTTAATTTGCATTAAGTAGCACTCTTTAAAGGGGACCCTTGATAGGACAAGCATAAAGTATCAAGGAAAACTCACCGCCATCAGGATTAAACACTACGAACTGCTGTTTTGCAAGGTGGGTGTACGTAATTGACCCCTAGATACTTGTAGTTGGTGGCAGCCAGTTTGAAAATCAAATACGGCGTCCTCCTTTCCCTTATTCAACCTCTTGCCATTCCTTGCGTCCAACCCTCGGTCCCCTTCTAGTAAAATTAAGATTTAAAATATCCTTTTTAAAATTTTTAAGATTTTTCTCATAAAATTCGACAGTCGCGAGAGGCTGTGCTACACGACAGAGAGAGGTTTGACTTATTACCACCACAGTGACGATCAGCAATATCGCATCACATTCTCTATTATTATGATTCTATTGTATTTCCAGAGTGGGTTTTCACGATATCCAAAGACTGCTATACATAAGCCTAAACAGACACCCACACTGTAGGTATTAAACTGCGGTGGCTCCCAACTCATTGGACCATGAGACGCCTACACAGGCCCTCAATGCTCCGTGGGCGGGAGACTCGTCCGAATCGAGATGACATGTGCGTAGCAGTTCACATGTGTCCAAATTATTGGAGGTGAACGCATTCCTCTCAAGTCGACGTGTTATGACTACCCAACAGCGTGCTGTATTTGGATGGAAGCATTTGGCATCCAAGTGAAAAAGCTGTTTCACTTCGTGATTGACAGAATCTGGCACAAAAGTTGGCATGCAGTGGGTAAAGTAGTGGATCAAGAAAAAGTGATATTGTGAGAGTGAATAAATTCGCGACTATAAACGTAGAAAAGAGCTGGGCGATTTTAAGCAAAGGTGGCGTCAACAATGCCGCATGGCTGTGCGAACACTGAGAGGATGGTGTGAAATATCATGCAGATGGGGGCTGTGTGGTTTGATTGTGTATTTGACTAGGTAAGCAGGATTTTTCTACGAAACTATTTGTCATAAATTCTACAGTCATTGGATTGATGCATGATTTCCATTGCACAAGAAGTAAGTCGTCAACCGAAATTGAAGCAAGAACAGGTCTACTGATTGGCAAGGAAGAGAGGTGAGAAGAAGGAGTAATAGAGGAACAAACTTAGAATCGAAGGAAGTATCATAAGCATTTCTTGTAAAAAAGAAAATCTTAATCATCCATCGTGTCAACTGCAATGAGACAGTGAAATAAAGGCAGGAGGAGGGCAAAAAGCCCTGGTGGATGAAGGGCCTTGCTTTTGATTTTTTTTAAACCACAATGACACCAATCACGTGCATGGATGGTTTCATACTCACATGAGCCTTCAAAAGTGCACTTCAAAGCGCTCAATCCTCTTTGATGTTTGACAGCTTGTCAGTTGCACTCATCAATCACTGGCTGTCAATACATTTTCTGGTTTGGTACAGAATTAGTAAATAAACCGTTTAGGGTAGTGATGTAGAGTCGAGTCAAAGTAGGGCCCGTTTTAGGTCACCATCGCCTTCTTCTTCTTCTTCTTTTAACGTGATTTCCCTTCCACTCCTTCCTGACCATCTGCGTGGATCCATATCAGATCTAGGTACTGTAGGGCAGATTTGATTTCGTAGAAGTCGAGCATGATTTGGTGTTCATCTAGATTGCCTCACAATTCTGTATCAACCACATTTCAACATAGCCCGATGATGCTTTGATCCACGAGATTGATAAATTCTGGACGAAAGTAGAAAATGTGAATAGGGTCTTCGAGAGAAGAAGGTGTATAACATCTCACTAATCTGTATCCCGATATTGCATTGGTTTCGAGTGGGGTTGGAGGCGGTTCCCTGATCCGTGATGTATGCCAATCCAACCAGTGCGTCACCTGAATGTCTATTCAGCTCATTTCTAGCAGTTGTAGCAACGGCTAGAACATTGAAGCATAGGCCAAGGAAAAGCTCGAGTCTTTTAAGGATATGCCAGTTTATTCGTCTGTGATCTTGACAAGTAGTGCTCCATGACAGGTGTCAGCATAGTCGCCAAATCCACACTTGTGACCACAAAAATTACCAAATGGAACCCAACTCATTTAACATTAGTGGAGACGCCGAAGAGGACGGTGAACATGACTGTCACGAGCTTAATGCGAAACCGGATTTCGTGATGAAGGCTTTTAAGTGGATGCATCCGTTGTAGGATCGAAGCTTGCCCTACGCGACTACACAGCTTGACATCGTCGCCTTAAACTTCACCATTATGTCAGAGGTGGTGGACAACCAGCAGTCCAAGAGACAAACCGAGGTCCGCGGTGTTGAATGGGCCGTCCATTGAACGACATCCATCCACACCTGCTACATCACTCCAACCGACCTAGTCTTAGTTGATTGGACAACCAGTCTAAGGGAAATTCTGATCATTGACGTCTACAAACTGTCCACTGTCATGTGTCTTTAACAGTTAACGACAATCGTGAGCAGGTCTACCCCAACCCTCCACATTTTCATGCGTGTTCAACGCGCCGGATGATCACTACCGTTAATTGGCATCCATTTACAACCCTTGTCAAATCTTTTCAGTGCCTCAGCCACAGCTAGAGAAGCCGTGGTCACGACTCCACTTCAACTTTGTCAGCTATGACAGACATGAGGAACACATACCCTGTCAACAAAGTCTCTCATCTATTCGACCTATGTCATTCCACCGTCTAAGCAACGGGGAAATGATGCAGAGGGGTTTGTTGACATATTCGCACACGTATTGCTAAGTTACGAAGGAAAGGGTGCAAGAAACGATGCCTTGCAAAAACATTTTTGCAAGGTCAACGCAGGAGTGGTTTCCATGGTTATGCAACATCACCACGCCAAATTCTGCCACTCCCACACTGGACACGATTCTTGCATAGCTAAGAGGACCTTTCGGTCACGCTGTCAAGTCACGTCCTACATTGTAACCGACCGCGTCAGTGACGCGCCGTGGAACCTGCTCTTCAGCACAATGCCCCACCATTGAGTACAATACTCAACCCAGACAATCACATGTCGCCTCCACCTCTGTAACTTGCTCCTCATAGCTCTGCATAGTTAAAGATCCAGGTGCTGTTGGTGTCCCTAAGCTCCTGTCCGAATCTCTTCAGTTCCCATGTTTTTTGGCTCCTTCGCATACAATGACGAAATCGTCGCTCACGTTTCATCCTGCTTAAAACGCACCACCACTGATTCATCCCATTCACTATAGACACATGTGACAATTCTGGAGGTATGAGAAAGACCCTGACTCATTGTGGCGTGGTACCAACCACCCGACTGTCAGACCTTTACACCACCGTCGCACCACCTCAGTACCAATTCACAAAGGCATCCTTCCTGCAGTGTCCACGCCCTGCTCATCTGGTCGGTGACATTGACCTACAAAGCCCACAGTTTTGAAGAAATATTCTACCGAGCAAGGAGAGTTTATGTATTAGCGGGTCCCAAAGAAAAGAACCTAATAGACTGCGCACACCCTATCACAGTTTAAAAATTGTAAAACGAAAACATTACTGATTAATTTGTATTTAACATCCAAATCATTTCCAAGGCACGGATTCTCAGTTACTGCTACGGAAACGCATTCCATCATTACATGAAAACACTTCCTTCCACCTTCCTTCCTTATTTAAGACATCAAAATTCGCGACTAAGGCACATGTTTAATTTGGAATGGGGAGAGTAGGCGATTGTTAGTGACAACAGTCGATGCGCATGGTGCCAGGATAACGAACCAGATTTAGCCAATCCTTCACCTTCTGGGAGTCATGTTCACTGAGTTCTCCTGCAGCTGCAGCGACTGTTGTAATGATGACGTTGCCCTCCACGGTGAATTGGGACTTTGGAAGAAGTGAGGTTAAGTGAGGAGAGTAGGGAAGAAGAAGAACCGTGTTGTACCGATCTATGCACGACGCCTTCTCTACATCAGCCTCTGCAAATCGAGAGAACTCGTTTTCATCGAGCATGCGTTGGCACTTCTCCAAGGACACCATTGCATACGTCTCCGGACAGATCAAATAGGAGGGTGAAAAGTGGGTCTTGTATTGCATTTTTGCACAGGAGTGCACGTAAGACCCCAGAGTGTATTGCATCGGATCAGCGTATGCTGCCACTCGCGATCCAAACGTCCGATGCAGGTCACGAATGAATGCAATCTCCCTGAAGTATTAAAACGGCCAATGAGATGAAAACTCCTCGTTCATCGAGGTGTTACGAAGAAGTGGCAACAAACCGGAGAGCCGAATAAATGCCCAGGCGAAGGAACTTGTAGCTCGTGTCGTAGAAGAAGTACACGGAGGAGAGACCACCGGGAACGAGGTCCAACACACCCACGGCAATCAGCTTCTTCCCATCCAGCCAGTACTGCTGATGGTAGGAGCCAACCTGTGGAGCACCACACGCCTCCGCATCTGCGTCATTTCCACTCTGACAAATTCAATCACGCATTCTTAACATTGGCACGTTCCACCACATAGTGAACACATTTCATTGTACTGATCTTACCACCAGTGATGTGTCAACTTGCTGCTTGATGAAGCCGTCTCGTGTCAAATCTTCTGGAGCCTCCTTATGGACAGCGATTTGATAGGCTGAGTAGAGCTTGAACTCCTCATCCAAGGTTGCCTCAAACTCGGCTGATCTGGGCGAGCACTTATACAGACGAATCTGTTTCGTGTAAAACAACTTTGCGTTAAGGTCAGGAAAGAAGAGGGGATGCGAGACAGTTAAGTGTGATAAGGACGCACGTCCAAGAAGTGAGCAGCCTCGCCCTCTCGCGGTTCGGATCGCAGGTAATCCTCCAGATCTTTGGGTTTATTCTTATCCAAGCGCTTTTGTCGTCGGATTTGATATTCCTATGAGGAGCCCAAGTAACTTTTTTAGTAAGCTGTTAAGGAAATCACAGAAGTGTATAAGTAGGCAGGACATACCTTCAATATTTTCTCGTATGAAACGCCCGTCTCTTCGGCACGTTTTAACATGCGATCCTGCAATGCTTGCCATCTTTTGCTTCGAGCTGAGACGGGTCTGCCTGTATTGACAGAATTTTTATCATCTACGAAACCTGAATCCTTGGAGACTTGTCTCTTGACAACTTTTGGGTTAGTCGTATGGTTAGTAACATGATTAGGTCCATTCCCAACACAATCGGCTGTGACAGCAGTCTCTGTTGCATGCTTGAACTTTTTTCTAGCACTCAAGTTGACCTGTTTATCAGCTGACCTCCCTGTATCTTGACAAAACTTCGGCATGACGTCCTGTGGGATTGTCTGATGGTTATTCACGTCAGTCGGGCATATCTTGCAACAGTTGTTTGCAACAGAACCTTTTTTTACGCCTCCTGACTTCCTTTTAGCACCCGTATTTCTTGCTACTCCATTAGCCGACATCTTAGCATCTCCAGAGGCTCCTGACTTGAATACTTTTGGGCTACTTGCAAGATTATCCGCGCCAACTGACTGATCTTCACAACACGTGCTTGTGGCAGAAGCCTTTGTTGCATCTTTGTACTTCCCCTTGCCATTCAAATAGTTGTTAAAACCTCGCAGAACTTTCTTCTGTGATTTTGATAACCGAAATTTCTCTGCACCGCAATAAAGCGCGTAAGTAGGGCAACACGTTTTGAGTCTGTTTGGTTTACGTATGATAGTTCCACAACTAAAGGCACAATGTAAACAAAAAATGTTGATAATACCGACGCCAGCCGCTGTCCATCAGGATTTTATAATCCTTTGCAGTGATTTCACCCGTAATGGTATCTGAGAGAGTAACAAGGTAATACACTTACACCAACTCGAATCTGAGTTCCCACAAAACATGCAGTAGGCCCTACCGATTTCGCCATTCAAGCGAACAGTAGAAAACATCGTCCCAAGATAATTCTATGCGACCTTGTATTGAGAAGTGTTCGTTAAATAGTTCTATTTTACTTGTCGCGATAAAACAAAACCAATGGCGAGGTTACTTGATGCTCTTAATGGAAGTCAATAAAACGAATTGTGATAGGTGTATGAGATTTTGGCATTACAACTGCTTGAAAAATATGATTAACTTGAGGCTCTTACCAACTTAAGTAAAAAAACAGTGAGTAATTTTACTTCTAGTGGATTTACCCAATCGCAAATGATGAATACAAAAATTCTTTAAAATAGCAAATTTTTCAAATTTTTTTTGCATAAACATATTAAATAAATGCTGGGTTCTATTCAGCAGCTTTATTTTTAAAAGAGAATGGGTTTTAACCAGACTCTTTGATTCACACATTATAGATTGTATGCCCATTATTTTTCTAATTAGTGCGATTTGTTTTTATGTTTCATTTTGTGTACTTTATAGCTGGATTTGAAGCTAGCGCTGGCACCTAAATTTGTATGCATTACAATAGCATCCTATTGAACTGTGACTGGTTGGGTGTGGATCTCTGCATTGCAGATCGATGTGTTTAATGAAACGAATTTCTTTACTCAAAATACATCCTTGCTTAATGAGTGTTTGGGTCCCGCACTGTACTTGTTGGCATAGAAGAGCATGATTTTTTGCTTCGGTAGACGTGAGTCAGGCCGTTGTGTCCTAGCACACAACAAACGCAGGCGTTTACACGCAAGATGGAATGCTTTACTTGCTTTTTTTTCAGTGCCATAAACCACTTTTGTCTTTGTATGGTGTGTGTGTCATTAAGATTCCAAAGTTCTTGCATACTTGTAAAAAAAATTTTGCTCAGAAAACCCATGCCAGTTGCCAAATCATTCACTGCCCTGCAGTTGTTGAGCCATCAAAACCCCTACTTAACCATTTTTAAGTCAACCCATCATAATATAAATACCATCGCCTCCCTTCCCCTCTGTTATCTGATAGGTAAGCGACTCACAATGCTAATACCAACTCTCTGGAATCCTGTGACACTGATGTAAGTGGTGGAACCGCCGCAAGGTAGTCGGTTAAGCCGTAGATCTTGGATAACTGAAGGTAATTAGCGCCTTCCGCTGGGGACACCCAACGCCTTCCTTTCTTCCACGTGATTCAATTGTTCATCCAGCACCTGAAGATTTGTTGGTGTCTGTGAACGCATGTAGATGCCTCAATCCGATCATGGTACATTATGGTCTCATCCTCTAGGAGCAATCCTAACCATCCCTGTCATTGTAAGTCTAAGTCGATCTCCTGCTCGTTTGCAAGGGGATAGAATGAAAATGTGGCCTAACCACGATATATACAAAGATGCTACCTTACTATCAACCAGATTGACGTCCAATTATTCGTTCTAGAAGCAAACTTCCTCGCTTTCGGGAGACGTCTAAGATTAGCAAGCAGTTTGCTCTAGGTTGTATCGCCCCGTCTTATTGACTTTTGATTTGACTACTCAATTGAATATCAGTGATGACGTGTACTTGACGTTTGGCAGCTACGGGTGGTGAGAGTACTGTAATACTTATTTTATTTAAAAATGGCCTTATAGGTGAGAGGCCAGGTTTAAAACCTGGTCGTGGACGATCTAGGTGGTTCTCTGGTCACCGAGTGATCCTTTCCCAACCTCTACTACTTTGCTACCACATAGCAGTTGTGTGAGCATAACAAAGGCATCTAAAAACGTACAGCCATGTCTTATCAGGGGTGGTAAAAAGGAAGAGGAGGGTTAGGAAGAAACACCTCCAAATACACCACCCGCAGCTAAGTCGCCAGCATCAGTGTCCAGAGGGAACGGTGAGGCACCTTCCTCATCTAGTTCAAAGCAGATGGGGTTGGAATCGGTGCAAAGCGATGCTTAAGCGCTCCAATCTTCACAATCTCCCATGTAACGTTCCTTTTGACTTGGTTTTCTGTAAGTGTTTACTGCAGATTAGAGATTTTAGTACACCATACTACACGCGACACTTGGTGACGACCACATACTGGATTCCTGTTTACTATCCTTTGCCACCGTCAGTTCTATGTGTTTATCATCAATCAGTAAGTCGTCCAAACTCGCCAGACTGTGTTGTATGCAGGGTGAAACGAAGGCTGCTTCCAATAGGTACATTAAAAAGGGTAAAGGTTATGTTGTAGGGCTAGAAGATATCGCTTGAAATTCGTAAAGTCCATTTGGTATGATAAAGGAATATGAAGGGCACTAATTTGCCTACTAACTCCAAATCAGCGTCTCGCAGCAACAGCAACACTGATAGACAGTGAACGGCATTGCAAATAGAATGTTTTGGTGCCACCAAAAAGAAGGTATGAGGACGTGTCCAACACTCATTTGACTACCAAGGAGATGCTGTTATCATCATTGCAGTGCTGCTATGGATTCCATCCAAACAGTTTCACTAGAGACATAAACAAGTACAGAGAACTTTAACAAAAGGAGGCAGAGAAAGATCGTAAACAATCCATAGCACTTAGCTGCTAGCGGTTTACTACCGACTGGATCAAAGTCTCTCCAACGTGACCACAGCTGGACACTAATTTGGACATCACCACTGCACGGGCGATACTTGGCCGACCACCAGTCCAACAAACAACCCAAACTACAATTAGTGTACAAATGAATTTGTTTGGATAGTTCTAGTGCTTGATAGAACCTGTCAGCTTGCCTAGATTGTCTTGTAAGTCAAAAAATAACCAATTGAGTTTGAGTGGCGACCTGTCTGTTAACGTGGAGAAGGACTGGGATAGTATCAGCTCAAGTGACGTCAAGCGAATAAAATGCCACTACAAACGCATGGAAGAAACTGTAAGCAAATGCACTAATGTTTCACATATAGTTTCATTGCACAACTTCTGTTATGGGTACTGTTGTTATCAATCTTCCCATCCTTCTAGGCCATCCAACACAACGCCATTAAACTGGTGCAAGTTCCATTTCGAGGAAGGAAGGAATGAGGGACTGCAGTAAGGAAGGAACTCAGAAAGCCAACTAAGAATGAAGAAACGCAACAAATGTGGAGGGCAGACCACGCAACATTTGTGCACTTCAATGGGTCCGTGGTTGCGTCCGCCTTTGGAATTGCGCACTGTAATGTCTGATTCCGGCCAGTGCTCAACAGCTAGCTAATTCCACTTACTAATCCCCGTCCGTCAATAAGTCCGTCTGCTTCGAGTAGGGTCATTACTCATTCCTCTTTCCTGCCACTTGACTTCCACTTTACCCCTTTGTTACCGTCTATCTGGCTTCACCTTAGCTCCACGTTCTGTGAAGCCAACCCGCTTTATCGGAGTCGAAGCATATTCATGTCATCAACATGGAGATCTTCACGACGTCCGTATTCACTGCAGCAACTACTGACTATGGTGTAAGGTATAAGAAAAGAGGACATGTTAGTAGTGGATCCACATGGGCAGCTCTGTTGTTTGAGACAAGCCCTAGAGATTATATTTTCTAGCGTTTAACGAAGTTAGTTTGGCCAGTGCACTCATGTCCCCCAAAAAGACGCGAAAAGATCCGCAATTCTGAGCATCAGAAAAACATAGATGATTTAGCAAACTGTTAACATATTCATAATTAATAGGGCAATAAGGAATCAGGATAAAGAGTAAAAACCACCAGAACTGTCGATACCGCGTCTAGAAGCCAGTCACAAATGCCTTTCACGCTATTACATTAAGGAATAAAATACTTGCTACTTACACTGGTTAGTAGAACGTTTAAAAGGCTGATCGTATTACAAAGCAGATGCTTTTCGTAATTGAAAAGATAAACAATGATTCTCGCTCCTATTTGTTTATAACTTAAACCTATCTGAGAGGTTGGATTCCGTTATTAAGCTAGAAAATTCCTCTTACAAATCATAAGAAGGAGAATTTTGTACACATCAGCAAACTCGTTTACACGGCGCCTTTCCCAGTTGACTTGTTTATGTGGCACCAATGTGTGCATTGTTTAGCTTATCTGTGTGCCATGAAAATGCGCCCATTTTACCCTAATTGACAATAAACCTGAGGCTAAATTCACCACCGAGTGTAAAAGTACGCTTCTGTTTTGTTTGAAAAGTGAAGAAAGGGGGAAAGGGTAAACTAAACCAGACAAAATCTCGGAGGGTTAGCAGATTGAGTAATTGTTTTGGAAGGATGTATAAACGTGCATATCGTACTATAATCCAGGACTGAATAAAAGAGCAGTCTGGGGTTACGAGATCTCTGTACTCCAAAGAAAAAAAAAAAGAAACCTACGGGTCCAGTGTGATCAACGCTATCACACGTGTGATTAAACGTGTCCTAATCTGTGCATGACCTCTGTGAGACCGCACGCTTGAGATGGGGTCATGACCTGGCCACAGAACATTCGTATCTTTGACCATCTGCACGTACACCTAAATTGCGCCAAACACACACCTCGTCACATATATGCGACGCATGGATCACGCAAGCTCTGCGTGGACCGCGACCCGCTAAGACTTTTCCACCATGCTGTCAGGTCCATGTTTTCATCCTACGCACGTTTGAGGCAGCTAAACTGAGTCTTGGCTGCTAATCCAAACAATGTGACAGGTGACACCTACCAAAGCTTGCAATTCGAGCTTGCCTGGTTCGCAAAACAAGTCTAACATACACTGCGGTGATGTGTGGTGGTAGAAAGCGCCACACAGAAAGGAGTTTCGGTGATTAAACGAGTCCCAAGTCTCGACAACAACCCATTTGGTCAGCACTGGCTTCCACCGCTTTTTTCCGCTCTGTTTCCTGATGAGCCTCTCAAGGCATAAACTAAGCGTGCTCTTTCCTTGAAAAAAACTCTTCACAGAACAAAAAAAATTGCGTATTTGTGCATAAACATGGTGGAGACAAATGTTTACTTCTAAGGTGCATGGACAGTCAAACTGGGATTCAGGATTTCTCTCACATAAGCCAAGAAATTGACACTTACTACTTGTGAACCAGAAGGTGGTCACATAAAACCTACACACCTTCAAGATATTATTCAAGCACGGAGCGGGAGGGAACGGCGAGTCCAGCTGTGTTAGTCCACTCCACATCAATCACACCTCCTCCCAAATCCTGGAGGTTTGATTGACACCGGCAAATTGTACACAGGACCTCAATCGCCCTGTGAGAGATCTGGAACGCTTCAGCGACACGATGCGATGAGTGGACAAGCATAGTAGAAGACCGATGGGGGGAGGGGAAGGGAGGAGTCAATGCAACTTTCACTGCATTCAATTAAGACTTCAACTACAAGATGCATGAATTATGATACTTTTATTGGTTCAACACTAAATCTTGCAACATGAAAATGCATAAGAAAAATGGAGTCACAATTTGAGGGTTTGACACAATCAAGTGAACAAGTGTAATAATGACACAGATAAGGTGGAAGTTTCTAGGCTACACTCCTTGTGGCCAAAATCGACGACGGCACATCTCCACTTGGTCACAGAGCACGGCATTCGCGTAGGTCTGACACACAAAAGCCGAGCCGAGGCGACATCGAGGATCACGTGGAGCCTCTGTGGTTGGTGGCATTGGTGATGTTGGTGTCATACTCATTGCCTCGCAGTACTCACCCATTCCACAAAGTTTTACCATCCTTGGGTCGGAACAGAAGCTTAAGGGACGGTCTTTGCACATCTCATGACGCATCTCACTTCCAACGCCATCCGACGCAGTGTATTGACGGCATTGCTCCCGAATAGAGCGTCCACAGTAGCGCAGTGATGGAGAGACACAGAGCTCGCGCAAAGGACGGGAGCAATCAACAAGGGCCAATCCGGGGACTTTTTCGGCTCTGGACTGCGGTTGATCAGCTTGCCAGACGTGTCGCTGGCAGTAGGTAGTCACGCCGCAACGAGCTGCAATATCGGCATCGCGACAGGTGACTGAGGGACCCCACAGACAGGGATCGTCACCGATAACTCTTTGAAGGGGAGCATTGGTGGCCATTGACGATGATTCTACCGGTTCGTCGCAGAGTTGATTTTCCTGTGCAATTGACAAACACACCTTCCATATCATGCTCAAACATGACAGTAGTTGACAAGTGAAGCTAACTAGGAGCGTAAACCCGTTCATTCATTTGAAGATACGGAACTTCCTAATTCGTTACCTTGCAGACGGAATCGAGATTGCTGAAGGACACACGTCCCGGAACCTTGAGCGATCGAATGCTCTGGCACTGAAATACGGAGGGAGAGAGAAGATGTTGAGTGTTAGTACAAAAGAATTCCACCAGGGATTTTAAGCATGGTGTGAACATACTCGTTTCTTTTCCAGCGGGTTCACGTAGATAGAGCAGTCAAGAGCGAAGCTACCATAAGTGAGTCGTTGAGTAAGAAGGTTTCGACAGAAACGGCAAGCGTCAGAGGGCTCCACCAGTGGACGCTTGTATCCCGAGCAGAAGGGCTCGAATCCACACAGACGCATCAAGCGCTCATCGGAACAGCGCTCCTCGGGGGTGGAGAGTTTACTGCAGTCGTACCTTCCATGAAAGATGGAACAAGGAAATTATTTTACCGCCTAGGAGGGCGCAGCCAGGATGACTAACAGACTGTCTTTGAATATGACATACTTGCGAACAACTGGTGGACGCGAGGTCGGATCCGAAGCAGTCGGACGCTGCCAGATGAATTCATTGCAGAAGGCCTCTTGAGAGCAGAGTTTTGCAGTGTAGCCATCACGACACCAAGCAGGAGGACCGCCAGCACACAGACGCTTTATAAGGGCATCCGACGGACACAGACGCAATTCCTGCAATTGCGTAGATACTTATTTAAATTCGAGTCTTCGTACCGGTCCTTTAGGCCCCTTTTAAGCTTATATCCGTAAAAACAGCCTAGGTTGACCTAAGCACCGCTTCAGTAAAGACCTGACTAATCAGATAAGGTAAACCGAGCATTTAAAACTCACTTGGCAGATTACTTTGGAGGGTAGGTTTCTCACCAACATGTCAATCAATATTTGGGTGTAGGCCTTGACGTATTCGTGACACTGAAAGACGCATATGACCGGTCAGTTTGTGTTCAAGCATGCTAAGGAACTAGCTTTCAAGGGCAACTAACGGTGGTCTTCAATCTTTCACTAGGAAGGTAATTGCAGGCACTTTCCAGAACCTTCTCAATCTGATCAGCCGTGGCATCATCCTCGATTCGGGTGTAGATAAAATCTATTATATCCTGGCAAGTTTCACATTTTCCACCTAGTGACGACTCAGAAGGCACGCTGTGATAGCAAATTGATAACTCCTGACAAATGTAAAAAGTAAAGGTTATGTGTGAACAATAAATAAGATGGTTAATGCGCATGTGCAGTGAAAATCCACCTCACAAATCTCCTTTGGTGGGTACTTTTGCACGACAAGGTCGATGATCGCCGCTGTGTTCTGTTCAACCCAGGATCGGCACTAAAAAGGGCCACAACGAAACATGATACCTATGAATGACATAAATTACAGATGAACGTTTCCATAAATGGTAGATTCACTGTCACAGCAATGAACTTCCCTAGTACCTTCCCCCAACGACGACAAAGGCCCTATTTTGTAACAAGATCTACTTGCGAAGGCTTTTGGAAGCCTCCACCCTCATCATGGCGTAAGGTTTCGTCCCAAGTTCGCCTTAACGTGTCCACAAGCACAATGGGCCATAATTTATCATGACCAAACCAAGTGATGGTCAAAACGTGAATAAGTTCAGCTCGAGGTCGAAACATAGCAAATGTGTTAAGCACATGTACAAACATACGGTATTGATATAGGTTGAGGGGACGTATTTGCAGAGTTGGTCTAGGAGCTTCTCAACGCGCTCAACGGTGTCATTGTCACGTAGTTTAGAGTAGAGTTCGGTAAAGACAACCTTGCAAATGGCACAGCCATCCTTCACGCTCGACTCAGCGACCACGATTTTGGAGCAGAATCCTATTTTCTATGGAAAGGAACAAAAAGGAGGAGGAATGGGGATTTGATGGTGGGGAAGAGTCAATCAAGCATTTTAACGTTAGAAGCTTGCCTGGCAGACTTCTTTGGGTGGGATACCATTCACAAGGAGGTCTATGACCTGAGAGGAGTATTTATCCACCAGTTGCGTGCACTTTTAAAGGGGAAAAAATCCACTATAGTCTTATTTAGAAGTGAACAAATGGAAAACTTTCGACAGCATGATGAATCACACACCTGATTCTTAACGTAGGGGAGATAGTTGCACGCCGTCTCCAGTGCCTTGACAATGTCCTCCTTGGTGGCGTTATTCTCTAGATTCTCGTAAATCGTGTCGACAATAACCTCACATAATTTGCACTCTGATTCCTAGGTCAGGAGAAAATGGATGTTGCAAACTTTGGTACATGAATATTTATGCTTCGATTCTTTATTGTTATGCAAATTAAGTGGACAGGCTCTCAATTTAACGACTTCGCTACAAGCGTCACACATATGCGACATTTGTTCCCTATCAGCTTATAGATAACTAGTTGCACTAACTTATATCAAAAACTCAAAACTAGCACAATAGGGTGGTCTGTAGTGGTCAATTTTCCACTGAGAACTTGGTAGCGAAGACCCCTGTTTTATTTATTTGACGTACAGTGGCCATCGTTCTAAGGTGATTTTACCAGCAGGTACCAAAGGCTGTAAGCACAAGGGTAAACAAACATGAAGCAGGCATAAACATTTGGAAACACATGTGATGATCTCAGTGACCTTCAAACCAGTGTTCGTCCAACATAAACAAAGCCCTTAGTCAATCGAACAAATGAAGAGAGAGCTCACCCCAGCGACAGCCGAAACTGCCACCAATGCATCACAAGCACCGAAACTGAGGCAAATAAGCTTGGGAGCAGTGCCCGCCATTATCTCACGAATAATTAGATCCGAGTAGGCATCAACATAATGAATGCATGCTTTTTGTGCATCTGACGGCAAGATGTGACAGGCCTGAAATGAAAACAAGGGAGAATAAGGGTAGATTGGGACGAGTAGGTTGAGCGTTACCTCTTCAAGTGCCCAAACAATTGCAGCCTCGCTCCTATTGTTAAGAACCAAATCGATCACCTTTTTCAATAACATTTCACAAACCGGACAAACAAAGGGAATGGAAACGCTGGAAGTCTGTGAGGGAGGAGCAAAGATTCTATAACGAGACGCCATAAGGGCCTTCGCAGCTGGTGACACGCCATTTGTGCACTGTTTAAAGAAGTAGCAGAGGTCGGTGATATTCGCATTCGAGGCATTATCAATCATGGAGTCTACTTCCTTGGAGACAGCTGCTTCGCACTGAACAATCGGTAATTTTTGGCAATAATGTGGCCCACCATAGCCTTGAAGTAACCGAATGACTCACAAAGCGAGTCCTTAACGACTTGCTTCAATGCTTGATCAAAGACAGGATCCTTGGTTAGATCACGAATGCGAGAAAATACATTCTTGCATTCTGTGCAAGTACCGGCGTCGGAAGGAGCACCAGAGTAGCTAAGACGAGAATGAAAGAATTCAAAGCCAACGGGCGCAGGTCTTTGTATCCACGAATATGCCTCGATTTTTGAGCTTCTTTCGGACTTCTTAAAGGTGCTAAATGTGGTTACCGAAATATTACCTTTGTCTCAACAATTTCGGCGGGGCAAAGTCCAAAAAGAGCACAAGTTGGGCCAGGATCCTATAAAAATGCGTCAGTAAATAGCTTAAAGCAGCTCACCAGTTCACTACCTGCCAGATCCATAAGAAGACCAATGTAGGCATCAATTGTGCGTTTGCAGATGTCAACAATTTGAAGAGGAAGTTCATAGCAAATTGCCCTCTTCAGATAG
This sequence comes from Taenia multiceps, assembly GCA_001923025.3. Lineage (NCBI taxonomy): Eukaryota > Metazoa > Platyhelminthes > Cestoda > Cyclophyllidea > Taeniidae > Taenia > Taenia multiceps. The sequence goes on along the minus strand of CM010311.1, from coordinate 67,073,421 downwards.
CTAGAGATGGCAATCTTGGTGTCATTATCTTGGATCATAGCACGCAGATCAGTTACAATCTTTTTACAGTCATCACAGGTAGACTTGACATCAAATTTTAGGGTCTAGAATATGGAGTACACTTCAAAAAATAGTGCCTACAGGTAGGACGAAAGAAAGCCCACTGCAACTATCAAGGAGAGCACAGGCAAAAGTACTGTTTCCCTAAAAAGGTTACTATAGGAGAATAAGGGTACCAATTCTGAAACCAATTGCTTGAGCTCATCATCACTAACGTTTAAGAAGCCCTACGACGTCGTGAATACAAACCAAGAAAACCCACTTCCGATTTCGATATTGCAGAGCGAAGGGTAGTAAAAGCCTTGTCATCCACAAGCCTCTTGCAGGTTCTGCATTCAATGGATTCAATGTTCGGTTGAAAAATAGTGGCATAAAGCCATAGTCTTTTGCATGATTCCAGCATCCCATTTCTTTTAGCCTCTGCGTACGATCTACATATCACACCTTCAGCCGCATCCCCGACATTGATTTTCTCACCGAACGTTGTGCAAAGGAAGCACAAAAAGATAGATAAACCCACCACACCCATTTCAATATGAATATGACAAAGCGCTCTGCGAGTGACCTTCAACTTAGATAAATTTATCAGGTTAAACAAGGCGTAAGCGTTTATAACACAATTGTTTCTGTGATTGATATTCAGTGATAAAGCATTGCCATCATTTCATGCAACGATCTACGAGTTATTTTCTAACAAAAGTGCCATAAACTAGAAAAGTAACCGCTTGGTATTATTGATCTTGTTTTGAACAAGTAAACAAATTTTTCAACCTGTAAAACATTTAGCTGATTGTACACGCATTCGATCTCCTTAATTTACAATCGCTATACGTATTAATGTTGCCTGTCGAAGTCTTAGCAATTGCGCTTCCAGAATTGGTTAGCAAACTTGCTTGCAGAAACAAAACTCCCAGTATTGTAGCGTCTCGAGACTCCCTTTAAGATAAAAGAAGGCATAGTACTGGAGGTCGAGTACATGTATACTGGAAACAGAGGGCTTGGGGGCTGCTGGCACGGCCCAAAGGCCGATCAACCGGCTCAGTGCAATATGGCCACCCAAGTGACCGAAACTGGCAGTTCGAACAAACTAAGTATTACATTTATTATTACATCTTTTTCAAGTGCAGTGTTTTCGGCTTATGCTAGTAGCCCCTAGCATCTCCCTAAGTTTCATACCAAAGAACTTTCTTCTATTAAATCCGAGAGCTCTATAATAAACTGATTTAGTACACAGTTCATTCTCTCTAAGGTCTCTTCTCTGACAACGTTTTTTCGCCTACCCTCGAGTCGATCACCACAGCATAATTAGTGCCGCCTGACCAAAGCCGTCGAGTCAACCGTGCTGCTTGTTGAAATCCTGCTCACTTTACTGAGCTTTCTAGACGTAAAATTTTGATTATTGTAAGAATTAACTCGGAAATGTGGGATGTGCTGATCATCAAGCCCTTCCACAACCAACCGCAGGGTCAATGGCCCACAAAGCAACGCATGTAACAAAGAAGGGATAAAGAGAGATAATGCAGAAGCAGAATTTGGCTTTTATTTCCCATTCGCAGCACTTGCGCTTCTCCTAATCTGCTGGGGACTTTTACCCAGCAATGAAAATTCGGGATGAATGAATGAGCGACACAAGTGACAGAGGATTGCATTGCTCTTAGAAACAGAGCAGAGTTCAATGGCATCAAAAACCTTAATTTCCGCAAGACCATTATTTCACAGATCGAGATTTACCTCTCAAATAAATTTTGTGCATCAAGATCTACAAGATGGAGGTAGAAGCGCGAAATGGCAAAATAACATAGATAGTTAATTTTTCAGTTTTTTACTGGTTCAAAAAAGCCGCTAAAAAGAAGAACAAACAAAACATTAAACAGGAGTATATCTTATGCATACGAATAGTTTAGAGCAAAAATATTTCTTGCTAATGCATTGGTAGTTGTCTGAATTTGCTTTTGATAAGGTGTGTCGACTGCACTCCCAAAATCCAACGATGTAGCGTCCCGAGACTTACTTGAAGATAAATGAAGACATAGTACTTGGATAAATTATGTATTCTGGAAACGGAGGGCTTGGGGGCTGTTGGCACGTCCCAAAGGCCGACCAACCGGCTCAGTACAATATGGCCACCCAAGTGACCGAAATCGGCAGTTCGAACAAACAATGTATTACACAACCCCTCTCTTCTTTCGAGCGTCGTCCCCGACACTCCTCTTTGGTCAGCCTCCCGTGTCAGCCATCATAACGTAATTAGTGCTGCGAGAAGCACCCACGAGCTAACCGTGCCAGTCATCAAGATTCGAGCGCATGTGTTCTTGTAGTGCCATCAATTCCGCGTAGCGCTCGGTCCTCCTCTCCCACGATAATGTGACCGAATGATAGATGGGGGTACGAATTCAAATTTTTCGAATGGGTCGAGGCACGCGCAACACATATTGTGATTCAAGGCTATTTGATGCCGTGGAAGAAACGCATTGTATCGTAGAACCCTAAGCAAATGGGGTGATCGGGCCTCATAGGGACGGGATGCATGCAATTCAAGTGTACAAAGTATAAAACGATGCAGTTCAATGGCGTCCTGCACATTCTACATGTGCTGATACGCATTTTGGCGAAGGGAGGTGAGTTGATTGAGGAGAGGAGAGACAGATTACAGGGTCGGTGGACCACAACGTCGCTGATCCCCCTTGATAGTTCCATTAGACTTGCAGTTAACGGCTAGCGTCGCTTCAGCTGTTAAAAACTTCCTTGCAGAACACAACGGTGAGGGAGATGCCGAAGATGAACGTCGATCTCAGCCCTTCTGTTATGGGATACCAGAGGTTCTCCCATCCGTAGCACATGCACTTCTTTCACACCACCAAAGTTTGGAAGAAGCGGTATGGAGCAGGACGGAAATGCATCAAAGTCGGGTCCGCTTTCCGCTGCCACCAATGTAGCGTCCCGAGACTTACTTAAAGTAGGAAATGGCACAGGACTGGGGCAGAATATGTATTCTGGAAACGGAGGAATTTGGGGCTGTTGGCACGGCTTAGAGGCCAGGCAACTGACTGGTACAAAATGGCCACAAACAAAGTATTACAGACGAGACTCTCTAAACATGCCTGTTGAATAAACTCCCCGGTGCTTCAAAAATATATTTATCGATCTGCTGTTACGAACTTCGACGAATTTAAAGAGGGGCGAATACTGTATTGGGTAGCAGCTATCTTGTATTGGGAATAGGTAGTATAGCAACTAATTAATGCTTGAATTTATACATCAGTACAAACCAAATGCTTGCGCATTGCAGCGATTACCACAGCTAGATCAGCTTTAGTAAATTAAGTTCTTCTAAACCATTTGCTTAACGTTAGACGCAAAAACATAGATGGAAAAGAAGAGTCATTTAATATAGAACATTTTTAAAATAGTTTCTTGAAAACGTGACTTCGCGTCTTCAATTCGACTGCATTTGTTCACAACGCATGGATGGCCTGCCTGCAGGTGGAGGTGTTAAAGCGGTATAATGCTTGGTTCCTCTTAATTTTGTTCACTGAGGTGGATTAATTGCCTATGCCGCATAGGCCCGGACTCTGAACCATGCTAGCAGCTCCAATACCTTTCTGTTTGCTGCATATGCATATTATTCAAGGAAGTCTCGGAATGTTGGCAATTCCACAACAAACATTACCAAGTATTTTACGACTAGCGAAACGTAAGAATGCGGTACTTACAAAAGGAAAATATCGCTTTAAAATTCCTGTTGGGTCATTTCAGAACCGGCAGGCCATGTCGTCAATCCAAAGTCCAATACATTTGCCTACCAGTCCTGACATAAATAAAGTAAAGCAAGCAGTATAGGCTGCATTTACAATTAGCCCTTTTAATAAAAAACCTACTCAGCGCTTGAAACTTTAAATGACAATTTCGTCGCACCCTAACAACGTTATAAGGGATCAATAAACTTAATTTAGAGATAAACATGTTGCGAACCCAAGTCTCTTTTTAATTTAAATCTATAAGGACGCGTTTTTTAATCTACCATTTGAATTATCATGTGGAAGGCGCCTAATGAGTATTCCATAGGTCGTGTGCAATCGGCGTTACATATGTCGCAAGTTAACATTATCATAGTCGTCGGGGAGACCTCCAATGTTCCTGACAAAACAAGCCTTGTTTCCCATATCAAAGATGGTATTTTGGTTGTTCCTGCTATTTTGGCATCCTCATCACTTTTTTTCCCAGAGATAGCCCTTTATAGATTGCGCGACCGTGTTATATGAACTGTTGGCGATGTTGAATTATTCCTACAAATAATAGTGCTAGATTCTAAAATATGTGCGCATTTGTTTTGTCACGTATTTTTTTGCTGAGAGTGAGGAAATTTTGGGCCGTCTTGAGGGTGTTATTGTCGTTTACTTCGAATTTAGTCCCTAAATCCTTTCAAACCTAATATCAACTTTTTGGTTTTTCGCAGGTTTAGCCACTATTCCCAATTTTGATTCGCTAAAAATAAATGAAGTTTTGAACTCCGTTGAAGATCTTGAACCGATCTCTAATGGTGGTTAGTTAAGAGCCTTTTTCATTACCAATGTTATGTTGGTCCCCGTATATGCATGTACCATTATTTTACTTTTCAGATTCCCAGCGTTCGGCAACACTTGAGAAGAATGGTGAGTTGTGCAACGTTTTGGAACCTCACACCGTTTTCATTTTATTTTTCAGGATTTAAATCCACTTCTCCTGAAGCAAATATCGTCTTACTGCGAGGCACTACTGTAGAATATATCCTAGAAGAATTGGATAATGCCATCAGTTCACTTCCTCATTTGATAGTTCTTGTGTATACTGGAGCTATTTGCCAGTCCAGTGGTTATTGGGTCCTTTCTGATGCCGTGCTAAAGCCAGACTACGTCGCTGAAAGGATCTCCCTACTTTCGGAAAAGCTTCATCAATCACTGGTATGATTGGCTTTAACGTTATCTCTCCAATTTTACTCAGGCTGATACGACAAAGGAGTCCATGCCTCCGGTGAGCCTTCATATCGCCTGCTCCAGCTTGCCTTCCGGTGGCGAATGGCGTCATGTTTTGTCAAGTCGTCTTCCATCCACCATAGCCGGTCATCCTCTCCACGTCACTGTAAATCGACTGCATGCGCCCGCTAAAAAGACACCTGTGGGGGTTTCTGCCAAGCCGGAACTTGCTCCTTTGCCCACCGATCTTTCTGGTAAGCTAGTTGGTTTTGTGGTGAATATCCATCTGTCTCTTAATGGGTGAGTTGTAGATGTCAAACCTTTTTTTCCGCCACCTAGTGCTACGTTATTAATGTCGCCAAATTAGTTTATTACCCATCCACTCGACACAGGCGTCAGGGACGTTGAATTTTGACGTATTGTTTTTATGTGTTGCATTATTATTTATCGACCAGTTTAAGGTACGATTCATTTGGCTTGCTACACTTTCAGGGGAATGTTTGCGTCAGCTTGAAACTTTTGACCTTGTAAAAGATGGGGAGTACAATTTGCGTGTGCTCTTTTCTCATTACAGCACGCCAGTGCCCCAATTTCGACCCATTATTTACTATTTTGCCGTAATATTCCTTTCTGAGTTCGCAGAGACGATTCTGGTTTGGCTGAAATGTTCTTTATATTTGTGAAATTTGTTGGAAGGATAATGTATGTTCTGGAACATTGCCAGTTATGTTTTCATTGAAGTAAAAAAAATACATCAGTCATTCATTTGTTAATGCAGCGGTTATAACAACTCTGAAGTTAATGATATCACCAATAGGTGTGGAGGCTTTATGTCAACGCCTGGAACCGATGATACCAGTGCCAGTGCCGCCAACGACCTGCCAGCCAGCAGCTAAAACAAACGGCTGTTCTATTCGCATCCAACGGCCCTGTCTCTACATCTTTCCCGAGGGTTCAGGCCAATCTGCGATCTTTGCACTACCCGGTTTCACTCTAATGGTTAATGCGGGATGCTCGTGGGAGCCAAAATGCTGGAAGATGGCTCAACATCTGGAGAAGTGAGTCTATTTCCCTTTTTGAATTTTTGGCACTCGCGGAGCAACACTGTCGATTTCCGGTTTCCGGTAGTGAAGCAATGGTCGTCAGTTAATTTTGGATGCATATATCTGTATTGATAGAACCGGAACCTCAAAAGCGCGTAGTTAAGCGTGACTTTTAGGGATGGACGTAGTGTTGAATGGCACACCACTAGTCCATGTAGCATAAAGGGCGCTCTACGTTCTAATTTACAGACTGGATCACACCCCTGATTTTCGGATTTGCCAGATTGGCAGGTGCTATCTCTATTTATTCTGGCTGTCATTTCTTCGTCAAGTCACATATTTTTTGTCACGTCGTCATTGGGTCATGTCCCTCAGGTTGTAGATTCCTCTAGCTCCACAAAATTGCAGAGTAATCTGGCAAAGTTTTGAATGCCCTATATTTCCCCCATTGGCGACCAAGCCTAACTTTCTGGTTTTATTCATTCCTTTTTCCGATGAAGTGGATTGAGATTGATGTCATTCCTTTCCTTCCCCCTCTTTGTCTTGCTCGAGAGCCTTCAATTCGTAGGAAATGTCATGCAAAACACAAGAAGCTCCTGTCTCCGTTAATGACTTTCTCCCTTGTGACTTTGTAATCTCCGTGACACACTCTCTAATCCTTTAATTTTTGGTGAAAAGTTTGCATGTGTCTTTGTATCCTTCTTTTGAAAGTTTTTAGGGCGTTAATATTTTAAGTTGTAGGGTCTTGCATTTTCTTTTCCACCCATCGCGATGTTATGAATTAAATATGTGGCAGGAAGTCATGACATTGGTTTATGGTAGCCGAAGCACGGAGGCTGAAGGGTCCGCGAGATTAGAACAAACGAGACTAAACTACTATTCGTAGCATCTCTCGGTGTTCTGTAATCGCGCTTCTACTTCGGTTGTAAAGAAACCTTCCTCAACTGCAGTCCACTGGAAGATAGGGAAGCGAAGGTGTTTGCATGAAATGGCACCCATTGCAGCAGTGATGACTCATATTGTGGATACATTCGGTCTTAAATACCTTATACTGAAAGGCGAACGCAGTCAGTGAAGGAGGAAGGGGAAGGAGAAATTTACTTTAAAGGTTGTCCGCCATTTTGTCAGGCTATTCACTTTCATTGTAGGCATTTGGCCTCAAGACAACATGGGAAGGTGAGGCGTCATGACGTGGGTGGTTGCAATCAGAGAAGTTAGAATTTGACCTCGCTTTATCTACGGTCATTGTTCAGACCTCCAAGCTTAGAAGGAAAGAAAGGGGAGGAGGGATCAGCTAAACTCGACGCTTTGACACGTCCTCAATAAGGCGTCACGGCTTTGGCTATTCGAAGCAGATGTTTCTCTCCTGTAACATTGAATCTTGGTAACCGGCCCACAAAGGGAGGATTTTCGTTCATTTTTTAATTAAGCGTTCTGAGTCATCTCGGAAGGTCGTCATGACATACACACTTAAATGTCAGTCTACTCCAAATGAATGTTTTGAAAGTGGAACAAAGCTTTTTATCCGCAAGGTCTCTGATTTCATTTGACTAGTTGAATTATTTTTTTTTCTCGCCTCTCTATACATTTTCTAGTATCGATGCTATTTTGCACACCCACTGGGGAGCTGAAAACACTTTGGGTCTGGCCTCCCTCCTGCCCGCTCTTATGGCCTCGTCCGACAGCGCTTCCGTTTTGCCCAAGGTCACTTGTCTCTTGACCCCTCCGCCTGGTTATATGATATCTCAGCCGCTACCGCCGTCAGCATTAGCTCCCTCGGATCCTTTGGTGTTGAATGTGGTCAAGGTGGTGGGCGATCTGGCGCATACGATGAAGCCTGCCATCGCGGAATCGCGTCTCATCACGCTGGAGGTTAACCGAGGTGCTAAGATGACTGCGGTACCGAAGCCGTTGCCTCTCTATTACAGGGTTAGTTATCCTATGAAGCGTCTGAGTTATTCTAGAAGTAACTCTTTAAAATGGATACTAGATCTGGAAAGTTAGGGTCATTGGCAGTCATAGGAGACGTGTTGGTACAATAAGGAGAGATCTATCATTGTTAATATCAGTTGTTTGCCTCCACAACGGTAACCAGGTTAATTAAATATGTAAAGGTAGACTTCAGTCTATCTGCAGCGGATTTCTATGCGAGTTGGATGCTCATACCTTCTGTTAGACGAACTGGGGGAGAGCTGTTCGTAGTTGGTAAGGCTTGTAGTCCAGAGGTGAAATCCAATTCCCCCTCGCGTCCCTACTTTCCATTGCATTGAATAAGTATCGAACTTTTAATTTTCCTTCAAAGGAAGCATTTTTTGCTTGGGTACAAACGAATCGAAATTGTCCCAAATTCGGAACTCACTTGCACATAGTCATTTATTATTAACTAGCGTATTACGATTTCACTATCAGCGTCACGCATATGTGCCACTCCAATTCCCCCGTCTGGGATAGATACTTCTATTGAAATTGTCAATCAAGAGATTTGCGCAAGTTTAGGTTTAAGTATGTTCCATCGGGCGCAGCTAATATGACATCTGATTTTCTGATGCTTTTCTAGGCTGGATTTGGTAGCCTCGAGCTTTACCCACTTACCCCAACTGAAGAGGATCAAGCAGATGTGAAGAAATTAGCTGAACTGTGGGCAAAATCGGCCTCCAGTGTGGCTACAGCGCTTTCTACTGCTGCCAAAGGCCATGTCACCGCCCCCAAACAAGCTGGTATCCCACTCGTAAGTTCTATTTAAAGATACAGTTCTCCCCACAGTCGTTATAATTTGCTGTTCTCCAGGTACTATCGCCATTTAGCTCGTAATGGATTTAATTTTTTTGCGTTCATGCATTAAAAGGCATGAAAATGGGGCACTGCTCATTTGCTTCCCTTCTCCCCACCCACATATCATAATTTGTCGATGGGGCTAACTTGATGGATGTGATATCCGAGCTCGTACGCTTGACCGAGCCAATTAAGCTTGTTTGCAAAGCTACTGAAAGCCTTGAAGGCGAAACTGCCTACACCTCCACATTTCATGCTTCATCATTGATCTGTTGGTTGTGAATTTGCGCGTCAAGGACGCGTTCAATGCTGGCCAAGCCACGAATGTTGAGGTTAAGCAAATGGTTCCACATTCACTTACTCATTACCAGATGATAGTAAGCAACCAAGGCTATTGACTTATTTTTCATTTCCTTCAAGTACGGAAACAAATGTTCCGTTGTTGTTTGGTCGATCGTCTTGACATGCCTAATGTCCCAACGAACAGGCCATTAATTTTTCCTGCATTTTGGAGGTGCACCCATCACTTTGTTCCGTTTCGGAGGACACAGGAACGATATTATCGACTGTAGACAATTCTTTCACCTAGAGAGAGCCATTTCATCAAGAACCAGTCAATTCCTCGTAATCACCTTATTGCTCTAGACGTCGTCAAGTTGTCTGGGGTTTGATAGGGCTGAAGTTTGGGGACTTCGATGAATAGCCTAGTCGCATCGTCTTTGTGGCAATTTACTGGATTGGTTATATAAGGCTGGTAAATCCACGGTTGTCGTTTACTGTCTTGCTCGGCCAGACACCTCTTAGAAACATGAAGGCGACGTCTAGTAGGCGGTGTACCTTCTTTCATTGGCTCTTAAATGCACCAACTCGTCAACGAATGTGGAACGGCGTCTTGGGAATAGATCTCCCACATCTGCCGCTAGGCTTACTAGCCTTTGCCTCACGGAGCTGACATTTGCCTCTGCTCCTCTTTGTCAATATCTTCCTCTCCCATCTCGCCCCGGTAGCGGACTTCCCCTTATTGATCACATCCGGTCCCACTTTAATCAACCTAATTTATCATTCACAAAGCGGATTTTCGGTAAAATGGAGCAAATATTCTCACTTTTTGGCATGGATTTGCCTGATTGGCGAACATTTGCGCATAGCGATTGGGTGGATTTAAATCCTCTTGCTCTCCCCTCTTTCTTTCCTCATTAAAGCCTTTTGATTTATGTCCGAATGAAATGCACTTTTCCCTTTGATTTCGAATTATTATCATCCCAATGAGGTGTTGCCGATTAGAATAGGCGAATTTCACCTATTATTTGATCTTGTTCCAAATCACAGTGAAAGAATTGGTTACTGGATAGTTCCAATTTGGAATGTAACATTGCCAAGGGCAGTAATTAACATTGAGAGGTAGTGGAGAGAGAAGTGCGCGGTACCCCTTGGTCTTGTATATCAGTTGATCAGCAATACCTTCTTAATAATTCAAAAAGAGTCTACGATCTATTATGCCTTTAATAATGTAGGAGACGGTGAGGATGGTGCATCAGAGACGAAAATGGGAAAGGAGGTTTATTGCACCAATTTGATTGTCTCCAAATAATGTTAACAGTGTGTCTGAGGAAATAGTCAATCAAAAAAATGTTTTGCTTTTTTGCTTGAACGAATTAACTGGATGAAATTTGACGTGGTAAGGAAGTGCAATCAAGCCTGTCGTGAGGGTCCACCATCCAAACACGGAAGGGAAGTGGGTGTGGCTGATTAATGTATGTTAAGAGGGAGGCAGGTGGGGCTATGGAGCTGTAGATATGTAAGGCAATCCCTTTAATCCTTTTACCGGCCGCAGAAGTTCAAGGCGATTGTGAGCTCAACGCGAAAAAGTTATCTCGGGAGGTAAAAGACGCGTGAATAAGGCAGTGTCCCTCTTCCAGGGGCGCTAGGACTCACTGTAGGCTCTTCTCACTAATCACTGATCAATTCTGTGATGGTATGAGGTGTGAGGTCCTGTGTTGTCATTCAACCGTCACTTAGTTGTATCGTGTCGTGTCGCGTAATCACTTGATCTTCAGCAGCTAGAAGGTGTCGCTTGCAATCTACCCAACACCAACGAAGCAGGCACAATCTTGTGGAGGTGAAATTGTGTGTGTATGCCTTGGATGCTTGGAATGGGTAATGAGTGGGTCGCTTAGTGGCGACACTCAATGCTTAACGGGCATTATAGGGCTTGTTGTCACTTGTTAATACATGTGGGTGGCATTCGCAGTCGACGTGGGTGTAAAGGACCTGTCGCATTAGTTGTTTTTAAACCTTATTGAAGGCCTTGCCCGACAGGTTAGTCAAATAGTCAAATATGGAGGGTTTTCATCACTTTGATTCACTACCTTTTGAGTGGGAGGTTCCACTAACGAACCCCCTCTAAACGCTATTAAATTACTTCTAGGCGTCACAGTTAAGTATCTCAGCCCTCTTAATCTGGAAGCCGTCTCGCAAGTCGGATCGCCTTCTTCGCATCCTCTTTGTGGCACCAAACGCACACCAGTTGCGCGTTCTTACAGCTTTAGAAGCTTTGCATGTTAGCCTACCTTACATTCATCATGCTGAGCCTTTTGCTGTCGCGCCAACCACGACACCTGGCGCGGGCCGCAAAGTGACCTCTGCTCGACCTGCTACCGCTGCCGCACCGAGAGCCGCTCCGCATCCGCCAAAGCCGGCTGCCACGTCCAAGGCACCGGCAAAACCGTCACCAAAAGTGGAGGCCCGTCAGCTGAAAAGTGCGCCACCGCCAACGCACAAATCGACTTCAATGTCGACGAAGACGGCCTCTCCATCGAAGACCAAAGAAGCAGTGAAAGAGAAAAAGGCCAAAGAGGAGAAAGAAAAGAATGCGACGCCTCTCGAAGTGGTTGCAGGTCAGTTTCAAAGTTGAATTACTTTGGTGATTTTGTGGTAATTGTGTTTTATCTCGTACTTCTTTGCCAATAAATGAGCAGGAAGGCTCGTCCGTGTTTAGCTGCCTGTCATAGTTCCACATAACTGTTTGAGACATAGCTATTGGTAGTGGTGGGTCTGCGTAGACTCAACCATCCATAGCCGCTGCAATCAGGTCTGCTCACCCAGACCACCAAATTTAGCCTCCGAGGTGCTCGATTTTGGAGGAGGGTTAACTTTAGAGAAACTTTATGGATTTTAGCTGGGGAGCTATGCAATTGGGAGGATATTGGCTGTGCTGCAGATGGGAAAGATTCGCTCTCTTTTTTCTTTCTTTATCGAGATTTCGGATGTAAATGAAAAATTTAGCTCTAGGCACCTCTTTCACTATCTCACTTTTATTTTCCAACTGTGCTTCATTTCGCATTCGATTGTACCGTTGTCCGGTGGTCGGAAAGGGCGGAAATTGCTTGGAGAAGTGTGAATAATGGGCAGTTGAGTGAGGCAATGTCTCCCTCGCTTTCATTATCGTCCGCCAGTTCAATTGTAAGGTTTTGCGATGCTGTGTGGTCAGTGCTGCCTTAGAGAGAGGGAAATTTCCTTTCTGCCGGTTCACTAGACATCTCTGTAGGCAACCGCTTGACCTTCAGCGATTGGACGGTATCCTCTTCAGTCTACTATTTGCACGTGTGTGTATATAGCCCTATGAGGATGACGTGGTAGACACCACAGAAGCGCAGAGTGGGTACGTGGGCAGGTAGTTAGTGGGTGAGTCAGTTGTGGATAACCAGCATTGATAAATTGGCTCGCCTAGCAGACCTTGCTGCATAAAAGCCCAAAAACTATCTTTTGCCACAGTGCTGTGTACTCTGCAATCATCCGTCACCATCCACCCACCTTCCTCGATGTAAGGTGTTCTTGAACGACAGGCAGCTTTTCACTGCTTCGGAATGCGGGGTCCTCACCAATTTTTTTCCAGCCTCTTCGGCTGCTCCATCACTTTAGTTAAATCACCTTTGAATGGAAAATCCTACTACCGAACTGACTGCAACTCGTTATGTAGGAATTGACAATGTCAACTCACACTTATCAAGTCATTTCACCTGCCACCTTGTGAGAGTAGGAGGGATAGTTAAAAACGAGGAAACAAGGGAAAATTTCTTCTTGTTAATGGGCTATCTTGTGAAATAACTTACCCTGTCTAATAGGCTGTCACCTTCTCGATTTTCTTGACGTTGAGCCCTCACGTCATGTATGTGTGACACTTGTAATGCGATGGTTGCTAACTAGATAGTAAAGGATAGGACTGTAGTGGTTGATTTGCAGTACGAGATCGATAGCTAGTGCTAGCTCAAATTTCATCTCGTCCTCCTTAACAGAGAACTCACTGGCTGCAGAATCGACACCGGAAGCAGATCATCAGTCGCCGATTCCCGAGGTGATGGAAGAGGTGAATGGAGGGGATGAGGTGGCGACGACTCCCACCAAATCGACGGACGAGGACCATCTGATGGATGGTGAACAACACGTTTCTATGGATCATGAAGCAGAACCCCTGGATCCTCTCCATGATTGGGGCCAGCCTCAAGCTATGCCGGCTCCCTCCAGTGCTCTAGGTTTGTCTAATCCTTTTAAACCGGTAGTCGGTAACATATGCCAGATTCGAGACACATGATGAGTGTGGTAGATGAAACATCGGCGGCACGACTGCCATTTGCCATGGCAAGACGTCGTAGGTCAGCCTAGGCCAGTCTAGTCTAGTATGCATGGGATGCAGGCGGGCTTGCAGACATCCAGGCCACAGTATCTGGTGTGTGGGTAAATGAATGTGTACACGCAACAGGGTGTGGCGAGTGAAAAAAAAGATTGCGTGGGCAATGGTGCAAACTCCTAACTGTGGATATGCCTTTATACTGACACAGACTGTGCAACAAAGCCGCACTAATCCGCTAACCAGTAAAGTCATTGGACTGATGTGCGTTAATGACAAGTCAAGCTTTTCTAACTCCCTAATTAGCAGTCACAACGGCCTTTTCTTTGAGCATTCACCACTTTGAACGCAGTCGCCGCCCTCAACGCCTGTGACAGGACGGAAGATGAGTAGACGCACTGGAGAGTTGGTTTGAGGCGCTACTAGTAGTTCAACAGATTCTATATCCAATGTTCCAATTCAGCATCAGAGTAGGCGATTGATCAGAAAATGGGCTATCTATGCATCCAAGAGCACCTGGTTCAACTTAAACGTCGCTTCACATGCTTAGGGCTTTTTTAACCAATCAAATCTTGAAGGAACTCGTCGACCCTATTCCACCATTTTCATGGAAGTGGAACATTACTTAGGGAGGCTAAAAGACGACTACTGCATAAGCATGCTGGGATGGTGGATTGAGTGAATGAGCGTGCGCTTGCTTTGCCAGGTTTTACGATAGGCCTGACTCTCTTCCCTACACAACGCTTGTGTGTTTGCGTGTGTGTGTGTGTGTGTGTGTGCATAAGCATTAGTCACCCACACATGCATACGCCAGGTACCTACACGCTCTTTTTGTTTTTTCTTCCTTGTTTTCCGCTGTCTGTATACCTTTGCCTGCCTTGCAATTTGTAACTCAGATCGCTTGTGGGCTTGACTCACCCAAATGTGCCAGAATCGTCTCTCAGTGGATGAGCATTTAAGGATGAGAGTGTTACCACCATTTCACGGGACTAAAATCCATAATAATCGTTGTTTCTTTGCCTACTTTTCCTCCTTTTCCTCTTCCTTCCTTAGTTTGAATATTGTCGTGCTTGCAATATTGTAATTGTAGCTCAAAAAACCGTTTACTACTAGGCGGTGATTTATTTCCATCAAACCGCTTCTCTATTTCCTCAAGGCATTTGGAAAACCCGTCCCTCTTTCCATTTTAGCTAAGGGCGCGCGACAGACAGCTGCGAAGTCGGCATCTCCGGGCGTCACACATCCCGAGGGCTACTATGAGGCTTCGATGGGCTTTTCCAAGGGTCTCTACGACAAACTGGCCAAACGAACTTTTGTGGATGTTGCTTTTCTACCGGGCGGTGGGGATGTTAGTCTCGTGGACGCTGAATTCTTCAAACGCGTTCCCGCCCGCTACTATGTTGCCACTACTGTGGCTCCCACTGCTGATCTACTTAAAGCTCTCGCTGTTGGGAAGGAGGCTTGGCATGGTACGTCTCCTCTTTGCCCTTAAAATTCACAAGCCATCTGTCAATTCCGTCTACCTGTGTTGGAGGTACTCTTGAAGACCTTGCCACGAATCTGACTGCATTCATCCAAGGTGTATGCCATCCGTCAGGCTTGACGACGTGCCACCCGCGTTGAACATGGTTTAAAAGCGCTCATTTTTCACCTTCTATCCTCCATTTATGTACACGTTCCCAGGGCTGCCTGCCCCACATTACCGCTATTATTGACATGATGATACTTTGTTCCGACACCAAAGCGGAATATTGCACACAGGACCTGTCACATGCCATAGTGGGGCAGTCCAGGCGATGCTATTTTCTCTAGTCAAAATGCCCATTCAGCGCGAGACGCTTGATGCTGTCCGTTTATCCTTCACATCTATGTTACGAGGAGGATCTTCTCTTGTGCAGCTTCATCACGTCAAAGGTTATGCATCGGTCAGGTTAAGACTTTGTCCCACGTGATGGATACTCAGAGGAAAGGCTGTTTTAATTGCTGTTTTGGGAGTTAGCAAAGTTGAGCTCGTCAATGACGCGCCAACCCATACTGAAGTGCACCAATCAAACGACTTACAGTTAGTGTAGGAAACCTGTTAATACAAGGGGAATAGCATTTGACTAGGCTAGACCGAGCTACCCCTAGATGATGTGTGCCATGTCAATTGGTGGTAGTAGTGGGCCAGACTTGTCACTTACCTCTACCACAGTAGTGGGATTAGCATGACGGGTGCCTTCTCACTTTTGTTTCCTTTTCTTCCTTATCTAAAGGCTTAAACAATAGGCAGATTCTCTTCCCTTTCTTTAGCTAATAAATTGACGTTTTTTGTCACTTGTAGCTAAAGCCATGCCTCGCATGGTCGGGACGGGTAAGACGTAGCCAGTTTCTCGACTTAACCTTTGCGCTCCTCACCGAACTCTCTACTTAATACGCTTTAAGTAACACTAACGAAAGCTTTTATCTAACTTGCCTTTTTTTTTCAAAACTCGGGAAGAATTCCCTTTAGTCCCTACAATTTTCCTAACTCCATTTAATGCTACCTCTCTGTGACTGTGTTAGGTAACCTGGGACATTTTCTCCCGTATCGCTACAACTATTTTGTTTTCAGCGTTATTTTTTTGGTGGCTATGAGTTGAAAAGTGCTCCTACCTATACAGCCTCCATTTGGTATGCTAGCGCTCTTTTAGGTGAGGAAACGCTGCTCCTCTATTTAACAACTGAGAGGAGAGTGTTTTATTGTCTAGGTGACAAAACAACAACGGCGGGTGATAATCACGAGGCTTCACTCATTTTGTCGCACGACACTCCTGGCTTACTGGAATGGGCCTCATTAAATGAGAAGCGTCTGACAGGTGATGGCATTGACCTTCTGACAGTTGCTGAACGTTCAACCATCCAATTGGTGACTGCTGGTGGTGACAGAAATGACAACGATCTCACCTGCCCCGGTTTTCGTCTCGACTTCTAGGTCACCACACTAGTATGTGGGTCCCTCATGTCACAGAACCACCTAGTATATGTGCGTATCTGTGTATGTGTGTTGTCACTTTTCGCACCCGATTATATTATCATGGCTATTGTCTTACCGATAATGATGCATTTGAAGCTCTGCCTTGGTTTCTCCCTCCTGCCTCCGCTAGAAAGCCTTTCGTTTCTCCCTGTCCCTTTTCGTTTTCTCTCCTTCAATCATCCTGTCTCGCGCTCTCTCGATTAATAGGCATTCTTCCTCGATAATAAAATTAAAGATTACTGACCATGACTCCTTCCATTTATCTGCGGCTCACAATTTGAGGAGGGATCATTGCTGTCTGTGGAGACACCTTCTAACATGCTCCGATGTTGGAACACCTCTTAAGGATGAAGAGGATCTTATTCTTACCTGTACACACATAGACGGGACTCTTAGACGCCAAAAATAGTCAGCGCTTCTACGCCGAAAAGTGTGCAACCTGGAAAAATCCCGTTTTGTTGTGGTTTTATGCCAAAAGTCGGAAGATATTGCAGCCTCTTGGAACTGCTTGAATATTTTAGACAATTCTGTCCTTACTTTCCATTGAATCACATGCTACCTACAAACTCCACCTCTATTAAACATGTTACCTCTAGAAGCCAAAAAACTAGTTATTTGCCACCTCCGCCTCTGCTTTACCTTCACTTCTTAAATGCCTAATTTTTATGTAATTTGATGGTTTACTAATGCTACTAAAAAGTGAGGGTCACTTGAAATAATGGTTTTCACAGGAATATGGAAGGTTGGGATGTGGCAATGCCTTCCTCCTTTACAGGTTAGCTTTGTGGTCATACGAGGAATGCGGTCTGACAGTGTCTTGTGGGGATACGAATAGAGCTTTCTTCTCACTCACTGACTCTCCGGAGTGAAAGAAATTGATCTTCCTGCTGAAATGGACCCAGTCTTCGGGAAGTGATGTGATTGGGCTTTTTGGTGAATAACCATCAGTGGTGCATCCGATTGTATTCTCAATGCTCAAAATCCAACCAGTCAGTTAGCGAGTAATTCAAAGCGGACGATGGTAGACGTGGAGATCGAGGTTATGCTCCGTGGAGCTTGTTATCATTTTTTGGTCTATTGACATCACTGTTATTGAAAGCTGCTCTTCGTTACTGTCAAGATGAAAAAGTCTTCTTGATCCTGATAAAACTGTATTTGTAATTAGCTCACTAAAATCATTTCTGAGTGATTTATACTGCTGTTGTCCCTTCTCCGAATGCTGCGCAGCCAATTTGGTGCAAATGTTTCATGGATTTGGAACTGAGGTGAAATGTTAAGTCTCCCTGATCACTCGCCAACAATGGATGCCTATCGCTACTTGTGAGGACGCAGAGTTGTTTATTTTGAGGTGGGAAATTGAGCATGCCTCCCGCATCTGCTCCCTTTTTTTGCCGCCCAGCCATCCATCTAAGCTCCATTCGCCTACTAGGTACGATGGAAGCACTATTCCTCTGCACCTCAAACAACTCTTTCACTTGTCAGCAAATCCTCATCGGATGCCTTTCCACTTTTACGCTCTTTTGCATCCAACCAAATACATCAGGGTAGACATCCTTTGGAATCAGATTTCCTTACCACTGTGATAGATGCAGCACAGACTGTTTCATTGAGGTCTCCACGACGGCTTAAACATCCTGCCATAAATTCATTGTAAAGTAGTAGTGTCGCATTGGACCTACTGCCAACGGTGTTGGCATGACGAGGCATTTGAAGGTGCAGAGACCGCTGTGGATCAGGCTGCAGTCCACAAGGATGCCATTCTTCTGCACAATTGTGGGGTACGTGAGAGCCTCATTAATTTCTCCCCTACTTATGATGATAGACAGTTTCAGGTCTTAGCAGAAGGTGCCGTTCAAAAAAACTGCAAAAGTAAAAGTAGTAACAGAGGTTCGTTTCACATTTACTTTTCATTCTTTGTCCTCCAAGTTTTGTAGTGAACACTAAAAAAGTGCATATTTTAAGGCAAATAACGCAGGCAAAGTTATTGAATACTCTTTTTTTTAAGTGCCTCCTGCAGGTGGTGAAAAAGGCTTGGCCATTCCCTTTATGCATTTTTTTTCTTTAATTGCTGGAAATCAGAGATGAGGTGCAACTACCTATGCGTCTTTGTTTGTTTAGCCTGGGTAAATATAAATTGGTACGTTTTTGTGACTCATTGGTCTTCACTTGGCATTGAACAGAAAGGAGGTCACCAAATTGACAGTTGCACACGCGAGTTGTACTAGAAACGTAGGATTGTCGGAATGGATACATGCATTGACGTCCTTTCTGTGGCGTATGAAGGGAAAGCCGTGAATAGGCGACAATAGGACAACCTCTTGTCTCACGTACGCACACATCGCACCGTCCCTACTCATGCTTGCTCACACCTGGTCCGTAATGAAGACATCCACAACAAAGTCCATGTCCCTGTTTGTTCAGATCGGAGGGCCGAAGGGAGACGAGAGGGGCATTCGGGGCGTGGTCCTTAAACTGATGATATCCAGGGCTTGGAACTGTTCCCCTGAGAGGATGGCCTCTACTTCCCAGCTGTCAGCGATGAGGTTCTTCAAGACCTTCATGAAGAGCTCCGACGAAGCACCATGATTACACCCCATACTAGGGGGATTAGGGAGCCCGATTAGGATGATAAACAATTAAAACACATCGCCTTAGAACGGCAACACTTTAATCCCGCAGTTCATTCGTCTTGTTCCTTTAAACTGAGGCTCCAATCTCGCAAGAGGCCTACAATTAATGGAGACCACAAAAGTTTATTTAATGGTTCTCAAAAGGCGCCTAAAAACGATTCCTGCTACATTGGTTTGCGTTGAATCACACAAATTTGTCAATCAACACGAATGATGCGTGCAGATTGTGAATGTGCATGTGTGTGCATGTGTGTGTGTGTTTGCGTGAGTGAACAAGCAACTGGTACAGCGGTATTTATGCACACCAACGCACTTTGCGTGCTCATATTTCGTTGGGCACTCAACTCAATTCAACTCGACTCCTCGACTCGGCTCAGCTCACTTCGCAGCAGGGGCAGCAACCTTGGCAGCAAAAATTCATGCCGACACTTCCACTGGCGTTTTCAATGTGGATCTTTTAAATTTGGCCTCCTCATACATACCCTTCTCTGTGTGTGGGTATAGCACCGGAATCGGTACGTTCTTGGCTTATACCGACCTTTTTTAACGTAGTTCTACCACACATATACATAAACTGTGTTCCTCACACGGGGTTGTATGTTAACACCATTTAATTACTGGTTAAGTAATGACCCTTCCTGCATTTGTGATGATTCCTCAATATCCTCTAAAGTTGACTGCTTCCAACTACAAATAGTGCGACCTGATGGATAAAAAAAGCGGCTCACTACCCTGCCCTCCCCCGTTTTTTTTCTATTTGATAGGATTCTTTTTCATAGATAACCACAATGAATCGTAGAACGCTGCCAACTCCTCCATTAGGCGTGAGTTCATCCAATAATACAGCTGAAGACAATCCCACAAACGACTTTGTAAGTTCAAAGCAAAGTAATGAATTTTGCAACGATTTTACGCGTACGAACTACGTTTACTCAAGTCAAAGAAGCTTCCTGGTCTTAGGTCATTCAGTAGTCGACATGTTCGACCCATTTAAACAAATGAAAAATAAAAGTAAAGCTAGTGGGGAGTTGTTTGCCCGAGACAAATTGCCACTTTTTTCATTATTTTCCGATCAGTTAATAAGATTCCATAAGCTATGCACCGCAGAAAATATCGCTACTTCCTGAGAACATGTCCCCTCTGCTTCTTCTAGAACCTGACCCCGACTCCCAAGTCTATCATAAGAATGCGATGTCGACCGGTGGCACGAACCAATCCAAGTAAGACCACTATTATTTTGCCATACAAATTTGCCGATTCTGTGCGCAATTTAACTACACCTCCCTATTGTGTTGGCCCAACGTAAACATGATCTAGAGAGCACAAAATTAATCCTCTCGGCTTGATGGAGACTGGCAGAAAACAATGCTAAATCAACTTTATAAAATCGCCGCTTTTATTGATAGAATTTCTAAATAAGAAAACACCACACAGCATCAAGTTCTCGGTAGCCTTACTTACTATCACAATCGCATCGTTGTTTCTGCGCTTCAGGCTAAATAGTTATGATCTCTCGCCAACCTCATTGGTTGAATGGAATGGAGGGGACGGGGACGGGGGTGAGAGGGTCAAGGGAGGAGGGAGGGTGAGTTGGGAGACAGTGGGAATGGTGATCGATGCGGAGACTTGCACATAGGGGGGCAGGGCAGGAGGGGAGGGTAGAAGGACTGCAAGCATCGAATGCAGATGTCTCATCATGCGAAAGCTGGTGCGTGCATCAGCTGTTATCGATTAATGATGAGCGCTCCGACGCCACTGAGCCATTCATGTGCATGCGTGAGTGCGTGCGTGCGCGCGTGCGTGCAGTGTGTGACTAAGCTCTCGCTACGTACCTTTCCCGTCTGGGGGTGGCAACATTCGCGGCTTGCCTATCCAGTGTTGCCCCAGGTATTGAGCCGGGATTCACGCCTTAAAATAGTAGTAGTTTTTTTGTCTTGAAGGGGAAAAAATTTGCCTCTGATTCCTTATACGGCTGTAGATGAACCATTGAGATCACATCATCTTCGAAGGAGTCCATTTGCATCCCCTTCCGGTGGTTCGTCTGTTCAGCGAATACTCGACAATCAGCGCTGTGGACCTTCGACTGGCGCACGTGGTCGCAATGTCCCCTCGAGTCCTCTTTACGCTCCCTCCACGTTCAACTCTTCAAGGTCTGTTCTCGTAATAAGTCAGCAAATGGGGCGGTCGTGGGATTTAGCCCAGATGACATGGCCGCAAGCGGACATGAGTAGATGAAGCATCATTCAGATATGGTATAATGTTAACGACCTTTAGAATCACATTTCTCAGTGACTAGAACTTTCTAGGAGCCGATTTCACATTTGTAACCACGCCATTGCTTATTCAAACAACCACGTGGTTCTACCACCGCCTACTTTTGTGGTATTCCGACTTGCACCATTCTTGGCACCTGTAATCTTTTCCGCTTCTAGACTCAACGATTCAGTGGGCAACTTTGAGGAGATTCGTGAAAGGCTTGTTGAAGCAAATTTGCTGGCAGAGCGTGCTAATGCCTTACTCAAGGAGCGTCGCAGTAATGTGAGGTATCACGTCTCCCTTCAAGTACCAATCCACTGTCTCAATCAAGCTAAACGAGTAAGGCACACAGAAATGGGCATGATTTACTTTCCAATCTTTTTCCTTCACGCGTACCTTATTTTGCTAGGCCACTTCTCACTGACTGTAGATATACCAGCCACCAACCTATTGACCTTTTGCCTTAATCGTTAGGAGCATCGTCAGCTCCAATGCGAGCCCGTCATCGAATTACACCGCGGAGGTGTTCGAGAGAGATCATTGAGTCTCGCACGAATGCAATGCAACCTCAGGGAACTTGAAGCAAACCAAGGCGAGAATGAGGACAGTGGTGTCTCCCTCAGTGGTTTTTCCAATGTTACCAATGAAATGAGAGTAAGACACTGCTGTATTTTCCACGGTGAATGCAACTAGCCTTCAATTTGAACAGACACCCTTGAATTTATTAGTAAAAGCAGCCTACAACATTACCCGCAGCATTTTTAGATACCTTGTATAGAGAGTGCTGCTAGTACAGCTGAACCATCCCATGGCAATTTGGTCGATTTCATTCCTTAGAGAACTACCATGGAGACCATCGAATTTGGGCTTTTTGAGTGTGATCATCACGCCTATCACTAGAAAGTTTTTTTTGTGCAAAAAAGTTGAGCTTTCAGTATTCAAGCTCCAATAGTTTACAGAGACATGATTAGACTGGGAGCCGCTACGAGTGAATGCATCACTGACTGACGTTGGAAATTTTGTATTTTCATCGCATGACCCCTGAATTTGAATTGTATGCATCATCCCATGCACATAATGTCGTCGTAGTATGCCACCCCCGTTGATGGTGTATGGATGGTCCCATTGGAAAGACTCCAACCACCAAAACTCGTAAGAGGACACATACGCTACCTATTACTTCAAAACGAAGCCAGGAGTCCCGGTTTTATTGGATCACACCTCGTAAATACCCTGGGTATATAACCTCATGTCTAGCTGAGATGCCACCTACTTATTTCCATAGCAGTAGTATTACGGGACCACAGAGATAAAAAGCTGTACTTTGTCCAACTGTTTTTTAGAGAGTACCTACGAGGCAGCAGGAGCCGTATTCTAAAAACAGCGACCTTGTCCTGATTGGTGTGGCGAATTTATACCTCCGATGTCTGCTATTTATCAGCGAATTCGCCTACCAACCCCCCATTCTCAGCCCACAAGGCGAGGTACTATCCCTCCCCCCCCCTACCACCACCCAATTCCCTTGCCTCAAACATTAGTTAAATTGATTTAGGTACCCGACTTGATTAACCTTGACATAATTTACCGTAGCGCATTGAAAATGATTGTTTCAAAGTGAGTGTCTGGTGAGAATGCAAATTTACTTTAAGTAGAATATTTTGACGAAAACTGGGCATTTTCAGCCTTGGAATAAATTCATTGCTTGCATAAAAAAAGGTAAAGGTAACCACCAGAATCAAATAAAGGTAAAAGCCATGAATAGAATAGAATTTTAACTAAAAGCTACAGCAAGAAGTACGATTTTTTTTTCTGAAAAGGCTATGTATGCGTGTGGGTACCGTCAATGTCATAAATCAACTGTTTTATGCTAAAAACGATGGGACATAAGGTCCCAACAGTAGCAGAGAAGACGTGGCCTAAATCAGCATTCCTCACCCGGTCTCTTTAAGGTGTCTGGACGCGTAAATGTCGAGCTGTCAACAGCCATCCTTTCAGAAGGTTCCAGATCTCGAAAGCCAAGCCAATCGACAGGTGTTCCAGACCTTCTGGATCGAGAACTCTGTGACTTGGGGGGGTCAGTTGGTCTTTTTTGTAACAGTTTTTGTCAATACGTTTAATATGAAGAAATGAGATCAGCATGCATGCCCATATCATTACTGTTTGACAGCTAGGTACTCTCCCAAACGAACCTTCTCAAATTTGTGGTTGGTTACTTTTGTTGTTTCACCCAGAGGCTAACTAGTGCTCTTCACCGTCACCTGGACTGATTTTTAAACTCTGATTGTTAAAATATTATGAATTTTAAAATATATGGAGCTGGCACTGATTGTATGGTTCCTATCGCCGTAAAACTTGGATGCTTTAAAATAGTTCAAACCCTCATTGTTTTAGAAAGGCAAAATTTTTCAAAAACTAGAGCCTATGATTATATCTTGAGCACTTCTTGAAACTGTAGCAACTCATGCCACCCAAGAGGTGGCGAAAGGACAACCAGCAAATATTGAGGAGCCCATGTAATTAAACACGCAATCGTACAAGATATCATACGGTTTAACTCATGAATCACAAATTTACTAAACTCTTAAAGTTGGTTTAGAGTGCTTGTTTTTTTATGTACCTGTGCCTCATCGCCCTAGAAACGTGTTGGAGGTGCGGGTTGCCATTCATGAGGCCGTTGGCATACCGCATTCCTTTGCAAAAATGATCCTCTGCCATTATCAAATGCTTGGAGTGGAGGAACCGATCGTTGTGCTCCCCAAACGTGAGTCCTTTTCGGTTCAAGCACCACCCGATCCGACAACTCGAGAGTACGAACGCACTGAACGCTGTGTCTTTGATCACAGACGCATCTTTCATCTTCCCCTCAATAGGCAGGTTCTCAACAGCCTGGCGGATTATGCGCTCTCCGTTGAGGTGAGGCATTTACACTTGTTTGTTGCATCATCGAAAGTAGCAGCGTTTGGTCATCCTTTGAAAAATTTGTAAAGTATGTAAAATATGTGGAGATTTTGACGATAAATGGAAAGACATGACGATAGGCTGTCAATTTGGGTGAAACTCGTGTGGTAGTAGAGGGACGGAGACCGTGCGCTGATTAGAGGGGCAATGATCCACCCTGTCTTGTGGTGATTCACTAATTCGGTGCTACTCAAGTCAGGTAGACGCTTCACAGCGACCTCGCCTTCTCAAATGCCAACAGCACGAGATCGGAAGACTAGTGACTTCTGTTACCCGTTATTATCGGTGCCCTTTCCACGTTCACCTCTTCTCTGTCTGGCTACCAAAACTTCACTTATTGTTGCCGTTGTCGGGGTTCAATCACCCACGCTTCAAATAAGACGTCCTCGTCTTACCAAAACTGAGCTCCAATAGACCACAGGAGGATTGATGGCTTACGTAATTGACCTGCCTAAAAAGCTTATGAGATGTGGTTTCTCCACCGGCATAGACACTTTTGTGTCACTTTTGGGTGGAAGGCTTTAAGAGTGAAGAGAATTGGTAGATGGAAAGCTTAACAGCAACTCTGTTACATCCACGAGCGTTAACTGATGACTGAAAGAGATTTACTTCTTTAGAGTTGAGAAAGGGCTGTTTGGCGACTAAGTGAATGACTGAGTGACTAATCTGTGATGAGAAGGGCCTCCACTCTGGTGATCAGCTATAAATGATTCACACACTACCCACTACACACTTCTGAGGTAGCCGTCACCTTGTTCCTGCAAGATCGTGCATGCTTCGAACATGCGTAGGTGTGGCAAACTGAAGACGCGATTGTTCCCTTATTTGAAAGTACACAGAATCGACACGATGAGGCTTGATAAAATTCAAAGATGCGTCAGGTTTTTCCCTTTACTAAGTGAAGGTTGTTAGCCTGTCTTGGGATTAGACTCCCGCAAGAAAAATGGGGTGATCGGAGGCGAGGAGTGACTGTTGATATTTGTTATGCTCATTCTATAAAGAAAAAAAACAAATTTACACATTCTTTTTCCGTTTTCTACTTACAGAAACCACAAGAAATCATTTGACAGCCTCATACTACTGAAAAAGTTATCAGTAGACCTATGATCGTTCCTTATCGTGTGTCAACTACTCTTTGGAGAACTTAGCCATCTTTGCATATAAAAATTACAGAACTGCACAACTAATTCACCTCCAGGTTCCAAAAATTGGATCAGCTATTGTGAGGTTTTACGTAGCTTTACGTGACCTCCATTTTATTTGCCCTCACCGGCGTACTTGAATTCACCGTCGTGGGAATTTCGATGGCTTTTTTAAAGTATCTAATACCTAGCCTCTTTTTAAATAACTCAAACACAAACAGTGTGGAGGTTTAAACCTGCTCATTAATGCGCGATTTGACATAGCCCTCTGCCGCTAGACATCGGCCTTGATTGTTTCTTCAGGTGTATGGAAGCCTTCAGAAACCCAAGAGCAGCACCCTCATTCGACGAAAAACAACAATCAGAGGCCCCTTATACCCAAACACTAATCGACAGGTCGCTGATCAGCAACAACAACGGACTAACAGTCCATCACAAATACGGACAATGAAAGTGCGTCGTTATAAATCTGATCTGGTGGATAAGCGAAAACCTTCACTTCAGGGCTCTCATACGCTAGCCGTTGGTGCTTCTCCCGCAAATGGACTTTCCAATGAAGTAGCTACGCGACTGGCTGAGGATTGGTTGAGGGTTCAGCGACGGGTGGATTTCTGGGTGGCTATTGAAGAATTGATGGAAGATGTAAGTCACAATGAAAGAGTTTTTCTTTGTGGCATCGCAACACGCGTTAAGCAAACTGATATGTCGTCGGCGCTTACCTGTTTTCCATTTCCCTAAGGTTGTATGGGTTTGTTTGTAGCAGACTGGGGGACGAGCAACTAGGGTCAAGGTTCGCCTTCTAGAAATAATGTATTGCAACTAAGAAAAATTGAAGGAGTAACACCAACCTGAGTATTCAGAATGATTAAATTGGAAAAAAAAGGTAGGTTACTTCCAACACAACAACACAGAAGTTCATGTCTCGAAGCGTAGCCCTTGGAAGGATCTCGTAAGACGGCATTGCCCTGAAGTTTTTTCTCGTCCTTTCCAGTTAGTATACAGCCAAACAGGGGAGAGATAGTAGAGACCTAGGAAGCAAAATTGAAACAGCGATGGAAGTGGTTGGAGACACTTTTTTCTCTTATTTTAAGAGGATGGGTAGTATTAGTAATTGCATTACCGTTTGAAATTCTGGATGCTTCACTCGAGCACCCAATTTCAACGAGCACAACAATTTATTTCAGTTTCTCTAAGATGCCAACTCAATCATTTGGTCATTAATTTGTCTTAGATCCAGAAAGCAATTCATTACATTGTAATTTCTCATTTAACAACTTAAAATCCCTCCGTTAAACATCATACACTGTCTTCCACTTTGTTGATTTAAAGGTGCGGAAGAAAGAATAACAAAATCTGCAGTTTGTTTGAAGCATCTCTATTTTTTTGTTTTAAACTTTTAAATAGGCTAATTTCGTAAATTCTCACGAGATTATTCGAAAATGTTAGAGAGTTAATTAAATTTTGTGCATTTACCACTCTTTTAGGGGAGCTTCAAGAAGGTGCCCGTTATCCCCTCCTCCGATGTCAAAACTGGGGGAATTTACCAACTTCGTCAGGGTTTGAATCGACGCATTCGAGTGCTAATTTGTCCAAACGAACCCAGCCTAAGGGAGGGAGGTGTTCTGCCCCTGCTCTGTGAAACGGTTTCTGAGGTAGCTGCTGTTACTTCCACAAGCATCCACCTTATACCAGGTCTCTGTAGGCTGTGTTACTAGATCGCTGGCTGATTTTGAAAATGGACTAAATAATTATCCAAGAAGTCACGCCGCTCCCGACTCTTATCAGGAATACGATCTCGAGACGGTTCGGCACAAGTGGTGCAATGCCATGGACGAATGGCAGTCTTATCTGCAGAGTAATTTGCAAGCAGTGAGTTGCCTTTTTCCAGAGACCGCCTGAACGAAGTTACTCATATCCATCTCTCTTCTGTAGTTGGCAAAGAAACGCGAAAAGGAAGCCGTAGATGAAGCAAAGGAGGGCTACCTCCTTAATCGTTGGGTCTCGTCAATCCTGGAGCGCGACGCGATCCTTGTGCCTGCACCCGGTTCCAGTCTTCCTGGCGCCCCGGCCACTGAAACCCCACCACCAGGCGTCGAACAGCACACTCCTCTCCTATTTGCAGATATTGGAGGTAAGTTAGTGCAAACTTTCAGTCATGGTCCAAGTAGTAATTCCTCTACCATTCCAGAAGAACCCGAAAGAAGACCGTACAATTATTGCTAGTCTGTAACTTCCCCTCCTAGATGGAACATTTAACAAAGCATTGAAGGTAGGAGCTCACTCCTATCTCGAAGGTGAAGAGGCAGCTTTAAAGGAAGGAAAAGCATTTGTTACCCTCCCATTAATCAAGACATATGCTACTCTTACCGGTGCATTGGCCTCATGGGACTCCAACCTACACGAGAGTGATCTGCTCAACAAGATAACACCTCCTTCAGAGCGGATCTATCTCATCGTCAAGGTGAGTCACATTCAGCCTAAGGTGGCTAGTCTGCTACCTCGCAGATGGAGTTACGATATGCCACATTGGGAGCATTTTCCTCTCGGGCTCATTTTGCAGAGAGCCCTAGTTTGAACACTACGCTGTTTTGTTTCAAATACCTCGGCAATTGTGACTGGTTCTTGGCGTAAACAGTTGTTTCTAATCTTGAATTAGGATGCTTTTGAGTTCCAGGTTTATGGACATGGCTTCGACACAAATGGGTAGGCGTTAACAAGGAAGCACGTCATGTGCTAGCTTAATAAATGAATAGCCAGTAAAGTGTTAGTGACCCGCGGTAGTCTGATTCGCACTCATTTACGTCAACCGATTGACCTCAGTCTTAAGGTTAGCCAGTCTGGATTGAGTGAGTGTGGGGGCGACATTCTCGAAGGTTCAGGAATCAGTCACGAAGGCGCCTTAACAGTAAAATTCTCGAAGTTGCAATTTTCCCAGATAGTTTTTAGAAAATGCTACTAATATTTCTTAATAAGTAGCACGCTATTATCAATGAATGTTCAATGTCGGATTACTCTGGATGATATAGGTAAAAAGTTACCTGCACCTGTCAAGCGGTGCGATCACTTGCCATTATTACTCTGGAAACTTGTAAAAATTGTCTTTTAAGCCTTTATTGGGGTGATGGAAGGATTTGGGGGTTAGTCCTCGTAAAATCCTTCCAAGATGCAATGTATCAAGAAGTGGTAATAATCCAGTCCTCAGAGAAGTAACATCGAGAAAAGGGAGAAAAGAATGGGTGGTATTTCCTCCCCTTTTCATCTGATTTGTCTTTGATCCATCAGGTTCAAGGGAAACCTTCTGATGGGAAGCTGGATTGTAAACTCGCATACACCCGCAAGTCTCCACACCTGCATGAACTTTGGAAATAAGCCTAGTATTTTTGCATTTAGGTGCATATCCATGTGAGCGAGCCGGCATTAATGACGCTGGTGTTGAGGAAGAGGATATGTGTACGGATTTGCAGAAGAAATGTCCTCTCAAATCTCTTCAAAAGTCCCTTTTCTCGTATGGTCTCAAATGAAAAGGTTCGTGGAGAATAAAAGGAAAACTATATTGTCCTAAGAGAATCACTTGCCAAAGAATTTTTTTCGTGCCTGTCGTTTTAGGAGGAGATGCTGTGGACTGGAGTGGCTTACCAGTTTGTGGCGGGAATACCTCAAGTAAGTTTGTTCCTTCTTGCCATTTCTTGGGGTGTCAGTTCAAGTCTGATCACTTTCCTGTGTGATCAAGTTGACTGCCTCTTGCAAAAAGAAAAGTGATTGATAATTACAAGCCCTAGAAGTGGAGAAAATACGATGGGTGGGGATGAGGGTGTGGGTGTGCCAGCAGTTCCCTTTTTCATGCCTCTTTGCCTTTATCACGTGGCAGTCGTACCTTCTCGTGACCAAATCACGAAAAATTCTGGGTGTTTTCACACGACAAATTGCCCACACTCACCGTCTAGGCTTATTGAGTAGGGTTAGGTCTGAGACGCCATTGTTTGGCCTTCACCAACAGCTGCGTTTATAGTCCATGAACACACCCTCACACACACACACACCCAAATTGATGGGTGAATGCATTTGAAGTTTGGGGCGGTTAATGCCTAAATCATCTGTAGATATCCGCTGAAGCACTGTGTCACATGACACTGATTGCCTAACTTTCCAAATATCAAACAGCCGGTTTGACAAGAACCGCAATATTTTCCAGCGGAAATCACACGAGTTTAACAGTATCGTACCGACGGGCACCAGGGTGAAGGAAGAGGGTCGGTTATTTTTCATGTTTTGCTATTTTTATAGATGGCACCATACACTTCGAACTCATCCATGGTGAAGGTAGAGAAGGAGGAGACCGCCTCAGCTGAATCCCTTGCTGGTCAGTACATGCGAACCATCCAGTCGGTTAGTAGTGAACTCTATCTGGACGGCTTGCGACAGGAGGTAGGTCCACTTCTTGTCGACTTATGGGATCTGGGTATCAGTGGAGGGGTTGTGCGACTAGAGGTATAGGTGACACCAAGTTATGAAAAGTGAGAAAATGCATGTTTGTCCTTTCGGCTTTGTTGAGGAGCTTCAAAACCCAATCCTGATTTCGCAATGATTCTGTCACTCTTTGGGGCTTAATTACTTCCACCTTCCTGAAGTGTGGAGAATTGGTTATTTTTTTTATAATCCGCAAAAAGGCACACCAATCTAGAAACAGATATTATTTCTTTCGAGTCGCATAGACTGAAACGTAATCCAGTTCTCTTAACCGCTCTCCATTTCAAGGTTGCTCTGCGAGAGGCCCTAGCAACTAATCAGCAAAAACATCAACCTTTTGACCTCGCAAACCTCGGTCTAGCAACCTATGAATCCGATGTTTCCGAGGTGAGACTGAGTTTTTTGTTATTATTTTTTCTCTTTTTTTTGTATTTGCTTGCCAAAAACAAGCCTATTGACTTTGCTTGACTCTTGCACACATAATTAACCAATCGGCAATCAGCATTAACTCCTTTGTTCCTTGTTTGCCTCTTTAGGGTAGCCTTTCGCGATCTCGTTCCTTCACCGATAAGCCCAAACGAATTATTTGGTCTGATGCTCTACGACAACGCAGTCAGACTAGACAGAAGCCCAGTCTCTACTTCAATCTATCGGTAGGACAGTTTAATCCACTCCTCCCTCTCTGACATTTACCCATAGTGATGGTAAATTCAAGTGTATACCCTCTTTCCTTTCGTCAATTAGCCACAGAAAATCCATAATGAGACAGACAACTCACCGACGTCTCCGTTTTTCTTCCAAGACCGTGGTGAGTTTTCTAATCATTTGGTGTTGTAACTTGTAAGTGAGGTAATTTGCCACGAATCCGTGCATCCATAAGGCGAAAGGGGTCGAAGAACGTCATCGACCGATTCTGATGAGACGGCGGTTCAACAGCTGGTGGAGGATCTTCGCACCTCGACAGTGTCAAGAATGAATGGCCCCTCCGCCTCGGAAGAGCAGATGGCCTGGAGTCGACGTGATAGGGAGAAACAGAGAGGCGCCGACTGATATCTCTTCTCCCTCACATTCCCTCTCACTTCCTCCACTTCCTCTTTTTTCTACCTTTTCTTACTTCCTTTCGAATCTGTACAGTTTTAGATGATCCATTTTCGGTGGTTTCTGCTCCGTCTCCTCACTTTCTTTTTCGTAGTATGAAAGGAAATGTATTTATGATTATAAATGAGTTAGTGAGTCTTCTCCTCAATAGGTAGTATATCCAGTGAGTAGTAGGTTCCGGTGTTAGGTTGCCTTCATTTTGTGGGTATTACACCCGTCGAGGGGGTCAGTGGATCTGGCGAAGCCTACCGTCTCCATCTTACAGGTTTGCTTCTCCCCCCCCCCCTTCACCTGGGATTTTTGGAGTGTCTATGGTGGGCCAGAAAAACTTAGCTGTCTATTAGCTAGACAAGGCGGAGTCATTGCTTTCAGAACTGCGGAACTCTCCTCGGCAGGGGTTAAAGCGGTGGAGCGAAGGAGGACCCTACTTCATTCCCTCATCCCACTTCTCCTCTTTAGCATCGGACATTTAAGGAACACAAATGGGATGCAAAGCAAGGTGGATGCAAGTGGATTGATTGCCTTTAGAAGTGTGAGTAGAAGGTTTTACCTCTCGTGAGGAAAGGATAACTTATTTTGTACATTAAGCAGCATGTTCTCTTGAACAAGCCAGAGTCACCGCGCTTATTGTGAGAATTTTGAGCCATATACAGGTCACATAGCCTTTGTTGGGCAAGCCAACCTCCGAACGGTGTCAGAAGCCCTAAAATATTTCTTCTGCCTTCAGGGAAGTCTTAAGGCACTACAGTGGCACTTCGTTAATTTGCGTTTTGCACTTAGTGCGTGTTGCTAGACATCTCACATCTAATTGTAAGCAACCATTTAATTTGATAAAATTAGTAAATTTAGATGCATCAACCTAACCAATGCAGAAGAATAGTCGCGCATTTTATCAGGTTTTACCCTTTTGTCTACATTTATATCGGTGGGCGAATGATAGCCCAGAGTAGCACATGTTCCCTTAAATTATAATACGATATTAAAGGCATGAAATTAAGACATATGTATCGTACAGGAACAATTAGAGGAAGTAAGGCTATAACAAATACATATTCCAGAAGGAGTGCAGTTCAGTAAACGCATCCCTAAAAAAATTTGCCAATTCTGCATTTGGTCAAAAAGTAAAAAAATATTCTAATCAGTTCTAATGTACTTTAGGCTCTCTTAACTTTTTCACAAATGCTTTTCAATACTGTTGTTTATTAAAGAGAAAGTTCACGCAAAACAAAAGCTTGGTGCGGGGCCGCGCAAACGGAAATATGAGGACTAGAGCATCAGAAAGGAGGGTATGGACAGCGAAAGCGTCGATACTTTGTTCTTATTCATAATGGTGTCGGCTTAATCCTTTTGTTTTACATTTGAGTTGAGAATGACTACCCCTGCGACGGGGACAAGTGATGTTTATTCTCTGCAATTAATTGGTTTTGAATTTTTAGCTTGGAGAATTCATTTATTCCAATGCATTGTGTTTGCTCTTTAATGCTGCTAACCTGCTTGGTATAAAGTGGGAATAACTTCCTTAAAGGAGCGTTATTCAGTTGCTGGGCCAATTTACCACTTTTAGCTTACTCGATCTAGAAGTTCCCTTACGATCCAATGCGAAGTTAAATCATCGCCAACATTGGTACGAACTCGTCGTAAAGGCAAATCACGATCCTCAACGCAGAATGAAGTGCTAGGCAATCGAGTGGTTAGTAGTTAATTCCCTTAAATGTTACAATTTCTGCCTCACTGATTTATTCCAATCACTTTTTAATTAAAAGTATTTATTTGTTATCCAATTAAACTTTTTACGCACAAATCATTTCCATTAGGTTCAACTGCACATGCGTATGATGACTGTTTGTATTATTTACCATAACCAAGACTGCTTATAAAGTATTCGTTCTTTCTTTTCGCCTCAGTGGTTTTTTATTACTAAAGCAAGAGTTCTTATTAATTGCTTTGTTTTACTCTTTCCATTCAGGTACGCTCCTCAACAAACAGGAAGACGCAGAAACTACAGCCTCAGAGGAAATCATCAAAAAAGTCAAGAAAACAACCAGAATCGGTAGGAGCGTTACATTTGGTAATGACTCACCTCGAGTAAAAAGTTTTCTGTTGTATACCTTTTTAATTTTAGCTACAATCTTTTGATGGAATCGCAGGTAATAAGAAGTTTGAAGAGCAGACACGTAATGGGCTGTCAAATGCCCCTCACTCAGTAAGTGTAGGACTTCTATGTGTAGCACTTCTTCTATAGCCTTCAGTACCAAAATCAAAGCGTAAAAGAGAAAGCAAGACCCGCGGTGAGCGCTCTGAGGACCCCTATGAGCTGAGTGCGGACGAAAACGACGCACCCACCGCTGCTTTTTGCAGCCCATCCGCTTCCCCCGCGGTCAGAGCATCGGTTGAGAAGAAACGCAAGTTCTTTCCAAATCGACGTGAGAATCCCACGAAACGCACTGCTCTCCTTGGATTCGAACTTTTGCGTCAGAAACTTACTGCCAAGGTGAGGCAGTGGTATGGTTTAACTGAGCCGTCGTTCTAATTTATGACAAAAGGAACTCTTATTTCATGCTAGTCGAGAGGTTGTCGTCGACCGCTTTTAGCGGCCAATCGGATATTCTCATCCCGTGCAGCCCCTGTGAGTGAGAGTGAACGAGCGCGGATTGCGGCAACCACCATTTGGCTTCCAGTTCCGAATCAGCAGTGCGCGTCGACACCCAATGGACAACGCTCCCAACGGTTGCAGCCGCCACTTCTGTCACTCCCACCACCAGACGAGAAGAGTGAAATTCTCACTGGCAATCCAGCTGTTCGGCTGTCTAGTCTCTCAGTCTTGAACTCTCCACTCGACTCGCGGACGGTGGAATCCAGCAATACCCCGTTAGAAAGTACTGCAGGTTGGTCAGGAATCGTATTGGAGTTTATGAAATTTCGTCCCTTTTGTTTCTGGTTTTGTAATTTGTTGGAATAGTTCAGTCTCCGACGGTGGTTGGAGTTCTGCTTTGTTTCCAAATGCTATGCTCTAGATAGATGGGAATGGGTAGACTTTGGAGGGTGACTTGGTGAAAATTTTTCTGGACTTGAAAATTTATGCATGATTTGAACCCCTCAAAAACTATATGCCACTTAATTCTTTGCGCTCTAACTCTGAGAGTATCATTGCCTAGTTAACTTTTTATCTCCAAAATTTTCACTCGTCCTCGGTCTGCCTGAGGTCAAACGCCTTAGTGCGACATGCAGGACCGAGGAAGCGCGGACCCTTAGCTAGGGTTTAGTTTTATCATGATCCAGAATTGTAGGTTAGATCTCCTTTTGAGTCGGTTAATTTCAGATCGGTCTTACAAGGGGAGGATTAAAATCCAGGGACTTTGCCCCTGCACTTTTTTGGCTTCCGTTGAGGGGCTCTTAGTGCAGCCATGGCTTGGACATTCAGGGGTATTTTTTCTCAATTTTCCCCCTCTACCCTCTCTGTTTATACTCATTCCTCTATATCGCGTAAATCTCCATTGCAAAAACTCCTATCGTCTCTGTTAGTGGTTAGTCTCCACCTTGGATGCGAAATACCGGTGTTGTCGGAGTGGATGCACTCTTGTGAATGGATAGGGAATGATATCTTTGGTTTTGAGGTGAATGAATATTCACATCCTTCAATGTGACGTGACGACTTTCAATTACTGGTTTTTAGAACCTAACAGCGATTGTTTTTTTCTCAGTAATCCGGGGATCATGCTTGCGTCTAATCAATGTGGTATTTGATATTAATTTCGGGAGCCGTTGAACGCCACGGTTTTTGTCTCAATCGCATTCTCGCTTCGTGGAAGGGGATGTTAAATGCCTTTTCTCATTATCGCATCAATTTCCACCCTTAACTGAGCTTTAAACCCTATGCCTTCTTCCTCCTCCTCTCATATCTACTTACGCACTCGTCCTCTGTCCACCAAACTGCTTGTATGTTATCCTCCTTTGTTTAGTAATCCCTCGCGAAGGCAGTACTCACGATGCACTACCACTAGCGGACATATCAAACATTTCTCCCCGGCCACAGACGCTTTCACCCGATCGGGTGGACGATAAAAACCATAGGGAGGCACGTCGCATCTCTTTCGCTCAACGACTCTCCCCAATACCTAAACGCTCAAGCGGTTCACGAGGTAAGCACTCTAAGTGGTCTTTGTTTTGCCCCAACCCACTTTCTCGTTCAAGGAATGGCTCTTAAGTTTTGTGGTTTTTACGAAGGCCGAATCAATCATTCAGAGGGGCTTGAAGTGGATACCGATGTCATTAAGACTAGGTGGTCGTAGGCGGTAGTCATTACCCGGTGGGCAAGAGTTATAAATTCGCTAGTCGCTACAGGTACGATGTTTTGCATCGCCATCCAAACAGATAGACAGCTTGATGCTGTATAGCTGTTGTTTATTTTATGTCTCCTTTGCCCCACTCAGGTTCCAGTAATCTTTCCACGTCCGGATCCAAGGTACATCCACACCGTCATTCTTGTAACGAGGACGCCTCGGTGAGTTTTTCTGCCTCTTTCCGCTTGAATGAATAGCTTTTCTTTCTTGTGTGTTAACCTTCCAATCTCTGGTCGAGTCCTGAAGGCATTACAAATTGGGTCCGGCCTCACCAAATAGGCTGAGGAGGGAGGGGAGAAGAGGGAAGGGTAGTCAACACTGTCACTTCGCCAGAGCGGTAACCTAAATGAACGAATTCACACCATTCTATCCTAGAATTTTGGAAAAATTGGTGCAACCTGAGGCACGCATTCAATCTAGAACTAAAATCTGCACCTAATTTCGCGACTTTAACATGCTCACGCTGCATCCATTGGCGTGAACGCGATGGCGGCGTTCGTTGTTGTTGCCCGATCCTCGTGTAGGTACGGGTTGCGTCACAAGCCCTGTCGTTTGAATGGTCACGATGGTCCACTGGAGGAGGGGAAATTGGAGGTGCTGGAGGTAAAGGAATAGTAACCGACCATTTTCACTCTTTTGTTGCCAGAACTACGAGGAGTGGCTGGAGCAGTTCAACTCGCAATTGAAGCCCTACGAGGAGTTCGATCTTACAGTTGATTAAATACACTTGGCTCATTCACAATAGTCTCGCATTTCTTCCATATATTATAACTATTTTTTTACATAGAAATCACTTTACCAGGGTATTTGACCCCCATCCCTATGTCCTTTTTAATTTACCGGATATTTATCCAGCTACCCACGAATAGTACTATTACTGTACCTGCTGATGAAGGTCAGCAAAGTTGTATTCCATTATTCCTTTTTTAAATGAATGGGTAAGTAGTCGTCATCACCTTTTCCTCACTTTTTCCCACGGCAAAATCGTGGTTGGGATTAACCTGGGAGACAAATTTGATCTCTACTGCTTGCCCGGAGAGGTCCAATCTATCCAACCGGTCAAAGAAGGAAGGTTAGGTGGGTCATGAAGTGTGTAGGCACCACGATCATCACAAAGAGGGGGAGGCAAACAAAACTAGGAGCATATCAAGGAAGTTATTTTTCTTTTAAAATAAATGAGTAGGGATGAAGTGATAGGATAAAACAAGTGAAAGAAAAGAGCCAATAAAATATAAAAGAAATACTTTGTTTAAGAGGCAGAAGCCGAGGGCAAGGTCTCAGCCCCCTCCCTCCCTCCCCCCTACGACTCATTTATCTTCAAGCCTCGCAGTTGGGAGGACCGTCGTTGCTAAAATATTAACACCAATGGTTGACTTATCACAATGCTACTGAGAGGTATTTAAGTGACCAGGGAAATGTACAGTTTCAAGTTCCTCCTTGGTGGTGTCCTCGAGTTTGCGAATGTCTCGCATTGTCATACCATACCATTCGTCGGTCCAGCAGAAGAGTTGACGATGAAGGATTGTAAAGACACGTTCTTCTTGCTGTGCAGAGGACGGAGAGAGAATCGTTAATGAGATTGAAAAAAAAATGTTAAAAAAGGAATTTCCCCAGCTATAATTTGAGCCTGTCAGTAGCAATGCCGAGGTGAGCCGAGGGCAATGTCCCTCTGTGGAAATGGGTCATTCCAGAATGATTTATTTTACAAATGTACCAGAGGACTCAACTTTGGGAAATGCAAAACATTTTTTAGGCTTAAAATTTGCTCTTAGTAATTTGAACACCGCCTGCATTTGGGTGGGCAGTAAGGCTGCCACCGTTGAATCGTTACCATGCCGACGGCAATCATTTAAATGGCAATGCGTTGTTCCACCTAGACCACCCAATTGCCTGCAAAATGCCTCATTACGAAGGCATGAAATTGAGTTGGTCTTTCATTTTAGTTGCGAGACACAAAAAGGGTAAGTATAAGCACTTTCATGAGCTACTTTAAAAGTACCCCAGGCTATTATTTTGGACAGTGTGGCTCACTTCACCTTCACGACCCGTATTTGAGCCTGCTGTACTTTTGTTCAGGTCACAGTAGACGTTAACAAAGGTTCAAAGAAATTCGCAGCGTGCAGGGATAATGAGGGACCGTCAACTAATCGGTTAGGTCAAGGATGAATAGCAAGAGTGCCATGCCCACTTTATACGGGCGAAATTTTGAGTGAATGATACGATTCCGGAAGCCACTACGTCACAAATAAGGGAGGACGTATTCTTTGCCTGTTACGATAGCCAGTTACAAGTAGAAGGGGAATGGGGTGTGGTTCGGTTCCAAATCGACGCAAAGCATCCACTTGAGGAAACGTTGAATGGCCAGGTTACTCAGACTGAGCTCCCCACCAGAGGAAGGGTTTCGAACTATGGATCTAATACGGTTTTTGTGGACCAGAAAGGTTGTGATGAACTTTAGTAACGAGACACAGGTTTGCTGC
The DNA here is from genome assembly GCA_001923025.3 of Taenia multiceps. Lineage (NCBI taxonomy): Eukaryota > Metazoa > Platyhelminthes > Cestoda > Cyclophyllidea > Taeniidae > Taenia > Taenia multiceps. The sequence goes on along the minus strand of CM010311.1, from coordinate 67,035,601 downwards.
AACCAACAATTACGTTTTGTCCCTGGGAGGGGGCATTCTAGCCCTGATCACTTATCTCAAACCTATATTCCAAGCCCCTGTTCTGTCCTCTGTGTGAACACGCAATTACCTAGTCCCGAGAGAAGAGAAATAATTACGGGTTAGAGACGTGTGAGAAGGATACGAGGGACGAGATGCAGGCAGTAATTACTTAGCCCTGGGCAAGACATTCGCAGGGGCCAATTTTGACTACAATTTACCACGTACGCACATGCAAAATATGTCATTCAGTTAAAGTGCGATGATAACCATTGAGATCTTCATTCGCTTGGGGTTAAAAGTTGAAGAGGGCATTAAGCCAGCTCTCAATAGCACCTGTGAAGAAAGAAACTAAGCACAATTGGACAGCTTGTAAACCTCACTGTCACTTGTCATGGCATGGCACACCACCCATTTGCTCAATTGTAAAAAAAAAACATCACATAAGTGTCTACTACTATCAGGAGCAGAGGGGTCGACTGAACACGAAGTAGCTCCATTATCAAAGTCAAGGTAAGGGATAAATAGTTTCAAATGCAACACAATCAATTTAAGGGAAAGCATCTGCGATTATGAAATCGAGTTCAGCCCAGCTTACAAAGCAGACTAACTGAAATAGCATTTAACAGCCTAGTTTAGCCGACACTTAATGGTACAAAAGTAGAGTGGAGGGCACAACTGCCTTACCAACAGATCAAGCCATCATATCTGTACTTCGTGATGTATGAATAAGAATAAAAGTGGATCATAGATTGGAAGAAGTCCCAAAAAACAAATAACTCACAAAAAAGCTTTAACTTACGCGCTGAATCATATCTTCAACACGCCCCTGGAAACCCCAAACTTTAAATTCACACGTTACTAATTTGTAGGCGCACATGACGGGACAGTTGTGCTTTTTCTATAATATTTGAGGAGTAAAAAACAAGGTAAATTTGAAACTTGCCTCCCACCATCGCCCTTTTGGTAGTGGACCTCTTTTGGTCTTTTTAGAAACATATTCAGTCGGATCCTCTCCAGGATTTGTATCACCAACTGCGGCGGAAGCAGAAATATCTACATATATCACCTTTCTTTTGGCTAATAAATCTTTGGGAAGATTGTGTGCCTAGTAAATCCAAGTGACAAATAGCAAAAAAAATTAAAGTTACGTTCTCCAGTGTTATGTCAGCGGAATGTAACGACTCAATTTTTATCTCCAACTTTTTTTCAAAGAAGTCGTTCTGCAGAAGTCCACTTATGGAAAAAACATGCATTCTAACCGTCAAAATAGTCCGACAGTAGGGATAAGCGTTCCACGCAATCTCGTTGAATGTCATCAAACTGGCGGGAAGGAGAGCCGAGACAAATGATGGCAATTTGCTTGCCACGTGATAAATTTTGTGTGTATATTGTCCTGACTTAAAGCCATCAAGGAGTGGAGACTTCGGAGGAAAAATTTTATCGTTGAAGGGGCAGTTTTGTAAGACTTCAACGCCGTCGCCCCCTCCAGTCTGTTCTTTAGACGCCTTTGCGACAGCATACAATTGAGCAATTTGATACTCGTCAACAGTTAGAGGCAAAATAACACGACTATTTTGCAAATCGATGACATAGACATTAGCACTTACTATTCGTATATTAACATAATAAAAGCAAAAAAACTAAGACCAAAAGGGGGCAACTGAGGCGTAACCTTGAAAAGGCAATTCCCGCACCAAGTGATTTCAGTAATGTCAATATTAAACGTAGCAAATTTCCTAAATTTAAGCATAGAAAGTGCCGTCTCACCAATCTCTTTTAACATTTTTTGCTTTAAAAACCAATATCAAAGCCCACGTTTCTAAGTTAATGTTTTTAAGTCGTAGATGACGTTATGTTGTAAATTCAATTGAAAAAAGGAAATTCCAAATCGAAACTATATTTTTGGACAGTTGTTTTCCACACGGATTGTTTAAGCATTTAAAAGTATGTGCGTCTGCACCTTTCGTTGGCTTTATGCTAGGTCACTCTGCTTATTCCCCTTATTACATCATCACAAGTGCACAACAAAATCAGGAACTTCCAACTTTTGATGGAGACGAGAGGGCTCAGAGCATCTGCATCAGCAAAGCAATCTACCAACTCTACTTCACTCGTGTTCATGCTGGGGAAGAGGCATATCCAAAATTTTTGCTGTTCGATAACTGATTCTGTTCCTAAACGATTTTATTTTGTAGGCGGGTGGTTAATTTGGGGAAGCACATTCACTAGCAAAAACGCAAACCAAGGTTGTGGGACATTTCTCATCCATTCCTGCTTTCCACCTCATGGCGTTCCGAGACTTCCTTTAAGGTAAAATAGGGCATAGCACTTAGACGGAATATATATTTTAGAAATAGGGGGATTAGGGAATGTTGACACGGCTCGATAGCCGGCCAAATGGCTAGTACGATATGGCTACCCAAGTGACCGAAACGGGCAGTTTGTATAAAAAATTAGTACACGCGCTTTAGAGATTTCCACGTCTGCTCAGTAAATTATCTTACACTACTCCATGATAGACCTTTCCTTATCATTCATATGCACTGTTTTGTTGCTCAGTATATGCATTCTTTCAGTACAGGCAATCAAAATGAGCACCAAAGTTGGATTGAGCCTAAAAATAATTCATGGATGAATCAGCTCGCTATCACTTGTTCGCGACAGATGCACTCCCTTTTCTCTGTTGCCAACTAACTACAAGTTAGGAAGGTCAGGACAATTGCCCTTTAAAACCGGACTTGCTTGTCAACGCCATCAGTGGAGTTGGCTCTATGCCATTTCCCCTGAGCATATTATAAGGCGCACCAGCGCAGAGGAATGAGTTATAGTCGGTGTACAAATGGTCATGCTTCCAGAGATGGTCTGAAGATCCCGCAAACCCAAATAAATTGTGAAAGCAAATACCTTTTAGTGCAAAATTACATAGCAGACGAGGCTATAAGTACTTTGGGGTAAGAAAACAAGTACATTTACTTTTTTACTAATAAGTAGCAATGATTTGGTAGTTTTTTCTCTGTGGTTTAATTTCCAAAAAAAATTTCTATTTTTGGCAGGAAAAAGAAGCACCGCGGTTCCAAGTTATCACCTTTGGACGCCCCAAGGTGTCCCTAAAGCCTCTAATGTCAGAGGGGGTAAGTGATTCAACCTAATATTAACGATCCGTTTAATGGGCTGAGGGCGGACGTCTTAAAGTTTGGAGGTAGGTTGTCTCCTCACTGCCTTCGAGGAAGCTAGTAGAAAACCGACACCATCGACAACGTAGCTGGAAACAAATCAAGCCATCGGAATCCTTCTTGTGGCAATGAACCTGAAATGCTTGAATTAAAGTTGTGACCAAGTGAAGAACCGATTGAAGACAGCACTCAAACAGAGTAGAGGCGTGATGGTGTTATGTGGCACTTGTTTTATTTGCGCGTCAAGCTCCGCGGGCCTTTGATTGTACTATTACGCCAAATGTTTGTTTTTCCCCACAAATTTTCGAAAAAACAAATGAGGTAAAATCATAATCAATTCTTTTTATGATGGTCCACTTTTCATGCTATTTTGATTGTCATTCTAAGTGGATTATTAAAATGTGTAGGTAAGTGGGTATCTGCATTCACACCACCACCAATCAGAGACATGAGTTTGTGCTGTTACTACGGCCAACAAGAATGCATTCCTGGGCTAGGCTACACTTTTGAAACCGCCTTCCCACCCACCCTCATCCAGTCCGCCCAGCGCCCCATCCCTGCTGCTCTGGCTTATCAAGTTATGCCCCCGGGTCTCGTGACCACTGTCCCAGCACATCAAAGGATCCGCCGGCCTTGGCACGCTCGTCTCGCTTTCGTGTTTTCTCGCCCTCTCCTTCACCCTCGCGTGTTGTTCAAACAGGAAGATGTGGAAAGCAAGCCGGCTTATTTATTTCAGACGCTGTATAGTAAGTAGGCCGTAGCTTCAAAGGGAATCCACAAATAATTACTAACGCCAGGAGGTGTAGACAACATGGTTGAACAATAAGTACACTTGAAAGTAATGACGATTTACTGCACAGACTAAAAGTGGGCTAGAAGAGGGCTTTCTAAATAACCTCGCCATACGGGAGAGGGGAACTGAGGGGGGCTGCCAAGGTGGACGACCATAAAACTCAAGTACAATTTTTTGTGTCTAACATTAAAAGATTTTTACTGCTTGTACTATCATAAAAGCAGCTGCAAAATGTAGACACATGTACTTTACTTATCCACCTATTACCACCTAGTTTGGTTGCCATCCCACATCACGCTCCACCTACATTCCAAACTTCACGGATTAGCGGAAAGGGTAATAGCAGGGCCTGTACTTATGGTAGTGGGCTGTATGTCCAAATATACGATTTTTAGGTGTCTGAAGTAAGTGTTCATTATCTCCTCCCCTACCCACCTTGACAAACGGACCTTTCTGACATTTACCCACTCCCTCTCTCGCTCTATGTATATATATATATATGTGTGTGTGTGTGTGTGTGTTTATCCTGACCTTCTCCACCCTGTGTCACCACATCTGAATAGGTTAGCGACATTTTTAAGGACCCCTCGAGGGAGGATATCTCTATCGAAATTTATGATTTTGGACAGGCATATACAGAGAGGAAAGGAGGAGGAGGAGGGGAGAAGGGGAAGAGTGGAGGCGGAAAACATAAAGGTTAATCACAGTTCTGCAATTCACCTCTTGGCTTAGGAAATGTCTCGTTTTCCCACTGCGGGTAGTAACATTGAAAAGAGTCGGGATACATGGGTTCTTGCAACAGTAGAGCCAAACGGTTAGACAAGTGTAAAAGATAATTGTAGAAGTGTGTCAAATCGTTTTTGTTGAACTTCATCCCCATCAGATGTGCTGCCTGTCATAGAATTCGGTTTTTTTGACACAGTCTTAAAAGGCCTAATAAATCGTGGAGTATGAGAAAGCCAGGTAGCCTGGTCGCACCCACGACTACTCTTTTACCTTTACAGTCGAAAAAGGGGCCACATGACACTCTCCACCCAGTTAGGGTAGTCGTGACACCCTCAAGTTGACAAGGCCAAATAGCCGAGCCAAATGAAACCAGGGGCTCGTCAAATGTGCCGTCAAAGCGTCTCTCCTTTTGAATAAACACACACACAAAGAAAGTTGATGCCATTTTTAGGGTATTGTCATGCAATAACTTGTCGAAACGTGTTAGGAGTAGCGGAGTGTGTCACTATAGCGCCTTGCTGTGCACATCATTCGGTACAGCTACTCCTTATCGACCCTCCAGCTTAATTTCCTCTTCTTCCTCATATCACAAAATACTCGTTTGAATTAGCGTGAGGATGTGAGTGACACTTGCCTATTTGACACTTTTCAGCCATCGAAATGGCTGGTAGGTGAGAGAGTTGACCGCAGAGAAGGACCTCTTACCACGCTTTATGGATGGATGTAAGGAAGAGAGGGAGGGAAGCCCTGTAGCACTGGGAAAGACTTGTAGATGAAGCAGGGATTGAAAAGTCACACACACACACACACACACACACACACACACACAAACACACCCACTCAATCTGATTCACACTTGTCAGGGTTTTACGGCTAATTATTATGCAGCAAATGGCGGTGTAGTTGTCTGCCAATGAAGGTAAAATATATTCACCTTGGAAACACATTTAAGGGACTGTGATGGGGACGTAGGTAGCTACATCGATAGGGAGGTGGGTAGAGGGTTAGATGGATACGAGGTGAAATGGGTAGATCATACCTCTTGCATCAACGCTGCCTTGTTCGAGTCTTTCCAGCAGACGTCGTAATTTGGTTAAACGAAGTACCATATACAGTGAGCAATGTCCTTCGAATGGGAAAGCAAATAATCGTGCTAAATGTTAGGTCACCTCAGTTCACAGTCAACCGACTCTCCGACACTTCTCCAGAGGCCATTCACATTCTCCCAAAGCCCTGTTCAGGAGAATAGATGTTTTTGTATTTGACAGCATTTAATCACCCATGAAGTCAGCTCAGCTACATTCTGTTGTCACACTCATGCATGCCTCTGCGACCTCTCCCCCCTTGAGTCATGATGTAGGACGCCAATGTGGGGTGGTTTACAGCTAGGAGAGAGAAGGGCTGAAAGGATGGAAGTATTTCTCGCAGATTGAGGACTAACAAGTACGTGAAAACAAAACGAATTCACTCCAACACCCACCATTCATTCAGCAACAATTCCGTCAATATGATAATTTGGTGTCTCAGAGTGAATGCTACAGCAAATTCATTTAGTTGATATTCTACGCCTAACGTTTTCAGTAAAGATGCAGCAGAGATTTAGCCACTTGTAATCGTCATCTGCATTTAGTGGAGCCCAGACTAGGCAACCACGCATATGAATCAGGGTAGATTGCCCACCAACTTAGGACCCCTAGACTACCCTAAAGTCGTAGAAAGGCTTGCCACGAAATAAAACTACAAAACGAAGGAGACTGAAATTCTCATGCCCTTAAACAAGTACCCAATCATGGGAATTAAATTTGTGTGGAAATTTTAACCTCTTACAAATGCTTTGGTGCATGCGTAACTACGATCATGGGGAAGTTCAAAAGTGTGAATGAGATAAATGACTTCCTTACAAGGGGATAATCAGTCATTGCAGAGAAACTACAGCCCTGTACACGCTTGTCTGTCTGAAAACTCATAAATATTCTATTATTTGGATTTCCTTGCAATTTCATTCTGAATTCACGATCTAGATTACGACGCTAGGAAGGAAGAAGAGTTGATTCGAAATTATGCAATTGACAACACTTGTAAAACATTTTAGACACTTCCGGCATTGCTTTTAACTATTTGAGATTTGGAAAACCACTGGTACTCTGGTTCAAAGAAGGTATTGGCTCTCCTTATATGTGTTGTAAAATTGTTTTTCCAAATCAACTTCGCCACCTTGATTCGCTAGATAGCAACCGGTACAGTCGCTGAACCTTTTCATACCTGTGGAATTTGATTGGCACAGTAGCGATTTCTACATTCATTAAATCGGCTTAGATCTGAAAAAACATACAGTGGTGGAAGTGTTTCGGCATTTAGACGAAAAAATAATGTTTCTTAGTTGGAAATGACCGCTTTGGGTACTGTATCCGACTAGCATAAGTCTTGTTTGACCGCATCATATCTGAAGCAAATCTCTTTAGTTAGTGCCGGCCATTAAATGATTTAAGAAAAGAAAAGAGTCCAATTTTCTCGAGTCATGTATCTAGCTCAACGTAAATCGTCGCCAGCTAGACACAATGAGAAACGACCATGTCTAGACGGGAAGGAAAACAGGTTGGCTACACTGGATACCGGTTAACTCTCTGTACCCGTGTCTGTCCCCGTCATCGATGCGTCTCCCCATGTTTTCTTTGGCTTGCTAGTCAGCCTGGTGTCTGTCTGTGCGCGTCGTCTCGATGTTGCAGTTTGTTACGTGACACCAGGACGCACCTAGGTTCTCACAGAAAAGAGGGCTTCATCAGTTAGCTTCAATGTCATTAAAATATTCACTGCCAAAATTCGCTGCTGAAAAAAACGCCAGTTTAGTTATAGCTTTGTCGGGTGGCGAATACGCGTCACACACTTGTTACGCCGACTCCAGATGGAAAAATCGCGGCTCCACATAAGCTTGTAATAGACTCCAAATTTTAAACCCAAATAATAAATTAGGAGTCAAATTGTTTACAGTAAATGCAATCATAGTCTTGCTCATGGATCATCTTTATTCGAGTTGCCTCGGATGGAGCCATTCGGTGCCTTCCATGACGTTCCCATGATGCACCACACTACCGTTCTGATTTCATAAGGTAGTGAAGTAATTTTGGGAACTTTTTCTTTATGCTGGAGGGCAGGTAATTACAGAAGGAATCTTTAAATACTTCCTCCGTCGAATTAATCACCAAGGCGGCACAAAGCCGACTGTAAATTCCACAAGAAGCAGGCAACCTATCCCCAGTCACCTCCGTTTCTTACCTCCCTTTTACTTCTGCACTTCCTATTTTGTCTGTCTAATTCACAGAAGAGAAGGGTTTAATCACTCGAGGGAATACAGAGGGGATTAGGCAGCGTCTCCTTCCCCTTCCCTACCTAGAATGTAAAATTCTTTGAGTTAGTTTTCCGCTGGCCTTCTTCCAATTGGCTAAATAGTCATGGAGGTTCGCAACGAAGATGAGGAAGAAGTGGAAGTTCTTTCCAATTACATCCACCTACAATGAGTAGATAGACCTGAGTTGTAAATGCTTGACCTTCTAAACAATCTTGCCTGAAACGTGAAGAGCCGGGGGCTTTAAAAATGTGGGCTAGTGCGTGATCCGTTAGAGGCGGACCAATGATATGCTTACCTGCCAGGTCAGTCAGCCATCATGCTTACAACGATGCATTTACAAAACTCGCATGAAATAGGTGAAGATCAAACACCCATCCTCTTGTCATCTGGGTGGATCCATTTGCCTGACTAACTTCAAAGCCTTTTGTTGGCAGTACAGCTGCACGAGAAGCCTTTCATCACTCATGCCAATCACCGAATGATTTAATTTCTGATGTAGAGGAGAGAGAGAAAGAGAGCCCTTCTGTACTTAAAATTCGTTTGTTGAAATCGTGTGTTGGTGATTGATTTAAGCAACTCGGCGATTGCACCTTCCGCACTCGTGGAGTCGAGACGCACTCTCATCCCGCATTCTCACCACCTCATGTAAACAAATGATGCTTGGTAGAATTTAGGCAAAACAAAACCTTGCTTGTTAATTTTTTTTGAGTCACATTCCCTCTTTGACTCATTGAAGTCGTAAAAGTCTCAGTAGACCCTTTAGGCAGTTAGTCCAGTGATCTAGTTCACATTCCTCAGCTGATGATTTTTTCCTTCCCTCTTACCACCACAATGTAATACATCCAAAAAACCACAGACGAAACGGAGGTTGAATCATTGAATGACTAATTAGAGATGTGTGTGTGTGTGTGTGTGCCGAAGAATGGGGAGGGGAGGCGAGGAGTGGAGTGGAATGGAGTGAAGGAGTGGCGAGGCAGGGGAGACGCCGATGAAGACCACGCTTACAGCGCAGCCTACCTCCACCTCTACCTTCCTGCCCAGGAAAACCCATGCGTCAGTGACTCATCCACGCTTGATTGCACTCTCCCTAAGGGGAGTTTCTAGCCCATTCTAGCTCCACTGCGCTGCACCATCACATCTCTAGAAGGTGGCCTCTGACGGTGTGAATACACTCCAAACAGTGAGGAACTGATTTGATACACTAGCTCGAAAAGAAGAAATTTTGTGTCGGTCCGAGTTCATGATGGTGCATGTTTTAGGTGATCGCGAGGTTCGGGACTCTCTCCTCCCAACTGAGCTATCTTAATTTCCTCTTAATTTCCTCTTGCCTCTAAAGCCGGACGCCTTCAACAAAGGCAATCCATTTGAGTCCAACCGAACGATGCAGGGGGGCGAATGTCATCTTGACTCGGTCAAATCACTTCATTACGGTGGCTTTAAGGATCATGAAGAATCTTTTGCCTCAATCCACCAACAAAAGTGGAGACTTAGGGCAATCCTGGATCCCGGTCGACGAAGGAGAATGAGAGGAAACATCAAAGTGTAGTCCCAACCCCTGCTCTCTTAGTCCAGACAAGAATACATTCCTGATCCTCTCTTGAAAGGGGAAGGCATGCGTTAGACAACACCGTGGCTGATGCATCATAAAAGTGAAATGTAGATCGGAGAGGAAGAGCATCCTGGCTGGTGAGTTAATGCTTTTACCTATCAGCTCATTTATTTATCAATTACCAGGACAAGAGATCATGCTCACTTAGAATCCTCTCAAACTTTTTCACCTCCCGTTCTATCTGCAACACGTTTTTTTCTCAGAAATGAGTTTCAAGAACTTAGAAGCTAATAATTAGGGGAAACACAAAATTTGCCTGAAGAATGATGTCTGAAGAAACTGCTTTTGCTCAGCCTATCGAACCCTGCTCGTAGGTAATGCCGCCTACTTTCTTCTCCAAGTTGGCATTGTGTGCCTCCCAGTTTATTCCACACATAAAAGCACATCTTATAACTAATTTTTTTCTCATCCATCTTCTTCACTCTCGAGCCGGTTGGAGTCATTTGAAGTGACTTATCACAGTAAATCCTAGCTAATTTTTCTTCTTCACCATATCAACATGACATCACATCGATTGCGTAATCTAGCCTATGCTTGGCAGTGAGCCCAGAGTTTTGAGTCACTCCTGAAGGTGTGTTAAAGTCTGACAGTAATGGAAGGTTAGAAAGTTGATTAAGGTTACTCTGAATCACCAAGGCGGTGACGGAACCGTGGTATTCAATGCAGTGTCGGGGGCCTTGTGCACGTCGTTGAAGCTTTTCCCATAGGATTGTATAGGATTAAACCAAATAACAGCACCAATCCCCTCATATTAATGGCCTGGAGCCATTGTTAACATTTGACAGGCTTAATAGCTGCTCCTCCAGAATGGTCAAATGCTCAAATCATATTAAGTAGCATGTGCATTGACAATCCTGTAGACAGTCTGAGGACTAGTTATGACGTGATTTTTGACCATTTTGAAGAGGTTGATAGTTGATTTACCCCACTTACTTGAATAAACAAGCAAAAATCTGGTTCAAAACATCTTTTTCACACATTGCCGCGTCTAAGAATCTCAAAAGTAGACTGTGGCAGGAGTTTCAACCCGCGGCGCAAAGTACTATAGACGAGTATTCAAAGCAGCGCCATCTCTTTGACACGAACCGAGCCTGGAGTTCTCCATAATGACCGCTTTGGCGGGGGAAGGAGTTCAAAGGAGTCGAAAATGACCTTAAAAACCTGCCTTGTAGGCTAAGAAGACAATAAATTATGGTGCTGCTACTCGCCAGTTTGACAGTGGTTTTTTGGCAACATGTAGGATGCATCGGCATTAAAACAACATTCAGACTTGGGCAAAATTTAAATGAACTCCTCACTAATACTGTCCACAATGCTAGAAAAGATAAATCGTAAGATTGAGGTGGACTCACTGCGCCTGTATCAGGGGTGCGGCTTCACAGGACCTTTAAGACGCCGCTTCGTTCATGCCCGTTCTTGGCAAAGTCTTTCACAACATTAACAATAGACTTTCCTCCATGTCACTCGGTTGTCAAGGTAGATGTAGTGCTATAAAATCAATATCATAATCTTTACACCTTGTTGATTGGATGCCTGAACGGAGGAACGGCTGCCCTCCCCTGGTGGATTTATCAAATGTTGAGGCTACGGCAAACGAACTCACTAAGGTGTATCAAATGACTTAGTGCTACTGACTGTCATTGTTCTATTTTTCGTTGACTTTACACCGTCAAATGTGTGCGCGATTGCACTTAGTGGGATATTACCGATTTAGCAATTCTGACACAGAACTCTGTTGCTGTTTTTTTTGAATTGAAAGCCACCTGAGAAGATTATTTGCTTTTCATTCCACAATCTTTTGTACTAATTCGTCCCTTCAATCATGTTATTTGGTAAACACTGTTGTTTTTGTGTACCAATAGGAAATTATAAGGCGACCTTTCCGGTAAATTATTATGTGCGGTTGGTTTGAATGTACTAGAACAATAGAGGGGGTGGGGCGGGACGAGACAAGGCGGAAGGGGGGAGGGCACTGACGCACACTCAGTGTCAAAGTCCAAGGTTTATGTTGATGAAAACCCTGGTGACATCGCGATTCATATCTCTTGACATCACTGTACCAAAGTTACTGCGTTAGTGGTTCCATCGAAGAAGCGATTAATTTTTCATTTTTACAACGTCTAATAGAGTGGAGATTTGGAAATTTGTGCCTTTGTGCCAAAATTTAACGTGTCTTGAGTCGTTTTTGAGGTTGTAGAAGGGTATACAGGTGCGGGGAAGCTCTTATTATCAACTTTTAAACTGGATGGAACGATGGGAGCGAATGCAGGGAGACCTTATGGGCCGGTTTAATTCGACTATGCTTTCAGTCTTGTTTAGTTGGTACCTCTCTATAAGATCTCTTCGAGTGCATTAAGATGACTGAGAATTCGTTTTTATTTTCTTTAGATCTTATTGATTTTCAAGGATCCCTTTGTGTAAGGTATGGAAGACCAGTCTTGATTTTTTTTTAAATGTTTCTCCACTAAACAGAGTCCATAGTGGAGTTAGAGAAATGGCAAGGGTGTAGGTCATACCAACTGCCACTGACTGTTTGCATTAGCTTCGTTCACACACTCAAGTATAGAAGTGGACTTTGATAAGTAGATACACAAAGTGTGAGCGAGGGTAGAAGATTTACACAAGTTCATCTACAGACGCACGCACACATATTTAGACAAGCCTGAGAAAATGACCGACTAAGCTAGAGATTCGTATGCAGTTTGAGCGATCATTGGCACTGCTATAAGAGACTTGACACTTCAAAAAATGACGACATCTCTCTTGATGGGGTTAAAAGGTGGCACTAAGTAGCACGGAGGAGTCTGTGCGGAAGACAAATATCAGAGGGATCCTTGAAACCCTGTTGATTGTCATCATCGATCACCACAGTCAATTCAAGCATTCATCAGTGTCACTGAGACCAGTTTGGCACATGGTACACGCATATTAAATGATCTGACAACAACACCATCATCTTGTAACAGGAGTATGATTAATGAGTTTCCGATCGATGGACGCCTTATGCAAGGAATTCCCTCTTGTCAAAGTGACAAGGAGTCGTAGCCTGAGAAGCCAATATTTTTTGCCTCTCTTGGCACCATTAATTTAATTGCTTTTTTTTGTTTTTCAAGAAATTTATGACATGAGGCTAGTTGTCTTCACTTTTTTGTTTTGGCACAACGCCCAACCACTTAATTTCCACACAAATGGCGTGTGACTATGCGTCACGCTGTCAATCCCCACTAATATCGAGAAAACGCGTCACACAAAGAAATCACAGGATTGCCTTTTGCCAATACCGAGACAAAAGCATTGCCAAATAATTTGCCTTTAATTCACCAATCGGTAGAAAACAAAAGAACTGTCTCTAAGTGGACTAACGCTCAATTTACAGGGATGTGAAGGGATTGACGCTGCCACCTCCTTCCTCATATCGTCCAAAATGCTGACTCCACACCCACGGAAGGGACAGCGAAATCACCACTGCTGGTTGACAATGGAGGAGTCAAGACAAAGCGTACCATTTCCAATTTCTTTGTCCGGATGCCAATGCACCAAAAGAGCCATCAAAACCGCAACTTTTGACAACCACACCAATGATAATGCGTACCAAATACCAAAACCACCGTAAGTAGTATATATAGAATATATGTATATATATGTATATATATATAAGTGGATAGATGTGTATAAAGTCGGGGCATTATTTTTGTTCTACACAAGGAGGAGGGAGGGAGGGAGAGGGGAGAAAGAGGGTGGGAAGTGCTATTCTCACATGGTATTTTTAGAGAACATTTTGGCATTGCGAAAAAAAAGAAAGGAAGAATAAGGAGACCAAATTGATAGTCGAATGATGGATAAAAACGCACTGTGTAAATATGTACACACAGAGGAGGAGAGGGGGACAGGATAGGAGGCCGTAAAAGAGTGGAAGAGAGGTTGGAGGAGAAAGTGGAACACACGTTAGCTCACGCACGCACATCTTGAAGGCGCTAATAGAATAGTCGAAATGACACTTCCACTGCTCTGTACAAAAAATGGGTAAAAGAGTAGGGGGGGAGGAGACAGATTTGGCGTGCGAAAAGAAGTAGGGTGACGAAACGAAAGTGGGGATAGAAAAGGACGTGAAAGAGGGGAAGGAGAGACAACGTTTCAGGGTTTGGCGGTAGACGAGGATGAGGAGGCAGACACTGGAGTGAACTGTAGTGGAGGACGATCACGAATAGTTTCCTCAAAGTCTTCCAAGGACTCCCAGTAGACCTGCTTCTCGAGGAGGTATCCAATCTGCCCCGGGGGTAGGGGCAGTCGTGCCACGTGGTCTCGACGCACGTTAGAGAGAATCGTAAAACGAGCCAGATGCTTCAGTGATTGTACAACCTGGAACCGCGAAAGGGGATAGAGAAGGGAGACCTCAACGGGCTGTTGGCCGGGGGTGCTGGTCTGCAGGAAGTAGTGATACTTCCCACCAATTGAATGAGCTACCGCCTTCTCAATAAACTCCACCACCGTGCTCGCGCTGTGCGACTCTGGCTCAAACCAGAAGCTGAAACGACCTACAGGGAGAAGTTTAGAGATAGGGCCTGAGGAAAAAGCCGGTAAAAGAGGGGCTTCAACAACACGCGATCCACGTAAAAGCTGGCTGGCTACCTAGCACGCACACACCCACAATCGATAGGAGGCACGCAGAAGCGGGCTGGCTTTCAGGACAGGATTAGGAAGCACGCTTGCCCAAAGAATTAGGCCTGCACACACGCTTATGCGCACACGCGCCCACGCCATGATAGCAGCAGCTGCTGTGGTGTCGGTGATGATAAAACAAGGGTCTTGAAGAGCTGGCATCCCTTAGCTAGCCGACAAGGTATTTGGGAGCCGGCAAAAGGGAAGAAACAACCAACGGACGTCTAAGCCAGTGTCCGCAAGCTCACAAAGAGCGAGAGAGGGCCAGGTGCCACATCCTTAAGACACACACATACACACACCTTCATTGGCGCATTTGCACACATGCGGCGACTAAGCAAATCGGAGTGAAACGATGCCAAATGGGCTAGTGGTTCCAAGTGTTTGCACCCTCTCGAACTGTGTGTATGTGCGTTCGCATGCATTCCGCTCGCTATGCGCCTGCCTGCCTGCCTGCCTGCCTGCCAAGTACGCCAAACAAAGTCACGCAAGTGCTAGGCGCGCGTGTGAATGCACACACCACACACGCACACACAGGGGCTAGTGGCGCACCGAGATTGACACAGAATGTGTGTGCGTGTGCGCGTATGTTCAGTGGTTTGAATTTCTTTTACTTTACAATCTACGCCGCGCATCGCTCAGTAGGTTCTACACCTCCACCCCACTCTACTACTGTCCACACTCTGGATGGCCTTTGTCTCAAGAACAACCAAATCTTCCAATCAAACAGCCTCACCGCTCCAAAAGGGAAAAGTGTAAACGTGCATCCACAGGATGCTCGTCTGCAAACGATCCTTTCATTTTTTTCAATATTAATTGGTGGGGTGAGCTCGAGACAAGACGCGTTACTTAAGGGACTGACACAAAGAAGGCGAACATACGGAAAAGAATGGTGCGGGTCGCCTGGTTTGTCAAATGTCTGAATGGGTTGACTCACCCTGATTGTGCTCGATCCTAGTGTGATAAGTAGTACCCCTGACACGAAAACTGAGGCTGAGGAAGAAGGTGTCATGAGCGCTGTCTCGCACCAAGAATGTTCCATCCGGACGGTTTGCCAGTAGCTTCTCAGCTTCAGTGAAGCTTAATGGACCCCAATACCACCCCATCTAGGAAACGTGGAATAAGCAAGAAATTACTCAATTTTATGCAATTCACTCAAGCCATGAGTTTGCTTAGGCAGTGTTGGAGACAGAGTAGAGAGGCGTGAGGGTCAACAGCACATAGAGGAGAGTTGGCACATACATACAAGCCAAAGGTGTCTAGAAGTTGGCACGATGCCAGAAAAGACGCACACACACACGCACGCACGCATGCAGGCACACACACACACATCCACACCCACACAAAAGCACAAGGAAACACGCTTTGGTAGACAGTTCGCTGGCTTATACACATGCCTACTTTACACAGCTTTTCACACCAAATAAAGTGTATTGATGAATAAGTAGGTAAAGCAGTTCATCAGTGAAACAATACATTTGTGTGGGCTAAAAATCATTCAGTGATGCGACTTGCTACAAAACTACGATCACATGATGAAAAGGTAGTGGGGACTACTTATTGAAATTGGCAAGATTGATAACAGTCATTGTGGATACCGAAATAATAACAATTTCTGGGAGTCTGAAAGCACACAAATGATAATCTAACCGGTATGATGGGATTTGCATGTCTCCATGGAAAACAGGCATCACCCACGCTCACTCACAAAAGCAATTTCATGAAGAGCATTTCACAGCACAAAGGGCTAAAAGACCATGGGGAAGGAGCACACCTGTGCTTAGACGATGGGATAATTACTTGAATTAGTAGATATTATCACAGACATAAGAGACGCATTTGTAGCTGAATTCACCCACTTTCGAGGAATCCTAGGGGAGAATTTCAGGCAAACGAACCAATCCCGAATATCGGGATTGAGTCAACGGTTTTGCAGACACAGGGAGAGAGGGGAGAGCATACACACGTGCGTACAAACACGCGCCGAGAAGGCGAAGCTGTAGGCACACAAATCCACACGTGCATGGTGGGAGGAAATGACGGTGGTAGCGGTGAGGGGGACAGAGAAAGGGAGAGGAAGGGGGGAGCGGTAGATGTGTTGGCCGCCAGCCAAGCCCATTGTCCCCAAACAGGGGTGTTACGCACACGCACACCGGTGAATCACACTCAATCAAAGAGACGGGAGCAGTAGAATGAGGAGTACCTTTCTCAGTGCCTTCATACTCTCCTGGAAGGACGAACGATGGTCTGATGCAGTGGTGCTGTTGGAAACCGCAGAACCACTGGGGGCAGGAGCAACGGCAGCAGTAGCAGCAGGAGTAGGATGAACCGAAGTGATAGCTGCGGCGTTGGCCGTTGCAGAGGAGGAGGTGGAGGGTGGACGGAGGTGATGCAGCATGTGATGCATGTGGTGGTGATGCATATGATGCATTAGATGAGTTGGAGCCGGGGCTGCTCCCGATCCTGCCATAGCTGCCGGTGTAGGAGGGGCCGGTGAATTCGGACAAGAGGGCACCACAGAGGTGGCATTCGGTGGTGAGGGTGGCAGCGGATCGGTACAGCTGCTGCTGCTTGTTGTCGTCATCGTAGTGGTTCGACCTCCATTTCCCCCACTGACGAAAACAGCTTCTGCACCTACTTCGGCCAAATCGGCCAGTTCAATTGACGCTGGCGTACAGTGTTGGTGATCGCCCGGTGAACCTGGGGAGGAGAAATTGGGTAGTGGCTCCGGACTGCTGATGTGGATGGTTATGAAACCAGAGAATTGCATGATCAAGTTGCTAACACGCGGATCGTATATGCCTTAATCGCGCGAATGAAACTACCAATTCTCCAACTCTCCTGTACTTTTATGATGACCTTGTTTCCCGACTTTCATTTCTAATTGCGTCCTCGAGGAGGAATTAAATTTAACAGTATTTAAGAAGCCCATTCGATACGCGGAATGCACGTCCGATTAAAAAGCGCCCAACCCTCTGTAAAACATGGTCAAATAAATCTCATGAGAGGCAAATCACAATCGCAAATAACTTTCGCTCGAAAGTTTCCCCATCAATGTGGAAAATCATTATATGCTCTTCACTTCTGAAATGGTCGAGGCGAAATAGAAACCCCATGGAACGCCGGAAATGCGCCCATAACGAAAAATAACATGCGAAGTGGCAGTGTTTTACCTTCATACCTGACAAATGTAAGCTTGTCCAATCCCCTCGAAATCGTATTTCACCCCAGGCTCCCCAGCACCATTCCACTTTGCAAATAACCTACTTTCAGGCTGGTATGTCCTATTATTCAGAAGTGACGGAGGGTGACGCAAATGCGCGAAGCCCCTCCTTTTACACAAATGCTCCAACGTATACCAAACAGTCTTGAACAGAATCAAAACTGCAATTTGAGGAAAGAAACGTGACTGGAACACAGATCGGGAGTCGTGAGATGAATCGGTACTGCTAAAATCAACCATCTTATCCAAGTTCTATGTCATCTTTCTGATAAGTGGACACGAGACGAGAACGACACGTGGGAAGAAAAAGAGGACGTGTAACACCAACACTTTACTGCCACACCATTCACCCCATTCATGCAAATATAGTTACGTTAATATAGTAAGTTTCCTCCGTACGAGAACACCTCATTACATATTCACGGGTGACTCGGAACTTAAAAAGTTATGCACAACGAAACTCAGACGGACTGTTGAAATCTCCATTAAATAGCGTACCTTAAGGACACGCGAAGTAAGAGTGCTTTAACTACGTTGTGGTGTCATGAGACAGTAGTTTATTTTTTGTAAACTACTACGGTCATTCACCAATGAGTGCAATCAATTTGTATGCAAGGAACGAAGCAATTGACTCAAGATAGTTAGTGGCACCTTTCATAGTACTGAAGCAGAGCCAAGCGAACGACAGACAGCCTCCAGGTATTCAAGCGGTGCCAGCACCTCGCACAGCGTCCGAACAAGCTGGCACACGGTGCAGGCGGCATGCAGCGTGTATGGCTGGGACATGGATGCGCACGCACGCACGCACAAACGATAGCAGACCGAACAGAACGCGCAGCGTACCGGGTATGGAGTCGTGCTAGCGGTGGTATCGGCAGCATTACTAATGACTCATCGCGCGTCCATATACACGCACACTACAAGTCGTGAGATGACAACAAGCTCGCACGCACAAGCATCCACACATGCGCTGCTACTGGCGTTGATTCAAATCACATGACACACCAAATTGTGCTGCGGTCCCAGAGGGCGGTCACAACATAAATCCACAGTATTATTTACAGATGGGCCCAAATCCTACCTTGGACATGACGCCGACAGTGCGTAGGGATGCAACGGGGATCGGAGCACACTGTGGTGTTTTGCCGATGCAGGGTAGAGGCAGATGACGTTTGAGGCGGTAGTGGCGGTGGTGGAGGAGGCGGCGGCGGCGGCGGAGTGGACGAGATTGGACAACAAGCGGGTGTTGTTCCACCACGAACACCGTAGGCGCTATAGGTATGGGAATTCCCGGCATTGCCAGCCTGCAAAGCCATACCGACACAAGAGAACAAATGAACACCTCCCCTGAGATTTACGAAATTCAAGGTCAGAACTTACCACCTGCTGTTCGGCCGATTTTGAGTCCTTGAAGCCGGAAAGAGGCAAGGAGGGTGGTGGGGGAGTTTCCCCAAGAGTGGCGGCGTTTTCAAGCATCATGATGAGAGCAGCGGCGTCATCAGTGACTGGAGGTGGGGAGGAAGTCACAGCTTGTGACCCTGGTGAAGGCAGAGATGCAGAGAGAGGAGGCGGGGGCAAGTGGTGGAGGTGATGGTGGACGTGATGAACGTGGTGGATGTGGTGGACGTGATGGACACAAGAGATACCAGGAGGACTGCCACAAGTGGACATCTCAGTGGACGTGGATACCACAGCCACTGTCTGCACTGGCTGCTGATGACGGGCAGTATCGTGGCAGTGCAGAGCGGATGAAGTGGAAGTAGCTGTTTCTCCTGTTAATGTCGGCAAGGCGGGGGGCAAGGGGACGGGTGGGGAGGATGGGAGGGTCACTGCCGGCGGACGCACAGCCTAGACGAAAAAGGACACAACATAATCCTACAGCCACCTTGACGGGAAAATGTGTCATCCCTTAGAAGGACAGCCAATATCCCTGTTAACGAACTTTTATGAGAGAACGTTTGCCAATGAAGCATCTTCAAGCTACCAACCTAAAGCAAATATCAAACTCTAACTAACGACATTAAATCAAGTGCACACGAAAGCGGACGATGACCAAAAACGGAAAGGGACGTACACTTAAGTGGGAAGGCACAGGCGCGATGTTTACGTTAAATTTATCCTGAAACTCAGTGAAGTAAACTGATCGGGAACGCATGGAATTCGATTTGCTTTTACGATGAGACATTTTCCACCGAAAGAAGCGACTCATAGTTCTGGAAAACCGCGAAATAGTCCATGGACGATTGTCCACATGGGTAGATTTCTTCTCCTGATGGCTCGGGTCGCGCGCACCAGAAGCCGTGGCATTGGATTGCACAGCGTCGGAGGGGCGCGTCACCACCGAGGGCATTTTGGACCACACAGGACTTTGGTTGTTCGAGTTGAATGGCTGTTTGGTACCTCCACCCGCTCCTAAACTGCAAGTGCAGGGTCCGTTTAACAGCTCGGAATTGGGGTCAAAAGCAAAGGGTGCAGAAAATGGAAATTTAAAGGCTCTGGCATCGTAAGACGCATGACCAGACACATTCCTGCCACTACAATTAAATCCAATTGCATGGGGAGAGACTGAACGAAATCCCAAGGGTGAAGCGGTGCTGGACTGAGGAAAATTGCGAGTTGCATAGGATCGCGGAAGCGTCGGATGTCGATTCGAACGCGAGGACACGTTGGAATCACTTATCGATTCGTAGACATACTTTCCATAAGAATCCAAGGGTTCAAGAGGCTCTCTGTGCTTGTTAAACTCAACTCCAGTGTTCTTACGAAGGTGATGCTTAGGTGGAAGAGGAGGGGGCTGATTTCGGCAAGGCACCGGTGGAGGGACACAACGTCTGGAATCATCAGAATTCGGACGAAACGAAGAATTAGATTTAGGCCCACACACTCGTGGCGTGTGGGGCTCAATACCGCTAAAGACTCCAGGCGTGGAGCGACGCATCTCATGCTCCAAATCCGAAATTGAAAATCACTTCAAGAAGGCGCACTGTCCAAACGCCGCCGCAAGATTTGATTGGCTTATTTAAACACGACGAATAAGATAGCAGCAAAGTCATGCGAGTGAACAAAATAGTTAAAGTTTCGTTTCTTACTACATCAGCAAAAATTTTAGGCAATGTAACTGCAAATAAAATTTTTACGAGCGTTTTTTATTAATTTTTTGACAAGCATCAAGTTGATTCAACGCAAAAGTTGCTAACATTTTTACAATATGTTGGCGATATGAACAAGCCCAATGCCAAAGAACAGGACAATTTTTAGCAAAATCGTGATAAGCGACGGGACAGTGAACCATTACTGCATGAAAAACTTTGACTTCAATACATGTACACGATGATAAAGATAAAGCAGGGAGCAAAGAACACTTTTGTTCATCTCCCATTCTGCAGCGTTTGTGGAGGAAGATGGTTTGGCTTAAGGAAGCCTTGAATATTTTCCATTTTCGTACTTCGCAACTAAGAAGTAAATTTAATGCTGTGGATCAGACAGTGTTCCACTGTGTAGCGTCCCGAGGCTCCCCTTAAGGTAAAAGAAGGCGCAGTACTAGGGTAGAATATATATATTCCGGAAACAGAGGACTTGGGGGCTATTGGTACGGCCCGGAGGCCGACCGACCAGCTAGAACAAGATGGCCACCCAAGTGACCTAAACCGGTAGTTCGAACAAACAAAGTATTACACAGCCCCTCTCTTCTTTCGAGCCTCGTCCCCGACGCTCCCCTTCGTCCGCCTCCCGTGTCAGCCATCACAACGTAATCAGTGCTGCGCTGCGAGAAGCACCCACGAGCTAACCGTCCCAGTCGTCGAGGTTCGAACGCATGTGTTCCTGTAGTGCCATCCATTCCGCGTAGCACTCAGTGCAGCAATGCGCGCCTCTTGGCCCTCCTCTGGGCTTGGAGTCCACGGCTAGTGTCGCTTCAGTTGTTAACAGCTTTCCTGTCTAACACGAGGGCGAGGAAGATGTCGAAGATGAACGTCGGTCTCAACCCTTCTGTTACGAGATACCAAAGGTTCTCCCCTCCGTAGCACATGCACTTCTTTCACAACGCCGACGTTTGCCAGAAGCGGCATGGAGCAGGATAAAATCCATCAAAGTCGGGTCCGCTTTCCGCTGCCACCAATGTAGCGTCCCGAGGCTCCCGTTAAGGTAAAAGAAGGCGCAGTACTAGGGCAGAATACATATATTCCGGGAACAGAGGACTTGGGGGCTGTTGGCACGGCCCGGAGGCCGACCAACCGGCTAGAACAAGATGGCCACCCAAGTGACCTAAACCGGTAGTTCGAACAAACAAAGTATTACACACTGTGACTTCAGCACAGGCTACTTTGTTAGCCTCGTTATTTTGCTCGTCAGAATGCTGACTCACCTCCTCGAAGTTAAGTGCATGAGTATCGCCTACACTAAGACAAAACAAATTTTGTCGTTTCGCTTTTGCGGAGGTTACCACGCAGATTGACGGCTGTTCGAGCAATGCCAATCGGAATGTCGCATTGTCTATTAATTGAAGCTATCCCTTGTTAATCTCAAAATATTCAAACACGTTTAATAAGTTCATATCATGTCTCCTCTTTGTATCTGCCGTAACATCCCAGTAATCCACGAAGAAGATTCTCAAACGGTCATTTCCGGAAATAAGTGGGTGACCGATTGATGGTAGCCGCCATGCCGCCTTTTCCTTACCTTCCACTCTTATTAGTGCATTTTTGCCTTATAATCTGTAAATTCCGATGAAAAAAAGAATAAAAGAGATGATCGGAAATGCTCGTTTAGCTCTCACTTCCTTCCGTTTAGCATGCCAATTTTCTCACGCGACCCGACATGTCACTGTCAACGTGCGCACGTGCGCTATGGACCAATGAAAAGCATCGGCCAATGTCTGCACCGGTGTGCACAGATCTGGCATTCCTATTGGCTAGCCGTTGGCAGAGCAACATATGGTTTATCCCTTTCCGCATCTCCTCTCTTTCGCCTTTTGATTTAGTCTCTCAGTCCCCTACCCTGGTAACCTCCGAGGCAAGTAGTCTGAGGGGTAGGAATGCCGTTTAAATCCCCGTAGTAAATGCAAGGTGCTACTAGATAAAGGAAGTGGAAACTAAAAGGTGAAGACCTTTTGGAAGAATCTCACACCCATAATCAGACTTCAGTTTAAATTGTTTTTTTGCGGTTCTAGAAATATGGGCCAACGGGAGGCTGTGATAATTCTTCTTTCATTGGAGATCCTACCCACCTTTGCGCACGTCCCGATAGCGCCTCTACCCTTTAAATGTCCACATGGTAGTCCCAAAACTCGAACGGATGTTGGCACTTATTGTGGCCGACGGGAGACTGTCATCTGGCCCGGAAAACGAACCACCCAAGTGGACATCTACTACGGTTAGTTTGAAGGTCTCTCCATAATTGTTATTCATAGGTATTTTCTGCTCTTTGAGTCAGGTACCATGCCTATTGACTCCAGATATTTCTAATGGTGAAGTAGGACACACCATTACGGCAGAAGGGATGGAAGAGCAAGGGCGTTGACGGATGTCCGTGTAATCAATCTAGAATGTGGTGGCTGAAATTGTATTTAAGTAGCTGCCGTTTATGTAGTAGGTGATCATCCTTGGCTTCAACAGTAAGGGGAATCGTCTTGCTGAAACTGCGGCGACACAATGCAAGTGCATTGCATCAGCCACTTAGTGACAGTAGGTACTGTAGATCTGGTTGGAGGCTCTAAAAGCATCGCGTCCTCTTCACGGAGATCTGAGATGGCACCAAAGGACTTGCCTTTTGTGCTGCTGTCCTTTCTCTCAACGGTATTCAAACCTGTAGGGACATAATTTCCCTTGGGGGATAGTCTTGGGCAAGCATCCGGCTGAAATCTATGGCTATAGTTAAATTTCTAGGCATTCGATATGCCCAACCACCAACTGGATCGCTTCGCTTTAGGAAACCGGTTCCACCAACACCAAAACCAGACCAAATCGTCAATGCAAACACCAAACCGGATTCTTGTTACCAATACATTGACACACTGTTTCAGGTAAGAAGAATGTGCACTTTAACACCGAGGTCCTATAGAACTGGCATGCTAAACGGCGAGATTGAATAGCTTCTGTCCTTCCTCTGACACTAACTCATTTAAGTACAAGATGCCAACTGGAGTGATTGAAACTGCTGGTCTCTTTTCACATAATAAAACATCAGAATGATCTGTCAGGTGACAACAAAAAGTTCGTATGACTGTTTATGTGTATCGCTCCCTCATGTGATAACATGGAGCTTGGATGTGATGGATGTGAATCTAGCCTGTCCGTATTTCATCTTCAGTAACCTTTTCGAATTGTAGAATTCGGCTGGAGCAAGGATGTGGCAACCGAATACACCAATGTCTGAAGATTGTCTATTTTTGAATATCTGGGTTCCCATTCTCCCACCGGCACAAAAATGTGCAAAGGACCAAAAACTCCCCGTAATGGTGAGGATTGAGACGACTCCATAACAACCTACTTCTCCCTTTTCCGGCTAATTTACTCTTCTTTTTCAAGGTTTGGATATTTGGTGGCTCATTCTATAGCGGTTCTTCGGTATTAGATGTCTACGATGGTCGGTTCCTATCAACACGTCAAGATGTCATTGTAGTCACACTGAACTATCGCCTTGGCCCATTCGGATTTCTATATCTCAATAATTCTTGGGTAAGTCTGGACATTGCGAGGCTCTTAGCATCGACACTCTTCCACACTGAACACTTCCAAGTAGTCAGCTGAGGCACTGAAGTGACAATTAAGGTCGTGTGATGAGTTCTTGCGGCACAGTGAGAAGATGTTTAATTCCGTAGATGTGAGGGTTAGGATTAATCTTGTGCCCTTTGACCTCTAAACCTGCGTGACAGCGAAACAACCACTTGTCCTGCCGTTTCCCTCCTCCTCTCCCCTCATTTCAGTTGCGATTGGTTCTTTGACGTCGTCACGTTGTTCCGAGTTAGTCCAACTTCATAACCCAATGTGTACTACAAAGGCATCATTCTTCCTCACAGGTTCCGGGAAACATGGGCCTGTGGGATCAAAGGCTAGCGATTAAGTGGGTGAAGGACCATATTGACAAATTCAATGGAGATCCCTCGAGGATTACACTGTTTGGTGAGTCGGCAGGAGCCGTGGGTGTTAGTGCTCATCTCATCTCACCTTGGTCGCATGGCTTTTTCACCAACGCCATCCTCCAGTCTGGCTCCGTGTTCAGCTACTGGGGCGTCGAGGCGCCAAAGAAACAACTCATCCAATCAAAAAGGTGCAGTTTTTGAGCCTAACCGTATTTTAACTCACAAGTTCTTCTCCTTCGAGAAAGGTTGATAGGCGATGCAAGGACAGTACTAATTTTCCATGATTCCATATGGATGACCCAACAATCATCATCACTTTTACAGATTGGTTGAAATGGTCGGTTGTGGCGGTCGCACTGGACGTGACCTCCACTCCTGTCTCCAGCTGAAGTCTCCAGAATCCTTTATTGAAGCCCAAGGTCATCTAATTGATCCCAATGTCTTTTTTTCTATCCCCTTCCCACCGGTGTTGGATGGACATTTCCTACCCTACCGGAATAGCCAGAGCTTTGCTGAAATGGGACACTTAAAACCTTCAGGAGCGGTAATGATAGGCATGAATGCTAATGAAGGCAGCTATTTCCTGCTCTACACTCTAGTCTCCAATGCTTCATTCGCAGAGAACACTGAAACTCTGCCTGTAGCCACACATGAAGAATACTTCAAGGCGCTACACAAAGTTCTCGACATTGAACACGACAAGAGACCCGATTTAATGGAACCATTGGCCATTTATACGGACTTCGAGTACCGAAACTATTCGGAGCCGGTGAGTTGCTGCAAAGCGTACAGAAGGTCATTAAAAGGGTGACTTGATCATCAAGTGCCTTCTTCTATTGCACTAGGATAATGCTCATACTTGGACCCGAATGCTGGAGGAGATAAGCAGTGACCGAGGTTTCAAGTGTCCCACAATTGATTTCGCCCAGGCTCTAGTAAATCGCAACCGAGGACCACGAAACCGACTATCTTTGCGAGGCGTTACACCACGTACATATTTCTACGAATTTGTGCATCGCACGGAGAGTTTGCCCTGGCCTAAGTGGACCCACACCATGCATGGCTATGAAATTGAATATGTCTTTGGTATTCCCTTCTCTCCGGTGTTTGCGGAGAACTTTTACCGCTTCGACGACGCAGAACGCGAACTCAGTGATCGTATGATGACCTACTGGGCAAACTTTGCACGGACTGGGTAGGAGTGGGTTACTTTCTTTTTTATTTTTTTTGTTTTGAGAAACTTTCTCACCCATCAAAGTGGAAAATTTGGTTGCCTCCTTGGCTTTAGGGATCCCAACATCCTTCCTAACGGGAAAAACGTAGCCTCTTTCGAGCCCCCTCCAACCGCCAGTAAGGAGGCCTCTTCATGGGGCAGTTCGCTTAGTGTGGATACCTCTACCTGCCTTCCGCATCATCTACCAATGTGGCGTTGGCAGGAGTTTGATGAGCGCACAGAGGCCTTCCTCATCCTCGACACGGAACGAATGACAACTGGACGTCATCCAAGAGCGAGACAATGCTTATTTTGGCGTCGATGGTTCCCCATCATGTTGCAGCAAGGTAGCACCGCTGTTTCTGTCGCAAAAGGTGTTTAGAAAAAGACGTAATTAAGTGTGCTGGTTTGAAGGGAAGGCCTAGATACCTAGGATGTCGAGAGGTTATCCAGTCTTTGGAGACTGGCTTGGTATTGCATTAGGCCAGTTGATGTTCCAATGACGAGTTCAATCTCGCCCTGTCAGTGACCATAAATAGACGTGACCTTGACATTTCCACCTGTTGTGAGCGCTCCCTGATCCAATTATTTTCAACATTTTGGCGTTGTATTCAGCTGATGTTGATTTCTTTTATTTTAGCTGAACGACTTTCAGGAATTTGTCCACCTTTGAATTGATCCCACTCTTTCCTTGTCATTCTTCTTCTCCATTCTTCGGCATACTCGACTTTTGTGCAATGGCGGTGAATGAGGAACTTTACGATCACCGTACCTCCTACACAATGTTTAGATTTTGTACTTAAAAATGCAAATCCTGCAGATACATTGGGAAAAATTTATCCTTCAAGTTTTGTACCTTTGTGTTTGGGCTTTTTTATTCACAGGAGACCCTCAATGAGGTGGACTTCCATTGCCAAAACTCCTGTTCGTGTCTAAATTTACAGATATGAGGTCGCCGAGGGCAGACTTGAAGGGTGTTTTGAAGGACCTCTTTAAGGATTGAGGACCCTGCGGAACCAAATTTATGGTCGGTTGGTTGCGTCTAAGAGGCGAGACAAGTGTGCCACCAGCAGAGGCCTCAAGTTTGGCAGCGGGTCACGGCTCGTCTTGGGGGTCGATTCCCAAGTCTCCAAATCCCTCACTGTTCATTCGAATCCTGCTGAACGAGGCGATAAAGTTACTGCACGAAACGAGCTAATAGGATCACAGAAAGCTCTCGATCAAAGGCGGTAGTAATGGGGACTGCCTGAGTGTGAGTCGGGTGTTGCAGTTGCGCGTATTTGTTTACAGTAGCAGAGTGGTCTTGACCTTTAAGTGAATATCAGTACGGCAGGAATGCGTCTATGCCTAATGTGACCCAAATTAGGAGGGCTCAAACAGAATTATGACCCTCCCAAATGATTAGAGGTCAATCAACAGTTGCAATTTCTCGAAATTCGGCCAGGAGCGTTTCCTGGAGGTCACAACAAAGTAGTCGCAGAGGGAAGGCACCTTGTAGGAAGGGCTGTCGAAACAGCATCGTCAAATAGCAGCTTCCGTCATTAAGAGTTCTGAACAACGAATGCCTGCTCAAATTGACTTACCCGCTGGTTTAAGCTCGAGTTGCGGAATCAATCAGAGGCCTAAAGATTAGGAGCTAGACCTCCACCCTGAGTCGAAAGCAAGGAGATAGAATTTAGAAAAACTGAATACATGCGCCTCGTTCTGCTGCGTCTCGAAACGCACGACGGCACATGGACACACCCAGTTCCAATTGAGTGCAGCCAGTACCTTTTCAATGCTGCCCAGTACCATTGTGAATGGTAAAAGTGTGAGAGCCTAATGGAAAAAAGAGCCGTACCAATGCTTTGCGGTACTTGATAAGAATAAAATGTATTGGCGCAATTACCTATAAACGAACAGGAACAAAATCGAAACTGCAAATTCCTATATTTTTCAGCAATCCACGGTAACAAAGCCGGAAGCTTTCGATAGGAACCATTTCTTTAGAAGCAATAGCATTTGGTACATTTTATATGCATAAATTGTCCAGATTATACTCTTTAACTAATGATAACGCAAAGATGTTCCACAGACCTATTTGGGGTAGAGGATATAAAATAAAACCCCAATTTGGGACAATATAGTCAATCAAAAAACAATTCGTCGCAGCTATTTATACCCTCAGCTACCTGAGATAGCTATCAGAGAGATCTGATAGATAGCTCAAACAAAAGAAGGGTCGTGTATTCATTTCATGTATGCTTTACGAGCATCACAAGATTTCTAGAACTTTAGTGCTACTAATGCGAGTCCATTAGCTTTAGTTAACAGCTCCTAGTGATGCTAATTTTCGTAGAATCTTTTGTCCATGTTTCGCAATAGTTTCCAAAACTTACGCTAGATCGAAAGAACTTTTGTAGGCTCAGACGACTACTAAAATGTCTCAATCTTATTTGTTTGTTTTAACGAATCACACATATTTACTCATGCGGATGGAACGCTAGCGCCTCCCCGAAGTGACCAACACAACTGACGGATCTCTAGACAGGGGTCAGTACTACTTTGTACTTAAAACCCAATACATCGCTAGATTCAATCAATGAATTCTATGTCAAACACGCATATCAACAGCGACTCTAACAAAGAATCTTATTTTTTTAAGTTCCGAGACGAGGATACTGAAAAAGTAAAAAAGCGGCAAGAATTGAATCTAGAATATCAAAAATTTAAGCTCTTGGATGAGGAAAAATTTCGTAATAGATTCGCTTCGAAGAAGGGCAACAAGGCTGAACAGATGAACGAAGAAACCACCAACAAAAAATTAACAACCATGAGTGAATATCCCGGAGACAATATCAGAATACTTCTCAACAGGTTGGATGGTCTTCAAAAAGACGTAGAAAAGTTGAAACAGCAGCAACCACATCCAGAAATGAAAAGCAACAATAACGAAGACATGAAGTCGGAAGAAGATCAAAAAATCAAAGCTGAGGGAGCCAAGAACTCCAACATAATTAATGAGGCTGTCAAGCACCTTAACGAATTGGAGAACATTATTATGGCATTAAATGTGTCTGAAAGCCATGAAACACCCGAAGTGGCGCCCCAATCTCTGAATTCTCCAGAATGCCTTAATGATAATGATGAGAGCAAACCACATTTCCAAAATTCCCCTCGCACATCCGATTCACAAGATCGTCTAAAGCAGATGAAGCAAGAAGAATATGCAAAGGACCTGAGGAAACAAATTGAGGAGAAACAAATGCTAAAAGAACTAGAGCGAAAGAAGGAAATGGAGGAAGATCAAGTTAAGTTCGCAGAAATGCATGAATTCAACAGTTTGGGTCATCAGGTTCGAGTCAGAGGTGAGGCAGTAGATCCCAAATCCACATTACTGGATACCAAACATTCTCGATACGCTAGAGGTGGCAATGGGATATTTGGAGACCCATTAACAGAAACCCAAAAACAGGCCAACGCAGTGTATCGAGCGGAATTGATGAGTCAGATAGAGGAAAAGAAGCAACGTGAAGCAAAGCGAATTCAAGAAGAAAGAGAAATGGAACAAAAAGTGGAAGAGCAGAAAGTAATTAATGTATCGCCTCCAAATGCACCCGAAGAACATGATAAAGAACAACCTGGTGAGGTCGTCAAAACAACAACAGTCCCAAAATATCTACAGGAGGCAAGTAACAAGCACAACGTCTGCATACAAGTAGCGCTAGAGCGCAAGTATCCGCAAAACAAACCAAAGGCGACAAAAGTTGTCAGAACCTCCGGTCACAGTGAGAAAACAAAAGACTCCTTGAAATTAGCTGATCTGCTTGCACAGGTAACTCAACTGAAAGCAGAGTTAGCCGCGGAAGAAAGGCGCATTCAACAAAACAGATCGGAGAGTGAGGATATTGTCCAAGTGTATGACCCAAGGTTAGTAAATTCAAGCCCCTCAAGGACTGTTTGGTCTGCTAGCCAAAGTTTTGCCAGACCAATAAGAGTACACAGGGTTATAGCGACTCCAACTTGTGCACCGAAGGTGGAAAAAAGTAAGCAAGAGTTTGGAGAACCAGTTTTTCTGAGCTCCAGTTCAACCTTTTTGCCACACACTGAAGAGGTCATTCAGCGTTCGCCTTCCGTAGATTCACTGAATCTGGAGGAAATTAATCGACGAATCGAACGCAGATTTGAACAACTCAGAATCCACGAAGACCTATACAAGAACGAAGAACCTATAATTCGAAAATTTATGGCTGATGAGGAAGCCAGAGTCATGGCCAAATCAGAGTGCTTTTGGCACGAACAACCCTTCACCATTCTGTAGATAATGCATGTGATTCTATCTGGAAAAGCTGTAACGCATTCCAAACTATTAAAGTGTTTGACATAGAGGTAGCCTTTCGTTGTCTCGGCAGGGGTTTCGGTGGAGGCAGATTCTTACATTATGAGTACTTTGGGGGAGAATTACGAAGCTGAAGGCACAATTCAAAAAAATTGAGACACATGAGACGCTTGTAGTGGCGCAGTAGATCAGGGCCGAGTTCGTCAACAATAACAACTTATTTGGGGCCTTATGCTAAAACCTCATTCACCAGAAAGGCGTAGCTGCTTGGCGGCAAAGTTGGGAAGGCTAATTGCAAAAAAGACAGCTCCTACTAGCGATCGCGCCCATCACAATGCAAAACAGTGAAGAAACGGACGGATTTTCAACCCAACAAAAAATATGTTCACACGTACCAGGTTAAAGCATTATCCACCCCCCTATCCACAAATGCGATTTGTTACACTTAAACTGAGATCTCAGGCCACTTTTCTTTAAAAAGAGACTTCTCCTTTGACCGGTTTAGACGCCCAGGCTTACGTCAAAGAACAAAATTTTTTGGTACATATTCAGTATAAATGGCGAACGATTCTGTCTGCATTCCACGTCACACCCGGACAAAAAATATACGAAGTGGGGCCCGCCCAAACGCATGGAATAGGTAAATAATGGTTCGTCTGAAGTCAATAAAAATACTACTGCTTGAAAGATACGAAGACGGTCTACCTCAAAGTCCCGTAGTTACTTCTCCCATTCCAACATTAAAATGGTGCTTAGAAAACGGGCTTGATGTAGGTGGGGTTGTCACCATAATTAAAGCGCTTCAGAGTGGTCCCCTTTAACTACCTATCAGTGCTGCAGGGCTGACCTTTAATGTACGCCTTTAGAGATCTAGATAGGTAGAGATCACCCGCAATTAGGACCGACTCATGGAATGAAGTGATCTCGTAAGGTTATAGGCGAAATATGCAAACCAAAAGATCATGCAGCAAAAATTGATTCGCACCCACCAGATTGACTTTCCAAGGTTTTCACAGATGATAAAAAGAAAATAACATTCCACTAATAGAGTTTTTTGGACCGAAAAACTGGCAATTGATCGCGTAAGTGCGAAAGCAGGGAGTAAAGGCTACGACGTTTGCTCCTAAGAAAACTTGACACCAAGTCATCGTTTCCGCCCAGTAGTGGTCTCGTTTCTTGGTATGTTACGTAGTCCACAGTCTGAGGTAGAGTATCATCATTGGCTGATAAAGAGAGAAGAAACATAAAGGGTACCAACCATACGAAGAATGTAAAATATGTGAGGACAAAAAGAGCGCTCCTAGTGTACAGTGACTCGGAGGTGAAAGCAACAATGTGATGAACAATAAACAAAATACAATTTAAGATGAAATTGAATGAGGTGAAGTTAAATGCTGGATACGTGCTAAGGAGTTGAAAGTAAGAAACATGTGCGACAATGCCGGTAGCAACCAAAATAATGGACAACCCATCAAGAAATGGAAAGGTGAGTTGGAGGGCTATAACAGAGTATAAAGTAAGTCGGATTATTTTTCCGGTTGCGACAGTGTGTTCCTCCACCAACTCAGCCAAGTAGAAAAGACCGATTGAAACACAGAAGAGGAATGCAGCCGCATAAATTGTGATTGTGGTATAGGAGAGAAGTCCAAGAACAGATATCTAGTAATACATCAAACAAATGTAAACGCTTACCATTCGTAGCACAGCGACAACGCACACGAAACGGAAAGCCAATAAGTGGCGTGGCAAACACTGCCGATCCAATAAGAGAAAAGAAAAGGATGGGCCTTTACATTTAGACCAATAATATTTAAATAAAAGGTGTCACAGGCAGTTTAAAATTTATCTACTTATCTGACTCAACAATTTAATTTAATTTTGACTGACCATGCATTCTCCATCTTCCCAATGGAGCAACGAACATATTTTAAAAACAGGTGTCCCAGTGGAATTACAACTTTCCTTGATTTTAAACTCTTGGAAAAAAGTAAAAAGTTAAAAATACACCAATCTTTCAAATTCAGGTGTGCGAAAATCTGGGCCTTATTTGTGTTGTGATTTCAATGCTGAATAAGAAATCAAAACCAACGTTGCTCAACTTGAGTTGCAACCAAAATGTTCATTTGCCATCACTATCTTTGATTAGGTAGCAGCTTTGAGTCCTTTTGGGCGCTAATGTTGACAAGTTCATTCCATGATGGGGCTAATGCTATTTATTGGCAATCCACTTGGGCATATTTTCTTGCTTAACGTAATGAATCTTAATAAGTAGCGGCATTTACGAAGCGGTTTCATACGGTGTGCAGTCGAGGTGTTTTGTCACACTTCTTGTAATGTTTTTTAGCGAACTTGTTTTTTGTGTGTTCAAAATAGATTTCGCCGATCAACTTGCAATGAATTTTATCAAAAGTTGTTTCTTAGAAGTTTTGTAGCACTTTGCACTGTAGTCAGTCTGGGTCATTAAAACCTGGTCTTCATTTAGTCGTATTGTCCGATTTTTTTTCACCATTGGCATGTAGCTAACTAAAAACTTTAGTTATACAAGTGTTAACGTCTCTACTTAACCAAGACTACGTAACGGGTTTACTCTGCCTTATATTTGCTATTCGTATCAAATGAGCACGGTATTCACGTGTAACCATGTTCCACAGGATGTCTTGGATAATTGGAACTGGCGAGCCCCCAAATAAATTCACCATTGAGCGAATCATGGATGAAAACGACCTCCTATTGGATGTAATTAACAATAAACTTGCTGCTGGTAACTTCGTGGATGCCGCTTCATACCAAATGGTTCTTCAACGAAATCTTGTATACCTCCTTGGTCTCTCCTCAAAATCAAAATCCCTTAGGTAGCCAAATTTGCCCAAAAGTCGGATACGCTGATCCTGATAGGAATTTTCACCAATTTGTGCTCCTTTGGTCAATCTCTATATGTGTGTAACCAGCTTTGTACTTATTCCGAGTTTATCTGCAACCAAATATATCTGTTTATGTGATTCACCATTTCCTGTTGACTTAAAGATGACTGCTTCCCCTTGATTGATACTTTTTGTATATGGTGTGAACATAGATTGTCCAGCTGTATTGGATTGCTGTGCATATGCATACGGATGGAGACTTTCTGTCCAGTAGTCGATCAACCATTTTTAGGATCACTTTTTTCCATATTTTACAGCCTGTCTCATGACGTTCGGCGTTTTATCGTCAGCATCCCTTTACCAATAGCCGCTTGGATCTTGCCTAAAGTCCCGAAGAATTTTTCCCATCTGCGTTCTTTTTAGAGCCTGATATGAGTGAGATAACTGAGGGTTACCTATGTCCAGAGTGTCTGTTAAATTTGAACTCCGAGGCAGCTCTCATATCTCACTTTAAGAAGAATCACGGTTCCACCCCAAAGGACAGTGAGGGTACTTCTCACATGTCACTAATTCACTTTTGCAGTTGAAAAGCTTGTTGGAGACTACGAAAACCTTATCCTAGATCAACCTGCTGACGAAACGGTCTCAAGGCTATCTCTTTTGGTATGGCAGATTTTCTATTCTCAGTGTCTTCTTGACATCTTTTTAGGAGGATATTATCCTATCACTCCTTAAAGGAACATTAACACCACATTCTATTCCTGAAATGTTAGTTTTGATTTCATGGTGATCTATCTAGTTTATTAGCGATCTGAAACCCAAAATACAAGCGTTTTTGCAGGAACAAGTCAACAGAAAAACTGGCAATGACGCCTTAATTTTGCAGGTATAGTTTGCACTGTTTACATGTGATTTTAGTGTGCGATTCCCTTTTCACGTGAATAGTTATCTCAACTAGATGGTTGGTTTTAGCTTACCACCGAACGCGACTCCGCTTTGAGTGAAGTCAGTCAATTAAAAGATCGGTCAGCGCAGCTACAGTCGCAGTTGCAGGCTACGTGCCACGAATTGTCTGCAAAGGAGAAGGAACTCGCGGAGGTTAAAAACAAACTTGAGGTAAAAGTTTTGAGCCAAATAATTTCAATCTTTCTTGTCCACTTTAACAGGACTCAAGTAGAAAATTGGGGGCAATTCATAACGAACGTCACACCTTCATCCAGGTAGGACATGCTTTACTTAAATAAAATCAGTAGGATGCATTGGTACTTCCATTTGTGCTTTTGTAGCCACAGGAGCAGTCGCCTAACAGGCAGATAAAGGAGCGGCTGGAGGGGAATTTAGGAAAGATTGAGGTAAGACTTTGGTACTAATTGCACAGAAGCCGGACATGTAAGCAGGATGCAGGGACTTTTCCACTACCTCGCCGATAGCTGCCATGATGCCTCGTTATTCATCCTTTCGTATGCCATAGAATGAATTCCTCTAGGTCTATTAGAATTTTTCTCCCTTTTCTCTATTGTCCTCTTTTTTACTTTGATAAGAAGCACGTCCTAATTGCAGTGCAATCACTAGTGTTACAATATCTCATTACGATTTGCAAATAATTGTTCTCAATGGTGTCGGAAAACGATTTCTAGTCTGCGGAAGCCTTTGTTTGGCATTGAAAGTTTATCAGAAGCAAGGAACTTATTATGTGCTGTAAGAGTCTAGATTGTCTTTATCTGGAACTAACTTTGACAGGGGTCAGTGATGTCTAGCCTTTCAGACAAATCTCCTGCTTAAGTTATTCGCCAGTTACCATTTTAGGTGCATGGATTGCCAGGTGTTGATTCACTTCTAATTTTTTTACTAACAACATTCGAATCCGAGTCGTTTAGCTACATCTAGGTTATTAAGTTCTTGGACAAAGCGAATGCTTTACCTTAACTTTGAAGTCTTATCAATGTTGACGGAAGAGCTACAGTGTCGTTGATTGCGATGGCCCTCTTCAGGTCGGTATCTTGTAGCGAAAGGGGATATTAGCCACTCAATACGTACCAATACGGGGTTTGCAGCCGTACCACCATACATATGATGTGCGTGCGTGCATGGGTACAGGGAACCTGTGTGCTAATTAGACAGAGATGAGGGGAGTGAATCTACATTTCTTCTACTTCCTGGTCCCCCTCCTGTTCTCTTTCCCTCCCTGCCTATTATCCGACGCCCCCTCCTATCTACTCCGCCTAAATAGGCAATTAGCAGAATCCGCGTCACGGAACACCAATAAAAAGTACTACTATCCACCTTTGTCCAGGGTAAACACGAAATCGTCTATCTACATTACATCCCCGTGCCTAGAGGAGGCAGCGTGTCGGTAAATTGTCGACCTAATAATTGAAGGCGCTTGACATGCATAGGCAAATAATAGAAAACGCATTTTAGATAGTTACTTAGCGGTTCTAGTTAGGTTTGTTTTTTTGAGCGTCGGTTTCAGATAGAATGATATGGTGTTTGAATGAATGTCAGATTACCTAATGAAGCTATTTCTCTTCGGTGTGAGGATAGAATTAATCCCTTCCCCTTTAACCCCCATCAATTCACCAGCAGAGCTTTCATCGGTTTGACTTCACCGACTCTACTCTACCGCAAAAGGCGCATCTTTCTCTCCACTCTACCAGGCCTCCTCTCTCGCTTTTTGGTGCATGTGTGTGTGTGTGTATGTGAAAATGGAGTGGCTATCTTTTTTCCCATGAAATGCAGTGTTTTTCACGCCACACAGTCAACTATAATGATTTGCTTGACCTTCAGGCCTGAGCCTAGTTGGTACAACTGGGTAGTAGCAAAATAATAATCAATCTTTCTCTTCTTCTGCTCCTCTCGCCTTCCCTCCCCCTTTTCCCTCACCCTTTTGATTTCATAATCTTTATTTTCCTCAATTATAGAAATGCAACTGTATTTTGTGGCATCAGGTGTTGCACTTTCCTGGACCTCCCCTCCCCCACCTTCTTTTTCCCCCTTCCCTCGATTTCGTTTTAAATAGACACATTTTATGGAGGACAAAGCCTACTTATTATTAAGCCTCTTCAGGTGCCTTTTTTTACTAAACAACTTTAGAAACTGGAAAAAGAACTTTTTTAGAGATTTCACTTGAAACTGTGCTTCTTCTTTAGCCAAAAACACCGGATGCCTCGAAGCAGTTGATTGTTGAACTTCGGAAAGAAATAGACTCTCTAAAGGCTAATTTAGATGACTCAACAAAAACCTTGAAGTACCTGAAGGCAGAGAATAAGGCTCTTGTGGAAAAGGTATTTTCCGTAAAGCTTATAGTCCACTGGTAAATCGACAAGAAAAGCCAACTTTTTTATCTCTTTCTTTAGACCGCGACCCTCTCCCTAGAAGCTCAAGTTAAGGAGGAGCGAATTGCAGAACTTGAGAAAACCGTCAAGGCTGTGCGAGATAACGAGAAGACACAGCGGGTTTCCCTTGATGAGGCTAAAGAAGCCATCAAACAAAAGGATGCCACGATTGAGGTTTGTTTGACAGAAATGACCCTTCGAATATGGGCATTACAGTCGCTATTTATTTGTTTCTCCCTCTTTCAGTCCTTACAACAGGCGATGCATCAACTTATGAGCGACATGGAGGCGAAATCCGATGAGTGTGAACGCTTAGCAAAGCAAATTAGTGACCTGACCTCGGAGAGTAATTTATTGAATAAGACAATTGCTAAGCTGAATGTTGAGCTGGTAAGTGGAGCCAGTGGTTCACGCTTATGTATTTTACCACACATATCAAGCCTTCTTCTCTTGTGGAACTCTCGAGTAATTTACTTAGATACTCGTGATCCTTTCTCTTGAGAGGTGTCCCCACTCATCCACCATAGCTATGTTTCGTGAGGCAACCCTTAGTGCAGTTTCGTTTTGCCATCCACAGTACCGCGTCCCTTACAGGTGATGTATGGTGAATTAGACTTTATTGGGGCACTTCGGGCGATATCCCGGGTCGAGCATATTCCATCTGGTTGTAGATCGTTTGGCTAGTAAATGTGATAACCGCGAGGCGATAAATAATGGTTATTGACGCTGCGATATCACTCTTCGCCAATCAAATGTGTCTCCCTCTCTGTTATCTAGATGCTTCTTGTCTCTCCTCTCCTTACGGTGGCGCCGTTCTATTGCCTATCAAATTAGCTTCCTTTCATCCCTTTGATTTATCTTGTATCTACCTTGTGAATTTCAATTATTGCCCAATCATTGAACTGGATCCTCATCCCTCTGGATGGATCGTTTCAGGAAAAAGCTAACAGTTAATGCAAGGCTGTTCGTGGGTAAATTTGAACTTCTGATCTGGCAGGTGTGTCCCCTTGTGGTTATGAGCCACTCAAAGGTACAATCGCTCCAAAGACGGCCGATTGTAGGTCTAGTTCCGTTGCCATCTCACAACATAGCCATCACCTCTTTGCGCTATCGTTCGGGATCTATTTCGTTTTCCTTCTCGATTATCTTTTCCAGAATGAGTTGAGGACCCAACTCACCTGTTCGGTTGACTCCGAAAACGCTCTAAAACAGAGAGTATTGGAAATGGACACCGCATTAGCATCACAAAACGAGGAATTGGGAAATCGGGCAAGCATTGTCATCGCGCTTGAGTCCAAACTGACCTCAACCTTTGCGGAGCATCAGGCTCTCATGGATCAACTCATCGAGAGTCAGAATAGGTCGAAACAGTTGGAGACGGCTCTACAGACCTCGCATCAAGAGTTGGAAGGGCTTCAGAGGATAGTACTTGATCTTGGTCGGCAGAATCAGGCTCTTCAGGTGAACTAAAGTAATTGTAACCCCTGAGAAAATTCTGATTCTAGTGTATCAAGGTTTTGTGTTTTTCTTGATGTCAGATTACTCAAGATCGACTGACTAACCGTCAATGGGTCTCAGATGAATCTGTACAGTCTTGTTCCAATTGTCAGAAAGAATTCTCCATCAGTGTTCGCAAGGTATGTCATTTTTAAATTTACACATTGAAGTAAATGCATAACCCGACGGTCTGGCAGCTTAGATGGTCTTAGTGAAGGAAGGCAGCCGAATTGTTGGAGAGGGAGAGAGAGGAGGGGATCTGTGCAGTTTTTCTTTCTCTTGTAGCATCACTGTCGGCACTGTGGAAAGGTGTTTTGTCAGGCGTGCTCCTCCAAGAAGACAGCAACATCAGCTTCAAAGGATCCCCTTCGTGTTTGCGACGCGTGTTTTGCAGAGCTCACCGGTGCATGGTAGTAGATTCATTACTTTATTTTCCCTAACATTCAGTGTCTTGATGTCATCTTTAATTCCACTTCTTACTTATTTATGATCATCTCAACTGATTTTGAGTTCATTTGGAGCTTATTAGAAGTTGATTTTGTTGTAATGACTGAAAGTGACCAGGTAAATAAAACTTTTGTGAGTTGATGCATGAATGAGGGTGACGGAGGCGGTAATTGCATCCTTTCCTTCTACCTGCTCTGGAAGAGTTCAGTTGGTAACTTGAAATACGGAAGAATTGGGTCAGATTTTGCAGTCTGTAATCAAATTAATCATTCGCGAGTCCATAAATGGTCTCAATGTGAGAGTTGACAGTTAGACCCTTCCAGGGGGGCAGGCGGGGAGGACGCCTGGAACCAATGATGTCCTCTCTATTAGGTGAAATTGTGTGCATGTTGGCAGTCTTCTTATCGTGTTTGTCTCTAGCATGGCGTGCGTTTATTATAAATTTCGCTTCTACCCTCCACCACTGTGGCTTCGGTCTTCCATCTTACTTTGTATTCTTCATGCGTCCTCTACCTACACCGCATTTGCTCATGGAATTATGTAGTGCAAACGATCAGAGCTATCGTTGAAGGAAAAGGAGGACGGGAATGAGGCAGTACTCTCTTTCTATTCCATTTTTGAATGTAAATAAGACCTTCCTCCGATTGGTTGACTAATTCACATCTTCACTGGTGGTATGAGGTCATTTTTTTCAACTGGATGACTAATTCTGACAGTTTGTCTAGCCGAATCGAAGTAGATCTTATACCATTTATTGTTAGGCGTGAGAAGTCAAAGGTCCTCCTCCTCCTCCTCCTTCGAATGCTCTGCGTGACTTCTGTTGATTCGCACCCAAAGGTGAACCTTGTCTTGTCAAACACAACCTCCGAGTCACATCCATCAAGCAGAAGGAGTGTACTACATCAATAGGCTCCTTTGTCATGTCTATCTCACCCATTTAGACATTTTTCCACCACTCCCTTGAAGTTGAAGGCTTACTCGAATCACCTAACAGCTCTTTCCATCCCACCTAAAGGTAGCCAAAAAAAAAAACAATTTTCCTGGTGGGTTTAACTTGCTAAATTGCTCTCCATTTAACGTCTCCTTCGGGTAGCATGAAGAAAGCACAAAACACCTTATCATCAATTTGACCTTCAGTATTTATTGTTCTGCATTTGAAATGTGTGTGGGGAATTTTTTACCCCCATTTAACAGTCTCAACGGACCTAGAACAATAAATAAATAAACCGAAGTTAACTCTTATCTGAAAGTCACTCCACTACCTTTTTTATGGATAATACCTACTAAGTGTTTTATTGTCGCCTCCCTCCCCCCCTCTCCTCCTCCTCCTCCTCCTTCCCTCTTTTTGTCTTGGTTCTCCCTAGATTTTCCACTCTCCCCACTTCTATTGGCCTTCTTTAAAATGACATAAAATTTGTAGAGTATTCGAAAATTAAATTATTGTATTCACTTTTTTAGACAGTTAAGTTTTTTTTTTATTTACAATCCACAAACCGTTCACACATCATCTGTACACACACAAATGTGGACGTGTGGAGAGACTCATTGTCCTTTTTCTTCTTCCTCTTCCTTCTTCTTCTTCTTTTTCCTTTTTGTGGTCTAAACAGACGAAACGAAAGTTCACGTAGACGTGTTGTCAGTGCAGAAATATGCTATTGCGTGTGTGTTTGTGTGTGTGTGTATGTGTATGTGTCTGAATGAATGAGCGATCGAATGTGCTTGTCATAGAATTGATCGTTCCGTTTCCACAGGGAATGAGGATGTGGGATAGGTTCCCGAGTTCACTGAAGGCCAGGTAGTATCGGGTTGAACACATCGAATATCCGTGGCAATACCACCTCTGCCTCCACCACCACCACCACCACCACCAGTTAAAGATGTTGTTGATACTGGTTGACTTGCGGTTACATTATAGCTCCACGAGGATGGGTGTCCGCTGAAGTAGAGGCTTTCTTCCGATCGTGGGTACTGTGGAATAGCTGTACTGGGTGATTCGGGTATCCCATAATCCGGATGTTGGGCTGTGTGTCTATCCTCCAAAAAATGTGACCAATTGGTATAATTCTGTGACGGTGGTGGTGGTGGTGGTGGCGGTGGCGGTGGCGGAGGTGGTGGTGGTGGTGGTGGTGGTAGGGAATGCGATGGTTTTATGTCCGAATTCGGTGGATGGTGTTGATGTTGTAGGAAGGCATGTTGAAGAAAGGATTGGTAGGTACTAGCTGTGTTCAAGGCTCTCGAATCGTACGGTGCCTCAGGCTCTACAAGGAGGCAAACAAAGTAGGTGAAGCGTTTTTCATTGCACTGACTCATTCTTAATTTATGATTCTCAAATTATTGCACAATACATCGTTCAGATTTGCAATTATATTATTTGTTTATGATTTGATTAAAATAAAATATTTGAAAGTACACAATTGCATTAGAAGACTGTTTTTAATTTCTCCCCCTCTCCTACTCTCATTCTCACGGATGGGTGAATGAATCTCTATCCACAAAAAAAAAAAAGAGAAGGAGGAAAACTTTGCATACTTACTTATAGCCGACGTCACTCCACCCTCTGGATGGTAGGCGTAGGGAGAGAATCGTCCAACTCCAAACTCGCCGTACACTCCATCCTGTCGCATATCTTTGGGTTCAATCAAAGACAATTTTCGAGAACGCGATTTTAGGGAGGATGGACTAGAATCTCGATCACCACCACCACCACCACTACCACTGGGGCTGGTCTCATGCAAAGTGCTTGATCTTACGGCTCCAGAGAGGGGATTGGATGGAGTGCCGTGTGATTTGGTCCAAACTAGTGTAGTCTCCGTGTTTCGATTTAATGCAGCACCGGAGATAACTCCAGCAGCGTTTGGTAGTAATGCTGCTGCAGCTGCTAGACTGGCTGGCCAAAAACGATTGTTTGATGGTCTGTCAAAGATGTAGAAGGTATACACGATTATTGTTTGCTTTCATTAGATTCACAAAATTCTACAAATCAGTCTTTGTCTCAATGCCCCTAGCGCTTCCTCTTCGACTGCCTATACCTCTACCCTAACATGTCCACGACGTTCATTGTTGTCAACTTTACCAGCTTACACCATAACCTGATCTCTCTTCATGCTGGCTTCAGGAGGATGTATCTGGGAGAAGTGGTTGACATGTGGAATGCGTCTTCTCTCTCTTTCTGACACTTCGCCTCACAATTGACTGCACTAGTAAGGCGCCCTTATTGGAACCATTCAAAATAAATTAGACTGGTAGACAAGGAGTAAGTCACCTCTAAGTGGTAAGCACTGCATTCACCTGGTTGTTGCGGCCTTCTTCTTCTTATTTACCAACGGTTGATCCCCATTTTTGGTTTTGTGCGTG
Source organism: Taenia multiceps (assembly GCA_001923025.3). Lineage (NCBI taxonomy): Eukaryota > Metazoa > Platyhelminthes > Cestoda > Cyclophyllidea > Taeniidae > Taenia > Taenia multiceps. Next base: position 66,993,948 of record CM010311.1, on the reverse strand, counting down.
CCCCAACCACCTGCACCATCACCAGAGGTGGAACGTCCAACTGAGGTGTAGGGACCCGTTGTCTCCAGCATGGGTTGTAGGATTCGACGACGAGCATTAATGAACCAATTGTTAACTTGGAGTAGTGTCAAATTTGTCTGGCTTGCAATTTGGCGTTTCTCATCCTCCGTTGGATAGGGGTGCTAGCAGTATAAAAAATGTATAGTGTCATATACTACTTAAATAAAAGGTGACAAATACTTCATAAGTTTTATCCCTCAGATTTGAGTATTTTGTTTTGAGACAAAAATTTAAGACAAGATGTGGTCTTGAGGGACTGCAATGCTATCACTCGATTGACAATAAAAAGGGAACAGACTAGTCCGATTCCAATACCATTGGTCCTGCAGTCCATAAACAGTGTCGCCGAGTAGGCTGAGGGAAGACCGTTGGGACATTTGCAATCTCACAGACAGAGAAAATAAAGTCCATCAAATAACTTCCTTACATGCAAAACCCTTTTTTTAATGAAGATAATTTGTCCTTAAAGACCACCAGAAGTTCAACTCGCCTCATGGCATCTGACTGCATCTGCTCTGAGGGTGATTTGCGCGACTTCAATGCACAATTACAGACAGGAGGAGGGGGGGGGGGGGGGAGGAGGAGAAGGAGGTTTTTTTTGCTTCTTTTCACTTCATTTATGATTGACAGAAGCCGGACACTAGTTCCCGTGACGGCTAGAGACAGCTGGTCCATTCAAATTACTACGTATATACTGTCAATCACTTGAAGTTTGTTGGACGTATGTGGGCCTACACCCTCCACCTCGTGGGCGTGCCTGTGCTTACGTACACACACACACACACACACACATAAATGCAAGTGTCAGGAGCTACTTAAACGTTTTCAGCCCTTAAGTGATACATGGAGGGCAACTTTGGTAATAGAGGGGTTTGAAGGTGAGGTCGGATCCACTGGGACACCCAAGGTGTCATTTTTGCCATCCAACGAGGCCTACAAACAGGAGGACTAAATGCACCTACCAGAACTGCTGCAATCACATTCGCCACTGGGATGCATAAGACAGCCACGACCTTTGCACTCCTCCAATTTTGAGCCAATGAGGGTGTGTGGACTGTTCCATGATGTGTACGATGGAATGGAAGGCAAATAGCGCATTAAAATTGCATTTGACTTAGAGAAAAGTTGCAGCCTTATCTAAGTGACATTGACTAGACGTGAGTGTCACTGATATTCTAGAGACCTTCTCGACCACCATGCATGTTGATTCTTGTTTTGGCAAAGATAGAGATGGCCGGTGTTTCCAGAAGCCATGAACAACAGACCAGGCGGTGGTGGAGGTGAAGGAGCGAGGGCCACAAATACTACTGTGAGTTCATGTTGATACCAGTCACAGCTACTATTGTCGTAGTCGTCAATTCCATTCTTCAGTGTTATGTTACCAATAAAAACCATAAGAAAGAGAGAAAAAGGGGCAGAAAAAAATGGAAGAAACCACGAATACAAAGCACGCTTCGTCTTGGGTGCGTGCGTGTGTGCCTATGTGCGTGCGTGTGTGGGAGCGCGTGCTAGCGCCAACTACACAAATGTGAACGCGAACGGAATCAACAACCTCCAGAGGAGGAGGAGGAGGAGAAGGAGGGGAGCCCTTCATGAAAAAGAAAAACCTTCTAAGAAGTGCATCTGCACGCACATCAGTATTCTCATGCATAAACAAACACCTGGTGTGAGTCAGAGCGACACCTAATAATGACTAAAAAATTTTCATCACTCCTCCCGATCTAACACCTTATTTGTAAATAAAATGTAATAACAATTAACTACTTGCTCACTACTACCTCCTCCTCTTCCTCCTGATTTAAAGTCCTCCTTTTAGTTAGAAAATGACCGTTAATAAGTGATGAGATTCTGCACAAAACGCGTACACAGTAATGACCACTTTGCTCTGATAAACAGACAGCTCAACGAAGCGCAAAAATGCGAGTTTGATAAATTTTATCGAATTGCGTCGATCCTTTTTTTTAACAGAAAAATTGTAAAAATAGTGTGGAGGAAAGGTAGTCAAATTGAATTTCTCTGATCTGCTGACCTCTTGTAGTTCCATAGTCACTAGCCACTCCAATCTCAGCGTCGATCGGCTGGAGGGGAGAGAGGTAAGAAAATGTGATCTTATTGTTACAACAGAGTGACGAAATAGTTGTACGACCCTAGTTGTGATGGCAATGAAATCACTCTTCAATCAAAGATTCACTATTAAAGGTCACTGTGACTTGTTGATTAAATATCAGGCAATAGAAATGACAGCTAATTTCACCAAACAGGTTAACAGTCTCTCCGGTGCTTGCCAAACTCGGCTACATCCATAGCCTGTCTTATTGCGTGTTAAAGGGGAAGCCATTTTGACATCATGGACTTCAAGACAAGACTTCTACCAGGTACTAAATGGTATTGCATACCACAAGATGTTGAAAGAGCCACTGTTTCATGACCTGAGTGGCTCTTTTGGGTAGAACGCCGCGTTTAGTTCGAGACGTGTTACCTCCACCGTCTAGGCCATTGAGAGGACCGATCACACGATTGGGAAAGTAGGCACCACCTGCACCTCCTCCTGGCGAGACAAAGGCTGCAGATCCGTTCATTTTGAGATCATTCATGTAGTTTGTGCTGTAGGCTCCAGCTTCAGAGCCCTCGGAACAAACAGCATCTGTGAAGGCGGCCCCAGGAGCATAGGCATCGCCTTCACTACCACCATCACCACTGCCTCCTCTTCCTCCACTGTCGTTTGCTCCATTGTACACCTACGGGAAGATGCAAGCATATTCAGTTTTTCACTTCCCAGTCCGTCATTCCGCTCCCTCTCTTACTTATGCTGAAGCATCATGGATAGGTGAACTTGCAGGCACCTTAGAGATTCTTTCTTCGTGTGCATAGGAGTGCATCTTAGGTTAATATTTCCTCAACGAAAGTGGAACATTTGTCCTATCATCCAATGTTTAACGAAGCATCTCGGTTGAGACACACTTGACAAGCGGAGTCGCAACCTATTGAAGACTGAAGGTTCACCTCAAGGAAAGACTTTAAAATAGTTAGCGAGTAATATGGCTAGCCACTCATCCCTCCACTATTAAGACATTTAGTCTTCACCAATGTTGGAATCCCTTGGGAGTGACTGGAGTGGGGGCTACTATTATTCGCTCGAGGTTTTAAAGAGTTTCCAACCTATCGGCTAGCATAAATTATGCAATAATTGATGGACATATCAATTAATTACAATCTAGTAGTTTACATTCACTTGTACTTACTAGTATTCCACCCAAGTTATATCTGGAGTATTCACCAGGACCAGAGGAAAACCGTGTTGGGTAGGAGGAGGTAGCTGTAAAAGGTGATGCGCCTTCTGAACCCGCTGGTGATGAAGGCTCCGAATCTACGAGGAAAAAAATTATTTACTCTTCTCTACCAAGCTCTCGACACTTCTTTCCGCCAGATGGAATCAAGTGTCGTCGCTTAACTCTGCCTCTTCCTCGGAGCCCGCGAGAGTGAGAGAGCAGAAAAGCAACCTTATGGTCGACGCTCCACGCTTTTATCCACCCTTTTGACAAAGCGGCGCATTATTTGTGAGTACCATGGAAACACTTTCAATAAATATTGACTCTTTCTGAGTCGTCCTCTTCTAGCTCTGACAACAACCAGAAAAATGACGAGGAGAGTCATGGACGGCTGCAACACGGACTATGAGTAAAATTAGCGGCAAAAAAACTTCTGCCTTTTGTTTGGACATTGTTATACCCCTTGTCATTGTCATTAGTCATTCATGCGTGGATACGATGATAAGTACGACATAACATAGAAAGCAACTTGGAAAGGATGAAAAAAAGTTGAAAATTTTGAGACCCTGAAGGTAAGTACATTTTGACGAGACCAATCATCCAATCGCATTGGAGTTTCGTTTCAGAAGCACCACAGCATTAGTGCCTTGACTTCAATCTATTGAGCGTTAAGAGTGAAAAAAGTTGTTGTGGTGACAGTGTTTAGAAGCAATCAAAAACATCCGGTCTGCAGGCCGACATGTATCGAACAGACGGACAAGCATCCATTCAACAACGCCACAATCCGCATGTGTGAGTGTGTGTATGTATGCACGTAAACATTTTCGACATAGAACGGAGAGTCACGAGTTGGAAACGCAACACTTGCGCACATCTAAGCGATTGTCACTTGATTTGATCGACACACACACACACACACACACACACACACACAGGGAAGTTGTTTTGATGGTTGAGTGACGTCATCTGCTGAAAGTGAAAGAATTAGCGGTACTATCAGTGAATACAATCTAGGCAGTGGATCTGACCTCTCAAAGATACATATATTTCAAATATTTCTCACCAATTGCATAAAGAAGGACAAAAAAAGCTTCATGAAGCCTTTTCAAAAAAAACCGTCTGTTAGCCAATAAAAATAGAGAGGCTCCAAACTTCATACTGTACTCTGATTGGTTGAATTATCAGAAAGCCCCATTCTGTCAAAAAGACGGTTTTTACCATAAAAATCTTTTAAATTGCTTATGTCAACTTTCTAGTCTTGTCTTATTGCCTCTTTTTAAGCGTTTATTAGTTGTATTCTCCATGTCAAAGTTGTTGATGAAGAAGCGCCCTGGCCAATGTGTTTACTAAACGTGGGTCCAGTCATCCTAGGGGTCTAAGCCCCTATCCACGCCTCCTTCAGACCAATGAAAGATGCTGTGAATGTGTCACACGCTGTCAAGCCTGACTGAAGTCATTTTTAGGTGCCCACAGGAATTCTGATGTTTGCAAATGTCAAAAGTGGGGATTTTAAAATCTCGTGAGCTATTTGATGGCTTCGTCTGACAGGCATCTCCACCATGTACAAACAGTGAAGCACAAATTCACAACCTTTAGGCTAGAATCAATAAGGTAAGAGGTCAGATGACAGACCGCGCTCTCCTTCTCCCCATCAAATGAAGGGGCCACACACGAGGCCCTACCCTTGCCTAATAATCTGATGAATTGACTCGCCTTTTTACCCGCTGTCTGTGTTGCATTGTTTCAGAATTAACGCATGAAACCGACCTGATTTACCCGTAAAGTATTTTAAATTTTCAAAGAGCCCGAGGCATGGCAAAATAAGGCGGAACACGCAAGTCTCCCTCGGATAATAAAATTTTGCTACAAGAACCCAAATTTTAATGCAACGAACCAGAATATTGAAGGAGGTGGAGGGAAAGGGGAGGCAGAGTGGTGGAAAGGCAGAGGGTGGGATGAGGCGCACTAGTAAACTGGCAATGGATGAATTCTTGATTAAGTGAATGAGAGGTGAGTTGAGAGAGATGAAAGGTCGGCATAAGCTGGAGACGCGCTTTTGTCAATCGCGTGTACTCTAAAAATCCCTAGCTGGCAGGCAGGCATATCGCGTGCTGCGTTTGATGGCACGTCTGCAGATGCAGTGTGTGTGTGTCATGCAAGGACAGAATTTTTAACTAAGGACAGAGGTGGCTATTTAGTAATGCTTCTGTAGCCCCACTTAATTAGCTCTGATTAAAGAGATGAATCGAGAGAACCATAAATTACTCAAAAGTGACTAACTTTTCTTCCCTAAGTCAAACATCTCCACAGACATTAGTAAATTTATTGTCTCCTCACTTCGGGGTCTTTGTCAAGGACTTTAGGTCCATTTAAACAAATTCGTGCCATAATTGTGAAATGAAAAATGTAATGCAAACTAACCTAGAAATTGACTCTTCATGAGTTATAGGCAAGAAGTTTTGTTATCACCACTGTCTCACCTTGAAATCGTAGGAGATCCGATTGAAATTTTGTTTTCAAACTGGTGATGTAACGCGAGCAAAAGTCTTTTGAGAGTTCATTCACTTTGTGCAACTCTTGTAGATGTATTCTAAGTACTTTCACAGCCAAAAATATCTAAAGGGAGGAGAGCAAAAGGTATCGTACTTTTACATCAAATAATAAATAAACCCGACCTTGAACTCAACGACCAATCAAGAATCACTTACTAATTCATTTAACTCTGGATCCGCCATGAATACGTTTAGGGGAACATCACCATTGTTCTCTTCATTCCTGTCTTTGGGTTCGTGGGCAATCTCTGAGGAATTTGTCGGGAGATGATGGGTGAGAGGGAAGGCAGAAGGCGATGGGTGCGGTGATTGTGACCTCTGCTGTGATTGGTTAGTAATCAATGACGTAGTAGTGCGGTCAATAAATACACGCAACTCCTCGTTGAATAGATCCAGAGCTGGTGGGGAGCACGGTCGAACAGTTCCAGCTTCACATTGCCGAAATAGGACCGCAAGGAGGGGATACAAAGGGTGTCTGTTAGGTGGGACAAAAAGGAGACATTGAAGGTGGTTAATCCATGACCCTAATTCCTGGAAAGCAGCTTTATCAGAGGAGGAGGTGTAAGTATTACAAAACCGTCCGAAATTGGCATCCCATTCCCTTTTGAATGGTTGTAATTAATGTTTGCTCAAGCAGGGTTAGTTACGATGTAGCCCCTGTGGCTACTATGGTAAAACATCGTCCCTGACAGACGCATGATAGACTTGAAACATCTGTACCATCTAAGTTTTCCAAAAAATCCACCGATTTTATGCCTTCTCTCCCTTTCACGGGAGACTTTTTATCACAGGGCGCCCCATGAATACACACACTACCTCTGATGTCTGCCATCTTGATTAATCATGTGTGGATCGACCCACAACGAAATATGGGTCGCCTGGTGAGGCGTAGCCTTGGATACATTTATTCCTTATGCCTTGTTTGCTTTGCTACTCTGAAGTATCTCAAAATCCTACTGAAAAGCGAACGAAAATAAAAACAAATAAAATCATTATAGCGGTCAGCCCTCGTTTTCAACAAGATGTGACAATTAGAGGAACCGATAAAACCCCAAAATAACTAGGTAAATTAACGAGGCAAAAGAAGTGGATGCTAGAAAGCGTCTTTGTGATGGAGCTATCATAGACGCAAACAATACCATGACAACTAATGGACCAGGCTGATAGAAGTGGAGTGGAATAAGGTGGGGAGTTAAGGCAGAGTGGTGCATGTCACACGGAACCCTCTACTACTGCCTTTTCACCTAGCCCCTTTCGACTACTACCACCATCACTGCTTCTACCCCCTCCCCCCTTTGACATGGCCTTGTTTAATACGCCCGTCAATGATTGTCTTGGCTACAAATCAGTCAATCTTTTAAAAAACCTTACTGTGTAAAGGATTTACTCAAATTACCAGACCAAAAGTGAAAAAGATTTTATTTTAAATAAGAACTCACTCTTTGATCATTCGCTTCTGCACATCGAGAGATTGGTTTGCGCTTCGAATGAGAAGATTGTTCATAGTGGGAAGGCTGCAAAACAAGGTAAAAAAGGACGGATGTCAAGGTAATTACTGATTACTAGCAGTTTAAGAAGAAGACTAGTGGTATCCAAAGTCGCCTCGCCTTTTATTTTCACCTCACCCACGACAAAAGTAATCAATTAACATATTCACACTCTAGCTCCACCTATAGGGGTGCTGAAGCTAATTTGACCTTTTTTGACCTGAGGCTGAGGCTAAAAAGCCTCCAACGGGGCGATATGCTCGAACGCTTTCTTCTCCCTTGACAGATTGGCAAGTCTTTTACTGCATCTTGGATTTTATAGAAGGAGGCAGAGTGTGTGGCTCAGACAGAAGAGCTGGAAGCTAGGACATGTGGACCTGCTTTTAGAAAACAATTTTGCACGGAAGTGCTCCCACTAACAGATTGGACTGGGGAAAAGGTAGACTGTGTGACTTGGCAAATACGAATGACGAATGCTGATTGGGATGCCCCATCAATCAACACATAATTGGCTCAGATAAAATAACGATAAAAGGCACCTTTGATGGATTCTTTTCTCCTAGAAAGGAAAACGAATGGCAAAAATTGCTTTGCATTAAACTATAGAGTAAAGAAACTGAAGGAAATGCATAAATAACCTAGTCCTTATGGTGCCTTGTAAAGTAGCCACTGCTTTCTATATCTGATGGAAGTCTTGTGTACCGTTGTCCCCGTGTGGGAGCTGCACCTGGTGCTGGGTCTTACCAACCATAGTCAGATAAGTGGTCCCGGACTCAGCTCATGCACGCGATCACTGGAAAGATAGCATCTCTAGCAATAGCGTTTGTTTATTTGGGTGTGTGTATGTGTGCGAAGGAGAGAAAAAACACCACAGGCCACCCCTCCACCCTAACCAAACTGATTGACATCTCTACTTTGACGACTCGAAAGTCGATAACACCCGGCTTATTGGTGGTACGTACGTATGCACGTCCGTCAATCACTTTGGGTCCTCTTTGACTTCGGCGTATCAGATAAAATTGCCCGCGTCTTGGCACACCGTTGAAGCAGCGTATTGCCACTGGTGTGGTCTTACCTTTGTGTTGGATACCACAATATCATGATTTAGTCAATTGCACTTATTTTTAAATAATTATGTGACCAGTAACACTCATTGTATGCCCAGTTGCCTTTTCTGGAGGGGTTTGTAAGGTAGCAACTAGATTACAGTATGATAACTCATTGGTCTCCCAGCCTAATCAACCCATAAAGGAAGAGAGAACGGGAGGGGAGGCATATTTGATCGAATTTCAAGCCTACCCCTATCTCGAAGTTATTGGCTGGACGTCTGTTTTAAAAAAGTAATAAAAAGTGGGACATATGTAGGTATCAAATGATAGATGCACTGAGGAAAAAAAGAGTTATCTGTTTTAACTGGCCTAGAATTCGTGGTCTATTTTACACTCGTCACTGTTTTATTTGGCGTGGGTGTCTAGACTTGACCAAACCAGTCCCTACTGGCATTACTTTAGCTCCAACACTCTGTCAGTCATACTGTACACACTCCTCTGCATGTGCATGCCTGTCGAAAAATTAGTTTGCCTTCACACACATGAGTATGCGTACTGTGAAAGGATGATAACGAACTATTCACGCAGTTTGAATCCGCTTCAAGGTCCTCAAAATCCCACACAAGGAAAATGCATACATTCCACGCGCTGTCACTGAATTGACCATCACTTCATTCGGCCGTCCTCGCGAAATCGAGACCGGGTAGCTAAACACCTATTTGGCTATGGACTGGACGAAATCAACCTTTTTGCAGATAAAGGTATCACCGAACCTTCTGTTGACCACACAACCTAGACTGACTTACAAATGGTGCTGTATACAAAATGGTAGCCGGGATAAACAAGCAAAGGTAAACAATAAGGCGGAAGCCCTATTTTTGACCATACTCACATCTCTAAGTAAATGTACGACCGGTGAAATTAATTGACTCCTGTCGAACAGATGACAGCCGCTTATTTTTCGGCCACCCTACTATGAATTTAGGGCTTAGATGCTCTAAAATGAAGCCTGTTCAGGGGTTTTTGAACAAGGAAATGTAATAGGAGTCAATATGGAGGATTCAACTTCCGGAAAGTGTGATGTCAATCATTCTACCTTACGTCTCAGCTACTTAAGGGGATTCTAAGGCAACCTTACCCCACCTTCCTGCCATCTCAGCCAGCAATTCTAGGCCGTAAGTTCGAATCCCGTAGATGTAAATTTTGGTATGGGTGAATGGGGACTTCGTTGTGTGAAAAGTAGTGGTCACTGTCATAAGGAATGACCTCATGCATTTTTAAGGAGTGTGGGGTCAGAGACTAATTAAGGAAGAGCTCTTCTGTGCCAACACAGAAATAGGAGCTTCATGTATACTGTCAGTAAAACTCTGGTTCCTACCTAGATTGGATAGCAACTACGTGAATGAACAGTCAGTGTGCATCAGATGTCAGGAAAGTCAGATCACAGGTGTTGATGCCTACGTCCCCCATGCCATTGTCGCTAAGATACAGTGTGTCAGCAGATGCTTCTCTCTCCGTTACTTCTCCTCCGCCCCCTCATTATTCGCTCTCGTTTTGTATGGAAACGCTCTCACACAAACCGATAACACGTGCTGTGTTCGCCTTTATGTCCGTCCATCTGGATGATCTAGAGACAACCTTCAGGAGAAAGGATGCACCAAAACAAAAAAGTAGCACTAGAATATGCTCATTAGTAGGCTTTCTGTTTAAACATGACTCTCAAAAGGAAGACCAAACTCCACCTCATTGGGAAAAAAACTTCATTATCTTTGAAAAAGTGGGTCTTAGGGACTATTCATTACTGTCCTTGACCTTTCAAAAAAAAAGTAAGCATTTGAATCGGAAAGTCGTATTTTGCCTCGCTTAAAGCATTATTCCAGACGTCAGATCATCTGTGAAAGAAAACTCTCACATAAGCGAGCCTTTTAAAACAATAGCGCCAGTAGGACAAAAATGGGAATGATGGGAAATCGGTATGTCGCATAAGGAGGGCATTGTAAAACCCGCAACGAGTTTTTGTGTGTGTGTGTGTGTGTGTGTGCGCGATGACACAATCGGCAGTAGGAGATAGCAGTATTGTGCGCATAATCGTTACAACTTCGAATTCCCAAAAGCTGCCTCCTCTCCTCTGCTGTTCCAAATTTCGGGACTATTTTAACCCCTTCTGTCCGACTTTACACCACTGACAAGAATTAAGGCGTGGGTGTCGGAATAATTTTAACCCAAAAAGGCAGCGGCATTATCAAAGCAAAGTCTCGAAATCCGGTCAATAAGTAAAAGTTCATAGAGGACAATGAAACACGTGGATAAAACAAATGAAAGGATTACTTACCCAGCCAAATCCTGCATAGAAGCAGTGCATGGCGTGGTGGTGATATGAAGATCCTGAGTATCATTAACTTCAGTAGCGTTTGGTGAATAGTAGCTAGGATTGCTGGTGCTATTGTTGCTGGTATTGCTGCAGGCATAGGTGAGAGGCGAGCCCTGTTGATGACAGGAAGGGACACAGTTCATTGTAATGATTTGCCTTTCTGCGTCCATGTAAAATAAAATTCACACGACAGATAGATCAAGTCGAAAAAAAGCTACACTAGGCTACGTGCGTTTTTACTAATGGGCTTGTCAATCATCTCCCCAGCCTGCACGCGCTAAACGCGTACGTGCATGACGTGCAAACCAATGTTCATGCACATCGACAACCGCGCACATCTCATTGGCTCTTAGGCTCTGCACCATTGGCATAGCTCTGCTTCTGATTGGTGAATGCGGGTAGAGAGAGCGCGTGCCAATGAAGTCGATTGACCAATGAACTGGCAAGTCACTGCAAAGCATGCGCATAAATGGAGGCTCTTAGAGAGACTTGTTCTCATTAACAGTGCTTTAATCATTAAGGGTGCTTTAATTAGGTGGTTTCGTTTGTTGATGGACAAGTTTTTGTCCAGACTGCCTGTTACTCAGCGACACATCCTATCCTAAATAATAATAATATCAATGGCTGCCAAAGTTAATGGAGCCATTTTCTTTAGAAGATCTTTAACATAGTTATCGAAAATTATTATAGACAACTTAGGTCTTTAGAATTGCCAATTACCACAAACTGTTGTTGGCCAAAAAACAAATCAAACTTATAACGTTCGGTTAAAAGTTTTTATCTTGTTTGACAGGGCGTGTGTGCAATTACAAAGAGTTTTTGGACTTGACCTGGGTGCCAAAATGGCCCATTCATGTCATCTCTGACAGAAAGGCACAAGCCCCTCTGAGTGATACTGCAAAAACTTTATAGCCTTTATTAGGAATAATGAAATCTGATACGATTTTACCCACTAAACTTGGGTAAGTCAAAAGTGAGCCTGAAAACTCCCTACCCTTAATGAAGGTCTTGAGACATTGAGAGTTAATAAGAGGTGGTTCAAAAAAAGTTTGTGTGATTTTCGGTGAGAATCGTAGTAAAGGCTCATTACAACTTAAAGGTATAAGTAAAGTGCATTATGAATGTTGTTATGACTACACTGTAAAGCATAAAATGATGCATCGGTCTCTCGGTGCGTTATGCTTAAATATATTTTCCCCATTTCTTTAGTTCACTTTCGTGCAACAAAGTACTAAATGGATCCGATGAATGTTTTAAGCTTGTTTAATTGATAATCAGTGGATGATTTATCTGTAAAGCCACAGAACTGATCTCATACTTCATGCCTGAAAGACCAAACTTGAAATGTGCGGTATGCTGCAGATAGTGTTGGTGACCGTGGTGTCCTTACTCAAGATTTGATAGTTAAGATTAGGTTCTTCTTCATCAGCTGCGCCTCCTCCTTCTTCTGCGTCGAAAAAAAGCTAAAATAGTCGGATGGAAAAGAATTCGACTTTTATAAGAAAAATTCCGCTGTACAGTCTTTGATCCATGCCAGTGGCTCTTTAATAAATAGCACATACCTCTACAATACCTTTTATTAATAAGACTCCATGAGGCCAAGAAATGGCAAAGTAAGCAATCAAAAAAGGAAAATATGTTACCAACCATGTAATATATAAGTTGATTAGTCTTCTTTCAAAGAAACTTATTCATTTCACTGCCAATTTGGTAGTTGGATAAACGAAAAGCAAATCGCTAAACCAAAGTTTATTACCCATAAGAAGGTTTTTAATAAAAACTAATTCATCATGATCGCCTGCATTGGAGCCATAAAAAGTGAGCTTGAATAAATGCGAAAATGATTCAGCTAAGCATGCGCCTCGCCAAATCTCCTTAGACGTCACCATTGGGATTCTAGTACTCGCTCTCGCTCCTTTACGCTTAAACGCAGTTGTATTGAGTAGTGCCATTTCAACGCACTTTGTAATCGGATATAATAAGTCAGTAATCAAAATTCTCTTATTAAAATAAAAAACACTAAAGAAGGAATTTTTTATAGGCGTGTTCTTTGCTTAGCGCACCTTCTAGGCTTGGATGATCCAAAAAGCTTTTTGCTTCCCACAATGATTTGTTTTAAGCAAGATAGACGCCTACAACGCTCGAATTGAGAAAGGTGGAAAGGCAAAGAGGAGGAAGCCGTAACCAATATTTTTGAGACAGCTTCACCTCGGATGAGTCTTGTACGATGCGTTGGAGCCCACCTGCCATGGGAACTAGGGGATTCGACACACAGTGCTGAAGAATAAATGTGTGCGAAGGAGGAAAGAGGATAAGACAAGTCGTCGCGAAATTTTGTGGCTTCTATGCGTGTATTTGTGTGGGTGTGTGCGTGTGCGTGCGTACGTGTAAGCACGCATACTTTCCCACCTTTTGCATTTCTTATCGTATTTCATGCAGAAAGTTTCAGTTCTTGTGGGTTCAGAAGTTAGTGTGATTATAAACAAAAGAATTAATTGCTCATGACTACGCATAGGAGCAGGGTAAAGGGACGCATCCAACACCGCTCATTACCAGAGTGTTTGTAAAAAATCACCTCTAACAATTTTGCTTATTTTTTGTTACTCAAAAGCAATATAGATCCTTCTCCATTACCTTTCGCCTTAACTATTTACATCAAATATGCATGGAAAACGGTGGCGTCACACGTATGTGACGTTGGTAGAAAGGGCTTTAAAACATTGTAACTACCATGCAGATAAAGAAATACTGTAGATAAAGATTAAAAAACTAGTAAGGCGTGTACTAAAAACTTCTTATTGATTTCTGGATAGAAATCCACGAAACTACAAGATTCCTTGCATTATGCGAAAAGATTTTTAACCACCTTTACCAAAAAAACACATATAATTAATTTTTGCGTAGTACTGTCCCCTCAATCGCTCATAGATATCGAGAGATTTCAAATAATGCATGATAAAGGGTGTGCGCAAGCAAAAACGAGTCTGCTCTAAAGTGCCATAGGAAAGACTATTTATGGGAATATCGTAGTCAGGCCGTGAATCATTAGTATAAGATACAAATTTCAAGGAAGCCTTAGCAAAATTGCTTAGTGCAGACTGTCAAATTGGGATAATTAGGTAACTTTGGTCCACTTTTTGCTTTTATGATGGTTTAACAACAAATTAACCACTTTGGGTCTTGGAGAATGTGAGTGGAGACGAATAGTTGTGACAAGCAAAATTGTAAGACGTGTGAAGGTGGAGAGGTTGGTGGTTTGTAAGCAGAAATGGCGTGAATGAAAGGCCATTACGATGAGGTGGTGTGGTGAGCGCAGAGGCTGGTGACCCTGAGTGGGTAAGTACGCAACTTAAAAATCGATTTGTGCCTAAGAAAGAAATTATTATTTGATGCGAACTTGTAAATAAAGAGGTCATTTTATTGAAAGGTTATGCTTACAGATTTTGGCAGTGCCTAAAACAACTGCGCTTCGTCTAGTTTCCCACTCATAAGGTGCATTAAAGACGCTGTCATAAGCCCTACTGAAATAGGTTAAGTAGGGGTAATGTATTGAAAGGAGTAATAAAAGGTTGCCAATGCGTAACATTGTAAATCAGAAAACAAAATTATGCGGAAGCTTGCTGAGCCTTCTCTAAACTCGCGCTACATCAAACCAATTTAAATAAGGATTTGTACTTAACGCACAAAAAGATTAAGAGCCTGTGAGGGAGAATATCAAAGTATCACAAACTTTTCTGCTTCGAAAACTGTGAACTAACTGATAAGTGATGACGGGAATGTGGTTTTGCAGGAAGGATGCCCCTTGTAAGTAATACAGGCCAGTGCTCTGAACAGGATTTTCATCCATCATTTGGGCGTGAGCAATCGCATAGAAGCGACATTTTTGAAGGGAATGTCATGAACTCAGGCAAAACAGCAAAGATCGTCTTCTTTGAAAACATTTTTAAGTGGGTCGTTTGATGGCCTTCCATCAATGCTTACAAAATGGCTAATGCTTGACACTACCTGTTTGAAATATATTTTTTCCCTATGTCTAAGGTTGATCTACAATAGAAGAGATTAGTGTTAACCACAACTACCAGAAATGCAGGGTCTGGGATACTCAATAAAACAGTCACACAGAGAAGCTAAAGGGCTGCAGATCTGACCTGCAGGTCATGCCATCACGATCAGCTTTGTGTCGGTAGAATTAACCACTGACCGCAAATAGCCACCCATCACATATTCTAACGGTCATTTGTAGATGCTTGTGAACTTAACCGCTGTGATAGCTGGAAATTTTTCAACGTGTTCTATCCATCTCCTATAAAATTACCGTTAAATGAAGCTAATTAATATTTTTGTATGGCTATCATGGCGTTGGGAGATACCACAATATCTAGCGCCGCCACTGAGCTATTAATGGATTCTCATTATGACGAGGATTTGCAAGTGGGGATAAAAAGAATTGGATTTTGATAGGTGAAGTGGGTTGTACGCATGATATGCAGGGAAGTGATGCGCCTATAGGCTCTATCAACATAAACAATTATTGCTTAAAATACTAATGTTAGTAACATACATACATATTTTAAAAAAGCGTCGGTGCGCATGGCGCGTGTGGTGTAGCGGTTATCATGGCTGCCTTCCAAGCAGTCGATCCGGGTTCGACTCCCGGCACGCGCATCGTTTGCTTCAATCGACCTACCGGCTAAACTACCTTGCCTGATCAACGTCGGTGGGGACTAACTATAGTGGACTCAGTTTTCGGGGATTTAATACAAATTTAGATGAGAGAGTTATTGCTTTATTATGTGCTACTAACGTAAATAAGTAGCAATGGTACCATCATCCGTCATGCTAGAATGGACAAAGTATAAGCAAACATATTCACTTGCAAATTTTTGCTCCTTCTTATCAAGTGTTTTTGACAGTTTGGCCGGAAATTATAAAAAAAACTCACTCAAAAGAACGAAATAGGCACATCAGCTGGCAATCTCACCGCTCTCGTCAATGACTTGACGGGCGCCTATATACTGAATTCTTTTGTTTATAATCATGCCTTACAAAGGGTGAGTACAATGCTCAAGTCCATTGAGTCTTTCTCCCCTGTCCTTTGTGGTGTTTGGGAGGACCAGTTGTAACCCTCGAGTAATTCCAACTTGCCTTCGTGACAAAGCAAGTCCAACTTGCTTTCTGTCAAATGTGTCGTAATAAGGCCTTTTGAAAAGTACCCCTCAAAAGTGGCCTTAAAAAGTGATTTTGGTGAGGAATTAGTCGTAAACAGCAAAACTACAAGTAGACACCCTATTCCCCATTGAAGGCAAGATTGCTTCTCAATGTAGAGTAAAGCACTTTGAGATTAATGTGCCACTGTCACCTGTCTGTAAACCAACTTGAAAAATCAAAGCGAGATTGGAACTGTTGATTATCACATGCAGCACATTGGTTCGAATGATTTGGGATGAGAACTGATTAATTGCTTGCTCACAAACGATCCTCGCACAACTTCACACTTCTCAGACGCCCTCTGTGCCCCTGTGTTGGCTAAGAGACAGCGGTGTGGTCACGTCCAAGAGCCGTCCACGCCATGACGGCTTGTTATAGCCATGAAACATCGAAGATCGTCTTCTTCCACCTTTTCCAGACCACAAAAGATCTAATAATTGGCCCGGAGGAAGGGGAGATGTTACCTCCTCTCGTGGATGGCAGTAGAAAGTGGGATCGAGACGGATACTGCTGGTGGCTGTTTAGGGTCTCTGGAAAAAGCTGTTGTCCCGTTGAGGAAGAATTATTGATGGCTGTTGTGAATGCTTTAATAAATAACTACTTTGCATTTAATCGTTTGTGTTAGACTCTTCACTGCTGTACTTGATTGATCGAGTCGCGCGAATTTTTGATTGACAGTACCATCATGGAGCTTTAACCAGTAAATAAGGTTCATCATTCATGAATCATTCTTTACATCGTTTAACTGTATAAGTTGATGTGCGATCTCTTCAAATGCTGTGGTCTGGGCTAATGTCTTTGTGGAATGCCTTTGCACATTCCCCGTTCCAAAGTGGTAGGAGTTTGTGGGTCTCACCCGAAAGAGCCGAAGAATTGCGATTCATTAAGTGGAGGACACACACAGATGTCACAACGGAAATCGACTAGTCTCGGGTTTTACTTTCTGTACGATAGCCAATCAAGAAGAAGCACCAGTAGAAAGCTCTTGTTGTACAGGGAGTGCTTACCATAAAGCATCATTCCGATTTTCCAACTACCTAGTAAAAAAAATTTATCCACAAGACCACTGGCTCTGGAAAGAGCGCAATTCTCAGAATACGCAGTCGTGATTCAGCGCTAAGATATGTTAGTCCTTCTAAAGCACTAACATTAACCATTCCTGGTTCGCTGATACCTCGCTATGGGATAGCTAACCAATTTGTTCATGTTACTTCCACTCTCTACTTATAACTTGCTATTTGAAAATAGTACAGAAAGAGTAGTAAACTGTTAGCTTACATTACTAATTGTAAAACACGAGATTTTGTGCTCCACTTTACCAGATGATCCACCCCTTATCGCATGCTACTCATTTTGTTTGATAGTAGCATCTGACCTTCTTATAAGAAGATTAACAAAATTGCGGCAGACTAGCAGTTAAGTACCACAAATAGTAAAAAAAGAAGGCTGTTCACCTAGTACATCGTGCATTGGTGGTAATGTGGCATTTTATGGAGGGTCAAACCTTTTGTGGGAAAGCACATCCCGAGTTTTTTGATAAGACGTTAAAGATAGATGAGCAGTTTAGCTTTAAAATAGGAATAATGGGTTCCAAAAGTAGGACTTGAACTTATGCGAATGCTTAAATCTCTGAAACTTGAACGTTTAAAGTACTGATGTGTCTTCAACTCATGCATATGGCCCCGGGAATCTACTAGCCGGTAGTAAGTAGCATGTTCTTATACATTTTCTTAAATAAAACGCAGGGCGCTATATCAGCTTGAGAACAGTGATCGTACGGTTCTCGAAATTCCTTGAGGAAAGGAGACCCTCTGCATTCAATTTTCCTGTTCACTTTATGGCACAGTAGCTGACTTCGTCCTCTAAAAACCGGCTTTAATGTGTACTGCTTGTTTTAAAACAACAGAGAACTCGTTTGCATAGAACTAGCTTCTGACCGAAAAGGCATGACCGATCATTGGGGGAGCGACCAACTCTGAGTCTCGTCAAAATGAAGTTACAAGTTACAACACGATCTAAATTATCCCACCCTATACATGCAGATTGCTTTGCACTGCAGTAGGAACTTTGCTGCCCACAGCAGACTGTATTAACGGTCTGTGAACTACTATTCCTGCCCAGCACTTTAAAAATGACTTTTAGAGTGGTCCACGAGGAGTGGCAGGATAAGATTCCCACTTTCAGCAACTTATGGGATCACAATAATGCAAACCATCCTTCAGTTGGACAACAATAAGTCGCAGTTTGAAAATGACGCTCCTGGCAAACCACAGGAGATTAAAATCCAAAGGTGCACACAGAAACTGGAGCCAATTAAAATGGGGAAGATAAACGCTTTGGTTTAGGGTTGATGTCCGTGAACAATAGGATAGAAATGATGTCCTAGTTAAAGATAAGAGAATTAAGTAAAGGTAAACTAACAAAAAGATTTTGCTACCAAATAATTTAAACATAGAAATCTGATAACTTCCTTGAGCGTGTAGTAAAAAATTCAGGTTTTGAATAACTATAACTGAAGATGGTGTCGATTTTTGATTTTTTTCTGGGAGGGCTTGGAAGGCTTCGAACTGAAAACGATTTTGTGAAGACTTTGTAATACCGTGTTTGTTCGACTACCGGTTACATGGTTGGCTACATTGTCCTAGTGGGTAGGCCTGCCTTGGAGCTAAGCTAGTAGCCCCGATCTCTTTGTGTTTTCTGAATACATATGTATTCTGCCCTAGTATTATGGCTCCCTCTGTCTTCAAGGAAGTCCCAGGAAGTTGCATTTGTTCATCGAAAGGCGGATACGGTTTTAATGGATTTAGATCCTGATTAGCGGTGCAAAAGAAGTGTATGTGCTGCGGATGGTAGAATCGCTGAAGTTATGTAACAAAAGAAGTCGGAGATACTGGCATGGCCCGAAGGCCAGCCTACCCGACTAGAGCAATATGGCCACCCAAATCAGGGTTGGGGAGGGTTCTCCTGCTCAAATTTAAGCTGCTACTGCAATAATTGTGGTGGTTAAATGCGCCTTGTAGATCGGAGACAGGAGGACAATTTTAACGCGGTCGCAAACGCGCATGCTTCCTCTCAGGAGTCGGGAACGCTCTCGTCGTAGATATACGCCTAGCGCTCTTGTCCGACAGACTACAATTGAGACGTCTCGAAACATTCGACCTTATAATAGAAGAGTAGGAAAGAAGGGAGAGGACGAACGGGAAGATCTTACTACAGCTACATTATGGCATCCAAATAATTAGTTTAATTACTGGCAAAGTTGATAAATGCATTCTCCTAAGTGAGTGATGGGTAGATAAGCCACCTTATATAAACTTCAAGTGCTACATTAAAACCACCACGAATCTTAAGCAAACATCTCCTTGGTTCCTAATTATTATGAAGCCCGATTTGTGTTTATGAGACAGATGGTTAGTTATAGACTTTCTTAAAGAACGCTAGAAAATCAGTGAGGCTACTACTGTGCCAAGCAATATTGTTAGCAGCTTGTTAATTTCAGTAGTTGACCATGAAACAAAATCAGATTTACGAAGAATCTTCTGTGCAAATAAATTTCTATTTTTCAGTTTCAATGTAAACAGAAGTCGAAGCACTTACTATTCTCTTCGACCAACAAAGTGGCTAGGAGGTATAGCATCGTTTAACGATTGGCCACAATGGAACAAAAATATTTCTAAACGTCTTGAAAAGTGCCAACAATCTGTTTATCCCACTATGCGAAAAAATTGACTGATGTTTTACTGAGTCACTTTTCTAACCTTGAAGAGCAATATTCACTGCTCAACTCGAAATAGTCATTATCTTCGTTGAGGTGCGGGGTTGGTGCTTTTTATCTGCAGCCGGTGTACTTTTTTTATTGGTGGAGTGGTTTCGCTTTTTTGTGAATTTTTTCCTACTAGATGGCGTCACCGTTCACTTTCCTAATGGTCTTCTCCACCCCAACTACTCTATTCCGACATTGGACTTTGGTCCTCTATCTGGCTACATTCCTCTATAGTAGCTTTTATGGACCATTGCCAGTTGTGGCAGAACCTACTCTTGTGTTGCATTCTGTGTCCGATCAGCTTGCTACTGGCCTCATACTTAACGAAACAGCCGCTATCACGCCCTTGGTTGATCCTGTTTTTGAGGACAATCCACTTGTCACCATATCATTGGAAAATGTGGGTTGATAAGTTTGTTGTGCATCTACTTTGAGGTTCTTTTGATCTTAAGCTCATTTCAGGCAATTTTTATCTGTTTTAGCTCCTAAACGTTAAAGATTCCACCTTTCTTTTGACAATTGGATCGCAGAATGATTCCAGCTTTGAATCATTTGTGCTTCAAATAACAAACGAAAAGGGAGAAAAACACCTCAATTTGGTCGAAGGCGAGTTTTGAAACATGTGGAATTGCACTTTGTGTTCCTATACACTTTCTCACAAAATGTTCTTCCTTTTTCAAGTCATAACTTTCGCGTTTTTGGGAGTAACTCTTACCAACCTCTGTGCAGTGACAGGTTTCATTTGTATCCCCATGCAACGTTCAAAGTATTTTGACCTTTTAATGACGTTCATGATGGCGCTGGCAGTTAGCGCTCTCTTTTCTACAGCTATTCTGGTTCTTATTCCCGAGGTAGGATTATTTGGGCACTTGTTTGAAGCACTTTTTTGTCTTCTCCGATAAATAACACAGTTTTTTTAAGGCAATGCGAATGGCAGACATGCCTCTAGAATTTGGCGGTCAGGGTCACTCTTACCTCGTAAAACTAAGTTGTGTTCCTGCTGGTCTTCTTGTCTTCTTCTGTGTCGAATACGTCCTCCACATTTCGCCTCGACTGTTAAAGGTAAAATCTCCAGAACTTATTTTTTTTTAATTTGCAAGGGTTTTTGTTCCTTAACCCCTTTTTTTCCATAATTTTAGCTGGATAAGCCCTCAAGTAGCGAGCCTGATGCTCTCCTAGCGTCTACAATCAAGGTATGCACTCTTTGTTTTAGCTACGAACTAAATGAACACAACGAGTGCTTAGATGCTTGAAAATACCTCCTTCTAGCCTGAAAATCTAGCGATTTCGGAAGGCAGTGATTCACTGGCATCTCAGTCAATTACATACTCTACTCAGCCCAGTTTGAGCTGCTTGAACTGCTCTGTCAAGGGCTTAGTCGAGATCGCTCCGATGGCTTGGATGGTTCTTCTAGGCGACTCCATCCATAACTTTATGGATGGAATGGCCATCGCTGTGGGATTTACTGAAAGCCCCTTAGCCGGTATTGCCATCTGCTTGTGCATCCTTTTCGAAGAGCTTCCTCACGAGCTTGGTAATTTGAAGAGATCTCATTGAGGACACCTGTGGTATTGTAGTTTGGGACTAAATTTACTGATCACTTTGTAGGTGACTTTGCTGTCCTCATTATTTCTGGCTTCTCGGTCAAATCGGCTATCTACGCCAACTTTGCTTCTGCCTGCGTTGCCTACCTGGGGCTTATTATTGGTCTCATAATTGGTGAGGTGTCTTCTGGTGCCCTGTATGTTTTCATGGCCACCTCTGGCGTCTTTCTGTACATCAGTCTTTCGGCCATGGTAAGTCTCAGCGGTGAATGCGCTCCATGTTTTGGATTAAGTATTCCGCTTGATACCACTTTTTTTTTACAATCATATAGTTGCCCTCCATTCGCGAGACTCTGAAAGAGGCAGAGAAGAAGTCTGGATCATCTTTAGGACTGTTCGCGATTCAGATCTTTGGTATGGTCACCGGCTATGCGTGTGTCCTGGGTGTGATCCATGCCAGTAGCTACATCGCCTTTTAATAGCTGTGGACTCTCCTCTCTTGTTCACTTCGCGACTAGTAATTGTGAACTTCCAAGGGTAGAAAATATCTTTTTGGTACATTCTTATTCCTTCTTAGCTGTCTTTTTTCTTGCATTTTTGGGTCAGATCTGCGGTACGATATTGTGATATGGCTTGTTGATCACCCTTAATTCAGCCCAATTCATCAATCCATCATAAAGTGTTGGCCAGTCTTCCCGTTATTATGTCTCTAAAATTGCATAGATTGCAATGGTGTCGTGCTTGGATTCCATGATTATGTGACCGCAACTTTACATGTTTCAGTTCAAAGCAGTTTATATGATGCGATATTATTCTGACAGGTTGTAAAAATATTGCAGATGCTGGTCAAAGGTCAAAGCAAGAAAAAAACACCAATTTTTTGCATCAGTAAAAGGATTAACCTCCAGTCTCTTGCTGAGGACGTTGCTAATTTTTTTGAAGGTTACACCCCCATGACTGATCCCACAACCTTCTAGACCGTCGGATTCGCGCTAACTCCCTCCTGACTGGCCGACACCACGTGCGGATGTAGTTGTAGTTGGTTAATACTCACCATAGGAGTTAAGGCCAATCGAATACGTGAGTCAGGAGTCACTACGGGTCTCTAATATTGTCCACCCGCCTACTCCCACCCTTTTAGCATGAGATGTGTATTGGTTAGCCAGGTCGGGGGTTCGGGTGGCAATAAATCTAGTGTGTTTAAGGCTCATCAAACACTGAAAGAATAGGATGATAACATTTCACCTCAACAGTGCATTTGATTTTGCCAGTTTTTTGCGATCTCCACAGTTTGGCTTGCACGCTGGTGGCATGATAAATCCGATGCTGCATCCAAATCCGGATAATTGCAGACATGATTTGATTTATTTGTCGGAAATGACAGTGCTGTCAACGTAGCCATATTTATGTTATATGCAACGGAAGTATGTTATGCATTCAATCACTGTGGTAGCTCTTTAGCAAGTTGATGCCTTACTAAGCTGTGTTGTAATTAAGCGAGTACTGAGCTCTCCTCAAGTCGTGATTTCGCCTTCCAGCCTGATCTTCGAGGCCTGTCAATGGCCTATCATTAAGTGCGGTCCGGTCTTGAGGAGTGCGAGGCCAGTGGGTCCCCCTACCTCAAAAGCATCTTTCGTTTTAGAGATGATTTGCGTTCGGTAGAGCCTACGTTTGAAGGTCCTACATTCACATTTGTTCAATTGAGCGGCTATTCCAACTTCACTTGGTACTGCAACCCTGCGGATGCATGTCAGTTGCTCCCTCTATGCTGTTGGTACACGATGAAATTTCGTCTCTACAACTTTATACTACTTACTTAAGGAGAGAGGGCAGTTCAGGTGCTAGCATTGCGCAATATCGTTCTCACTTGAAAAGTCTTAACAGCTAGGTTTTGGAGGTTCATGACACATTCACCCATCCGGTGTCCAGGGCGGGGGTATGGTGTGTAATTATGCACCTAATAGTTTATCAGTAGCATTTTAGAATGCTCACCATTCCTACTTTTGTCAGCTTAAATGCTCCTTTACCTCGTCCTGCTTGGCAGCATATACCGAGTGCGTCTACAAGAGAAGGAAGCCACGAGATCTGGCTCAAATATCTCATGGGAAGTCAACATCGTTAGTGAAAGGTGCTTGTGCTTGTCACAATATTTTTATTCCATCCAAGCCTGGTCTGTGAATAGTGACTTTTGACAAATTATAGGGTTCATTGTCCACTCAGCAACGACCTCAAAACATTCTTCTCACTGTTCATCATCACAACATCTGATCTCGGAGGCACTTCATTACAGTGGGGATAAAATTGCAAATAAAATAATTAATAAGGAAGGTTTGTGAGGAAAGATGACGTAATGAGGGACACGCGATAGAGTGGGGCGCCCTTTATTCACTTTACTCCTCTCATAACTCCTTCGTCCAGCGTCAGGGGACACTTTCTTTTGCAATTGAAGTCGTAAAGGGCATGGACAACTGATGACATCTTACTTTTGCTACCTTCCACCCTCTTCTTGGCGAGGAGACAATTCACATGTTTTCATTGTGGAATATAGGGTTTGCATCAAGTCGAGGTGAGGTGAATACTTTACAGGTGATGTATTTCAATGTCTTTGGCTATTCTTCTCCTCATATTTGGTAGAAAAAAATTTAGCAATACATAAGTAAAGCAAGAGCATTATCGAATCCATTGTTTGTTGGAGGTAATGGAGTCGCCAGTGGATAGGCGAGCCAATACCACTATCACCACCAAGGAAACATACATGGCCTAGATCATCATCTTGCTTCAGTTTTGTCTCACCTGGAGGAAAAGTGGCTTCTATCAGCTTATTTCAGTGCGTCAGGCTCTTTTGCCATCGTCTTCACCTCTTCTTTACCGAGCATATGTACATTATGGATTCCACTATGTGCCCATCTTTGCATTGCATGTTGAGGAGATTTAAGAGCACCTTTCAACATCTTAACTGTTGACGAAAAAAAAACCGCGATGTTCTACGTTGGAGATACTGATTATGGAGTAAGTAGATGGTGGCTATGCGGTCCTTTTTGAAACCATCACACCTGATGCTTTATCTTTCTTCCTTTTCTTCACTGCCTTTCTGTACCTCGCCAATGCGCCAGTGTCTTTGTGGAGTGAGAGGAACAATGCGATTGTGGAAGTACTGAAGGGTTGTAGACATGCAAACTGATCACGAGACTCGTTACAATTTCAAATAAAAGATTAACTATTCAGATTGTACTTAAGCTCGGTGGCTTGCTAGCAGCTCTTTAGTCCTCCCGTGTGTTAGTGATCTACTCTCTGCCATACTACTGTCACTTCTTACGACTGGGTATGAACTAGCCGGAAAGTTCGACAGACAGCTGTCTACAGTATGGGGAAGGTGACACTTCTTCCACTTTCTTCCGTCGCCTGAATGAGGTCTAGGGAAATAAGTATCTACAGAACAGGGAATTAGAGTATTTGCCGACGATAAAGGTCAATTTCAACACTTCTGCAAGGAGACTACGCAGATTATTTTATCAGTGGCGAATGCACTTCTTCCACGGTAGAGATTGGGTTCGCTTACTACGCTGTGGCATGGCATTCAGGTAGACTGAAGAAGTCGTGTGAACGAGACGGCGCCATCGGTTCTACAAAGGGCAGAAGTCAAACTGGGATTTGTCCAGAAAATATTATTCCAGTTTATGGTGTCCTTCTCCAGCCAACTTCCTCGAATCGGTTCATCCGACCTCTCTGGTTTAATGAAACAACAATAGCCATTTTAATAGGGAATAAATAAAAAACATTTAAACGCTGTGCCATATACTACTGAAGTGGCAAATGTTATTATCAAAGTTACTTCCAAACAACCAAATTTAAACAAGACATTCTAAAATCGGTAGTTGAGGTGTATCTTAGAGCATTCAATATTTTCCCATCCGGCTTAAAGGTGGCAGTAGTTATTTCATTAATTTTCATAGCTTAATGGACTGTAGTGGAAGGGATAAACCTTTGTGACTGGACCCATTCGCAAGGCAAGTAGTGGGTTGAAGGCCTTGACACATCTCGCTAGGTAGGAATGAATTACTTTGAGCCGGCGAGTCCTCTCCAAGGTCAAAAAAGGCGGAGCAGTAGGGAGGAGCACAAATTTTTGTACACAGAAGAGCCGAGAGAGCTACTGACATGGTCTGAGGCACATTCCAAAAGAAGGAAGCACAACCCGTCAAACAACGAGTCACCCGAGTACCTGATTGCGTCATTCCGCTTTCTGAGACGTCTCACCAATACGTGTTGGTCCAAGTTGTCATACAGCGCAAGCAACTTCGTCCTCATTTCCAGCATTCACATGATGCTTTGCATCGCTAAACGGGGATCTAAGAGATTCAAATCTCTCCAAATTCCTTGGCTACATCGGCATCACTGATCCACTTCTATGGATAACTTTCACCATCTTCCTCAAGCAGCTAGCTTCACCCGTTTGCTTTGTTTTTTTCGGATTCTCTAACTAGCACAAACAGTACTTGGGAAGAGACTGCAGACACACCATTCTGCGTTGCACTGCACTGCTTGTGATGCAACTTTCTGTTCTCAAGCCAGTCAAGTTGGGACATTAGCTGTCTCTCGAATTCTCTGAGTTTCCTCTCTACAACTACCCATGCCTGACAAATCTCGACCCTGGTGCTTGCAAGCCTTCAGATTTTACATAACAATGCAATTTAATTCTCTAGACACTTGGTAGCCCACATCAAGGAAAAAAACATTTAAGTTGGTGTGAGTGAATAAAAAAAACAAGTGTACATTGGAAGCCCTAATTAACAAAGAAACAATAAAAAGACTTGAATAATGGCCAAACGTTTGTATTTAAAATGCTTATGTTCTTTAACTTGATAGCTCATTTACCAGACCCTACTTCAAAGCTCCGATCAAGGCCGACGCCCATTCAAACAAAATTAAAATGTCTCACACAAAAAACAAACAGGAAATGATGATAATTATATCGTTAAAAATCTTGATAATGGACAAAAATCATGGAAGTTGTGTGGTGATAAAGGAAAAATAAAACAACAAAAGGATGCATATTGTAGGAGCCCATGTTTTACACTACTATTGGACCAGGAAGAAGCAGTTCGGATCAAGCGCATCGTTACTTTGCTTGCATCACTACCATCTTCAACACCAGTATTTCTCCATACCTCCTAATACCTGCAGTTGTATCGCTTACCTGTTTTGATTCGTGGAATGGAATTATTGGAACGTAAAATACTAGCGAAAAAGACCTTTTTTGTACAACAAATCAGGGGGAATATTAATGAGCGATGGATTGCGGAATGGAAAGCACTTAAAAGGTGAAATTAACCAAATAAAGCACTCTTGATTCTTTAAATTTTACACTGTTTGCATCTGGACCAACTGGGTCAGCTAATGCTAAATTCAATAAGATTGACCAGTGCTTGTATCAATGCATTTGGGGGATCCACATTGCCTACTGCCAACCGACTACTTTTTTGATCTTCCAGAACACTAGCTTGAGCAATAACTTGCACCACTCACACCAATATCTCGCGTATGCTCCCCTCGATTGTAACAATCCTTATCCTATAGTGACCCAAACTTGCCTACCTTATTCCTTTGGCCCCAATGCGGTCCTCCAACACTTATTGGTCCACGTGCATATAAGCTATCAGGATGGCTAGAATTCACATGCCCCTCTTACTGCAATTTCCATCCCATTGGCAAAAATAGGCATTGAAAATTGAGAGTTGCACAAAGGTAGGCCACATATGAAGGCCCTGGTCGGTCAGTGATGAGAACATCACCCAGATCCAAGAGGAGGGCAGTTTTAGGATTTTGGACCCAAGTTTACAATGCGCATGGTATGAAGCCATTGCAGATCACAAATCATTTCACAGAAGTAAAATCGTAGCCAAGATGACATGCGAGAGCAAAGGGATCAAGAACCCTATCTATTCACAGCACGAAGATGAGTGATTTATGAATTTGGGGGTTGCAGAAAAGGATGGATATGATAAGGTAGTGGTAGAGATCTAACGCATGCCACACAGAAATGCGATTTTGGCAAAGTGCGCATTAATTAGCTGTATAGTTTTACAGAAAGATCTGTTCTAATGCACATGACGTGGTCCCACCACTCTCTTTTTTGGGAAATGTTTTGTAAACAGGGCAATAGCATCATCGAAAAATGAACCATTACGTCAAACAGTAGCAATTGTATCGGCTAAACTTCAACTTGACAATGTATTAAAGTCAAGTATTAAACAGCAGCAACCTCAACTCCACCCGACCATCATCACGGCACGTGCCTTTGCGTAAGCCAATCATCTGCGAGCATCGTTCTTATTGGCTCGTCGGATGTAGTGCACATACAGGGAAGCACGAGCGCGAGAGTTCATTGGTCTGCACCTCTGTGCCCTTCCGCACTGTCCCAAAGCATTGACTTCAGAGGAAAAAAGAAAATTGTTTGTTCCTTCGTGTAACCGTAAAGAAATATGGTGATAGTGGCTGTAGAGCATGGTCAATTCATGTATATCCTAAGCCGATGCTATTATCTTCTAGCCAAAGAGAATTGAAAGCCACTCGAAACCTATCATTAAGCTGTTACGTACCCTACACGCCTCCAATCATCGCGTTGATATCGAACGCTGGATTTTGAGCTATCTGTTCAACACTCCTCTTGCAAGCATACTTCACCATTACACACTGCCTGCCAATGCACGGTGAAGATGGACTCTTACGCCATGAAAGTTAATACACACTGATATATCTCGTCCACGTGGCTTAATTTCTGGTAGCGCCAACTGACCATGCGTCTCTATTGTAAGAACCTCTTCTCCTACAGTGTCCGATCTTAATGTTGCCACGTTCTTGAATGATTCTATGCGGCCTCGTCGGCTGCTTACTCAACAGTTTTGCATCTTTCTTTATCGTCTAAGCTTCTGATTGGCTCAATCGCTTAAAATGCTCGGCTTTAATTAAAAATACCAGTAAGTGTAATTACGTATCAAAATATTAAATTCCTTAATACATCGCAAAGGCATCTCACTAATAACAACTTCTATCAACCATAAATCTATTATAGTTTTTACACAGATCATAAAATTGTGAATGCCATTAAGTGTTGCAAGCAAAATGCACCTCACGGAGGCAGAAACCGAAAAGTGTTAGCGACTGATTGTCACTGCTGTTTGTGAATCGTTACAATGTGTCTCCTCTTTAATATCACACCATTAGGCAAGTGACTTTCGACTCAGTTGACACAACATTTATTCGTGATGCCAATTCGGCGTTTCAAGGTAAATCCATTCCCATGGTAGAACGGAGTTGTTCATTTGGAGAGTAACAAAGTACACATTCAAGAAATACGATTAAAGGCGGGGGATTTCGCTCTAACCTTTTAAAAGTACGGACTAAAATGGAGTGAGCGATGAAGAATACAGCCATTTGTGCCTTCAGTGAAGTCGCAGAAAACCAATCTCTTCCATTCATGGGATAACTGCAAGTACAGATTTACTTTGTGCTCAAAGAAAACGGTTAAAACATTGTATTTAGGTGACAAAAGGGCAGTAGAAATTCTGAAAAGCCAAAAGTCAACATGATTTTGTTCTTTTGAAGGAAAAATAAACGTTTTTTGAAAGGTTATTAATGAGATCCCGTTGGTTGTCTTTCACTAGGTAGCCGATTTGTCCAACAGTGAATGAAAATACCAACTTCTATGCAACTAACTTCGCAGTTGAAGCGAACACCCGGAGGCGTAAGCGGGAAGCACAAAACATCACCTTAAGTAGTTTTCTCCATGGTCACAACACACCCTAATAAGACGATTAACATGATCAAGTAATCACGCTGTCGATAGGGAAATACAAATCCTGCAGCTCAAATGTCTGAATTTATATTTGTCTTACTGGAAGTTAAATAAAAAGCGCACTTTTCCAACACAACAAAACATTAATGTTTCATCCCAAGACTATTCAGAATTTTATGTATCAGTGGGTACTCTGCTGTCGTGACAGGTGGGTGTCAAGACTGTCAATCAAAAATTTGCGTTTTCTCTAGGGAAAGGCAGGAAGGAGGGAAGGAAGGAGGACGACCTGGATGTAGCATACATGGTATCACACTGTCAGTCGGCACAAAGCTGCTCTTGACAGGACTACATTGTCTTGATCAGAATGCTTGGTCGACCAAAGCCTTTGCTACGACAACGTTGAGCCATCCTATGGTGGCTTGACGTATTTTTACGTTGGAGTGGGTTCAAAATCTCTTAAACAGGTTGTACTAGACTAAATCGTGATTTTCACCTAAAAGCAGTTAAGAATCCCTGAGTACGGAACGGTTAGCCTGCCATGTGGCGTTGTTTTTGCCTTCCGAGTCAGCTTAAGCGATTCTAGTGTAGAGAGAGATTTCAGTGCTAAACTGGGGTAAAAAATTCAATTGTTCGGACACTGTACTCCTTAAAGGAAGCACAGAAGACGCGGAAGGCTAGAAAATGCTTCAATTACACCGTAAAAAGTGATAGTTTGACCATTTTGTACTCCTTGTGGACATTACATTCCACTGTCCTAAATATCTAAGAGACCACGGACTTCTGCATCATAAAATTAAATTTTGAAGCGTTGATTCTCTGTGTGACCGTGAAGGAAAGTGGTGGGAGTGGTAAAGGTGTTGCTGACCATGGAACGTGAAGCAATCCAAGTATGTCCCATTGAACAGCCTAATAAATGCCTCAAAATACATCTTCAAGCTTTTGGGCGTTGAACGTGAGTACAGAATTTTGAGCTGCCTGTTCAACACTTCAGTCTGCGCCTACCCTGCGAATGCGAAGCTACGCTTTTTCGTTATTGCCTATCACCATTCTACATTAGTGAAGGTGGGCTCTTACACCATGAAATGGATGCATACTGGTGTACCTCTTCCATGTTGCACAACTTTTGGCAGCATTAACCAATCATGTGTCCGCGCACACAGCTCTACTCTGCCACGGTGTGACATCTCAATCCATCCGTCCCACCATGGCTATTTACTCAGCAACTTTGCCATCCTCGTCTAAATAGAGACTGGATCAAATGCCACTTCAACAACTCCAACTCCCTCCCGCGTTCAAGCTTCAAATTGTCTCAACCACTTGCCTACTTGGTTACAATCACAAACATCACCTAGTGAAAACACGTGTCAAAGTTATATGCTTCCCACCACATTGCAAGAGCAGTTCATTTTTAACCACTTCTTCCTTCATAATCGTCTAGACCGTTATACCTCGTCCTCAAGCCGTCGAAGACAGTGAGAGACACGCATTAAAATATATACATTGAGTGTAGCGTAAGGGCTCAGTTTTGGACGCCGTTCTCCACAGGGGAGGTATAGGAGCATTGCACTCATTACTCGCTCACTCCCTCATTCACCGCCCACGCCGCCGCCCCAACTACTTATAGACTGATAGTAGATGCCCTACCGCTACTACTACCACTCATGTAGCGTGCTTGCCTTTCCTCTTTTTCTTCCTTTCATTCCTTCCTTCCTTCCTTCCTTTCTCCCCATATACGTATTCCCCCTTACTTCCATCACATTCTTCCCTTCTTCCTATCTTCTCTTTCCTTCATTCATTTTAGCACCTATCCCACTTACCAACCTTCCATTCATTGCACCCATGATGTCATGAAGCACACACACACACACACACACACACACGCACACACACACACACACACGCACACACACACACGCACACACACACACACACATCCCCCTTCTCTCTCACTTTCAACACACTACTTATATCTTACTAGTAGACCACATTCTACTCCCCCCACTCACAACTACTCATGGACTGCCGCTAGTAGACGTCCTTCCTTTTTCTACTCCTCATCATGCCCGCTCCCTATCTTTTTTCGACATGCATTCTACTTTCACCGCTCACTTTTATTCGTGCATTCCTTCATCCTCTCTCTCTCTCGCTCTCTCGCCTTCTTTCCTTCATTTCTATTTCCATCCATTCATCCACCCACCAGTTGCTAAGACTAAAACAGACACCTTTGCATTCAAAAACAAAGCTACGCGCCCTTCCCCCCCCTCTCTCGCTCAACAATCCCTTCCTCCTTCCCCTTCATTATTATTATTATTATTGGAATAAAGATATGGAATAGGGCCCGCGGAACAACACTGTACAGACAGACATCATGGTTTGGGATTCCCTGTTCACTCGCATTCAGCTCTCCGTTCTTCTTAGCTAAAATAACTATTAGCCGGCTCCACCACTCAGCTCCTTGGCAGAAGGCACCGATTGGCGTAGAGTTAGAATATCATAAATAGCAAACGTGTTTCTGAAGAAAAAAGTGATAATAACAAGGGTAAACCTACGCATTCCATACCACCTGCTTACCCTATTTTAAAAGCAGTGCAGCGCAGTTCATCGGGCCATCCACTGCATCAAGCATACTTCAGAGCACCTTTCAAAATCGAGCATACAAGGCAATTTCTCCCTCTCCTGTCACCCAAAGTCTACGTAAATGGAGACAAAATAAAGCTCCTTTATTCTGTCTCGCAGATGTTGGGGATCAAAAAAGTAAACACAGAATCATCTGGCATCCTCAAATCAAAAAATCCACGTACCCGGCTCCCAACTCGCTTCCATTTTGGTAACTGTCCAAAATTTCTACGCAGACTGGTCGAAATGAGTGACTGCGGCCTACCCACCGCATCATTCATGTTCCATTTTTTCCATTAGTTCCGCTTTGGGAAAAATATAAGTACTCAGTAGTAGGGGTAGAAAGGCCTAAAAGGCGTAGAGCCTACAAGTGGGGCGCGAAGAGGCAAATGATAGTAGCATCCACAAATCAATGCAACAGAATGAGGAAATGACGGGAAGGGCTCCATGGAAGATAGAGGGGGTTCATCGCAGACATTGAATCAAGATCTTCATCAAACGAGAGATTTTTTAGAACTTCTACCACCACTACCACCCCTTTCGCGTAAAAGTTCGATGACAAACCGGGGAGACCCATCATCCATCGCTCGCGTTGCACATCTCTCATGTAGACGGGCATCAATGATGCCATTCCACGTATTTTAATAAATCAACACTGCAATTGGAACCTATGGATTTGACGGATCGCAAAGACCTAAAAACAAATAAACGGAGAAACAGATAACAAAGATGAAAACAGAAGATAATTCTGCCGGCAAATATACACAGAAGTCTACATTGGATAATCCGCATTCCAGAGAATTAAACTTCCGTTTCAACAGACTTTCCCTCTCACCAGTGGTCCTCTTTTACTACGCCTTCAAAGGAAACCCATCTGATCAACGCCAATAACAATCCCAGCACCACAGTCTTTCATTGTAGATCCGTAGGGAATGTGTATCACCAGATCATACCCAAAATGACTGAAATATCAACAACTGGGGAGGCAAATCTCAACTCCCATTTCGTATTTTCTTCATCAAGATATGCTCACCCAAAAAGGCTTCGGTTCTAAAAGGGCAAAATATGTGGATGTGTGCAAAAAGACTGCGATTCAAGGGAACCATTACGGCACCTACATAAAACTGGCTATTTAAATACAACATTTAAATCCCACGCTACTCATTAATACTTCTTTAGAAGCAATCATTGTATTCCCCTCCTAATGATAGGTAAACTCAGGAATTCTCGGGTTCAAACTTGGATGAATAGATTAAAAACACCTAAGACTAGCCAATGTGAAAGGCCATCGAGATGGAATGCAACAATTCCGACTTAATGGGCGACTAGAAAAATAAATCGGATGCTAAACGATGGGCTACTTGATATGCAAGCAGCGAAAAAACGTCATTTACGGTAACAGAGGTCCAGCCACAATGTAAGTGGTCAAAATGTACACAAATAAAGCCCAAATAAATTAGAGATCGTTTACTACAGTTTTGAGCCATGACATCTGAAAAAGCAAACACTCAAGGAGAACCGAAAAGTTCTGCACTAAATATCAAAACTAGCATGCCTAACGAAAGCACCAAAGCTAAATTTTTTAAGGAAGAAATAGCTATACATCCTGCTGAATTGTCTGCACAAATGAAAGGTTCCATAAAGTTGACTGCATAACAACTTGCAATGTCTGAGATATGCATTAAGCAACTACATCAGCTTGTACCCTTACCATCACATAAAGCTGCAGGCAAAAGGAAAAGAAGACATCCGAGTAAAGTAATCTGCTCACACAATAAAGCATTTTACGAACCATGAAATTGAACTCGCACGACATCAGTGATAAAGTGGGCTATATCCGCAAACGACCTCTAAGTGGTTTAAGTGGCGAAACCAAAACACAAAATTTATGCTATATTTAAGTGTAAAAGCAAAACTAGTGATTCCATTTACAGTGATTCCACGCTCGAATTAGTATGCTGCGTACTTCATGCATTAAAAGACATTTATAATGTTGTATTGAAAGGTAACATTGTATATGTCTGTGCTTTTGATAGAAATGTTTGTCAAATAGCTGCCCATATTTTGCGAGGTGCAGCAAGTTCTTTCACAAGTGAACGCTTGGTGTCCGCAATAATGCGACCCAAAATCGGTTTTGGACTAATATGTCTTTTATTGCACTCAGCTCCAAGTTGCGGAAACAAAAGGCTCAAGGTGTAATTTCTTCAACTAGCTGTTTGCATTGTTTCGGTCACTTGGGTGGCTACATTAAGCGGCCCGTTGGCTGGCCTCCAGGCTGTGCAAGCTGTAGCGTCCCGAGGCTCCCTTTATGGTAAAAGAAGGCGCAGTACTAGGGTAGAATATATATATTCCGGGAACAGAGGGCTTGGGGGCTGTTGGCACGGCCCGGAGGCCGATCAACCGGCTAGAACAAGATGGCCACCCAAGTGACCCAAACCGGTAGTTCGGACAAACAAGGTATTACACAGCCCCTCTCTTCTTTCGAGCGTCGTCCCCGACGCCCCCCTTCGTCCGCCTCCCGTGTCAGCCATTACAACGTAATCAGTGCTGCGAGGAGCATCCACGAGCTAACCGTCCCAGCCGTCGAGGTTCGAACGCATGTGTTCCTGTAGTGCCATCAATTCCGCGTAGAACTCAGTGCAGCGAATGCGCGCCCCTTGGCCCTCCTCTGGGCTTGGAGTCCACGGCTAGTGTCGCTTCAGTTGTTAATAGCTTTCCGGTCGAACACAAGGGTGAGGGAGATGTCGAAGATGAACGTCGATCTCGAGCCTTCTGTTACGAGGTACCAAAGGTTCTCCCCTCCGTAGCACATGTACTTCTTTCACAACGCTGACGTTTGCCAGAAGCGGCATGGAGCAGGATAAAATCCATCAAAGTTGGGTCGGCTTTCCGCTGCCACCAATGTAGCGTCCCGAGGCTCCCTTTGAGGTAAAAGAAGGCGCAGTACTAGGGCAGAATATATATATTCCGGGAACAGAGGACTTGGGGGCTGTTGGCACGGCCCGGAGGCCGACCAACCGGCTAGAACAAGATGGCCACCCAAGTGACCTAAACCGGTAGTTCGAACAAACAAGGTATTACACAAGCACCCCCTAGCCCCTCCGTTTCCAGAATACATGTATTCTGCCCTAGTACTATGCCTTCTTTTACCTTAATGAAAGTCTCGGAACGTTATTTTTGAAGTGCGCATTCGCTGCACTGAGTGCTACGCGGAATTGATGGCACTACAGGAATACATGCGTTCGAAACTCGACGACTGGGACGGTTAGCTCGTGGACGCTTCTCGCAGCACTGATCACGTTGTGATGGCTGACACGGGAGGCTGACCAAGGGGAGCGTCGGAGACGACGCTCGAAAGAAGAGAGGGGCTGTGTAATACTTTGTTTGTTTGAACTACCGATTTCGGTCACTGGGGTGGCCACATTGTACTGAGCCGATTGGTCGGCCTTTGGGACGTGCCAACAGCCCCCAAGCCCTCTGTTTCCAGAATACATGTATTGTTCCCCCAGTACTATGCCTTCTTTTACCTTAAAAGGAGCCTCGGGAGGCTGCAATATTAGCCATTAATAACCTTGCATTTAGCAATAACGGCTCTTATTTTGCGAGTAATCGAAAATTTTCTTCTCGCAATTAATGAACAACTAATGAATGTAATAAGGAAACGAATTGGAAGCTTTTCTACAGTGAGGCAAGGGCACGTTTTACTCGCCGTTTAAAAGTCTTTTGCCATTCGACTACCTTTGCGTATGATATTCCAAAGCAATTTAACTGTTGCTTGCATAATTACAATGGGCGAAATTCGTTTGCAAGGTGGGTGTGCCAAAAATACTTTGAAATACTTACAATTCAAGTGAATTAATAAGTAACATGACAAATCCTCCTTCAGCAAGAGTTACAGTCTTGATTTTTTTACTTCTTCTGCATTGGTCAATTTGCTACTGAGGCGCCATGTTAATGTGTATCTGCTATGCGATATGTTACCGTGTATGCTATTGGTTTTGGTTCCGTTTGCCCTGGGATTGACTCTTCAGGAGGCAAAAAGCGATAGAGCTAAGCTTATTTTTTATGATGAAGGTAACACTAATGTAAAATTTCACTTGAGGAGGTACCTTTAATCGAGGATACCACGTTATTCTTACGGCCTGTGTCACCTATGGCTTTCTCATTGTCTTCATAAGTGTCGTCTGCATTATCGCGAAAAGCCTTTCTTTTCGCAGAAACAGGAAAACTAAGGTTAAGTGGACAAGCTACACCCAATTTCAGCCGTAGATTTCCAATTAGTTGGTTTAGTATTCCCTTCTTTTAGGCAAGTGTTAGAGGAAGCCCAGGAATTCACCTATGAAGAATCTGGTGGTAGCGACACTGAAGCCGCTTTAAAAGAAAGCAAAGAGGAGACTGAAGAAAATTTCTGAACAGGCTT
This sequence comes from Taenia multiceps, assembly GCA_001923025.3. Taxonomy (NCBI): domain Eukaryota; kingdom Metazoa; phylum Platyhelminthes; class Cestoda; order Cyclophyllidea; family Taeniidae; genus Taenia; species Taenia multiceps. The sequence continues at coordinate 66,957,817 of CM010311.1, read as the reverse complement.
TCAATTAAAGCGGTATGGTAGATGCATTTTATACCATTTTTAATAATATTTCTCACAAGCTTACCCCTTTCTTTTTTGCCTTGTACTCCTGGCTCATGAGTTCTACTAAAGAGTGGTGTGTTGTTCTCAAAGATGAAATGGTCTCCTGCTTATCAGTAATTAATTCCGTAGGTATGGGAGAGATGACCGGGATAAATGTGTCTTAACTGCTGGTTTTGGCCCTTACTCGTACGCTTTCTATGTTCTTACTGAATACAAGATGGTGGCACAACTGAACCGGTAAGAAATTTGATCTAAGTTCCATGAGAATTGAATTACTTTGCTGAAGAGTTAGCTTTGTTGCTCTGGTTGGTTGAAAGGGAAGCTACAGAACCCCCTAATTCTCTCGCCTGAGCGTTAAATAATGAATGTGTGGAGGAGCATCGCGCAGTTACTGGAGCTAGAAGTAGTTCATGTACTACATTTCCGATGGATTTGCGTGAAAGAGATTGGTTGCTCGACAAATCCTCTAGGAATTCACTGGTTTTGGGGATATTGAGGAACAGGGAATCTTCCAGCCGGTTTTAATGAGCACCTGGCAGAGGTGTGGGAACAAGCGGAATGAGAGGACATTAGTCCTCACACACGCAGATCATAGCCGTCATAAGATTGACTTAGTAGTGTTAGCCACGATAGGGTGGGAGCAGATCAAGCTGAGTGAGGGGAGTGAGGTTGGTTAGATCCACACAGACAGAACACATACTAATTAGGATCGGCTCTGCGAGCGATGGAACTGCCCAGGATCTCTTCAACACAAAGGCAGAATATGGGACCCAGCACTGACGTAGTATGTGAACAACCACAGTTGAGGACTGTGACAACTTCGATTTAAGCAGTAATGAAGTATTAAGACTAGTGGAGTAGATTCTGTCGCTACTGTTGTACCGTCTAGGTAACTGTTACACATCACTGAGACAACTACTTACAATAAATTAAGTAGCATCCGAGCAGCATTACCATTGCGCATGGATTTCGATAAAGCAGAGCAGACATGAGGATTATGGTTAAGGTTTTTTTGCCAAGATAAGTTTGGGCAAATCAGTGGATAGAGGAGTACATTTCCGTCAAGCATTTCTGATCTTAAGTAGGAATACTTGGGAGGCCAAAAAAGATTAGAATCATAGGTTTCACGATAAACTGAACAATGTTATTAACCAGTATTCAATATGAAGGCATTTTATAAACTCTTCTATCTTCATAAAACTTTTGCATTCGCAAAAGCATTAGATTCGCTGACTTTTAAATGGAAAGGACCATAAAGGTCTCCAAGTAGCATTAATAAACCAAGGTCGGCGGATAGCTTTCGTAGGGAGAAATTAATTCACTCACACTTAAGAGTCAACACATCAAAGAATTTTTCAAACCTTCAATAGTTCTGGAAGGTGCATATTACACAGACGGGATCCCTAATAGGTCATTCAAGAAACAGAGACTAGAAGCAAGTCATCTATGTTGTTCAAAGCATTTGGGAAGGGATTCATGAAGTTCAAAACCTGAATTGCCATTGGTACTTCTAGACTGCATTCAGTCGTTCTCAGTCGATGATGGAAGATGATACATGAAAATTACAGCAAATGTGTTATTTAGAAAGTTCAGACTTGTAGAACTATATGTTGCTTGAATTGAAGCAGTTCAGTTTACGGGACTTACACTTAGAGTGTGGTTAGAGACTATAAAAGCGATTAATATGGGCCTTTAGCATCGTTCAAAAAGCAATAATGGAAGACTGTGAATATTCCTCGTCTAGTCAAATGCTTGCAAGGTAGAAAAAAAAGGTTTTTAAACCGCATTTGTCCTAAGAAAGCGGTTTCTGCATTTCGCTGGGATAAAGTGAAGATATTTATTTGGTGCTTGTCGGTACTATCATATCTTTTTATTCCACAGTTGACACGATTTTCTACTGTTCCGCTTTCAGTAGTATCTGTTGAGAAACGCCCTTACTGAAGCCGTAGAGCTTTCCTGTGGTAACATTTTAGCCGAAAACACCTACAACGCACCTAGCAAAGTTTATAAAAGCATTCAAATACCTTTCAACAGAGCATAGTGATGTAAGATGGACTTTTGTGGTAAAGTCTAGAAGATTAAAATGTCGAATTAAATGTTCTAAAACAACTTTCCAAAATTGAAAGACCATTTGCAGGACACACATCCATCCGCCCGTTCAATGAACAACTCACAACTGTTTCAATAACACTCAATCTAGAATAATCGTTGAAGTCATTCTTAGGCGTACAATTGTGTCTGTTCCGTCGGGCTCTTAAAGCCACTTCAATGGCTACCTGCGAGTTTTGTGGTGACAAACGGATGAACTTGCCATGTGCATTTTTTACCTGAAGTCCACTCAACCATCCGTTTGCCTCCCAAGTTTTCACATTCCTTTGCCATATTTACTGAAGCCCTCTACTGTACAATGAAGTCGACAGAAGTACCCAGGCACCATTAAGATTGAGCTGCCTTTTCTGAGCAAAGAAACATTTCACCATCTGTTCTCTACCCACATCCAGTGCACTTGATTCTGAGCCTGCCAGCTATTGAACCTCAGGTAAGTTCTCTCCACTCAAATCCTTTCGCTCACCCAAAGGATTAAATGACTTCCAGTAATTTAACGACAGGAATTTCTTGGCTCTTAAACTAAAACATGATGGAGACTCATTAACTTACTTGAGCGTGGATAGGGTCACCTAGATCCTTATTAGCATGCGTCAGTCTAGAGGCGTCTAATCTAGGTCAACATGTCCAACATTTGGCACTTGGGTATATAACACGAGTTGGTGGATTCTTGGCGAGGTTTCAAATCAAATCGCCACCTTCAATAGCAAATGTATAAGGAATTAGACCACTTTGGAAAATAGGTCTAGCCAGTAGCAGTCAACCTGTGCGTCTTGGATCAGCCTTACTACTACTAATCGAGATGGCACTGACGGTGCTGGTTCCCGACCACATCATCGCGGCAATCACTTCTCCAGATATTCGATTTTTGCCTAACCTGCGTTAGAGATGAACAAGAGATGCGCCTTCGAACAAAACATAGGACACTTCAAGCTTAGTGCCGCGACATTTGTGCCCGTCCAGGACCACTTGATTCCCATTGCAGCTGTCATTTGGTGGTGTAGAGCATGATTTCCCATTCCCGAAATTGTCTTCAAGGCGTTACTAAATCCAAACGAAGTTGTTTACTCTTGAATGACCAGTCATCAGTAGCGCCTGAGACTTATCGTTCAACAGGCAAAGCCTTTCTGTGGCCCTCTGGTGCTACTACACCACGTAATGATTTCAACCAATTCAGTGCCACTAGGCGATTTCGTAAAAAAGGGGATTTCAGTTCGTTGCAATTTCAATGAAGACCAATGGCATTATGCTATATTCGTGCTAGATTACCATGTTTGATGGGTGTGCTGTTAACCAAGATTGAAGTAATCTTACACAAGTCACCAATGGAATCAGATGGCTATTCAATCTCATGTTAACCGACAAAGACGATGTAACTGAAGTGAGCAGCTAACTCTGCGCGCACTCACAATGCAGGAGAAACAAAGAGGGTGAAAGAGTACGATCGATGGTGAGGGTAAATGTGAGGGCGCGGAGGAAATCAGGTAGGCGTATGACAGATCCAACGTAAACTCGTGCAGTGTCGGCTAATACGTTGGCGCATGCACATCAGCCATGTGATCTGTGGGTGAAACCACTTGGACCGCACAAGGGTCTCATGTCCCAGTGTTTCATTCGCACAAATACCACTTCTCGGCAGAATGAAAGAATTCGCTTAGTGGTCTATCAAGTATTGTTTGACTGCGTGTTTGGCAGCACAAACGATTCGCTCTTTGAAAGCACTATTTGGCGCCACGATATGGCCGCCGCACCATGCTAGTAGCCTCTCATCCCCTCCTCTCTGTCGCAGGCTCTCTCCACATCCATACCACCTCGGTCCATTAAGACCTCAGTGAAGACACGCGACACCACGCTCACAAAAATTAGCCACAAGCGGTGATTTGCATACTAATCGGTGATGAACGCATAGCTCAAGTCAGCAGACAAAACTGCATCCAAGTTGATTTGGAAGGGGAGCCAGGAGGTGGAGTGGAGACGAGGAGTATTGAAGGCCGTTGTGAAAACGCAGAAGTCATCGGATGGGCGCACACACATCAGATGTGTGATCTGTGAGCGGACCACATTCGTGGCTACCCTCACCGCTTCCGTGTCGCTCCTTCATGTGAAGGCGTGCAGCGCCACAAAGTTTATTTTCCAGCAGTGACAACTAGTCGCGTGTTAGATGACATATTAGGGCTGCATTTCACTCAAGTGCCCAACATTCTGCTTGCCCGATTAGATCTGATGATTGCCTTAATCTAGGTAGCACCAGTGGAACTCCATCGGTTTTCAACTTCCCTTTAGTCGACAGTGTTCCTTGATGTTCTCCATGAAGCAAAGCCAGTTGGTGGGAAAACGCAGACACTGAGAGAACCGAACAATGCCTTCTCATCGAGGAAGAGGCGAGCACACACCCACTGCAGCAGCAAGTTGTGACTCTTGCAATGGCAAGAAGTTCCCTTTCGTCTCGTTCACTATTCCTGCACGAATTGTTCCTTTTCACGGCACCACCTATTGTCTACTGCATCAGACTTTCACCGACAGGTTTCGCTGCTACAGTTTACAAGTGCATTCAAATTAACAACTTCCTGTGCATCCAGTAGTGCCTTGGAGAAGGCTTTTGGGAATGGGTATGTGTAGTGGGGACAACCGAAAACGAGCTGCGATGGTTCAACCCTGTAAGGCCCCATGCCATTGCACAGAGGTCTTCTCAACTAGTGCTACTCTAAACAGAGCAGTAGAATAGTCCCTTTAATTATAGAAGAAGACAGGAAAGCGGACGCCAAACTAATGCCACCACAGTATCTCGCCCACGAACAGCTGACCCTCTTTTAATAATGCAGATTAAAGATGTTGTTTTCGCCTAACTCGCAAGCATTTCGCAGTACATGTTTCATCCACTGCCTTCCCTTATTCCCATTCCCACACTGCTATCGATGCTGGCCAGTCGTCTTCTCAATTCCCAACCCCACATTCACTTTCAGCTTCAAAATCGTAGCCACTCACATTCGAAAACAAGGCATTCCTGCACAAATCTAAGCTTTTTCAATTGTCAATTCACGGTACTTTTCATGCGTCTCCTTCCTTCATTGCCTCGAAACGACTCAGGGCAAGATGGAGACATCTCTTGTAACTCTGACTTTTAGCATCACGAACCACGCATTAGCTGTTCGAAACAGCTGCGATGATTTGTGTGTGGTTGCTGCTTGCAGAATGATTGAGTGAAGACTTCGATCTGCGAAATACACGGCACAGAGCCATTGATGGATTGAAAGAGATCCGGAATCCGAGGATACCCACGCAATATGACATTGACTGTCCGTAGATGCGTTGACTCCGGAGGTTGAGCAGCTAAACCTTCTTCTCATGTTGGCACACCAGTGATCTTGCATTAATACTAACCACCGGAGGCGTAAGTGCCCATTTTCTTCCAAAAACCACACACTCCTTTGCATCACTTTTCCACCAATGCACTATCAATAGATTGCACAGATGTAGGGGTTCTGGAAAGGTAGAGGAAGCGTTGGAAAATTATTTTTCTTGGAATAAGGCTGTCTATTGACTTTTGTTGTGTTCAAAATGAGGACATTGGTTCTACCAATCCTTACCTCTAGAATGTTCCGACTGAGGCTCAGAATTGATCAGCGGATAATTAATCCTTCATTCAACGATTCGTCCAAATTTATTTGGGTTCCCGATGTGTGTGGACTACTTTGCCTATCTCTGCGCTACATAGCGATATCACTCGAGGCTACGCATTTGGGCATAAGGAGACATTTTTGCTGAGTGTGATCATATTAATCGGGAGTGCATCACACTACCGCCAGAATCCACTCCATTAATACACACGTAAGATGCACATAACACTCCCGTTATCCTTAAAGATTGTTGCTCACACTCTGCAATGGTGCTGGGTGACACAATCCGCCTTCGCGGTGAAGATCTCCTTGGCAGATCCACCACTTGCGAATCCCTCCAAATTAGCATGCGTCCCGTCAGCGTGGTTCTAATCAACCTTGTTGAACCCACGCAGATCACTTCGCTTCTGCCATATCATTGCTAACCTTATCAAGTCAACCTTATGACGAAATGAATGTGTGAGCCAATGCTTCATTATTCCTCCCTTTTCGCATCGCAAACAGCTGCGGTCCACTTGAGTGAGGACCACCATCCCCTCGTCCAGCCTCTCCCCACGCGTCCCTTCCACGCTCATTAGAACCGATAAGAGGGTTCTTCCATCGCATACAATCTCTTTCACCCGGTGTGGTTGCAGGTAGGACTAATCAAGCAGCTCCTCCTCCACAATGCAGCATATGAACTTCTTCAGCACACATAACTCTGTAATGCTCCTCCCCAACTTTACAGATTTGTAAGTACTCTGCGTACTTTGATGCTCAAAGGAAAGCACGAAGAATTTCATAGCCTTGCCTTAAACCAAGTGCATCCATAAGGTCAGTCCTTTGCAAACTAATGCGATTCTTGCCCCATCGGGAGCGATTTCCTCACCAGGTCACTTGTACTACCATCGCGTTTTCAGTAAGAGCACAAAAGGCGTGTGAATGGAAGCCTTCAGCGCCAACCCAGACGCACATTCCCCAAAGACTCCTCCTTCCTATTGACACCAAGGCTTCAATTAACGCCTTAAGAACGCGTCGAAATAAAGTTGTTGGGTTGTTTACTATTTCAGCCCTACTCTCGTGGACCAGCCACTAGCACTTATCAGCTATCACAGTACTCTGTTCATGCTCCCACTACAAGGCCCTGAAATGGTGCATTCGTTCATTGGAGACGAAGTTTGGAATCAAAATGCACTTTTAAAGTGAGGAAAGCTCATTGTTGGGCGCTATAAGCACTGAGAGGATAACATCGCTTCCACCAATTCAAAAGGCCTATTTGCTACGAAGGTACAATGATAAGTGGCACACATTTAAGCGAGGTTGAGCTGATAGATCCCTCCTGTGGCCGCGAGTCCGGCCTCACCACGCGCATCTGAATTCCATCATACACTAATTAAGGAAGATTTGAGGTTTCTAACGTTGGAATTTTAGTGACGAGCAGCTAACTACTGATAAAACGAAAGGAGCCCTTTCATAAATAAAACCATTCATTCAGCACCGCTTCGACAGCATGTCATCTAAGGATGGCTAAATGAACCCAATGCTTTTGTTCATCTATTTGGCTAAAGTTTTTAAGATTTGCTCACGCAATGACGCGCTATCACTTGAAAGTGTCGAATGTGCGTAATGGCACATCTACATGCACAGAGCTGCGCTCCGCTTATCGTTTGATGGCCCAGTAGAAAACGGTGTTTAATTCTTTTTGATAATGCGAGTTGAGCTTAACTGATCCAGAAGTCGAAGTCGACCCCGTGTCGCTGACGTCGAGGCTCCACTTAATACCTGTTCGTCGGCGTTGGAGTGAAGCACCAGCCAGTGAAGCGCTTCTCTGGTGGTAGTACTCCAGAAAATGCTGGTCACGCAATCCATGGCATCTGACAATTCCCTGCATTATAGCGAATCTTGAGGATTTAGCTACCGAGATAGGAACGGTTTCCTTGCTCTGTATGACAGTAAAGCATGCTGAAATCGGCAGCAATCTTGTCACACTTTTCTCCACCACTATGATTCATTCGTCACTCCTTATGTCGCCATTTCTAACCAGCACGGGTGATTCAAAGCCGCACTGCGAAAGCATGAGACTACTTAAAGGAAATAAGGAGTGCCAGCAGCTGGGCAAAATACCATCTCGATAGAAGTTTATGCAGATACATCAAAAAAAGCTGCCTTTGAATCCTTTCAAACCAGCAAACAGAGTGGGAATTTGAGTTAGCTTTAACCATTAAGAGTCCCGTTTAGATGCGCCTATCTGTCGATACAACAAGCAAAAGCACTTTCTGATATTGCATGCCTCCACACGAAAGTGTTGTGCAAAGACAGTCAATCATGTCCAAGACATTGGTCCACCCACACACCACACACACCACGACTACTGTGCATGTGTCCACACCTCAGCCGATGGCGCACGAGTGCGCTTTGGCTCTGTCACTCCCACGCAGCAGCCTTTATGCTCTCCCAGTGGCCTTTGTCGCTCTCACATCTTAGTTTGGTCCCAAGGTCTATACTTCACCTCAAGTTGGATGCAGAATGAGCCGCTGCCTTTGGCTCTCAGTCGCGAACCCTATCCATGCACCTCTGATGCTTCCACTTCAGCTAATGTCTTCCACGCAATTTACAGCATAGGACAGTTGCATGGGAAGGGAGCAGTGTTTTGTAAAATTCGAGAGAGAATGAAAAGGCTTTCTTGCTGTTTCTAGGGACATAACTTACTAAATCGGCAGGTGTGTTTTAATTATACTAATAAAGATCTTTTTTTCTGCTTGCATTTTGCTGGCGTTTCCAAAACAATGTTAGAAATCCGAAGCCTCATTGCACATCCACTACACTGCATCGAGAGGAGAGAAAACGAAAACTAAACAAAAGGAAATGTCGCAAGTCACGGAACGCTTTACACAAGAGTCTTCATCATGTCTCGTCAAGCATATCCAAGAGGATGATCCACCCACAGATCACATGGCTGATGTGCATGCGCCAACGCACCAACCGACACCGCACCAGTCCACGTTGGATTTGTCACACGCCCACCTGATGACCTCTATGCCTTCACATTCACCCTCACCATCGATCCCATTCCTTCACTCTCTCCCTTTCTCCCACATTGTAAGTGCGCGCAGAGTTAGCTGCTCACCTCAGTTACACCGTCTTTGCCGATTCGCATGAGATTCAATTGCCATCTTGTCCTATTGCTGACTTGCGCAAGATTAAGTTACTTTTGGTTAGCAGCACACCCACCAAACATGGTATCTAGCACGAATCTAACAAAAACTCATGAACGTAGTGACATAAGCCTTTATTGATGACCCAATGTGCTAAGCTTTACAGGTGAACAAACTAATTAGTTTCGTACAAGAGGACTTGGAGACCATCGGCACAGTCCGAAGATTATGCCCAAAGTAAACGAACAGCCTCTAAGACAACATTTGTTCATTAATCTCAACAGATAGTCAAGAGTAAAGCCGGACTGCCATGCAGCCTCTCCAATTCCATTAGGTAGTGATCTGCTGAGGGTTATATACCGAGACATGAGGCTTGCATGCCATCAAAGTGTTTCCGTAGGTGTGAAATTTCACCCAGTAAAGGTTATGAAAAATGGCAATTTATTCCGTTTCACTCACTTGCTTCTTCGCTCCAGATTGTTTGGTCATTTCGTTAGCTACAACTTGGGTGCAACAACAGTCACCTCAAGCCCACCATCAATCAGTCACGAGTAGGTGTGCGTGACTTGTTCGACCGGTTGACTGGGATGCATTCTCAAACGAACCCAGACTCACACCTGAACCCCACACACACACAAGACAAGTCCCTACCGCTCAACAGCCAGACCGACGCACACGCCTTGACGTGGGTCTGTTGTCCACTTTGCAGCAACCAAAGAAGCCTTCGGGTCCCACGTTGAAGTATACGGTACGAGCGGGTAGTTACTGATAGAATAAAAGCAGCACTTTCGAAAACCAAGTGTCATTCATTAAATACTGTATCGACAGCATTTCTTCTAAAGATGGGCAGGCACTTCCAATGCATTCAGCCATTTATTTTGTCCATTCACCGATTCTTCTCAACACGATGACACGCTCCCACTTAAGAGATTCTACAATCTGCACTCAATTGTTTGCACGCATAGATGTGCCTCCCTTCATCCATGTGGTCTACTGTTGCCCTTGCCACTGTTCTCCTCCCGACTGATACTTCAGTGGCGTAAAGTGTTGGATTACCTTGATAACTGCAAACTGAGCTTGACTGGTCTATGAGCTCACGTCGATGCTGTGACGCCGAAGTCGAGGCCTCCCTCCACACCTATTGAACGGCATCGGGAGGAAGTGTGATAGCGAGAACTTCCACCCAGTCTAGTGCTCCTCTTGTGCTATCACTCTGATTTATGAGATGCATGGGATTGATGGCATCACACAATCCCAAGTACAAATAGCAACCATTGAGGAAGTAGTAAAGGGTAATCTTATGCATTTTCCTCGATTATAAGGGTTTGTTTTCAATCCTCATGTCTGCATTTTTTAACCAGCACGAGTAATTCGAAGTCTCATTGCGTACCCACCAAGCTTAATACAAAAGTGAAATAACTACCAGAACCCAAGTAATACAGGGCCGAGACTTTGGTTTACTAACGCCATCCATGGTAAGGCTGGCCCCAGGTAATGGCTAGATGAGGAAACTTAAGAAAAATTTGGGTCAATTTCAGCTGCTGAATGTCATTTTTACTCGCCTCTAGCAGACAATATTACAAACAAAGATAATTTCCTCGTGTTGCACGCCTCCTTATGCGAATATGACACACAGACTGTCAAGATATTCACAACAGTGATCTTCCCACAGATCACACGGATGATGTGCATGCTCCAACGCGTCAGCCAATGGCTCATGAGTCCACGTTGACTCAGAAACACGCTCACACGTTGGCCTCTATGCTTTCATAATGATCCCTATTATTTAATGCGACCATTCACTCCTTTGGTTCCAACTTCATTTTAAGCTAAATGGGGGGTCAGCGTTGACTTGGTTCTTTCATCATCTGCCACGTTGCACAAGTTGAAATTACCATCCGCTCGCATTGGTGACTTGTGCGCAATTAATTTGGTGTTGGTTATCAGTGAACACATCAAACCTAGGGAACTAAATACATTTCTAAGTAAGTCCTTCTACGTAGTTCCATGGGTCCTTAGTGATGCCACAACGAACTGTGCGTTTACAGAAGCATGTGCTACTTATTCTTATGCGGAAAAGCCCATTTGCCTTCGGTAGAGTTCAAAAGATATGCCTCACTGCTAAAGAACAGCCTCCAGAGATGACGCTTGTTCGTGTACCTAAACAGACAGCCAAATGAAGGTCAAACCACTATGCAGGTCCATACGTTTTACTAAAGCCTTCATATAATGAGGGTGCTTTGTAAGTTGTAGCGGAGGCAAGATTTCCGTTTGGAGCTACTGGCTATACACCCCAAATATAGCGAGAGTCACTTCAATTCATCATGCTTTGATGTGTGCACCTCGAACTGCAACGTGCCATCGAATGGAGACTCCACAACTGGTAGCATGTTGCAATCCTCCTTTTCAAGTCGATTCCACACCACATTAAAACACGCCATTGCCACCAATGCTGATGCGCACAGTTAACTGGAACTTTTGATAAAATGTCTCACTATTTTTGTCTCCACAGCAAATTTTAGGCAGAAGCTGCTGCTGTTTGAAGTACAGATTCGTCCATTCAACTCGTTTAATCAGAGGTGTGTCCACGATTCAAAATTAACCACATAAAGTGGAAATGAGCTCAGGCACAATCCCATTGTCCCCTACCGTGAACCTCACTATGGCAGTGCAACAGAAGCATCTACTATGCACCGCCACGAGCTTTTCGATGCGTAGAATTAATGCAGCGGAAGAGCATTTCCCGAGTCGAATGAAAGAGGAAAAAGCGTCGATTAAATGGAAAAGTATCTCTTGAATGGATCTGCCACCAATCCTGCAATGGCCAAACAAAAGCTTGAGATTCTATCCCCACGATCAAAGGAAGTGGCAGATCTACATCCACTGATTTCGCTACTGTTAACCCATTCACTCCCATGGTTCTCTTGCCCAAGTTACCTCTCTCGTCAATTCGTGCAACTTATCCACTTATAATCTTCTACCTCATCATGCAGGTGAGAGTGAAGGCTGCGTTGATGGGGCAGGCATCCTCACCACACTACCCACCACATTGGCTCAAACAATCCAACCGTCATTGATTTCATGTTGCGAATGTGTAAATGCACAGATTATTTTGAGGTCAAGAGAAGGCCATTCCATTGGCTCACAACACATATATAAGCACACATGTGTGGAGTGTGAATGTGACTTATTACTTGAGGAGTGATGTTACTTCAGATCAGCCTTGTCCTATTGGCCACTTCCATCTTGCATGGAGAGCTTGCTGTAGCAGCCCGTAAGTTACCTCCTTCTGCTTAACGATTCACACAAATTAGTAAGTCTAGCGTGAATGAGGTGTGCGCTTAATGCAGACTGGCAGACACGATCGTTTCCTTGGTATCACCACTACCACTCTTCCCACCTTACCTACTTATCATTAAAATGCCCTTGAACTTGATGAAAAGTTGGACTTTGTCCGTCTTCATTACGTTTCAATGTTTTCAATTACGTGACGCATGTGGGGAATGAACTGAAGTTCGTGAAAGGAAAGCGCACCCGTCATCGCCTGATTCGCCTGACTTCAAGCAATATATATCAGCGTTTATTGCCTCGAGTAGACTTAAAACGACGATTTTTAATGTGATTAGCAGTGTGCGGGGAAACAGAGGGTGTACCAGTGTAGCGGGAGGCATCTCGTGCCCAGTCGATTGGCAGAACCAAACAGATTGCGTCCAATGTTACAATTCAATGGTGGGGACACATGCGCTTTTGTCCCTACCTTGATTCAAGGCCACCGCGACAAAAGGATCAGTAAAATTATTTACAAATACTTCCTGTCTATTATCACAAGCATGTTACACTTTACTACAAGAGCAGCATTTTTGAGCTCTACAGCACTTTGTCTTCTTCAATCTCCTCTTTGATGGACTTTCAATGACAAGGCGACAGTTTCCAGATCTTGATGAAGCTTGCAATCATGAACCATACAATATGAGTAATATGGAATGGCACTGACACCTGGAGCCTAACATGCCATCTCTTATAATGCTAAAATTTATCTTAGTCACTCCTCCATCAGCCCTGATGCTCGATGACTTCACATCCCTCCCCATTCAACGGTGCCACGTGATAGCACACCGCGACATGCAAAGCTTTATCTCCCACCCACCTCTAATGGATAATCACTGCTTTCTTTTGTTTGTGCAGCTCAGGATGCTCCCCAGGACGTAAAGATAGAAGTACTCGACTCATATACGGTGGTAATAAAGTGGAACGAGCCACTTAAACCCAACGGCAAAATTGCTGGCTATCGTGTCTTCTGGTATGTCGACTCAACCCATTCAGGAGTTGATTTAACCCGAAGAAAATACTTTATGCTCGGATTCTTAAAGCCAGGGGATACAGTTCGTGTCACTGTTGCTGCAGTCACTCCGAAGGGAGGTTCGGGTATAGGTGAAGACATTGGTAGCCATAGCGACGAAGTGAACGCAACCACACCACTTTTAAAGAAAGGTGAGGCCTTTCCGCTTCATTTATTGAATGCTAAATTATCACTACGAAATGACTAGATTTAGTTGAATCAAGCCTACAACTGAAATGGACTAATTCTGTTGGGATCATTTTTGACTGCGTAGAGTAATATGTGCGTGCTAAATAAGGCAGCCGCAATTGTACTCTCATGCACACATGGTATCTGGTTTAATTATGTGCGATAAAAGATGCGGTGGTTAAAATTTGTTGTTTTGGATAGAAGGGGAAGGTGTGACTGCGGCTGCGATTGCGGTCACGACGGGAAACACCTCACACGTTACAAATCCCGTAATATCAAATTCAAATACTTCTGCTGCATTACTCACAAACACCAAGATCGGCCGAGAAACCTCCAACGCCTCAGCCACTGCTACTACATTCACCTCCATGATTCTAATGCTGTTGTCAATCCTAATGTAAGTCTATGCTAGCTGTCCACCAACACGCCCCACTCGAACATTGTAGCCCACAACTTGTGCTTGTCAGTCGCGCCGATTCTTCCATTGCAGGCTTCATTAATCCAGAGGTTGTTTGGACTGGCAACGCTTCATCTCCGCTTGGCGACCTCGACGCTAACCACTGCAAACACTTTCATGCTAGCAAATATAGTCTTTTGACACTTCCTCTCATTCTCAATGGCAGAGAAACGGGTTTACTCCAGTGAAGTATATTTCGCAAAGCACAAGATAGGAACGGATTAATTGAAAGGTGTGCCGGCACTTAGTGTGTGGTGATGGAAGACTGTACAATGATGATGGGTATATTTCCAAATCCAGCGAGGCTTTCCTGTCCATGATCTTGAGCTCTCGTCATCGTGGCTCCTTTATTGCCTCCCACTTGTTCCTCCACCCCCACCTGTCTGCTCATTTTGCTGGCTGCAGCTTGGGTGCAACAGCAGCCACTTCAAGCCTACTGTCAATCAGTCGATTGTGGGTGCGCGTGACATCTTTGATGGAGTGACTGCAATGCATTCTCTAACGGACTCAGACTCATACCCAAACCCACACGCACTCAGGTCCAATAGTCACTGTTCGGCAGCCAGACCAAGATACGCGCGATGACGTGGGTCTGCCATCCATTCCGTGCTAATAAATGAAGCCTTTGGGTCTCACACTGAAGTGTATATTATTACTAGTGCTTAGTTACTGCCGCAATTGAATCGTCACTTTAAATATGGAGTCGTCAATTTGATGCCGTTTCGACAGCATTTGTTCTATGGACGGGCAGACAACTTCATTGCATTCGGATATTTATTTAGTGTAGCCTTCTATGCCCCTTTACGCATTCAACTACTGTCACTTAGAAGGGTGGGGAATTCGCATTCAATTGTTTGCGTGCATAGATGTGCGTCCCTTCTGACATGTGGTCCACGTTCGCCTTCGCCACTGTCCTCCTCCTCCTCCTCCTCCTCCTGTCTGAAACCCCAGTAGCACTGAGCATTAGATTACCTTAATAAACGCAAGTTGAGCTTGACTGGTCTATAGGATCACGTCGATGCAGTGACGCCGAAGTCAAGGCTTCCCTCGACACCTATTGAACGGCATTGGGAGGAAGTGTGGTAGCGAGAAGTAACAGTCAGTCAAGTGCTCCTCTTATGCGATTGCTCCGAGGAATGCTTTGCTACCTTTTGATAGCACACGACAATTCCCTATACAAATAGCGATTGCAGTGACAATAACAACAAAGGTGGGAACGGTTTCTTTCATGCATATGACGGCAAATCCTGTGGAAATGATAGGTGACTTGTCGCATTTGCCTCGATGCGAGATGATTGTTGGGCACTCAATGGAGGTGCATTTTTCAACCAGTGCGCTTACTTCAGAGCCTCATTCCAATCCCACTGGCCTTCATGAAGGGTATAATGAACACCGAAAAGTAAGGGAAAGAAATCTTGACAAGGGCTTAATATGGCCACCTTAAATAAGGCTGTCCTCGAAGCCAAGCCCTTCAGGCAAGCAGACTTAGCAGCTGTAGTTAAATGAAGTCCAGCATTCAGTGCTGCCATTCAGCTGCAAAATATTACCACTTCGTTACTACATCATGGTGCGCCACATTCTTCACTGAGTGAAATCCCCCAACATGCATGAAACTACTTAGACCGCACAGGGGTCTCATGTCCCAGTGTTTCATTCGCACAAATACCACTTCTCGGCAGAATGAAAGAATTCGCTTAGTGGTCTATCAAGTATTGTTTGACTGCGTGTTTGGCAGCACAAACGATTCGCTCTTTGAAAGCACTATTTGGCGCCACGATATGGCCGCCGCACCATGCTAGTAGCCTCTCATCCCCTCCTCTCTGTCGCAGGCTCTCTCCACATCCATACCACCTCGGTCCATTAAGACCTCAGTGAAGACACGCGACACCACGCTCACAAAAATTAGCCACAAGCGGTGATTTGCATACTAATCGGTGATGAACACATAGCTCAAGTCAGCAGACGAAACTGCATCCAAGTTGATTTGGAAGGGGAGCCAGGAGGTGGAGTGGAGACGAGGAGTATTGAAGGCCGTTGTGAAAACGCAGAAGTCATCGGATGGGCGCACACACATCAGATGTGTGATCTGTGAGCGGACCACATTCGTGGCTACCCTCACCGCTTCCGTGTCGCTCCTTCATGTGAAGGCGTGCAGCGCCACAAAGTTTATTTTCCAGCAGTGACAACTAGTCGCGTGTTAGATGACATATTAGGGCTGCATTTCACTCAAGTGCCCAACATTCTGCTTGCTCGATTAGATCTGATGATTGCCTTAATCTAGGTAGCACCAACAGAACTCCATTGGTTTTCATTTTTCTTTTTGTCTGCAGTGTTTTTTTATTTTCTCAATGAAGTCTAGCCTGTTGGTTGGAGAACGCAGGCGCTAAGAGAACCGAAGAATGCTTTCTCATCAAGGAAAGCAGCAGCAAGTTGTGACTCTTGAAACAGCAAGAAGTCCCCTTCCTTTTCGATCACTATTACTGCGCAATTGTTCCTTTTCCACGGAAACACCCATTGCCAATTGCATCAGACCCTCACCGAGAGCTTTTGCCGCTTGAACGATGATCTCATGCGCTATAGTTCACAGTGCATTCAAATTAACAACTTCCTGTGCATCTAGTAGTGTCATTGAGAATGTTTTTGGGAATAGGTATGTGTAGTGGAGACAACCCAAAACGAGCTGCGAAGCTTCAACCCCGTAAGGCTCCATGCCATCGCATAGAGCTCTTCTCAGCTAGTGCTACCCAAAACAGAGCAGCAGATTAAACCTGTTAATTATAAAGGTAGGCAAAAACCAGGCGCCAAAATAATGCCACCACTGTATCTTGCCCACAAACAGCTAACCCTCTTTCAATGCCGCAGATTAAAGATATCGTTTTCGCCTAACTCGCAAGCATTTCGCAGTACATGTTTCATCCACTGCCTTCCCTTATTCCCATTCCCACACTGCTATCGATGCTGGCCAGTCGTCTTCTCAATTCCCAACCCCACATTCACTTTCAGCTTCAAAATCGTAGCCACTCACATTCGAAAACAAGGCATTCCTGCACAAATCTAAGCTTTTTCAATTGTCAATTCACGGTACTTTTCATGCGTCTCCTCCTTCATTGCCTCGAAACGACTCAGGGCAAGATGGAGACATCTCTTGTAACTCTGACTTTTAGCATCACGAACCATGCATTAGCTGTTCGAAACAGCTGCGATGATTTGTGTGTGGTTGCTGCTTGCAGAATGATTGAGTGAAGACTTCGATCTGCGAAGTACACGGCACAGAGCCATTGATGGATTGAAAGAGATCCGGAATCCGGGATACCCACGCAATACGACATTGACTGACCGTAGATGCGTTGACTCCGGAGGTTGAGCAGCTAAACCTTCTTCTCATGTTGGCACACCAGTGACCTTGCATTACTACTAACCACCGGAGGCGTACGTGCCCATTTTCTTCCAACAACCACACACTCCTTTGCATCACTTTTCCACCAATGCACTATCAATAGATTGCACAGATGTAGGGGTTCTGGAAAGGTAGAGGAAGCGTTGGAAAATTATTTTGCTTTGAATACGGCTATCTATTGATTTTTGTTGTGTTCAAAATGAGGACATTGGTTCTACCAATCCTTACCTCTAGAATGTTCCGACTGAGGCTCAGAATTGATCAGCGGATAATTAATCCTTCATTCAACGATTCGTCCAAATTTATTTGGGTTCTCGATGTGTGTGCACTACATAGCGTGTACTGAATGCTTACTCATTTCCAGCCATGACCAATACGCTTAAGCCATCATGCAAGTGGCAAATCTTTTAATGATTCGTTGATGTAACTACCTAAATGATATCTTGAAACCATTTTAGGCCTCATTATACTTTACCTTCTTTTATATTCTTAGTGTAAAATTGGTTTCAGGAAATTCACTGGAGTTTTTTGGGTGCTTGTACTTTGCACGTTTGCTCGATTTGCTCGAGGCAAAATAGCTGACCTCCCAGTAATGGCCAATTCCTACTGCACCTATCAAACTCCTATTCAAAGACCTTTATTTCCATCAACAAACATTTAATTTCTTGGCTCGGCCTCAGTCACTACTATCACTGCAACCGACTCATCTACATCCACTGATTTCGCTACTGCTAACCTATTCACTCCAATGGTTCTCTTGCTCAAGTTACCTCTCTCGTCAATTTGTGCAACTTATCCACTCATAATCTTCTACCTCATCATACAATTGAGAGTGAAGACTGTGTTGATGAGGCAGGCATCCTTACCACACTACCCACCACATTGGCTTAAACAATCCAACTGTCATTGATTTCACGTTGCGAGTGTGTAAATGCACAGACTGCTTGGGGGTCAAGAGAAGACCATTCCATTGGCTGACGACACATTTATAAGCACACGTGTGTGGAGTGTGAATGTGACTTATTTCTTGAGGAGTGATGTTGCTTCAGATCAGCCTTGTCCTATTGGCCACTTCCATCTTGCACGCAGAAGTTGCGTCGCGAATCCGTAAGATAACTTTTTATGCTTCACTCTTATCAGCATATACTTAAAGGTTTTAACAACTGAGGCTTTTTGCTATAATAACAAGTCTAGCAGGGAAGAGGAGTGCTGCGATCGTGTGGTAGGTAGCATGTGTAGCGCGGAATGTCATGCAGCAAGATCGTTTCGCCCGACACGTTTATGTCGATGGCTGTTTTATTCGTACCTAACGCTTAACTTGCCCGTGTTAAAGCATGGAACTATTTGTGGCCACCCCTCACTCCACCCTCATGCTTGACCACTTCCCATCTATGCCCATTAATTGGTGACACGTGGAACTCACTGGAACATAAGAGCCTTTATCACCCGCCGAACAACAATATTTATTATTCCTTTTGTTCGCTTGTTTGTTTGTTTAGCTCCAGATGCTCCTAAGAACGCGACGATGAAAGCAATCGACTCGCACACGGTGCAGGTGACGTGGGATGAGCCACGTGAATACGACGGCACTATCACTGGCTATCTCGTCAATTGGTGCTTCAACAGAAAACATTTTGGTGTAAGCAGTACCATACATAGAAGCTTTGTCTTCAGAGGCTTGGAGCCAAATCAAACGGTGTCCGCCATTGTTGCCGCAATCACTCCACAGAAGGGAAGGGAAGTCTTTGGTGAAAATAGCGCAGAAGTGAGTGCAACTGCACTGCCTTAGAAAGGAGGAGAGGTCTTTCTACTCGATTTACTGAATTCTACAGCATTATCAAATAGTTACTAGATTTTGCAGAAGTAAGCCTCCGACTGAATCAGGTTAATTCAGTCAAGGTAGCTTATCTAGTACAGAGAGTGTGATATGCCTGCTTAATAAGGCAGTCGCGATTGTACTCTTATTCCCACATAGAATCTGGTTGAATTGAGTGCGATGAAAGATATGGTGGACAAAATTTGTTGTTTTGGATGGAAGGGGAAGGTGCGACTGCGGCTGCGACTGCGGCCACGACGGGAAACACTTCACACGTTAAAAGTCCCGTAATAACAAATTCAAATACTTCTGCTGCATTATCCAAAGACACCACGATCGGTCGCACAACCTCCAACGCCTCAGCCACTGCTACTATATTCACCTCCATGATTCTAATGCTGTCGTCAATCCTAACGTAGGTCTGTGCTAGCTGTCCACCAACACGCCCCACTCGAACATTGTAGCCCACAACTTGTGCTTGTCAGTCGCGCCGATTCTTCCATTGCAGGCTTCATTAATCCTGAGGATGGTCGGGCTGGCCGCAGTCTTAACGGATGTAAAAAGCATTTACGCAGGCACTAGGACCACGTAAGTAAATAGGATTGCAGTGAAGATAAGAGTAAAAACGATTTTGCCCTAGCTGGTGAAGGCACACATGTCTCTAGCTACAAATTACCGTCTTTTCGCTACCATGTTAAAAGGTGCTCTATTGTTCGTTGGATGCCTTCACACCTACAGAATTACTTAGATTGCATGTAAGCTACATGCTTTGCGATTGCACTCCCGAAAGTTTACGCTTCGTTCGCCTAACCCAACTCAACTAGCAGTCTAGTGCCTCATTTAACTGTGTTCAGCCACATGATTGACCTGGTCTCTGGACGCTGTACGTTTGCTTCGTCTCAGGGCCTTCGGACCATACTGCTCGCCTCTCACCAGTTGAGAATGGAAGTGAGCGGCGTATTCCGCCATGCATCTTTGGCTTTTTACGACATCAATGAGGACACAAGATACTACTTTTATGGGATCCTCTCGTGGACGTGTTTAAAACTGCTCGTCTGACAAGTGCACCGATAAATAACATCAAATGGTTTTGCTAAGAGCAATTAAAATAAGCAATTGGTAAATTTTACTTCATGTTAGTCGGTGATGAATGTAGGGCTCAAGTCGGCAGCCAACGCTGCATCCAGCTTAAATTAAAAAAAGTAAATGAGTCCGATGTAGGCAAGAGATAATGACGATTATTGTAAAAATTGTAAAAAGCTCACGCAGACTCATCTGCCAGTAGACGTATGTGCATTAACCATGCGTCCGTGTACGCGACATGTTGCAGTTTTATTTACAGACATGTCTGACCACCTCTGAGAAACACCTTCTTGAGTACGCAAGCAACTGCATAAATTTTCTTTTCGATTATAAATGAATAGTTTTAATTTAGATGACTCTTCATGTCCATATGCCAACGGTCTGCATTTTACCTCATGCAGAGAGTCTGAAATACCATGTTGCTGAGAAATGCAATCATGCGGGCAAAGAAACATGCCATTTTGGCATAAAATATTCGTCCATGTGATAGCTGTTCATGTATGTAAACTGTAAATATGGTCCTGGTATGTTATGATTAGCCCATCAGCGCATTCCCTGCTCAAATAGGTGGATGGAAGCATGGAAACGATTTAATTTCCACCTTCGTAAAGTTAACGGTCTTTTACAAATTCTAAAATCCACCGTGTAGCGTCCCGAGGCTCCCCTTAAGGTAAAAGAAGGCGCAGTACTAGGGCAGAATATATATATTCTGAAAACAGAGGACTTGGGGGCTGTTGGCACGGCCCTGAGGCTGACCAACCGGCTAGAACAAGATGGCCACCCAAGTGACCTAAACCGGTAGTTCGAACAAACAAAGTATTACACACTGTGCAACAAATTCAAAAGGAAAACTTGCTGCTTTTATACCCAAGGGCCAGTTAGTCAAATTTCAAATCCTTTCAGCGTTCATCAGGAATTCAAATCTCGATTGAGCAGCTGATATGCTGAAGTTTAAATTGCCATAGAAAATCTCATGAAGCAGAGAGTAGAATTAAAGGGACCTAATGCCTATTATGTTACAATACTAAGTAGTAAAAATCACCAAAGATGTGGTGGTACTGTTTACTCGACAGTCTCCGATTAGTGAAGATAATGATTGGGTAGTACGCAACCAGATCCTAGATCAAGACCACGTGCACCACATTGCTGGTGTACGCTCAAATACCGAATTGCGGGATAAGAGCAAGTTACAAAAGTATCTATAGTATACCAAATCATTTGCTGTAGAAGCGAGGTTCACGGTGGCGTTATCACCTAGCCTTAAGATTTTGTGACCTCGAGCCACATTGATGGTTGCAATTAAGGCCGCATTAGTAGTACCATTTATCATAGATCATGCACATGTGCTATTTTAACAGGCACAGTACAGCTCGCTGCTGCCACCACTTATAAGTTCTGGACAATTGCTTTACACAATATAAGTGATATCCAACAATTGGCTGGCTGCACTTGAGACCAAGTCCAACTAAAATATTCCCACCTTAGTTGCCTAACATCAAGTGTCACAATAGCTGTTTGTTTTGAGCGAATATAAATGCAGGCATAAATGGGCGAAACGTGCGAATAGAGCTTTTGTACTCGTGAAGAAAATTAAGAGCTTTGGTGTCAATTTTGTCGGGGAAAGACAGATGTCATAATGCATTGTACGCTTTAAGAGAAGGCAAATGGTGGTCTCCATAGTCATCTGCATCTCTTATGATTTTGGTGATAGGTTTTGGGCAGACAACACGGTGGCTGCACGCAAGGGGCACGGAATGAACAAGATGGAGCTTTAATTTGAGTACTGAAAGGAAGAATCCATACGGAAGTTATGACCACTGAAATGGCGTGAAGGGATGAAGCGCATCGGAGGAAACGTCAAAAAACTTCACATTTACTTGTTCAAATCACACTAACAAATACATGATTTTGGTGTCCCTAATAAAAGATGAGTTCGAGAGCTCACAGTTTAACTGTCTCTGCCACATGCTGACTGCCACTGCATGAAGAACATACCACAAAATAAAATTAGATTGTATTCACACTCTTAATGGTAGAAATAAGTGCGCGACTGCCAGTCAATTGTACATAAGCTAAATGAGGGAGGTGAAATGGTTACTTCTAAGGAATATGGAAGCATCCACTCAGTCTCGGGAGCACCGGTAGATATAGCGAACAGTTGCACAAATCAAAGTGGGTAGAAGGCGGGGAAATGGGCAGCTCATCATTCCACTAACAACTCTACTCTGCGCAAGCGCAAGTTGCTAGCCTCAAAAGGTCTGTTCTCTAGTAAAGTGGTGTTCAGATTAAAGGTCTCATAAGCTCAAATTAAGTTTTTAAGGATTTTGCGGCAGAACCTTCCAAACGCTCGGTGATGTGCACAGATTTCGTTTGATTAAACAAGATTGTGAAGGTAGCCGTCATCAAGTAGGCAGAAATGCTATGATAAAGGTCCAATTTCCGTGGCCATTCAGTACTTACCTTGTTGCTTGAACAGGTTGAACTGTGGTTGCCCTGTTTCAAATGGGCGAAATTGTGTTGACAGAGAGGGCTGTTCCTGATGGACAAGTTGTCCATGTAGGCGCAGACGCTAACCCATTTTTGTACCTGCGCAATAAATGGCGCTGACTTTTCTCTCCAAAACTCGTAGCGTGCTAAATTATTAATCTGGCCCTTAAGTTTTCGGTAAAATGAGACCATCCAAGATTCCGTACGCCGAACATGAACCTTTGAAAGTCAACCTCGTCTGCTCTTAACAGCTTTAGCAGCACTCTAGCATCAGTGAATTCGATTTCTTGGGCGTGGTGTTAGCGTCGTTAGAACGGAATCATAAAAGGACTACAGGGAAAGGAGTTGCATATGGTAGGCTTCTCTAACTTCGTATCTACACTAAAATAATGCAGGTAAATTAAATTCCGCGCAGGATGTGTCCACTGCAAGTCTACTTTGAAATGAGAGAACTCGAGCAGTGCTTTGGCGTTAGCTTTGCCATTTTGACCAAGAGTGCAAGACATTAGCCAAAATATGCATGGGAATTTTCCTCAAAGCATTACTTGCAGTAAACCTAAACATAAATATCATGGAAACATTTCGGCAGGGAAAGAAGATGACTGTGGCATTGTGCCTACCTCTCCAATAAGGACTGCGAGGACGTGACATTTTATTTTAACTCAATTACTGTGTCTAAAATTAGGTAGTGGTACTGCAGACTCCTAAAGCTGGAATTTAGCAAGCCACTTCCACCTAACAATAATGCATTCTAAATTTTAAGCATCCAACTAAAGATAATTTTGCAAAAAAGAGCAGATAATTGTTTAAAATATCATAATGTTTTGTAAGAAGAGAGATGCCAGTCTGATATTAAAAATGGAATTTTACTCGCTACATTTAGGTCTGTAAGGCCGTTCTCCAGAGAAAAGTTTGGTCACACGATGAGAAACTGCAGGGCCATGGCAGTTCTCTTCATTTTGATGCTTGCTTGACCAGTGAAAAACTGAGAAATTAAAGCAAGAGTATCACCGCTCTCCGACTGACAGATGCAGTGGTCGACAACCTGCCACTGGCGCCATTAATCATCTAATTCCGGCCAAATAGTTTTGAACGGATTCGCACAGTCAAGCGATGGTATAATAAACCAAGTACGACATCGAGCCCAAGACTAACTAACAATGATTTCCAAACATTCAAGATGGATCCGTAGGGAATTAAGTCCAGAACAAACCAGATTGGCATTTCAATGTTTGAAAGCTACTCATTTCGGACCCACTTTGTAAGTGAGCTCACACGAGTGATTAAGACATGGGCTGGGTGATGTCAAGCTGAATAGATTGAGCACTGCATCTTCTCGACCGAGCTAGAGCTCCTTCACTTACCAATTCAAAATGCGGTGCCGATTGAAGTCATTGTACCAAGCACTGCAGGAGAATTACGTAATGCCTCGCTGCACTGTAGTTAATTTAATTTCCAGCAACATTTTGATCTTGCCTCTGCTAATTAACTGAGGTCCCATCGGGTCGTGGTAAAAGCAAATCGAACTAGTTATGACGGGAGTGAGACAAACAAGGTGAGGCGAGCGTTACATTGCATGCGTGTGATGTGTCGTTGGGTGCCTCAGCAAGTGACCACCATTCGTTTGAATGCACCACAGCGTCTTAACCAGTTCTAAATGCCATGCTTTGCGTGATGCAGGAGCTAACGCAAAGGTATGTTAAGCTTCTGGAATGGCTGTAGAGTAACCTAGCTACAATTATCTTGATCAGATCAAATTAGAGTGCGGTTGAGTGCGTTGGATTAGAAAGCATTGTAGATGATTAAATTGGATGAGTGGGATAGATATGCATAGCGTTGCATCAATTTCCCTCACACTATCTTCACAAGTAAAATCTGTTAAATCTCGTCGGTCTCGCCACTTCGCATTCATCCAAGGTGGAATTGGAAATCTGCCAGATTTTCAGCATGAAACCATGTCTAACAAATAGGCTTAGTTGATGTTTGACCAAAAGCATTCAACTAAATCCCATCAAGTCGGAGCGGATCTGAGTGCATCTGGCTGAATAGCAATGTGTTCGACAGAATCTGCATCTCATTATTTTCTTCAGCTCTATTTTTAATCAAAATATCGCTGCAGCATTAACAAAAGCCATAATTCCTTCAGTTTTTCTCGCACTACTTGGAACTTCATGCACTAAAGAAGCTGTCCTAGTAGTTCCTCGATTTTGAGATGCCTTTGTTTCGTGATTAAACCTTATGTTTTGAGACTGCTTTTTTGGACTGGCTAATAGAAGCGGTAAGAAATATGCCCTATTTTCACAAGACAAACAAATGCGAGGCAGTTATTTAGTCTGAAAGGATAAAGGGAAGGAAGGATGGATAAATATGTCTATAGGCAGGGAGACAATAAGCTAAACAGAAGGAAATACAGAAAAGAGGGAAATGGAAAGGAGGCGAAAGAACAGAGGGCTTAAGAACAAGAATATTTTAAAACAAAAACGTCTCAATTGCATTGAATGCAATCAGTGTGCTGTAGAACTCAGAGTACTGTCAATCCTCCAGCAGGCCAAATCTGGATGCAGGTTCAGTATGAGAGGGAAAGTTGGGGTAGGGCGGTCGTAATTTAACAATGCATCCGCATTTTACTAGTAAACTAACCAGGTCTCCTTACGAAGACTGGATGCTGAATCGTTCCTTCATTGTTGTCTGAGAAAATTATCTATTAATCACTAATTACTTTGCATGCAAGTGAAGGGGGATTGATAGCTGTCCATTGCAATAGTGCACGAGATTTACTAAACAGAGAGTGGTGCGTCAAACGGAAGTGGAACAAAGCCTCAAGTCGAACAACAAAAACAACAACAACAAAAACTGCAGCTCTTACAAATTGGCATTGGCATAAACTGTTGCTGCCATGAGAAAGGAATGCCGAACGCAAAAGTGCCAATCATTTGGCATAAGACTAACATTATAGTCGCTTCAACTTGGCTCCTTTGCCACATTAGCACATCCACCACAACAACTTTGATTATTCCTGCAAAGTGAACTAACGAAATGCTTCCCTAACGAAGTTGGGATCGTGGTCTTGAACTAGCCAATGTGGATTTCGTGGAGCTGAAAGTCAGAGCAAGCTATTACATTAGATGTCGCTTGAATTATCACTTATCACGTCCCTATAACGAAATGCTTGCGCTTGTTGAAATAATAAAACCCCAAGATAAAACTAAAAATGCATAGATAACATTATAACTCTAATAATAACGGAAGATTCTGCCAGATCTTTGGAAATATGTCTTCGGTTATTTGGCGACGGGAAACTGTACCAGCTACCCTACTCTACGTGGCCTGAATGCATTTACAAACAATGAGGGAGAGATGTGATGCAAGTAGCAATGAAGCAAGAGACTTGCAGTTGTTAAAATTCTCTCATGAGGGCTAGTACAATTTGTTCAAGGCGCTTTGCAGACCCTATAGACTGAAACAATATGTGCAAATAACAGGTGTAACCGCTTTTTGCTTGTGCGGAGCTATTAGAATCACAGTGACTGCACTGCGATTTGCAAGCCACTTCCATACTAATCATGCCATTCTAAAAGAGTGCTTTAGTCTCACTTGGAAGAATTGCTTTAACGGGGATCAGAAAAGGTGACGGGCAATGCGAAGTTGTTTTGCGAAGCACTGCTTAGCACTGCCACACATTAGGACCGACCTCTCTTGTAAATGTCTTAGCAGCAACGCATCACAGTAGAGCATGTCGCTTGGCGAGCATTTGTCGTGAGGCGTTGACCTAGGCTACACACTGCTATCTCTTTTAGGATAGTTTGGAGTGCACACTCATTGGAAAATAAAGCTTGAATACTTTTTCAAGAAGTGCACGAGTGTTTTGCACTTGCCACAAGCAGAGGGTCTCCCACCTATGATGTCGTCAAGACATGTCGAGTGACTACCTGTTCACATGGTGATGTCAAAAGCGATGACTTTATATCTACCTCTTTCTTAGCGGTCTCGACGCTGATAGTCTTACTGTTCCTTTAATAGAGTGCAACTTTCGCGGACAGTGTGCAATGTGGAGCATGACGAATATGTTGCCCAATTTGTGGGGCATGAGTACTCCTTTGTGACCCAAAATGAGTATTTCGTTGGCTGCTGCAAGTTTTGTACAAAGGAAATGCTCCTGCAGAGAACTCGGTCTGCCAATCTACTAAAAGCTTATTCGCAGAATACCGCTAGCGAATAACTTTAATTCACCATTTCTGTCGGGATCGACTCCACCTTAATCAACTATTGGTGATGGTGCGACGCTTTATATGGTGCTTGTAAAACGGCTGAACAAGCTAACTGTCAAAAACAGACCTACGGCCTTAAAATATGGATGCAGTTCGACCAAAGTTGGATCAGCTGTTTGAAAATGGTTGCTTTGGAACACTGAACTGTAGCGGCTGGGAAACTTTTAGCTAGTTCACATGAGAGTCTTATGTGGTACAAAAGAAGGGCACGTGTTGCGAAGTAGTCTGCATAGCCTGGCAATGAGCTGGCCTGATGACACTGCCGTTGTTACCATAGCGATGTCACCAGTGCAGAGTGCAGTCTTTGAGGAGGTTACGAACCATAGTGTTTAAAGGCAATGTTTACCATTTCCGAAAAAAACTCATTGCAGATGCCACCGCTACCCATTAGCCACGCATATGTATTTGATATCTTGAACGGTATAAAGCACTTGACCGCTTGCCCACAAATAACTTAACTCCCCTGAGTAATATCATCTGCACGAAATCATAAATAATCGTCTTTGATTGCAGTTAAAACTTACGACTTTTAACCAGCACTGTCGCCAAGGTTAGTGGATAGTAGACCACAGATGAATGAGGGAGCATGTGTCAATTTGGCACAAGAGGAGTTCGATCATGAGTTACATCGTCGCTGCCGCTCGAATGCCTTTCCCCTTTTTCGTCCCCTACACGCAGGAAGACATTGGAGCAGCAGGAACGGCTTGTACTCCTCATGAACACGAGGAGACACAGGGCCCAACCATGAGGGAAGCAAATGCGGCGTCACCATTACCAACAGCAATAGTAATCCGAGGAGGCTAGCACTAGCACTCACGGGGTATCACAAAACCAAACACTTAATGACCATGCTTACTTCTTGGCCATGAACAGGTATAATTTGCAGCTGATGGGCTCAAGTAAGTGCAAAATCAACATGCAGTCGTCAAACGGTTGAATTCAACGCGCCTAGCAATCCTTCAGATGTCACGTCAATTAACCACTTAAAAGTGAAAGGCAGTACCTGTGGTAATGTCTAACACCATCTCACCCTCCCTCTATCACAAGCGTGATATTTTCGTTCAGAATGTCAAATGGCCATGCTAATGAGCTGTGGTCCACGGTACTTTATCTGCAATAGAAAACCTCCAGTTGTAATTCAATCACACTGCAGTGCCCCAGGACTACTCTTAAGGGGAGGGAAGGCATCAGGCTTAAACAGAATGTTTTCCGCACGCAGAATTGGATTTTTTGCCATAATCCTTTTTTGATGGAGCATTACTTTTGGCATTTGTCATAACTGATCTCTACCTTCATAAGCCAATTTAAACAGCCGTCAAATCGTTGTAGCTTGGCGCAAGATTAGAATGGCTAAAGAAGCAACTATTGGTTAAATTCCTCCGCGTGAAGTGATTAAAGTATTTGCTTTCCTCCTCTACTAACTTTGCAAGCAATAAATACAGTTGAATGAGGTAGGCGTAATCTTAATGAAATCTCCCCAATTGCAGTGAATGTCATGGATGAGATGACCCAGGCTATTATGTTCTTCTTTTTAAACTTTGCTTCCATTTTTAAAGGTTCCAATACATGCTTGCAAATGAGAGTCGTCTACTTCTTCAAGGAGCTGGCTTCGTTTAACATCATATTCCATGATCCTGTTCTTGTAGGTTCTAATAGCGGTTGGGTGATTCTGGTTAGCAACGTATTGACCACTAATGGCACCTGCACCATTGTAATCCTGCGGGCACAATTAATCAGTGAATGATTGCTCGAAGTAAGATTGGTTCCGAGGGGTAAACGACTCTTTGGCAAGGCGTAAAAGCTATAAAAAGCATCTTTAAGCAAATTTCATCCTCCATTCTCAGAAGAGCATTTCATTTAAATAGTGAAATTTTACCTAATACTTCTTGCACTGTCTTCGGGGATCCCCATAAACAAGGCAACTGCATTGCTCTCTTCTAATGAAGACATCCTCCTCTTCCATCCAGAGGGTTAGGATGACTAGCAAAGGATTTGAGCAAAACTTTCTCAAGAGTAATTCTCGCCACTATTATCACTGTGGTTGACTGAAGGCGTGGAGTCCTACTTTCTTGAGGAATGGCTAGTACTGGTGCTAAAATATCCAACGCAGCGAGATGGGCTACTTGCATAGATCGGTTCTGTGGGTGATGAGGGACAGTACATTAATGTGTGAGAGTGCTTTATTAACTTCGATGGAATGGAATCAACTTGCGCTTGCCGATTGGCAGTGTGATGCTTCATCTGTGCCAAGCCCACAACTACACGTCAGTAAACTAGACATTATTTGCTACATACATTTCGCTTTATGTGGTCCACTTAAATGCATGCGAAGGCCACTGCTACTGAATTTCAACTCCTTTTTGTTGATGTTTTTGAGTATTGTCTGCTAATAAAAATGCAGTCTGAAGTCACTTGTACTAATTAATCTTTTGGGGCAAAAGCGGTGATGTCGATGGAATGGAAGGTAGTCAACTAATGTAATCAACAAGTTACGCGTGACATTCCCTATCCTACATCGCTTCTGATGCGCTTCTTTCACAAAAGTAAAGGAAATACTTTGGAGGGTCATAGCCTCCACTTTTGTGGAGATAATTTGGCTCACACATGACTTGGCGGAGAAAAAGAGCCGAAGTTGATATTCCGATTTCAGTTACAAGAGGTCGTTATAAGTGGTGCCAGCAGAGCCATTAGCGTTGAGGACTAAAATAATTTTGACTTGTTGCGTCCATGAAAAGAGGAAGTTGCTTACGAATTACTTTTCGCTCGGTTAAACCATGCATAGAACATTTATTCCAGTGGAAAACTGGAATCACTTACTAAGGCCAATGACTCATGGGGCTAAATGCTTTAGGGATGAAAATGCACGGCAAAAATGCTGGGGCCTATAGAAATAGGCCGGGATAAATGAACATGTTAGATATGTTATAACACTGGGCAAAAGTACGCAATTTTGAGGCATGGTCAGCTATTTATATTGGTTTAGTATTATCTACTTTCCTTGGAGCACATTTACGGAACGTAAATTTTGTGTGGGAAGAAATTCAAATTGCATCGCTTAGGGCAATTTTAAAAGGGACATCAAGAAGGTGAGTAAAAGATTCCTCCCTTTTCTACTCTTCCCTTTTACCAGCCCTGCTACGAGAAGGTTGGTTGTTTGTCGACATTTGTATTCAAGGTACGGGAAGGATGTGTGGTAGCGGAGCCGGAGTATCTACAAGGAGGGCACCTCGAATCCTTGAGAGCGATCAATTTCGTTCGCAACCGGGCCTAAGTTGTCCTCTCGACTCTCGCCTATGAGGTACATTTAAAGAACGTGAGTATTACAATGCGAACATTTTAACAGTTCCGCCTTCGAATGCTTTTGCACGCAAAAGAGTTAGTTAGGAAAAGCAAACTTATTAAAGCATTAGGATGTGCTGCATTAGAGAATCGTTTTCATTAAGTTGGCCTTTATTAAAATGCGGCCTCAATGAAGACTGCTCACATCGAGAATCCCTGCTCGGAAAGTTGGTAGAGGTACCTTAGCCCACTTTCACCATGCTTACATAGGTGATTATTCCCATGATAAGCTACATTATTATTTCTAGCTTGCAAATCTACTGTGGTCATATCCACTTGTAACTGACACTTCGACTACAGATTAACCACATCCCGAGTAAACCGTCACTTTGGAACGCAAGCGGACACATCACTGTCAACTGCTATTTGCTAAGGTTGGTGAGTAGGACAAATTTCTTTGTTGGTTCAAGTAGCTCTACTTTACTAGATTGCTATGAGGCCCCCAATTACGCACTCTGTCCTCTTCTACCTTGAAAATAAGAGGTATTGTAGCCCAATGGATTGGCAAGTAAGAAGCAGCAGCCATTCAAAAGAGGCTGTGAAAGACATGCACAAAATTTCACACAAAGCGAAAGGGAGAGGTGAACAGTCAACGGATGTAATCTATTTAGGGCAATATGAAGAGTCTCGACTCATTTCGATACCTCGGGCATGAGGATTTGCATTGGTCCTTAGCTCGGCAAGGTAGCTTCTGCGATATTTATCAAGAGCAGCAAAATATGCCTCTGGAATGACGTAGGCACCCGCATGCTCAAGGTGTGCTGCTAACTAGTTCCCGCATCCTCCTCCACTTTGTTGACGCACAGCCACCTCCTCTGCTGTCAAGTAACGCACTGCATGATAGCGTGGAAAGTAAATCCACGGCCTGTTGACAAATATCTGGAAAGAATAATAGTGAGCTTGCAATGGACTCCTCGATTTTGAGCGCGATTCGATAGCTGCATCTTTACTAAGAAGCAGTACATTTTACGTCGGCGATTCATGCTTCTTTCACTTTCATCCGCCATTCCTGATGTTGAACTGTTGATGTTCGAAATACATCACCTCAATCTCCTTTTTATATGTAGTCTCTCAATTTAAGCAGCACGAGGTAAGTGAGTCATGTTTGATCACTACGAGCACTCCATACACATTATTTGCCATACTTTATGTTTGCTGGTCCACAGTTCTATGAGGCATGGCGCCTTGCCTAAGGAGAGTGTGGAAAAGTCACGGATGTGGCTTGATTCCAAGGCTGAAGTGAAAGCTACAACAAATCCAAATGACTTGCATAAATGGGGTAAATTCATTGTCAAAGCGAAATCGTAGTCTCTCTTCCGACCCTTGGTGGAATTTCCACTGTATGTGAATTAATTATTGAAATAAATCAGTTTGCAACCTGCGCATTACTAAGGACCTAAATAAAGCTGCGTGCTGCAGAAAGTGTTACTCTTTGCCCTGCAATTTAGGTTTCCTTAAGCTAGTGAGTGGGACCCTACACTTTGCAACTACTCTTTGTGCTAACTGGTAGGCATAGCAGTAACCCACCACCAGTTCTGCGACGGACTAGAGACCGTTAGTTTGAAGATGCGGTACAGACAGAACGACGGATGTAAGCACAGACAATAAAAGGGATCGGAGACCAAACACTATGTTAATTGATAAGTGCAGTAGCGTGAGAGTCGGGATTGTTTAGAACAGACATCTCTCAGCTCTGATGACTGCAGTTGACGTGTTACTAACCTCAGTGACAAATCGCTCCCTCTAGCCGGCTGTGTGCTGAAGCACTAGCGGTTGGGATGAGGCATCACAGAACAGGTAAACGGTGATTTGGCCACACAGTGCTGTTCATCGCAGTAGAATATGCAGGCTCACCAACCTGCGATTGGTTCGCAAAATAAGAGTGCGATTTCACCCCTTACCACTTTCACTTCTGTGTGAGGGTGAGGCGACCTGTCGCTCTGATCAAAGCATCTTATCGACAACGCCTAGCAAAACGGCAACGCAGCGATGAGGGAATTATATCAGCAAAATTTGCTATTGTCATGAAAAATGACAAATCGAGAAATCGTAGTCCACCTTGCTGCTTTCATTTCAATTTGGTGCATCAGATGGAGATAAAATACCTCGCCACCAAGTATGCCAGGAGTTTACAAAGGCAGTTCTTTACTTTGCATTTATGCCATATTTTAACGCATGCCTTAACCAGTGTTACTACCTCAAGCTGTTGTGCTCTACAAAGATAAGGCAATGTTACTCCCAATTCATGCATGTACTAGGGTTTTGCACAATTCAAGGCTCCGAGATTATGCAGCACACCGTAAAACGAATGGTGGTGAATAATAACTTATTACCAGAGAACGGATAGGCGCATGCAGTCGTGCTCGGGTGAGTGCAGTGGCAGTGAATTGAGTTGGGGCGTTGTGCTGTAAATTCATTTATTTATTTGTACTCATGTGCCTGTAGTTGGATTGGATGTGGTCGACTTACTCTGCTGCCGTCTATCATTTTGTTTGTTCACATGCACGTCTTACGCCTTCATTGACCTTATTTTTTACCATCCCCTATTTTTACTTTTGCCTCCTTAACTACTGGCAATTTTTGATTGACATCGTTTTGTTAATTCCCGCCACTTTATACACTACTATCTCCCTAATTTTATTTATAAAGCTATATTTTTCCTTCAGGTTTTATGTCTTAGTTTTTCAAATATTTTTCCTTGGTGCTTGCTATATTCTTTGTTGAATCTGTCTTACATAAGCCGATTCGACTTTTGCCTTATTTTGTAGCTGTTACAATGTGCATTTTTAACACGACAGAATTAGGCTTTTATGCTTGCTTCATAATCTGACTTATGTGCAAATTTCACATAAATTTTGCTTCCAAGTTATTCCACTATATTTGTAAAGCAAAATGGGGCATCGCATATACTCTCGTAACGAAATCCTGCAAAATGCATTGAGTGGAACAGCATGCGACCCACTGTGCCTTAAATGCGTAATGAATGCGCAGTAAACTGCACAGTTTTTATGTTGCTGATGTAATGTTTTGTTTGTTTGAACTGCAGGATTCGGTCACTTGGGTGGCCATATTGTACTAGCCGGTTGGCCGGCCTCCGGGCCGTGCCAACAGCTCCCGATCCATCTGTTTCTAGAACATCCATCCTGTCCTAGTACTATTCCTTCTTTTACCTTCAAGGAAGTCTCGGAACGCTGCAGCAGACACCAGTAAATGTTTTAACTTGCCTTAAAATAGTTATGTCTGCTGTAGACTGATTGAACGTCGCAATAAAATCCTGCATTAGTTCATTCATCTTTGAAATGTGCTTATTGGAATCCCTCAGCCAATCCTCGTTGTGCTAGTTTCAAGCATGCCACTTTTGATATTTCGGGTCTTTCAATCACGCTATATTCCATAGGCCACTTTATCAATTACTTAGATGTCAGCAGTAGCGAGAGTCGTGCAGAGAAGTAAATGAATATAGACCTTAGCCCGTCAGCCTGAATGACTTTAAAATTGTGAGTGAAACAGAGAAGTCAAAGTAATCATTTGGTGTTCAGGAAAATAACAATCATAGCGGAAATCACAAGGTATGCTTTGTTTATCCGCTCTCATCCCACAATGCAAGGTGTAGACATGTTCTTACGAAAACGCCTGAACCACCCTACTTTCAATACTGATAACTCAAAATTACTGAGATTGCGCAGTTAGTGGTGAGAAAGCTGGTCAACTTTGTCCCTGTCTCTCAAAATATCTGCATTGCTATCAAATATGTGGCATGGACGACGCGTTACTTGGGTGGGGTAATAATACTGTATGAGTGCAACGAATTCAAGCATCCCATTAAAGTCACTAACGTTCATTTTATGCAAAAATGTCGAAATCAAATCATCCATTACTTATTGCTCTGCAAGCAACAATGCTGTTTTATGCCATAAGGTTTTTTACAAAATGCTGTTAGGAGGTTTGCTGCACCTCAAAATACGCCAAAGCATGCATATGCATACGGGTTATTCAATTGTCTGGTTGAATTGATTTACCATCCTCGCAGTAGAACTCTCAATCTGATTTACCATCTCACCGAAAAAGTACCATTAGAGACGTGTCAAAATATGACCAATTTTATTGTTTTATGTCTCCCTGCTGCTTAAACCAATCTCAAAATCTAAATTTGCCAAAAAGAAGAAATTACGAAATGATCTGACAAGCGCCAAGCACCTCTAATTCTTTGGAGCGGTTAGATTGCGCCAGCATCACAGATGCCTGCTGAGGGGACCTCCATTAAATTGCTCATATCCATGCATCTTGACGCTAGCCTAGCTATCTATTTCCTTCAATCTCCTTGCTTCTGGCAACTGTACGGAGAATCGTTATGCACATCTAGGTACGTACAACGGGCAATAGAGTGAACCACCTCTGATTCCATCAAAAATTCTCTTTTGTGCAAGCGTAGTATACAAGACCTTGAAGACCTTTCGTAATAAAAACATCAAAAGGCTCCAACGATGTGCAAAATCCTTGTCTGATCGATTGGTATTGTGCATACAAAACATTGGTCAAGTGTTTGTGGCCAATCAGCACTCATCTCATGGCTTGAGCAAACTGAATTGTGAATGGCCTGCCTCACCGTGGCAGAAAATGTGTAGGCACAGACGGCTGTTCACGGAAGATGGGTCTTCGATCTGAACACTGACGCCAGCGCACTTCTTGTGCTCTAGCGAGTAATGGTCCTAAGTGTTAATTACACAGCTCACAGTATGCAACGGATGTTAAATGTGGGGTCCACGTGTCACTGTTTGGTGCCAATTAGTGAGTTTTTAGATGTAGACGACATCAACTATTCAGTAAGTCTGTCTCTGTGTAATCCATCGCTTGCGACCATTACCCACCTTCAAAATTTTCACTTGCTTCTATGAGACAAAGCTCTATACCAAAATGTGTTAAGTTTTTGGTCGGCGTGCATGACCTCTTGATTTTATGTACTTAGGAGAAGGAAAATCTGGTATCGTTTGTACTGCCTCTGATACTGATGTGAGCTCACGATTGCGTGCATATCCATTGTTGATGAGGTTTTCGTTACTCCTTATCATAAACGAGCTAGTCAGAGAATTATAACACAAATTGACCGTTTGTCATTATATGCAGTGTAACCATTTTGTATTTCCACCTCCATTTTCGTCAAGTGGCAGCTGGTTGATGAAACATGTTTGCTTAAATGCACACCAACTGGATTGCCGATCAAAAATAGTCACACAGGTGTATTAGGAGGACACGGTGCACTATAGGGCCTGCTAAGTGTGTCAAACTAATTTTGCACACTAATATCGGTAGCAAAGGTCTGGATGGAGTGAAGGCATGGAAGTTCCTCGATGTTACAGGCTAGATAGTTTGCTTTAGCTATAAATACAACTTTCAACGGTGGAGCTAGTGATGAGGCAGTTGGTCAAATTTGGATGATGTGACGACATGTGTGCTGCGTAGGGCTGACAGCTTCATGTTTGCATTCCCGTCAACGTGGAGCTCTACCAAAAGCCCTTGTTTCCGAATGGAATCTAAGAATCCATGTGTACGCAACTAAAGTGTCCAACTGGACTAGGAGCAAATGGAAGATGGGCAGACCCTTATGTATCACTTCGAATACCACTGGATCATCAGCCACGTTAAAACTACTGTTCAATGCGAGCCCATGTGATGCGAATGCTGTGTGACCAATGGTCCTGATCTCCCAGTGTAATGCTTATTTTTCCGTACAATTGCATTTTCAACCAATAATGGATTTCAGGGTCTCAATGCAGACTCACTATGCTTAATAGAGAAAAGTAGACCTTTGGCTAAAGGTCATTAAAATTAAAGCCATTCACTCACAAGTAAAGGAGAGTTTATGCCGTTGAATGCATGCTTAAGAAAGCGCTTTTCAAACGCGGTCACATATGCCTAGAAACAAAATCGGAACATGTTGTGTACACGGATTACGCGGCTAATGCATGTGTGCCCACTGGCACACGAGTTCGCGTTAGCTTATTCACACTTTCATCCCACACATTCACAATAGTCATTATTGTCTCCTGTCCACACCCAAATCGTTTGCTCTTTTAATTTAAGCTGGATGCAGAGTTGGCTGCTGACTTGAGCTCTACATTCATCACCAACTAGCATAAAGTGGAATTGCTGATTGTCCATTTGAATGACTCTCGGCAGTATCATGTGATGTTAGCTATTAGTGCACGCATCAGACGAGCAGTTTCTAACACATTCCCACAAGGATCTCATAAAAGTAGTGGCCTGTGTCCTAATTGATGGTGTAATAAGCTAAAATCGTGAAGCAGAGCATGCCACTTGCTTTCCTTTAGAATAGATGAGAGGTCAGCAGCATAGTTCGGAGGTCCTGACACAAGGCGAAAGCACAGCGTCCAGAGACCAAGCTGATCATGTAGCTGAACACATGGTCAAATGGAGCACTAGATTGCTACGCAGATTGGGTTAGTCGAGCAACAGGTGGTCTTTTGGCAAGGCAATTCAAGGACATGAGGCTTACATGTAGTCCAAGTGATTCTATGAGTGTTAAGACACCCAACATACAATATGGCACCTCTAAGCATAGTAGCGAAAAGACGACAGTTTGTAGCCAGTGAGCTGTGTGCCTACACCAATTGGGACAAAATATTTTTACTCTTAACACTACTCTTGCGCCTACAAACGAAATCCACTGATTTAAGCACAGCAGTCCTATTTACATCCGAGGTCCTAGTGCTTGCGTCAATGCATTACAATTCTGCCAAGACTGCCTACTCTCTATATCTCAGCTCATCATATAGATGAAAGTGAATGTTGTATTGCTAGGGTAGGCTTCCTTACCAGACTGCCCAGCACAATCCCTCAAACCATCTATTAGTGTGTGGCTACACGGTGTGCGTGTGTAAATGCACAGTTTTCCTTATAGGCCAAGAATAGGTCATCTCATGGACCTGCAACTTGGTTATAAGTAGGCATCTGTGGGCTGTAAATACACATCATTTATGGACGCGAGATGTCGCTTCACCTGAGTTTTACTTTGTTAGTGACCCTTATCTCGCGAGGAAATTTCGTAGTGGTAATCAGTATATTATCTTCTTATGCGCTACCCTTATCGGCACATGTGCAGAAACTTTTCATACAAGAGTGTTTGTCAATAAGCAAATAATAGAAAAGTGCTAGAACTTAGTATCGCACCGCGTCAGGTCACAGTAGAATCAACTTGGTACGGCCAAGTATACATTCATTTCCCTGGTGTCCTCTCTCCCCACCATTCCTATTTGTCATTAAAGCGCCTTTATACTTGCATCTTTCTTGTGATAATCAGGGTTCTACCAAGCTTATTTTGCGGAATACGCATGGGAGGGACTACAATTTGTGAAAGGTACCCGTACACATTATTGGTTGATTCGATTAACTTCCTGTGATGTAAAGCCGTAATCCATATCGTTGGTGAGGCCAACACGAAGGAAGGCATTACAGTCCATAATTTAGCCGTCTCGTGGAAGACAGCACAACTTCAGTTCATTAAGGGAACTGAACAGGTTTTTTTCAGAAATAATAATAATAATAGGGCATCAAATGCCTGCCAAACCACAGGCTCAGATACTTTTATCTATCCTCAGCTCGAAAACTGATGCTAAAGCAGAAACTTGAACGATAAATCGCACCACTTTTAAACAACTACCTTTGTCGAAATACCACCTATTTTCTGCCACAAGCATGCAAACCAAGCATTGAGATCAACTTCACTTTGTTGTTGATAGTGTCTTGCCAGTTTCGACGCACGATCGCATGTACGTTGAAGGGCGAAATGGTAGTTTCGAGGCCTAAGTGAAGCTTGATTGCCGGGCAGGATGGGAGCACTAGCAAGTGCACGCATATATATATGTATGTATATAGATAAGCAATTGGTTGCAACTTTCAGACCCTTTCATTTTACAGCGATTTCATCAGAAACCTGCCACACACTTTTGGGTGATGGATACAAATTCGGATGATTGCGGACCGTTCTGCATTATACTTCGATAGAAGGCCTTCGCATACTATTTTATCGAACGCATCAGGGGCAGTTATGCATCCCTAGGACGAGGACTCTCGAAATGATATGAAACAACTATCCGCATTCTTCAAGGCGCCGATTTCATCCAGTATTTACCCCAGCGGTAAATAGTTGCTCTCCACCAAATATCATCCTTAAACTACCGTACTATCACTGTTAATGCAAAGTAAACTGCGTTCCCGCCTGACAAGGGCCGGCCACCGATTAGGGCTGAGATCTATCTAGCTAGCATAACTTGGAATAACCGAGACTAGTCTTTTTGCATTAATGACAGCGTCCAACTATTAGTTTTGCATCCTTTCTTTATTCCTTCCAGGCAGATCCCCTTTGTGCTTTTGCTGCAGTGTTGTAAATTAGCAGTTATGGTTACAAAATAACCTGTATTTTAAAAGGAAAAAGTGTTCATAGCTGCTG
This sequence comes from Taenia multiceps, assembly GCA_001923025.3. Lineage (NCBI taxonomy): Eukaryota > Metazoa > Platyhelminthes > Cestoda > Cyclophyllidea > Taeniidae > Taenia > Taenia multiceps. Next base: position 66,919,076 of record CM010311.1, on the reverse strand, counting down.
AATGAGGCTCGAATTTCGCATAATCAGGTATAATTAGGAGGTTCTCGGCGTTTTTGTCAATGCATATTGGGGAGCCATTTGTGTTGAAGAGGACCGCTCTAAACCTTAAAAGTAAAACCCAATAATGCAGGCATTAAGAAAGCACTTTGTTGTCTTTGCCAGGTGCATGTGGCAAGTCAATGAGGCAGCAGATTTACAAAAGTAAAGGTGTGACGAACAAAAAGCCTAAGAGGGCCTTGGGTTCCTTGTTAGGTAAAAGAGTATGTGGCGGACATGGAGAAAAAAGGACAACAGCAAGACAATACGGGTGCTTCGGGAATAATGGTAAACTGTGAATTTGGTTAGGTGTTTTCAGACTAGGCGAACCATACCCACAATTACCGAAATACCACCAGCAGTGAGGATAAAAGTTGTTGTGAGTTGAGGCCAGAGTCGGAGGAAGTGCAACTTATGTCGATTCTTTTCTTTTTGCAGGAACAAGCAGAATCACGGAAATCACATCCACCTAAAATTTGACAAACCACCATAAATGAATTTCGTCTTTTATAAGCAGGTAGACATTTTAGGGAATCATTGGCTGTGCCCGATGGTTCGATCAAAAATGGCGGCTTGGTTGAATACGCGGTGCCGCTTTTGCGTGTTTACCCAAAATTCAAATTGTTCGAGCCATGTGGTAGGTCCATTTTACCACGAAACCTGTGCCAATGTTGCGACATCCTTGCCTATCCAATGGCAGTCGCTTTAAAATCTGCTTCATCTTATTAGGAATTTTGCAATGATACCAAGAATTCGGAATGCAAATCAGTTGCAATGTCGCCCGATGGGCTGCATTGAACCCTCATGGATGGATGGATGGAGAATTAAATGAATGAAAAGACACAAGCCATGGCAAATGAGCCTTTGTGCTTAGGAGCATCTTGGCTAGTCTAATTCGCATTATTTTTCTTGAACCTCCTTACACTCTCTGTTATAAGCCTTCCTGTATTCCTTGCTAGTCGGTCCCCAAACAATTCAGGAGATGCAAACGATGCAAGCACCGTTGCATCGCATTAAGAGCGCCCTCAGTACTGACTTGTGGTGGAGAGGGGTAAGCTCGCATATTTGTCCATGTTCTAAGAAATACCAACCAACAGTAAGTTGCAGAGGACAAATAAAATCGGGGCTTCTGACTACAATGACCAGAGTAACGGTCAGGAACACTCTAGCATTTGAATTTGTCTCCAGGTATCCTCGACTCAGTTCGAACATGTAAGTAGATACAAAGGGGAAAAACGCCGTCGCGGTTCATCGTGGATCCCCAGTAGCCTAGCGGAGTTCGAGAATCACATCCTCTTCCTATTCTTAACCTATATTACTTCCAAAAGTAGTATTTTCCTTCATCATTGTGGGTCATTGCATCAAGTGCAAACTTAAGTGCCTCGTTCCATTGTCAGACAGATGTCCAGGTTTAGTCCCCTTCACTTACAGCCTCTTCAGTAAAAGCCTTAGGAGTGTAATTTAAGCGTAATTAGTTCTTTTTATCTGTTTTTGTCTCGAGCGTGTTTCGGTATTGTATGTAGCACAGCAAACAAGTGGCCTTCCAAACTGGGGCTGTGATTGCTTTGCTGACAGTTCTACCGGGCGTTTCATCGTCTTTTACCGCCATTGGGTTAGACCTTAAATACTTTATTCAGACAATGCACCACAAACAAAATATGTCACTTTCCTCTCCCTGTTGGTAATGGACAGCTCATAATGTCCATACCTACTCCGTTCCCTAGGGATTCTCTAGACATGGATCGCATTGGAGGGATCGCTGTGGATTGAGACCTTTTAAATGCGCTGCATGCGATATAGCTTCGGTAGAAAGTTAGTAAACCTAGAGAAGAAGTCCACCATTGCCCTTTGCTCATCGCATCTTGCATCTTCCTTTTGCTTACCTGGCTGATTTGCACATGTAACCCTTTCAGAGTTGTTTGCATTAATGCGTTTAGGATCACGAAACGCTCGGGGTTTCCGAAGTCTTCTTCATACTATAAAACCTAACCCACTGGAGAGACTGGTAACCACACTTACCGCATTCAGCTGGCCATTGTGCTGGATTAATTTACGTCTTTGGCTACGAATTTGTAAGAGGGTGTCAGGAACCCCTATACACCAGAGTTGCATCAGAATTGGTATTATGTGCTGTTCTCCATCGATGTCTAGTGAGTCCGCCCACAATTATGGGACACACTGAAGTATTGTTTGCTTCCACTGCAACAAGACTGGAAGACAGAGCGCCCGCATTACTATAGTGAACTGTGATGTCGTGGTGTTGCTGGTCTTTATGTTACCATACATCAGAGCAGTCTATCTCCTTCACTCATTTTAACTTAATAAGTGCTTACGCAACCGATTTGACGAGAAGCGACTGGTATGTGTAATGATGCCTGCTCCGAATCCACAGCTCCACGGGAACACTGCGACCCTACTAAACTGATGCAAGATACACCGCACTATTGTGAGCACAGCACAATTCCCAATTCCTAACGCATTCTGCAGGGACTAAGAAACGGAGGATAATATGCGCAAATAAATTGTAATTTCGGTCCCAAAATCCAAAGACAACCAGCTATGGCCTGGCTCGTGCCTGCATGGGTAACAGTGCAGGCCCTGCAATGCTTTTTCTGGTGATATCTCTAATCGGCTAGTGGCATTGCTGACACAAGCCCTGGCACGTGTGGTGACGTTTTTTCTCCATCCCAAAAACCTCTATTCCATTAGCTGAAATGCTCATTTGTGAGTCGTAAAATGTTTTGCCCTCATTCTAGAACCTGCATTTTGTATTGCTATAAAGCGGAAGCATAACCGTCAGAAGTGAGTCCACAAGTGACCGAGTTAAGAGAATGTTTGGCTCCGCATTGGTAACTTCATAACAAAAATCCAAAAGTGCCGATTTGTTGGAGGAATATTTGTTTGACACAGAAGCAACAATGATTGTGCAGAGCTGACGGGTTAGCACTAGTAGCAGAGAGGCTTGATGGGAGGTCTTATGTGATTGTCTGTCATACATTCTCCCCACATCGGACGATTGTGTGGAGATATGTTACACAAAGTGAAGCATGCCAAAGAAAGCAAGGAGAAGTTATCCACAACATTGTCGACTGCGCCGTTCTGTGAGCGCAAGCTATAAGCTATCAACTAACCTACTTCATAGTTTTGTGGTGCTTAGATAAGGAAATTACAAATTTAAATTAACTATTTAGAGGGCGTATGGCGAAAACTTCCACAACGTTTTACGTTTCGGAAATCCCCAATAATAGAATAAACACCACTGTTAGATTGACTGCCATTAGGTAAGCATAAACACCCAAACATCGGCATAGTTTTCGTGGCTAGATAGTACTCACCTCATGGTATAATAAATTTGATTTTTGACAGACCTAATCCATTTTCGCAAACAAAGCATAGACAGAGATAGCTGTTCGCGGTACATGAGTGTCCAACCTAAAGATCGCCCTTGACGTTGCCCCTCAAGTATTGGTGATGCAGTGGCCATACATCACTTGCTTCGTGTCATCTCGTGGGTCAGCAAGTACAGACAGCATGAGATGTGCAGTTGGTTCGGCACCTTCTAGCAAATCATCAATTACAACAGCCGCATTCCATTGAAAACCCTAGTCGGTTCCGAATGGTGAAGTTCATTTAGCAAAATTTGCCAACCTCTTGGTGAACAAATGTGCTTTCTCAGTTTGTGCACGCTTCTAAACGAAGAAGGAAAGGGACGTCATGGACCCTGCCTCCACCAGTAGTAGTAAGTCTCATCAGCCTTCGTGTCGGCTACTAATTAGACTCTAGTAGCTCGCATTTTTTTACCCCTTACTTATGGAGTACACATTTTACTATGTGGCAAAATGAGCCCATGCAACGAAAAGAAGTTTTCCCACTGTCGTTTGGAATCTATGCTCACCGGTTGCACCATCACCGAGACAAAGCTTAATTCCTCGCCTAACAAGCAACGCAACGTGGTGTTGAGTTGTTTATTCCTTCAGCCTTACTTCTGTGGAGCAAACACTTCACTGACCTGCCACCAGCGCCTAGCAGTTATCGAAGTGTTCTTTCAATGATTCCGTTACGGGGCTCTACAAGATAGTCAGCTCTGTAAAACTAATTCGGCCTGAATAAGTGAAAAGTTCTATTGCTGAGTGGTAAATCATTGACTAAATAACACTGCATCAACCGATTAAACAGGCTCATTTGCTTCGGGGATACAATGTTGAGTGGCACACTTTCAAGCGAAGTTGAGTTGATAGATCCCATCTGTAATTAGGAGCCAGGCCTTACCACGTGCATCCTTACTCCATTAACCACTGATCAAAGAGCTTTGCGATTCCACGTTGAAATTTCAGTGACGAGCAGCTAATCACTAATAGAGTGAAACAAATCCTTTTTAAACTAAAATCTTTCATTTAGTACCGTTCCGACAGCATCTGTTTTAAAAATGCGTAAATAGACCTATTGGTTCTTGTCAATTATTATGCAAAAGTCTTCGACATTCCTTTACGCATTGACTGGCTATCACTTGAAAGAGTCGAAATTTCTCAATAGAACACTTATATGTAGTTGTGCATCACTTCGTCCATGTGGTCTAATTTTGCGTTCACCATTGCTGCAGTCTTTGGCCCGAAAACCCAGTAGCGCGGAGTGTTGGATTAGTTTGCAAAATGCAAGTTGATCCTGGCCGATCTGCAAGCCGAAGTCGACCCTGTGGTGCTGACATCGAGGCTTCACTTAATACTTGTTGGTGTGATAGCAAGCAGTAACAAGCAGTCAGGTGCTCTCGTGTGCCATTACTCCAAGAAATGTCGGTCATCCATTTATGACATTGGACAATTCCGTGCATGAGTAGCGAGTCTTGAGAAAATTAGCCACTACGCTAGAAATGGATAAAAAGGTTTCATTCTGTACGCTCTCTGCTGGCGTTTTTATAACAATGTTAATAATTCGAAGCCTCATTACACACCCACTGTACTTCATGAAGAAAAGAAAAACGAAAACCAAACCAAGGGGAATTTTGGCAAGTTTTGTAATGCTATTCGCATAAGCCTTCATTATATCTCGTCAACATTCAATTTACGAGCCTTCAGCAATTTGTTTTGTAAACAAAATTGATTTTCTGGTGTCGCACGCCTCCACATGAAAGAGTGACACAGAGACGGTCGAGCATACCCAAGAAGGTGATCCGCCCACAGATCACATAGCTGATGTCCATGCGCCAACGCATCAGCTGACGATGCACGTGTCCACGTTAGATCTGTCACAAGCGCTCCCGATGACCTCCACGCCTTCACATTATCCCTCATCATCTATCGCATTCCTTTGTCCTCTTCGTTTGTTCTGCATTGTGGATTGCATGCAAAATTAGCTGCTCACCCGAATTATATACTCCTCTCCGATTTGCACGAGATTCAATTGTCATCTGATCCTACTAGCAACGAGTGTAGGATCAATTTGATTTTGGTCAGCAGTAAGCCCATCAAGCATGGTAATCTGGTACGTACCTAACACAAACCCACGATCATGGTGACATAGGTCCTTATCGGTGTCGCAATGTACTGCCGCTTTACGGAAGGACAAACTACTTACTTTTGTTATGTCTTAGGGTTCATCGGCTTGGCCCAGGGGTTTTGCCCAAAGTAAAAGAACACTCGGTCTTGAAACTCAACAGGCAGTGAAGGGGAGAGCTAGCCTACTACGCAGGCCTCCTTTTTTATTACGGCATAAACTGCTGAGAATGATGTATCGAGACATGAGGTTTTCGTGCAAGAAAAGTAGTTCCGTATGTGTGAAATTTCACCCGGTAAGGTACATGATGACTCGCAGCGTCGTGACGACAAGATGATGGTGTGTAGCTGGATGGCTATATGCCGGCACTGAATGCTGAGTTCTTCCCCAGCCATGGCAATCGACACTTCATTTCATCATGCATCGATGTGTGCGCCTCGACTCGCAACACACAGTCGAACGGACTCTATACAACTTCTGACATTTAAAAATTCTTCCTTGAATTCAAATCTACATCTTTGCTCATGAAAACAAGCCATTACTGCCATTGCTGATGTGCGCAAATGAGTAGAACTCTTGATAGAATGTTTCACTATGCCTGTCTCCACACCAAATTTCAAGCAGCAGCTGCAGCTGTTTGAGGGGCAGAGTATCCATTTTGCTCAGTTAATCAGAGACTTATCCACGGTTCAAAATTCACCATATAAATTAAAAATGAGCTCACACTGGTTCTCACTGGCCACGGCTACAACACCATCCTCCCCTACCGTGGATCCCACTGCAGGCAGTGCAACAGACGCATCTACTATGCACCGTCACGGGCTTTTTTAAGTGTAAAAATTAACATGGCATGGATCTACCACCCATCCTGCAATGCCCACACCAAAGGCTGGCATTCGGTGCCCTACGACCACCAACTAACAGATCCTCACCTACCAATTTTGCTACTGCTCACCTATTTACATTTATGGTTCTCTTGCTCCAATTAACTTTCTCGTAATTTCATCCAAATTACCCACCCCAAAACTTTTAGCTCATCACACAGTTGAGAGTGAGCGCTGTGTTACTGGAGCAGGCATCTGCGCCAGACTACCCACCACATTGGCTCAAACGACCCAATGGTGATCGATTTCACGGTGTGTGTGTAAATGCGTAGGGTACTTTGAGGCCAAGAAAAGGCCATTTCATTGGCTCACAACACATTTATAAGTACATGTGTCTGGAGCATGAATGCAAATTGCTTCTAGAGAAGTGATGTTTCTTCAGATCTGTCTCATTTTATTAGCAACCTCTACCTTGCATGGAGAATCCGTTGTGTCCACGCGTAAGTTACCTCCTTTTGCCTTACTCTGGTCAGTATTTGCTTAGCAATGCTCATGAATGAGAGTATTTTCTAAAATAACAAGTCTAACGAGGATGAGGTGTGTGCTGGAGCTCCGCATCACATCACGCGTCAAACAGACTTGTTACAGGTGGGTAGACACGTCCCTTTTCTTGGCATTACAACTATTGCATCTTAAACTTGTACCTACTTTGTGACAATTAGGACTTTGTCCAGTTTCATTGCGTTTCAATGGTCTCACTTATGTGACGCATGTGAGGAATGAACTAAGGTCTGTGAAACGTCCACGCATGCTATTGCTTGATTTGAAGATGCTTTGGTGTCTACTTAGACTAAAGGCTCTGCGACAACAGACTCTTCAAAAAAATATTGCTTCATTCCTAAGTAGTCGCCTTTGTATAAGCACTTTCGGTCAATTACCACGGGTACGTATAAATCGGCTGCAAGGACAACTTTCCTATGTTGCACGGCACTTTGCCGTATCGATACACAATTTGATGGAGGTGGAAGGATAAGCCATTGGTCTCGAGATCTTATTGAAGCCTGCTACTGTGAATTACGCAGTATGTGCAATGCGGAATATTATGCAATGGGATCGTCTTGCCTGAAACTTTTATTTCTTTGGATCACTCATCAGAATCTGAATCTTCACATGCAGTCCCCTATAATCCTGAATCACTTAACCATTTCCCTGTCCGCCCTGGCGTTTAAACCTTCAAATCCATCTCCATTCACTCGTGACACGGGACAGCACGATGAGACATGGAAAGCTTTATCGCCTGCCCAACGATAACGTCCAACCACTGCTTTCTTTTATTTGTGCACTTGAGGATGCTCCCCAGATGGTGGAGATGAAAGCAATTGACTCACACTCGGTAAACTTGACGTAAGATGAGCCACTCAAACCCAATGGCGATATTACTACCTATATTATCGAGTCCTCTCTCAAAGATGAACATTTCGGAACCTTTAGAACCTTGAAAAAATACCATATCATCGAAGGCTTAAAGCCAGGACAAACGATTTCTGTCGCTGCTGCTACACCCACTCGAGAGGGAGGTTCGCTGATGCATGAAAAATATGGTAGCTACAATAAACAAGTGTGGGCGACTACACCACGTTTGGGAGAAGGTGAGGCTTTCCTACCTGATTCGCCAAGTGCTAAAATACTATTAAAGCATGACTAGGCTTGGTAGGATTAAGTCCACAACCAAATCATGTTGATTCTGTTAAGATGATTTATCGACTACGGAGGGCAAGTTATGGGTGCTAAATAAATTAGTCACGATTGTTCCATCATATGCAATTAGCGGCTAGTCGACGTGTGGGCGATGAAGCATATGGGGAATAAAATTTGGTGTTTTGAATAGAGAAGGAAGGGGAGACTGCTACCACGATAGGAAGCACGTCACACGTTACAAATCCTGTTATGACAACCTCAGGTACTTCTGCCGCATTACCTGCAACCACCTCCAGCGCTTTAGCTGCTGCGAGTGCATTCAATTCCATCATTCTTATGTTGGCGTCAACCTTGATGTAAGTCTGTGCAAACTGCTCGCCAATGTACCCACTTCGATTATTATGGTCCAAAACTTGTGTTTGTCAGCCGCGCTTTCTTCCATTGCAAGCTCCTCTAATCCAGAGCATGGTCGAGCTGGCAGTGGTTTAACTTCGTTTAACAATATGGACACAAATCAGTGCGACCTTTTTTTATTACCAACAAATACAGTTTTTGACATTTCGATCCATTTTCATTGGTGCACAAATGGGTCCACTCTAGTGATGTACGTTTTGCGAAATACGAACATAGAAGCGGAGTAATTGAAAAGCATACTGGCACTTAGTGCGTAGCGATGGTAGGCTGCACCAGGATGTTGGGTTTACTTTCAAACTAAGCAGGGCGTTCCTCTCCAAGAGTCCAGAGTTTTCGCCTTTGTAGCTGCTTTTCGCCTCTCAATTGTTCCTCCATTCCTATCTGTCTGGTCATTTCGCCATCTTCACCTTAGGTGCAATATCCTATGATCAGTCAGTCAGTTGGTCACTAGTGGGTGTGCGTGACTTGATTGACAGATTGACTGAGATGCATTCTCGACCGGACTCAGCTTCACACCTACACCCCACACGCACTCAAGCTCTGTCCCTTAGGTCTGCTGTCTACTTTGCACTAACCTTAAAATCCTTGTTGTCCCAAGCTGAATTATAAATGATGAGCGCTTTGCTTATGCTGCAGTAAAATCAACACCGTTGTTCCAGCATTTGTTCTATGGATATGCAAATGATTCCGATATTCTTAGTCATTTATCTTGTAAAGTCTTTCATATCTCTTCATTTACTTACTATCAACTAAGAGGATCAAAAATTTGCATACAATTGTTTGCATACATAGATGTGCGTCCCTTCATCCATTTGGTCTATTTCGCCTTTACCACTATCCTCCTCCTCCTCCCTGGTGACCCAGCAGCACAGAGTGTTGGATTACCTTGATGAATGCAAGCTCAGCTTGACTGGTCTATAAGCCCAAGTCGATTCTGCGCTGCCCACGTCAAGGCTTCGCTTCACACCTATTGAATAGCCTCGGGATGGAATGGGGTAGCGAGAAGTGCCAGTTAGTCTAGTGCTTCTCTTGAGCTATTGCTCCGAGTAATGATTTACATCCAATTGATGGCATCAGGCAATTCCGTGCACAAATAGCATTCAATACTGCTGTTCACTTGCAAAATATTACCACTTCGTTACTACATTATGGTGCGCCATATTCTTCACTGAATGAATTCCCACACGCATGGAATCACTTGGACCGCACAAGGGTCTCATGCCCCAATTATTTCATTCCCACAAATACTACTTCTCAGGAGAATGAATGAATTTGCGTAGTAGTCAGTCGAATAGCTTAGTAGTGAGTTTAGCAGCGCAAACGATTTGCTATTTGAAAGCACTATTTCGCACTAAGATATGGCCTTCATGCCATGCCAGTAGCCTCTCGTCCCCACTTCTTTGTCTCAGGCACCATGCTTCTCCACACGACTTCGGTCTATTGTTCTATTGGTATTTCTTAGAACATGGACAAATATGCGAGCTTACCCCTCTCCACCACAAGTCAGTACTGAGGGCGCTCTTAATGCGATGCAACGGTGCTTGCATCGTTTGCATCTCCTGAATTGTTTGGGGACCGACTAGCAAGGAATACAGGAAGGCTTATAACAGAGAGTGTAAGGAGGTTCAAGAAAAATAATGCGAATTAGACTAGCCAAGATGCTCCTAAGCACAAAGGCTCATTTGCCATGGCTTGTGTCTTTTCATTCATTTAATTCTCCATCCATCCATCCATGAGGGTTCAATGCAGCCCATCGGGCGACATTGCAACTGATTTGCATTCCGAATTCTTGGTATCATTGCAAAATTCCTAATAAGATGAAGCAGATTTTAAAGCGACTGCCATTGGATAGGCAAGGATGTCGCAACATTGGCACAGGTTTCGTGGTAAAATGGACCTACCACATGGCTCGAACAATTTGAATTTTGGGTAAACACGCAAAAGCGGCACCGCGTATTCAACCAAGCCGCCATTTTTGATCGAACCATCGGGCACAGCCAATGATTCCCTAAAATGTCTACCTGCTTATAAAAGACGAAATTCATTTATGGTGGTTTGTCAAATTTTAGGTGGATGTGATTTCCGTGATTCTGCTTGTTCCTGCAAAAAGAAAAGAATCGACATAAGTTGCACTTCCTCCGACTCTGGCCTCAACTCACAACAACTTTTATCCTCACTGCTGGTGGTATTTCGGTAATTGTGGGTATGGTTCGCCTAGTCTGAAAACACCTAACCAAATTCACAGTTTACCATTATTCCCGAAGCACCCGTATTGTCTTGCTGTTGTCCTTTTTTCTCCATGTCCGCCACATACTCTTTTACCTAACAAGGAACCCAAGGCCCTCTTAGGCTTTTTGTTCGTCACACCTTTACTTTTGTAAATCTGCTGCCTCATTGACTTGCCACATGCACCTGGCAAAGACAACAAAGTGCTTTCTTAATGCCTGCATTATTGGGTTTTACTTTTAAGGTTTAGAGCGGTCCTCTTCAACACAAATGGCTCCCCAATATGCATTGACAAAAACGCCGAGAACCTCCTAATTATACCTGATTATGCGAAATTCGAGCCTCATTCAGCAGCTATGAACACTTTTTCCTTTTAAAATACAGGTTATTTTGTAACCATAACTGCTAATTTACAACACTGCAGCAAAAGCACAAAGGGGATCTGCCTGGAAGGAATAAAGAAAGGATGCAAAACTAATAGTTGGACGCTGTCATTAATGCAAAAAGACTAGTCTCGGTTATTCCAAGTTATGCTAGCTAGATAGATCTCAGCCCTAATCGGTGGCCGGCCCTTGTCAGGCGGGAACGCAGTTTACTTTGCATTAACAGTGATAGTACGGTAGTTTAAGGATGATATTTGGTGGAGAGCAACTATTTACCGCTGGGGTAAATACTGGATGAAATCGGCGCCTTGAAGAATGCGGATAGTTGTTTCATATCATTTCGAGAGTCCTCGTCCTAGGGATGCATAACTGCCCCTGATGCGTTCGATAAAATAGTATGCGAAGGCCTTCTATCGAAGTATAATGCAGAACGGTCCGCAATCATCCGAATTTGTATCCATCACCCAAAAGTGTGTGGCAGGTTTCTGATGAAATCGCTGTAAAATGAAAGGGTCTGAAAGTTGCAACCAATTGCTTATCTATATACATACATATATATATGCGTGCACTTGCTAGTGCTCCCATCCTGCCCGGCAATCAAGCTTCACTTAGGCCTCGAAACTACCATTTCGCCCTTCAACGTACATGCGATCGTGCGTCGAAACTGGCAAGACACTATCAACAACAAAGTGAAGTTGATCTCAATGCTTGGTTTGCATGCTTGTGGCAGAAAATAGGTGGTATTTCGACAAAGGTAGTTGTTTAAAAGTGGTGCGATTTATCGTTCAAGTTTCTGCTTTAGCATCAGTTTTCGAGCTGAGGATAGATAAAAGTATCTGAGCCTGTGGTTTGGCAGGCATTTGATGCCCTATTATTATTATTATTTCTGAAAAAAACCTGTTCAGTTCCCTTAATGAACTGAAGTTGTGCTGTCTTCCACGAGACGGCTAAATTATGGACTGTAATGCCTTCCTTCGTGTTGGCCTCACCAACGATATGGATTACGGCTTTACATCACAGGAAGTTAATCGAATCAACCAATAATGTGTACGGGTACCTTTCACAAATTGTAGTCCCTCCCATGCGTATTCCGCAAAATAAGCTTGGTAGAACCCTGATTATCACAAGAAAGATGCAAGTATAAAGGCGCTTTAATGACAAATAGGAATGGTGGGGAGAGAGGACACCAGGGAAATGAATGTATACTTGGCCGTACCAAGTTGATTCTACTGTGACCTGACGCGGTGCGATACTAAGTTCTAGCACTTTTCTATTATTTGCTTATTGACAAACACTCTTGTATGAAAAGTTTCTGCACATGTGCCGATAAGGGTAGCGCATAAGAAGATAATATACTGATTACCACTACGAAATTTCCTCGCGAGATAAGGGTCACTAACAAAGTAAAACTCAGGTGAAGCGACATCTCGCGTCCATAAATGATGTGTATTTACAGCCCACAGATGCCTACTTATAACCAAGTTGCAGGTCCATGAGATGACCTATTCTTGGCCTATAAGGAAAACTGTGCATTTACACACGCACACCGTGTAGCCACACACTAATAGATGGTTTGAGGGATTGTGCTGGGCAGTCTGGTAAGGAAGCCTACCCTAGCAATACAACATTCACTTTCATCTATATGATGAGCTGAGATATAGAGAGTAGGCAGTCTTGGCAGAATTGTAATGCATTGACGCAAGCACTAGGACCTCGGATGTAAATAGGACTGCTGTGCTTAAATCAGTGGATTTCGTTTGTAGGCGCAAGAGTAGTGTTAAGAGTAAAAATATTTTGTCCCAATTGGTGTAGGCACACAGCTCACTGGCTACAAACTGTCGTCTTTTCGCTACTATGCTTAGAGGTGCCATATTGTATGTTGGGTGTCTTAACACTCATAGAATCACTTGGACTACATGTAAGCCTCATGTCCTTGAATTGCCTTGCCAAAAGACCACCTGTTGCTCGACTAACCCAATCTGCGTAGCAATCTAGTGCTCCATTTGACCATGTGTTCAGCTACATGATCAGCTTGGTCTCTGGACGCTGTGCTTTCGCCTTGTGTCAGGACCTCCGAACTATGCTGCTGACCTCTCATCTATTCTAAAGGAAAGCAAGTGGCATGCTCTGCTTCACGATTTTAGCTTATTACACCATCAATTAGGACACAGGCCACTACTTTTATGAGATCCTTGTGGGAATGTGTTAGAAACTGCTCGTCTGATGCGTGCACTAATAGCTAACATCACATGATACTGCCGAGAGTCATTCAAATGGACAATCAGCAATTCCACTTTATGCTAGTTGGTGATGAATGTAGAGCTCAAGTCAGCAGCCAACTCTGCATCCAGCTTAAATTAAAAGAGCAAACGATTTGGGTGTGGACAGGAGACAATAATGACTATTGTGAATGTGTGGGATGAAAGTGTGAATAAGCTAACGCGAACTCGTGTGCCAGTGGGCACACATGCATTAGCCGCGTAATCCGTGTACACAACATGTTCCGATTTTGTTTCTAGGCATATGTGACCGCGTTTGAAAAGCGCTTTCTTAAGCATGCATTCAACGGCATAAACTCTCCTTTACTTGTGAGTGAATGGCTTTAATTTTAATGACCTTTAGCCAAAGGTCTACTTTTCTCTATTAAGCATAGTGAGTCTGCATTGAGACCCTGAAATCCATTATTGGTTGAAAATGCAATTGTACGGAAAAATAAGCATTACACTGGGAGATCAGGACCATTGGTCACACAGCATTCGCATCACATGGGCTCGCATTGAACAGTAGTTTTAACGTGGCTGATGATCCAGTGGTATTCGAAGTGATACATAAGGGTCTGCCCATCTTCCATTTGCTCCTAGTCCAGTTGGACACTTTAGTTGCGTACACATGGATTCTTAGATTCCATTCGGAAACAAGGGCTTTTGGTAGAGCTCCACGTTGACGGGAATGCAAACATGAAGCTGTCAGCCCTACGCAGCACACATGTCGTCACATCATCCAAATTTGACCAACTGCCTCATCACTAGCTCCACCGTTGAAAGTTGTATTTATAGCTAAAGCAAACTATCTAGCCTGTAACATCGAGGAACTTCCATGCCTTCACTCCATCCAGACCTTTGCTACCGATATTAGTGTGCAAAATTAGTTTGACACACTTAGCAGGCCCTATAGTGCACCGTGTCCTCCTAATACACCTGTGTGACTATTTTTGATCGGCAATCCAGTTGGTGTGCATTTAAGCAAACATGTTTCATCAACCAGCTGCCACTTGACGAAAATGGAGGTGGAAATACAAAATGGTTACACTGCATATAATGACAAACGGTCAATTTGTGTTATAATTCTCTGACTAGCTCGTTTATGATAAGGAGTAACGAAAACCTCATCAACAATGGATATGCACGCAATCGTGAGCTCACATCAGTATCAGAGGCAGTACAAACGATACCAGATTTTCCTTCTCCTAAGTACATAAAATCAAGAGGTCATGCACGCCGACCAAAAACTTAACACATTTTGGTATAGAGCTTTGTCTCATAGAAGCAAGTGAAAATTTTGAAGGTGGGTAATGGTCGCAAGCGATGGATTACACAGAGACAGACTTACTGAATAGTTGATGTCGTCTACATCTAAAAACTCACTAATTGGCACCAAACAGTGACACGTGGACCCCACATTTAACATCCGTTGCATACTGTGAGCTGTGTAATTAACACTTAGGACCATTACTCGCTAGAGCACAAGAAGTGCGCTGGCGTCAGTGTTCAGATCGAAGACCCATCTTCCGTGAACAGCCGTCTGTGCCTACACATTTTCTGCCACGGTGAGGCAGGCCATTCACAATTCAGTTTGCTCAAGCCATGAGATGAGTGCTGATTGGCCACAAACACTTGACCAATGTTTTGTATGCACAATACCAATCGATCAGACAAGGATTTTGCACATCGTTGGAGCCTTTTGATGTTTTTATTACGAAAGGTCTTCAAGGTCTTGTATACTACGCTTGCACAAAAGAGAATTTTTGATGGAATCAGAGGTGGTTCACTCTATTGCCCGTTGTACGTACCTAGATGTGCATAACGATTCTCCGTACAGTTGCCAGAAGCAAGGAGATTGAAGGAAATAGATAGCTAGGCTAGCGTCAAGATGCATGGATATGAGCAATTTAATGGAGGTCCCCTCAGCAGGCATCTGTGATGCTGGCGCAATCTAACCGCTCCAAAGAATTAGAGGTGCTTGGCGCTTGTCAGATCATTTCGTAATTTCTTCTTTTTGGCAAATTTAGATTTTGAGATTGGTTTAAGCAGCAGGGAGACATAAAACAATAAAATTGGTCATATTTTGACACGTCTCTAATGGTACTTTTTCGGTGAGATGGTAAATCAGATTGAGAGTTCTACTGCGAGGATGGTAAATCAATTCAACCAGACAATTGAATAACCCGTATGCATATGCATGCTTTGGCGTATTTTGAGGTGCAGCAAACCTCCTAACAGCATTTTGTAAAAAACCTTATGGCATAAAACAGCATTGTTGCTTGCAGAGCAATAAGTAATGGATGATTTGATTTCGACATTTTTGCATAAAATGAACGTTAGTGACTTTAATGGGATGCTTGAATTCGTTGCACTCATACAGTATTATTACCCCACCCAAGTAACGCGTCGTCCATGCCACATATTTGATAGCAATGCAGATATTTTGAGAGACAGGGACAAAGTTGACCAGCTTTCTCACCACTAACTGCGCAATCTCAGTAATTTTGAGTTATCAGTATTGAAAGTAGGGTGGTTCAGGCGTTTTCGTAAGAACATGTCTACACCTTGCATTGTGGGATGAGAGCGGATAAACAAAGCATACCTTGTGATTTCCGCTATGATTGTTATTTTCCTGAACACCAAATGATTACTTTGACTTCTCTGTTTCACTCACAATTTTAAAGTCATTCAGGCTGACGGGCTAAGGTCTATATTCATTTACTTCTCTGCACGACTCTCGCTACTGCTGACATCTAAGTAATTGATAAAGTGGCCTATGGAATATAGCGTGATTGAAAGACCCGAAATATCAAAAGTGGCATGCTTGAAACTAGCACAACGAGGATTGGCTGAGGGATTCCAATAAGCACATTTCAAAGATGAATGAACTAATGCAGGATTTTATTGCGACGTTCAATCAGTCTACAGCAGACATAACTATTTTAAGGCAAGTTAAAACATTTACTGGTGTCTGCTGCAGCGTTCCGAGACTTCCTTGAAGGTAAAAGAAGGAATAGTACTAGGACAGGATGGATGTTCTAGAAACAGATGGATCGGGAGCTGTTGGCACGGCCCGGAGGCCGGCCAACCGGCTAGTACAATATGGCCACCCAAGTGACCGAATCCTGCAGTTCAAACAAACAAAACATTACATCAGCAACATAAAAACTGTGCAGTTTACTGCGCATTCATTACGCATTTAAGGCACAGTGGGTCGCATGCTGTTCCACTCAATGCATTTTGCAGGATTTCGTTACGAGAGTATATGCGATGCCCCATTTTGCTTTACAAATATAGTGGAATAACTTGGAAGCAAAATTTATGTGAAATTTGCACATAAGTCAGATTATGAAGCAAGCATAAAAGCCTAATTCTGTCGTGTTAAAAATGCACATTGTAACAGCTACAAAATAAGGCAAAAGTCGAATCGGCTTATGTAAGACAGATTCAACAAAGAATATAGCAAGCACCAAGGAAAAATATTTGAAAAACTAAGACATAAAACCTGAAGGAAAAATATAGCTTTATAAATAAAATTAGGGAGATAGTAGTGTATAAAGTGGCGGGAATTAACAAAACGATGTCAATCAAAAATTGCCAGTAGTTAAGGAGGCAAAAGTAAAAATAGGGGATGGTAAAAAATAAGGTCAATGAAGGCGTAAGACGTGCATGTGAACAAACAAAATGATAGACGGCAGCAGAGTAAGTCGACCACATCCAATCCAACTACAGGCACATGAGTACAAATAAATAAATGAATTTACAGCACAACGCCCCAACTCAATTCACTGCCACTGCACTCACCCGAGCACGACTGCATGCGCCTATCCGTTCTCTGGTAATAAGTTATTATTCACCACCATTCGTTTTACGGTGTGCTGCATAATCTCGGAGCCTTGAATTGTGCAAAACCCTAGTACATGCATGAATTGGGAGTAACATTGCCTTATCTTTGTAGAGCACAACAGCTTGAGGTAGTAACACTGGTTAAGGCATGCGTTAAAATATGGCATAAATGCAAAGTAAAGAACTGCCTTTGTAAACTCCTGGCATACTTGGTGGCGAGGTATTTTATCTCCATCTGATGCACCAAATTGAAATGAAAGCAGCAAGGTGGACTACGATTTCTCGATTTGTCATTTTTCATGACAATAGCAAATTTTGCTGATATAATTCCCTCATCGCTGCGTTGCCGTTTTGCTAGGCGTTGTCGATAAGATGCTTTGATCAGAGCGACAGGTCGCCTCACCCTCACACAGAAGTGAAAGTGGTAAGGGGTGAAATCGCACTCTTATTTTGCGAACCAATCGCAGGTTGGTGAGCCTGCATATTCTACTGCGATGAACAGCACTGTGTGGCCAAATCACCGTTTACCTGTTCTGTGATGCCTCATCCCAACCGCTAGTGCTTCAGCACACAGCCGGCTAGAGGGAGCGATTTGTCACTGAGGTTAGTAACACGTCAACTGCAGTCATCAGAGCTGAGAGATGTCTGTTCTAAACAATCCCGACTCTCACGCTACTGCACTTATCAATTAACATAGTGTTTGGTCTCCGATCCCTTTTATTGTCTGTGCTTACATCCGTCGTTCTGTCTGTACCGCATCTTCAAACTAACGGTCTCTAGTCCGTCGCAGAACTGGTGGTGGGTTACTGCTATGCCTACCAGTTAGCACAAAGAGTAGTTGCAAAGTGTAGGGTCCCACTCACTAGCTTAAGGAAACCTAAATTGCAGGGCAAAGAGTAACACTTTCTGCAGCACGCAGCTTTATTTAGGTCCTTAGTAATGCGCAGGTTGCAAACTGATTTATTTCAATAATTAATTCACATACAGTGGAAATTCCACCAAGGGTCGGAAGAGAGACTACGATTTCGCTTTGACAATGAATTTACCCCATTTATGCAAGTCATTTGGATTTGTTGTAGCTTTCACTTCAGCCTTGGAATCAAGCCACATCCGTGACTTTTCCACACTCTCCTTAGGCAAGGCGCCATGCCTCATAGAACTGTGGACCAGCAAACATAAAGTATGGCAAATAATGTGTATGGAGTGCTCGTAGTGATCAAACATGACTCACTTACCTCGTGCTGCTTAAATTGAGAGACTACATATAAAAAGGAGATTGAGGTGATGTATTTCGAACATCAACAGTTCAACATCAGGAATGGCGGATGAAAGTGAAAGAAGCATGAATCGCCGACGTAAAATGTACTGCTTCTTAGTAAAGATGCAGCTATCGAATCGCGCTCAAAATCGAGGAGTCCATTGCAAGCTCACTATTATTCTTTCCAGATATTTGTCAACAGGCCGTGGATTTACTTTCCACGCTATCATGCAGTGCGTTACTTGACAGCAGAGGAGGTGGCTGTGCGTCAACAAAGTGGAGGAGGATGCGGGAACTAGTTAGCAGCACACCTTGAGCATGCGGGTGCCTACGTCATTCCAGAGGCATATTTTGCTGCTCTTGATAAATATCGCAGAAGCTACCTTGCCGAGCTAAGGACCAATGCAAATCCTCATGCCCGAGGTATCGAAATGAGTCGAGACTCTTCATATTGCCCTAAATAGATTACATCCGTTGACTGTTCACCTCTCCCTTTCGCTTTGTGTGAAATTTTGTGCATGTCTTTCACAGCCTCTTTTGAATGGCTGCTGCTTCTTACTTGCCAATCCATTGGGCTACAATACCTCTTATTTTCAAGGTAGAAGAGGACAGAGTGCGTAATTGGGGGCCTCATAGCAATCTAGTAAAGTAGAGCTACTTGAACCAACAAAGAAATTTGTCCTACTCACCAACCTTAGCAAATAGCAGTTGACAGTGATGTGTCCGCTTGCGTTCCAAAGTGACGGTTTACTCGGGATGTGGTTAATCTGTAGTCGAAGTGTCAGTTACAAGTGGATATGACCACAGTAGATTTGCAAGCTAGAAATAATAATGTAGCTTATCATGGGAATAATCACCTATGTAAGCATGGTGAAAGTGGGCTAAGGTACCTCTACCAACTTTCCGAGCAGGGATTCTCGATGTGAGCAGTCTTCATTGAGGCCGCATTTTAATAAAGGCCAACTTAATGAAAACGATTCTCTAATGCAGCACATCCTAATGCTTTAATAAGTTTGCTTTTCCTAACTAACTCTTTTGCGTGCAAAAGCATTCGAAGGCGGAACTGTTAAAATGTTCGCATTGTAATACTCACGTTCTTTAAATGTACCTCATAGGCGAGAGTCGAGAGGACAACTTAGGCCCGGTTGCGAACGAAATTGATCGCTCTCAAGGATTCGAGGTGCCCTCCTTGTAGATACTCCGGCTCCGCTACCACACATCCTTCCCGTACCTTGAATACAAATGTCGACAAACAACCAACCTTCTCGTAGCAGGGCTGGTAAAAGGGAAGAGTAGAAAAGGGAGGAATCTTTTACTCACCTTCTTGATGTCCCTTTTAAAATTGCCCTAAGCGATGCAATTTGAATTTCTTCCCACACAAAATTTACGTTCCGTAAATGTGCTCCAAGGAAAGTAGATAATACTAAACCAATATAAATAGCTGACCATGCCTCAAAATTGCGTACTTTTGCCCAGTGTTATAACATATCTAACATGTTCATTTATCCCGGCCTATTTCTATAGGCCCCAGCATTTTTGCCGTGCATTTTCATCCCTAAAGCATTTAGCCCCATGAGTCATTGGCCTTAGTAAGTGATTCCAGTTTTCCACTGGAATAAATGTTCTATGCATGGTTTAACCGAGCGAAAAGTAATTCGTAAGCAACTTCCTCTTTTCATGGACGCAACAAGTCAAAATTATTTTAGTCCTCAACGCTAATGGCTCTGCTGGCACCACTTATAACGACCTCTTGTAACTGAAATCGGAATATCAACTTCGGCTCTTTTTCTCCGCCAAGTCATGTGTGAGCCAAATTATCTCCACAAAAGTGGAGGCTATGACCCTCCAAAGTATTTCCTTTACTTTTGTGAAAGAAGCGCATCAGAAGCGATGTAGGATAGGGAATGTCACGCGTAACTTGTTGATTACATTAGTTGACTACCTTCCATTCCATCGACATCACCGCTTTTGCCCCAAAAGATTAATTAGTACAAGTGACTTCAGACTGCATTTTTATTAGCAGACAATACTCAAAAACATCAACAAAAAGGAGTTGAAATTCAGTAGCAGTGGCCTTCGCATGCATTTAAGTGGACCACATAAAGCGAAATGTATGTAGCAAATAATGTCTAGTTTACTGACGTGTAGTTGTGGGCTTGGCACAGATGAAGCATCACACTGCCAATCGGCAAGCGCAAGTTGATTCCATTCCATCGAAGTTAATAAAGCACTCTCACACATTAATGTACTGTCCCTCATCACCCACAGAACCGATCTATGCAAGTAGCCCATCTCGCTGCGTTGGATATTTTAGCACCAGTACTAGCCATTCCTCAAGAAAGTAGGACTCCACGCCTTCAGTCAACCACAGTGATAATAGTGGCGAGAATTACTCTTGAGAAAGTTTTGCTCAAATCCTTTGCTAGTCATCCTAACCCTCTGGATGGAAGAGGAGGATGTCTTCATTAGAAGAGAGCAATGCAGTTGCCTTGTTTATGGGGATCCCCGAAGACAGTGCAAGAAGTATTAGGTAAAATTTCACTATTTAAATGAAATGCTCTTCTGAGAATGGAGGATGAAATTTGCTTAAAGATGCTTTTTATAGCTTTTACGCCTTGCCAAAGAGTCGTTTACCCCTCGGAACCAATCTTACTTCGAGCAATCATTCACTGATTAATTGTGCCCGCAGGATTACAATGGTGCAGGTGCCATTAGTGGTCAATACGTTGCTAACCAGAATCACCCAACCGCTATTAGAACCTACAAGAACAGGATCATGGAATATGATGTTAAACGAAGCCAGCTCCTTGAAGAAGTAGACGACTCTCATTTGCAAGCATGTATTGGAACCTTTAAAAATGGAAGCAAAGTTTAAAAAGAAGAACATAATAGCCTGGGTCATCTCATCCATGACATTCACTGCAATTGGGGAGATTTCATTAAGATTACGCCTACCTCATTCAACTGTATTTATTGCTTGCAAAGTTAGTAGAGGAGGAAAGCAAATACTTTAATCACTTCACGCGGAGGAATTTAACCAATAGTTGCTTCTTTAGCCATTCTAATCTTGCGCCAAGCTACAACGATTTGACGGCTGTTTAAATTGGCTTATGAAGGTAGAGATCAGTTATGACAAATGCCAAAAGTAATGCTCCATCAAAAAAGGATTATGGCAAAAAATCCAATTCTGCGTGCGGAAAACATTCTGTTTAAGCCTGATGCCTTCCCTCCCCTTAAGAGTAGTCCTGGGGCACTGCAGTGTGATTGAATTACAACTGGAGGTTTTCTATTGCAGATAAAGTACCGTGGACCACAGCTCATTAGCATGGCCATTTGACATTCTGAACGAAAATATCACGCTTGTGATAGAGGGAGGGTGAGATGGTGTTAGACATTACCACAGGTACTGCCTTTCACTTTTAAGTGGTTAATTGACGTGACATCTGAAGGATTGCTAGGCGCGTTGAATTCAACCGTTTGACGACTGCATGTTGATTTTGCACTTACTTGAGCCCATCAGCTGCAAATTATACCTGTTCATGGCCAAGAAGTAAGCATGGTCATTAAGTGTTTGGTTTTGTGATACCCCGTGAGTGCTAGTGCTAGCCTCCTCGGATTACTATTGCTGTTGGTAATGGTGACGCCGCATTTGCTTCCCTCATGGTTGGGCCCTGTGTCTCCTCGTGTTCATGAGGAGTACAAGCCGTTCCTGCTGCTCCAATGTCTTCCTGCGTGTAGGGGACGAAAAAGGGGAAAGGCATTCGAGCGGCAGCGACGATGTAACTCATGATCGAACTCCTCTTGTGCCAAATTGACACATGCTCCCTCATTCATCTGTGGTCTACTATCCACTAACCTTGGCGACAGTGCTGGTTAAAAGTCGTAAGTTTTAACTGCAATCAAAGACGATTATTTATGATTTCGTGCAGATGATATTACTCAGGGGAGTTAAGTTATTTGTGGGCAAGCGGTCAAGTGCTTTATACCGTTCAAGATATCAAATACATATGCGTGGCTAATGGGTAGCGGTGGCATCTGCAATGAGTTTTTTTCGGAAATGGTAAACATTGCCTTTAAACACTATGGTTCGTAACCTCCTCAAAGACTGCACTCTGCACTGGTGACATCGCTATGGTAACAACGGCAGTGTCATCAGGCCAGCTCATTGCCAGGCTATGCAGACTACTTCGCAACACGTGCCCTTCTTTTGTACCACATAAGACTCTCATGTGAACTAGCTAAAAGTTTCCCAGCCGCTACAGTTCAGTGTTCCAAAGCAACCATTTTCAAACAGCTGATCCAACTTTGGTCGAACTGCATCCATATTTTAAGGCCGTAGGTCTGTTTTTGACAGTTAGCTTGTTCAGCCGTTTTACAAGCACCATATAAAGCGTCGCACCATCACCAATAGTTGATTAAGGTGGAGTCGATCCCGACAGAAATGGTGAATTAAAGTTATTCGCTAGCGGTATTCTGCGAATAAGCTTTTAGTAGATTGGCAGACCGAGTTCTCTGCAGGAGCATTTCCTTTGTACAAAACTTGCAGCAGCCAACGAAATACTCATTTTGGGTCACAAAGGAGTACTCATGCCCCACAAATTGGGCAACATATTCGTCATGCTCCACATTGCACACTGTCCGCGAAAGTTGCACTCTATTAAAGGAACAGTAAGACTATCAGCGTCGAGACCGCTAAGAAAGAGGTAGATATAAAGTCATCGCTTTTGACATCACCATGTGAACAGGTAGTCACTCGACATGTCTTGACGACATCATAGGTGGGAGACCCTCTGCTTGTGGCAAGTGCAAAACACTCGTGCACTTCTTGAAAAAGTATTCAAGCTTTATTTTCCAATGAGTGTGCACTCCAAACTATCCTAAAAGAGATAGCAGTGTGTAGCCTAGGTCAACGCCTCACGACAAATGCTCGCCAAGCGACATGCTCTACTGTGATGCGTTGCTGCTAAGACATTTACAAGAGAGGTCGGTCCTAATGTGTGGCAGTGCTAAGCAGTGCTTCGCAAAACAACTTCGCATTGCCCGTCACCTTTTCTGATCCCCGTTAAAGCAATTCTTCCAAGTGAGACTAAAGCACTCTTTTAGAATGGCATGATTAGTATGGAAGTGGCTTGCAAATCGCAGTGCAGTCACTGTGATTCTAATAGCTCCGCACAAGCAAAAAGCGGTTACACCTGTTATTTGCACATATTGTTTCAGTCTATAGGGTCTGCAAAGCGCCTTGAACAAATTGTACTAGCCCTCATGAGAGAATTTTAACAACTGCAAGTCTCTTGCTTCATTGCTACTTGCATCACATCTCTCCCTCATTGTTTGTAAATGCATTCAGGCCACGTAGAGTAGGGTAGCTGGTACAGTTTCCCGTCGCCAAATAACCGAAGACATATTTCCAAAGATCTGGCAGAATCTTCCGTTATTATTAGAGTTATAATGTTATCTATGCATTTTTAGTTTTATCTTGGGGTTTTATTATTTCAACAAGCGCAAGCATTTCGTTATAGGGACGTGATAAGTGATAATTCAAGCGACATCTAATGTAATAGCTTGCTCTGACTTTCAGCTCCACGAAATCCACATTGGCTAGTTCAAGACCACGATCCCAACTTCGTTAGGGAAGCATTTCGTTAGTTCACTTTGCAGGAATAATCAAAGTTGTTGTGGTGGATGTGCTAATGTGGCAAAGGAGCCAAGTTGAAGCGACTATAATGTTAGTCTTATGCCAAATGATTGGCACTTTTGCGTTCGGCATTCCTTTCTCATGGCAGCAACAGTTTATGCCAATGCCAATTTGTAAGAGCTGCAGTTTTTGTTGTTGTTGTTTTTGTTGTTCGACTTGAGGCTTTGTTCCACTTCCGTTTGACGCACCACTCTCTGTTTAGTAAATCTCGTGCACTATTGCAATGGACAGCTATCAATCCCCCTTCACTTGCATGCAAAGTAATTAGTGATTAATAGATAATTTTCTCAGACAACAATGAAGGAACGATTCAGCATCCAGTCTTCGTAAGGAGACCTGGTTAGTTTACTAGTAAAATGCGGATGCATTGTTAAATTACGACCGCCCTACCCCAACTTTCCCTCTCATACTGAACCTGCATCCAGATTTGGCCTGCTGGAGGATTGACAGTACTCTGAGTTCTACAGCACACTGATTGCATTCAATGCAATTGAGACGTTTTTGTTTTAAAATATTCTTGTTCTTAAGCCCTCTGTTCTTTCGCCTCCTTTCCATTTCCCTCTTTTCTGTATTTCCTTCTGTTTAGCTTATTGTCTCCCTGCCTATAGACATATTTATCCATCCTTCCTTCCCTTTATCCTTTCAGACTAAATAACTGCCTCGCATTTGTTTGTCTTGTGAAAATAGGGCATATTTCTTACCGCTTCTATTAGCCAGTCCAAAAAAGCAGTCTCAAAACATAAGGTTTAATCACGAAACAAAGGCATCTCAAAATCGAGGAACTACTAGGACAGCTTCTTTAGTGCATGAAGTTCCAAGTAGTGCGAGAAAAACTGAAGGAATTATGGCTTTTGTTAATGCTGCAGCGATATTTTGATTAAAAATAGAGCTGAAGAAAATAATGAGATGCAGATTCTGTCGAACACATTGCTATTCAGCCAGATGCACTCAGATCCGCTCCGACTTGATGGGATTTAGTTGAATGCTTTTGGTCAAACATCAACTAAGCCTATTTGTTAGACATGGTTTCATGCTGAAAATCTGGCAGATTTCCAATTCCACCTTGGATGAATGCGAAGTGGCGAGACCGACGAGATTTAACAGATTTTACTTGTGAAGATAGTGTGAGGGAAATTGATGCAACGCTATGCATATCTATCCCACTCATCCAATTTAATCATCTACAATGCTTTCTAATCCAACGCACTCAACCGCACTCTAATTTGATCTGATCAAGATAATTGTAGCTAGGTTACTCTACAGCCATTCCAGAAGCTTAACATACCTTTGCGTTAGCTCCTGCATCACGCAAAGCATGGCATTTAGAACTGGTTAAGACGCTGTGGTGCATTCAAACGAATGGTGGTCACTTGCTGAGGCACCCAACGACACATCACACGCATGCAATGTAACGCTCGCCTCACCTTGTTTGTCTCACTCCCGTCATAACTAGTTCGATTTGCTTTTACCACGACCCGATGGGACCTCAGTTAATTAGCAGAGGCAAGATCAAAATGTTGCTGGAAATTAAATTAACTACAGTGCAGCGAGGCATTACGTAATTCTCCTGCAGTGCTTGGTACAATGACTTCAATCGGCACCGCATTTTGAATTGGTAAGTGAAGGAGCTCTAGCTCGGTCGAGAAGATGCAGTGCTCAATCTATTCAGCTTGACATCACCCAGCCCATGTCTTAATCACTCGTGTGAGCTCACTTACAAAGTGGGTCCGAAATGAGTAGCTTTCAAACATTGAAATGCCAATCTGGTTTGTTCTGGACTTAATTCCCTACGGATCCATCTTGAATGTTTGGAAATCATTGTTAGTTAGTCTTGGGCTCGATGTCGTACTTGGTTTATTATACCATCGCTTGACTGTGCGAATCCGTTCAAAACTATTTGGCCGGAATTAGATGATTAATGGCGCCAGTGGCAGGTTGTCGACCACTGCATCTGTCAGTCGGAGAGCGGTGATACTCTTGCTTTAATTTCTCAGTTTTTCACTGGTCAAGCAAGCATCAAAATGAAGAGAACTGCCATGGCCCTGCAGTTTCTCATCGTGTGACCAAACTTTTCTCTGGAGAACGGCCTTACAGACCTAAATGTAGCGAGTAAAATTCCATTTTTAATATCAGACTGGCATCTCTCTTCTTACAAAACATTATGATATTTTAAACAATTATCTGCTCTTTTTTGCAAAATTATCTTTAGTTGGATGCTTAAAATTTAGAATGCATTATTGTTAGGTGGAAGTGGCTTGCTAAATTCCAGCTTTAGGAGTCTGCAGTACCACTACCTAATTTTAGACACAGTAATTGAGTTAAAATAAAATGTCACGTCCTCGCAGTCCTTATTGGAGAGGTAGGCACAATGCCACAGTCATCTTCTTTCCCTGCCGAAATGTTTCCATGATATTTATGTTTAGGTTTACTGCAAGTAATGCTTTGAGGAAAATTCCCATGCATATTTTGGCTAATGTCTTGCACTCTTGGTCAAAATGGCAAAGCTAACGCCAAAGCACTGCTCGAGTTCTCTCATTTCAAAGTAGACTTGCAGTGGACACATCCTGCGCGGAATTTAATTTACCTGCATTATTTTAGTGTAGATACGAAGTTAGAGAAGCCTACCATATGCAACTCCTTTCCCTGTAGTCCTTTTATGATTCCGTTCTAACGACGCTAACACCACGCCCAAGAAATCGAATTCACTGATGCTAGAGTGCTGCTAAAGCTGTTAAGAGCAGACGAGGTTGACTTTCAAAGGTTCATGTTCGGCGTACGGAATCTTGGATGGTCTCATTTTACCGAAAACTTAAGGGCCAGATTAATAATTTAGCACGCTACGAGTTTTGGAGAGAAAAGTCAGCGCCATTTATTGCGCAGGTACAAAAATGGGTTAGCGTCTGCGCCTACATGGACAACTTGTCCATCAGGAACAGCCCTCTCTGTCAACACAATTTCGCCCATTTGAAACAGGGCAACCACAGTTCAACCTGTTCAAGCAACAAGGTAAGTACTGAATGGCCACGGAAATTGGACCTTTATCATAGCATTTCTGCCTACTTGATGACGGCTACCTTCACAATCTTGTTTAATCAAACGAAATCTGTGCACATCACCGAGCGTTTGGAAGGTTCTGCCGCAAAATCCTTAAAAACTTAATTTGAGCTTATGAGACCTTTAATCTGAACACCACTTTACTAGAGAACAGACCTTTTGAGGCTAGCAACTTGCGCTTGCGCAGAGTAGAGTTGTTAGTGGAATGATGAGCTGCCCATTTCCCCGCCTTCTACCCACTTTGATTTGTGCAACTGTTCGCTATATCTACCGGTGCTCCCGAGACTGAGTGGATGCTTCCATATTCCTTAGAAGTAACCATTTCACCTCCCTCATTTAGCTTATGTACAATTGACTGGCAGTCGCGCACTTATTTCTACCATTAAGAGTGTGAATACAATCTAATTTTATTTTGTGGTATGTTCTTCATGCAGTGGCAGTCAGCATGTGGCAGAGACAGTTAAACTGTGAGCTCTCGAACTCATCTTTTATTAGGGACACCAAAATCATGTATTTGTTAGTGTGATTTGAACAAGTAAATGTGAAGTTTTTTGACGTTTCCTCCGATGCGCTTCATCCCTTCACGCCATTTCAGTGGTCATAACTTCCGTATGGATTCTTCCTTTCAGTACTCAAATTAAAGCTCCATCTTGTTCATTCCGTGCCCCTTGCGTGCAGCCACCGTGTTGTCTGCCCAAAACCTATCACCAAAATCATAAGAGATGCAGATGACTATGGAGACCACCATTTGCCTTCTCTTAAAGCGTACAATGCATTATGACATCTGTCTTTCCCCGACAAAATTGACACCAAAGCTCTTAATTTTCTTCACGAGTACAAAAGCTCTATTCGCACGTTTCGCCCATTTATGCCTGCATTTATATTCGCTCAAAACAAACAGCTATTGTGACACTTGATGTTAGGCAACTAAGGTGGGAATATTTTAGTTGGACTTGGTCTCAAGTGCAGCCAGCCAATTGTTGGATATCACTTATATTGTGTAAAGCAATTGTCCAGAACTTATAAGTGGTGGCAGCAGCGAGCTGTACTGTGCCTGTTAAAATAGCACATGTGCATGATCTATGATAAATGGTACTACTAATGCGGCCTTAATTGCAACCATCAATGTGGCTCGAGGTCACAAAATCTTAAGGCTAGGTGATAACGCCACCGTGAACCTCGCTTCTACAGCAAATGATTTGGTATACTATAGATACTTTTGTAACTTGCTCTTATCCCGCAATTCGGTATTTGAGCGTACACCAGCAATGTGGTGCACGTGGTCTTGATCTAGGATCTGGTTGCGTACTACCCAATCATTATCTTCACTAATCGGAGACTGTCGAGTAAACAGTACCACCACATCTTTGGTGATTTTTACTACTTAGTATTGTAACATAATAGGCATTAGGTCCCTTTAATTCTACTCTCTGCTTCATGAGATTTTCTATGGCAATTTAAACTTCAGCATATCAGCTGCTCAATCGAGATTTGAATTCCTGATGAACGCTGAAAGGATTTGAAATTTGACTAACTGGCCCTTGGGTATAAAAGCAGCAAGTTTTCCTTTTGAATTTGTTGCACAGTGTGTAATACTTTGTTTGTTCGAACTACCGGTTTAGGTCACTTGGGTGGCCATCTTGTTCTAGCCGGTTGGTCAGCCTCAGGGCCGTGCCAACAGCCCCCAAGTCCTCTGTTTTCAGAATATATATATTCTGCCCTAGTACTGCGCCTTCTTTTACCTTAAGGGGAGCCTCGGGACGCTACACGGTGGATTTTAGAATTTGTAAAAGACCGTTAACTTTACGAAGGTGGAAATTAAATCGTTTCCATGCTTCCATCCACCTATTTGAGCAGGGAATGCGCTGATGGGCTAATCATAACATACCAGGACCATATTTACAGTTTACATACATGAACAGCTATCACATGGACGAATATTTTATGCCAAAATGGCATGTTTCTTTGCCCGCATGATTGCATTTCTCAGCAACATGGTATTTCAGACTCTCTGCATGAGGTAAAATGCAGACCGTTGGCATATGGACATGAAGAGTCATCTAAATTAAAACTATTCATTTATAATCGAAAAGAAAATTTATGCAGTTGCTTGCGTACTCAAGAAGGTGTTTCTCAGAGGTGGTCAGACATGTCTGTAAATAAAACTGCAACATGTCGCGTACACGGACGCATGGTTAATGCACATACGTCTACTGGCAGATGAGTCTGCGTGAGCTTTTTACAATTTTTACAATAATCGTCATTATCTCTTGCCTACATCGGACTCATTTACTTTTTTTAATTTAAGCTGGATGCAGCGTTGGCTGCCGACTTGAGCCCTACATTCATCACCGACTAACATGAAGTAAAATTTACCAATTGCTTATTTTAATTGCTCTTAGCAAAACCATTTGATGTTATTTATCGGTGCACTTGTCAGACGAGCAGTTTTAAACACGTCCACGAGAGGATCCCATAAAAGTAGTATCTTGTGTCCTCATTGATGTCGTAAAAAGCCAAAGATGCATGGCGGAATACGCCGCTCACTTCCATTCTCAACTGGTGAGAGGCGAGCAGTATGGTCCGAAGGCCCTGAGACGAAGCAAACGTACAGCGTCCAGAGACCAGGTCAATCATGTGGCTGAACACAGTTAAATGAGGCACTAGACTGCTAGTTGAGTTGGGTTAGGCGAACGAAGCGTAAACTTTCGGGAGTGCAATCGCAAAGCATGTAGCTTACATGCAATCTAAGTAATTCTGTAGGTGTGAAGGCATCCAACGAACAATAGAGCACCTTTTAACATGGTAGCGAAAAGACGGTAATTTGTAGCTAGAGACATGTGTGCCTTCACCAGCTAGGGCAAAATCGTTTTTACTCTTATCTTCACTGCAATCCTATTTACTTACGTGGTCCTAGTGCCTGCGTAAATGCTTTTTACATCCGTTAAGACTGCGGCCAGCCCGACCATCCTCAGGATTAATGAAGCCTGCAATGGAAGAATCGGCGCGACTGACAAGCACAAGTTGTGGGCTACAATGTTCGAGTGGGGCGTGTTGGTGGACAGCTAGCACAGACCTACGTTAGGATTGACGACAGCATTAGAATCATGGAGGTGAATATAGTAGCAGTGGCTGAGGCGTTGGAGGTTGTGCGACCGATCGTGGTGTCTTTGGATAATGCAGCAGAAGTATTTGAATTTGTTATTACGGGACTTTTAACGTGTGAAGTGTTTCCCGTCGTGGCCGCAGTCGCAGCCGCAGTCGCACCTTCCCCTTCCATCCAAAACAACAAATTTTGTCCACCATATCTTTCATCGCACTCAATTCAACCAGATTCTATGTGGGAATAAGAGTACAATCGCGACTGCCTTATTAAGCAGGCATATCACACTCTCTGTACTAGATAAGCTACCTTGACTGAATTAACCTGATTCAGTCGGAGGCTTACTTCTGCAAAATCTAGTAACTATTTGATAATGCTGTAGAATTCAGTAAATCGAGTAGAAAGACCTCTCCTCCTTTCTAAGGCAGTGCAGTTGCACTCACTTCTGCGCTATTTTCACCAAAGACTTCCCTTCCCTTCTGTGGAGTGATTGCGGCAACAATGGCGGACACCGTTTGATTTGGCTCCAAGCCTCTGAAGACAAAGCTTCTATGTATGGTACTGCTTACACCAAAATGTTTTCTGTTGAAGCACCAATTGACGAGATAGCCAGTGATAGTGCCGTCGTATTCACGTGGCTCATCCCACGTCACCTGCACCGTGTGCGAGTCGATTGCTTTCATCGTCGCGTTCTTAGGAGCATCTGGAGCTAAACAAACAAACAAGCGAACAAAAGGAATAATAAATATTGTTGTTCGGCGGGTGATAAAGGCTCTTATGTTCCAGTGAGTTCCACGTGTCACCAATTAATGGGCATAGATGGGAAGTGGTCAAGCATGAGGGTGGAGTGAGGGGTGGCCACAAATAGTTCCATGCTTTAACACGGGCAAGTTAAGCGTTAGGTACGAATAAAACAGCCATCGACATAAACGTGTCGGGCGAAACGATCTTGCTGCATGACATTCCGCGCTACACATGCTACCTACCACACGATCGCAGCACTCCTCTTCCCTGCTAGACTTGTTATTATAGCAAAAAGCCTCAGTTGTTAAAACCTTTAAGTATATGCTGATAAGAGTGAAGCATAAAAAGTTATCTTACGGATTCGCGACGCAACTTCTGCGTGCAAGATGGAAGTGGCCAATAGGACAAGGCTGATCTGAAGCAACATCACTCCTCAAGAAATAAGTCACATTCACACTCCACACACGTGTGCTTATAAATGTGTCGTCAGCCAATGGAATGGTCTTCTCTTGACCCCCAAGCAGTCTGTGCATTTACACACTCGCAACGTGAAATCAATGACAGTTGGATTGTTTAAGCCAATGTGGTGGGTAGTGTGGTAAGGATGCCTGCCTCATCAACACAGTCTTCACTCTCAATTGTATGATGAGGTAGAAGATTATGAGTGGATAAGTTGCACAAATTGACGAGAGAGGTAACTTGAGCAAGAGAACCATTGGAGTGAATAGGTTAGCAGTAGCGAAATCAGTGGATGTAGATGAGTCGGTTGCAGTGATAGTAGTGACTGAGGCCGAGCCAAGAAATTAAATGTTTGTTGATGGAAATAAAGGTCTTTGAATAGGAGTTTGATAGGTGCAGTAGGAATTGGCCATTACTGGGAGGTCAGCTATTTTGCCTCGAGCAAATCGAGCAAACGTGCAAAGTACAAGCACCCAAAAAACTCCAGTGAATTTCCTGAAACCAATTTTACACTAAGAATATAAAAGAAGGTAAAGTATAATGAGGCCTAAAATGGTTTCAAGATATCATTTAGGTAGTTACATCAACGAATCATTAAAAGATTTGCCACTTGCATGATGGCTTAAGCGTATTGGTCATGGCTGGAAATGAGTAAGCATTCAGTACACGCTATGTAGTGCACACACATCGAGAACCCAAATAAATTTGGACGAATCGTTGAATGAAGGATTAATTATCCGCTGATCAATTCTGAGCCTCAGTCGGAACATTCTAGAGGTAAGGATTGGTAGAACCAATGTCCTCATTTTGAACACAACAAAAATCAATAGATAGCCGTATTCAAAGCAAAATAATTTTCCAACGCTTCCTCTACCTTTCCAGAACCCCTACATCTGTGCAATCTATTGATAGTGCATTGGTGGAAAAGTGATGCAAAGGAGTGTGTGGTTGTTGGAAGAAAATGGGCACGTACGCCTCCGGTGGTTAGTAGTAATGCAAGGTCACTGGTGTGCCAACATGAGAAGAAGGTTTAGCTGCTCAACCTCCGGAGTCAACGCATCTACGGTCAGTCAATGTCGTATTGCGTGGGTATCCCCGGATTCCGGATCTCTTTCAATCCATCAATGGCTCTGTGCCGTGTACTTCGCAGATCGAAGTCTTCACTCAATCATTCTGCAAGCAGCAACCACACACAAATCATCGCAGCTGTTTCGAACAGCTAATGCATGGTTCGTGATGCTAAAAGTCAGAGTTACAAGAGATGTCTCCATCTTGCCCTGAGTCGTTTCGAGGCAATGAAGGAGGGAGACGCATGAAAAGTACCGTGAATTGACAATTGAAAAAGCTTAGATTTGTGCAGGAATGCCTTGTTTTCGAATGTGAGTGGCTACGATTTTGAAGCTGAAAGTGAATGTGGGGTTGGGAATTGAGAAGACGACTGGCCAGCATCGATAGCAGTGTGGGAATGGGAATAAGGGAAGGCAGTGGATGAAACATGTACTGCGAAATGCTTGCGAGTTAGGCGAAAACGATATCTTTAATCTGCGGCATTGAAAGAGGGTTAGCTGTTTGTGGGCAAGATACAGTGGTGGCATTATTTTGGCGCCTGGTTTTTGCCTACCTTTATAATTAACAGGTTTAATCTGCTGCTCTGTTTTGGGTAGCACTAGCTGAGAAGAGCTCTATGCGATGGCATGGAGCCTTACGGGGTTGAAGCTTCGCAGCTCGTTTTGGGTTGTCTCCACTACACATACCTATTCCCAAAAACATTCTCAATGACACTACTAGATGCACAGGAAGTTGTTAATTTGAATGCACTGTGAACTATAGCGCATGAGATCATCGTTCAAGCGGCAAAAGCTCTCGGTGAGGGTCTGATGCAATTGGCAATGGGTGTTTCCGTGGAAAAGGAACAATTGCGCAGTAATAGTGATCGAAAAGGAAGGGGACTTCTTGCTGTTTCAAGAGTCACAACTTGCTGCTGCTTTCCTTGATGAGAAAGCATTCTTCGGTTCTCTTAGCGCCTGCGTTCTCCAACCAACAGGCTAGACTTCATTGAGAAAATAAAAAAACACTGCAGACAAAAAGAAAAATGAAAACCAATGGAGTTCTGTTGGTGCTACCTAGATTAAGGCAATCATCAGATCTAATCGAGCAAGCAGAATGTTGGGCACTTGAGTGAAATGCAGCCCTAATATGTCATCTAACACGCGACTAGTTGTCACTGCTGGAAAATAAACTTTGTGGCGCTGCACGCCTTCACATGAAGGAGCGACACGGAAGCGGTGAGGGTAGCCACGAATGTGGTCCGCTCACAGATCACACATCTGATGTGTGTGCGCCCATCCGATGACTTCTGCGTTTTCACAACGGCCTTCAATACTCCTCGTCTCCACTCCACCTCCTGGCTCCCCTTCCAAATCAACTTGGATGCAGTTTCGTCTGCTGACTTGAGCTATGTGTTCATCACCGATTAGTATGCAAATCACCGCTTGTGGCTAATTTTTGTGAGCGTGGTGTCGCGTGTCTTCACTGAGGTCTTAATGGACCGAGGTGGTATGGATGTGGAGAGAGCCTGCGACAGAGAGGAGGGGATGAGAGGCTACTAGCATGGTGCGGCGGCCATATCGTGGCGCCAAATAGTGCTTTCAAAGAGCGAATCGTTTGTGCTGCCAAACACGCAGTCAAACAATACTTGATAGACCACTAAGCGAATTCTTTCATTCTGCCGAGAAGTGGTATTTGTGCGAATGAAACACTGGGACATGAGACCCCTGTGCGGTCTAAGTAGTTTCATGCATGTTGGGGGATTTCACTCAGTGAAGAATGTGGCGCACCATGATGTAGTAACGAAGTGGTAATATTTTGCAGCTGAATGGCAGCACTGAATGCTGGACTTCATTTAACTACAGCTGCTAAGTCTGCTTGCCTGAAGGGCTTGGCTTCGAGGACAGCCTTATTTAAGGTGGCCATATTAAGCCCTTGTCAAGATTTCTTTCCCTTACTTTTCGGTGTTCATTATACCCTTCATGAAGGCCAGTGGGATTGGAATGAGGCTCTGAAGTAAGCGCACTGGTTGAAAAATGCACCTCCATTGAGTGCCCAACAATCATCTCGCATCGAGGCAAATGCGACAAGTCACCTATCATTTCCACAGGATTTGCCGTCATATGCATGAAAGAAACCGTTCCCACCTTTGTTGTTATTGTCACTGCAATCGCTATTTGTATAGGGAATTGTCGTGTGCTATCAAAAGGTAGCAAAGCATTCCTCGGAGCAATCGCATAAGAGGAGCACTTGACTGACTGTTACTTCTCGCTACCACACTTCCTCCCAATGCCGTTCAATAGGTGTCGAGGGAAGCCTTGACTTCGGCGTCACTGCATCGACGTGATCCTATAGACCAGTCAAGCTCAACTTGCGTTTATTAAGGTAATCTAATGCTCAGTGCTACTGGGGTTTCAGACAGGAGGAGGAGGAGGAGGAGGAGGACAGTGGCGAAGGCGAACGTGGACCACATGTCAGAAGGGACGCACATCTATGCACGCAAACAATTGAATGCGAATTCCCCACCCTTCTAAGTGACAGTAGTTGAATGCGTAAAGGGGCATAGAAGGCTACACTAAATAAATATCCGAATGCAATGAAGTTGTCTGCCCGTCCATAGAACAAATGCTGTCGAAACGGCATCAAATTGACGACTCCATATTTAAAGTGACGATTCAATTGCGGCAGTAACTAAGCACTAGTAATAATATACACTTCAGTGTGAGACCCAAAGGCTTCATTTATTAGCACGGAATGGATGGCAGACCCACGTCATCGCGCGTATCTTGGTCTGGCTGCCGAACAGTGACTATTGGACCTGAGTGCGTGTGGGTTTGGGTATGAGTCTGAGTCCGTTAGAGAATGCATTGCAGTCACTCCATCAAAGATGTCACGCGCACCCACAATCGACTGATTGACAGTAGGCTTGAAGTGGCTGCTGTTGCACCCAAGCTGCAGCCAGCAAAATGAGCAGACAGGTGGGGGTGGAGGAACAAGTGGGAGG
Organism: Taenia multiceps; assembly: GCA_001923025.3. Taxonomy (NCBI): domain Eukaryota; kingdom Metazoa; phylum Platyhelminthes; class Cestoda; order Cyclophyllidea; family Taeniidae; genus Taenia; species Taenia multiceps. The sequence goes on along the minus strand of CM010311.1, from coordinate 66,883,534 downwards.
CAATAAAGGAGCCACGATGACGAGAGCTCAAGATCATGGACAGGAAAGCCTCGCTGGATTTGGAAATATACCCATCATCATTGTACAGTCTTCCATCACCACACACTAAGTGCCGGCACACCTTTCAATTAATCCGTTCCTATCTTGTGCTTTGCGAAATATACTTCACTGGAGTAAACCCGTTTCTCTGCCATTGAGAATGAGAGGAAGTGTCAAAAGACTATATTTGCTAGCATGAAAGTGTTTGCAGTGGTTAGCGTCGAGGTCGCCAAGCGGAGATGAAGCGTTGCCAGTCCAAACAACCTCTGGATTAATGAAGCCTGCAATGGAAGAATCGGCGCGACTGACAAGCACAAGTTGTGGGCTACAATGTTCGAGTGGGGCGTGTTGGTGGACAGCTAGCATAGACTTACATTAGGATTGACAACAGCATTAGAATCATGGAGGTGAATGTAGTAGCAGTGGCTGAGGCGTTGGAGGTTTCTCGGCCGATCTTGGTGTTTGTGAGTAATGCAGCAGAAGTATTTGAATTTGATATTACGGGATTTGTAACGTGTGAGGTGTTTCCCGTCGTGACCGCAATCGCAGCCGCAGTCACACCTTCCCCTTCTATCCAAAACAACAAATTTTAACCACCGCATCTTTTATCGCACATAATTAAACCAGATACCATGTGTGCATGAGAGTACAATTGCGGCTGCCTTATTTAGCACGCACATATTACTCTACGCAGTCAAAAATGATCCCAACAGAATTAGTCCATTTCAGTTGTAGGCTTGATTCAACTAAATCTAGTCATTTCGTAGTGATAATTTAGCATTCAATAAATGAAGCGGAAAGGCCTCACCTTTCTTTAAAAGTGGTGTGGTTGCGTTCACTTCGTCGCTATGGCTACCAATGTCTTCACCTATACCCGAACCTCCCTTCGGAGTGACTGCAGCAACAGTGACACGAACTGTATCCCCTGGCTTTAAGAATCCGAGCATAAAGTATTTTCTTCGGGTTAAATCAACTCCTGAATGGGTTGAGTCGACATACCAGAAGACACGATAGCCAGCAATTTTGCCGTTGGGTTTAAGTGGCTCGTTCCACTTTATTACCACCGTATATGAGTCGAGTACTTCTATCTTTACGTCCTGGGGAGCATCCTGAGCTGCACAAACAAAAGAAAGCAGTGATTATCCATTAGAGGTGGGTGGGAGATAAAGCTTTGCATGTCGCGGTGTGCTATCACGTGGCACCGTTGAATGGGGAGGGATGTGAAGTCATCGAGCATCAGGGCTGATGGAGGAGTGACTAAGATAAATTTTAGCATTATAAGAGATGGCATGTTAGGCTCCAGGTGTCAGTGCCATTCCATATTACTCATATTGTATGGTTCATGATTGCAAGCTTCATCAAGATCTGGAAACTGTCGCCTTGTCATTGAAAGTCCATCAAAGAGGAGATTGAAGAAGACAAAGTGCTGTAGAGCTCAAAAATGCTGCTCTTGTAGTAAAGTGTAACATGCTTGTGATAATAGACAGGAAGTATTTGTAAATAATTTTACTGATCCTTTTGTCGCGGTGGCCTTGAATCAAGGTAGGGACAAAAGCGCATGTGTCCCCACCATTGAATTGTAACATTGGACGCAATCTGTTTGGTTCTGCCAATCGACTGGGCACGAGATGCCTCCCGCTACACTGGTACACCCTCTGTTTCCCCGCACACTGCTAATCACATTAAAAATCGTCGTTTTAAGTCTACTCGAGGCAATAAACGCTGATATATATTGCTTGAAGTCAGGCGAATCAGGCGATGACGGGTGCGCTTTCCTTTCACGAACTTCAGTTCATTCCCCACATGCGTCACGTAATTGAAAACATTGAAAAGTAATGAAGACGGACGAAGTCCAACTTTTCATCAAGTTCAAGGGCATTTTAATAATAAGTAGGTAACGTGAGAAGAGTGGTAGTGGTGATACCAAAGAAACGGTCGTGTCTGCCAGTCTGCATTAAGCGCACACCTCATTCATGCTAGACTTACTAATTTGGGTGAATCGTTAAGCAAAAGGAGGTAACTTACGGGCTGCTACAGCAAGCTCTCCATGCAAGATGGAAGTGGCCAATAGGACAAGGCTGATCTGAAGCAACATCACTCCTCAAGAAATAAGTCGCATTCACACTCCACACACGTGTGCTTATAAATGTGTTGTGAGCCAATGGAATAGCCTTCTCTTGACCTCAAAATAATCTGTGCATTTACACATTCGCAACATGAAATCAATGACAGTTGGATTGTTTGAGCCAATGTGGTGAGTAGTGTGGTAATGATGCCTGCCCATCAACATAGCCTTCACTCTCAATTGTATGATGAGGTAGAAGATTATGAGTGGATAAGTTGCACGAATTGACGAGAGGGGTAACTTGAGCAAGAGAACCATGGGAGTGAATAGGTTAGCAGTAGCGAAATCAGTGGATGTAGATCTGCCACTTCCTTTGATCGTGGGGATAGAATCTCAAGCTTTTGTTTGGCCATTGCAGGATTGGTGGCAGATCCATTCAAGAGATACTTTTCCATTTAATCGACGCTTTTTCCTCTTTCATTCGACTCGGGAAATGCTCTTCCGCTGCATTAATTCTACGCATCGAAAAGCTCGTGGCGGTGCATAGTAGATGCTTCTGTTGCACTGCCCATAGTGAGGTTCACGGTAGGGGACAATGGGATTGTGCCTGAGCTCATTTCCACTTTATGTGGTTAATTTTGAATCGTGGACACACCTCTGATTAAACGAGTTGAATGGACGAATCTGTACTTCAAACAGCAGCAGCTTCTGCCTAAAATTTGCTGTGGAGACAAAAATAGTGAGACATTTTATCAAAAGTTCCAGTTAACTGTGCGCATCAGCATTGGTGGCAATGGCGTGTTTTAATGTGGTGTGGAATCGACTTGAAAAGGAGGATTGCAACATGCTACCAGTTGTGGAGTCTCCATTCGATGGCACGTTGCAGTTCGAGGTGCACACATCAAAGCATGATGAATTGAAGTGACTCTCGCTATATTTGGGGTGTATAGCCAGTAGCTCCAAACGGAAATCTTGCCTCCGCTACAACTTACAAAGCACCCTCATTATATGAAGGCTTTAGTAAAACGTATGGACCTGCATAGTGGTTTGACCTTCATTTGGCTGTCTGTTTAGGTACACGAACAAGCGTCATCTCTGGAGGCTGTTCTTTAGCAGTGAGGCATATCTTTTGAACTCTACCGAAGGCAAATGGGCTTTTCCGCATAAGAATAAGTAGCACATGCTTCTGTAAACGCACAGTTCGTTGTGGCATCACTAAGGACCCATGGAACTACGTAGAAGGACTTACTTAGAAATGTATTTAGTTCCCTAGGTTTGATGTGTTCACTGATAACCAACACCAAATTAATTGCGCACAAGTCACCAATGCGAGCGGATGGTAATTTCAACTTGTGCAACGTGGCAGATGATGAAAGAACCAAGTCAACTGCTGACCCCCCATTTAGCTTAAAATGAAGTTGGAACCAAAGGAGTGAATGGTCGCATTAAATAATAGGGATCATTATGAAAGCATAGAGGCCAACGTGTGAGCGTGTTTCTGAGTCAACGTGGACTCATGAGCCATTGGCTGACGCGTTGGAGCATGCACATCATCCGTGTGATCTGTGGGAAGATCACTGTTGTGAATATCTTGACAGTCTGTGTGTCATATTCGCATAAGGAGGCGTGCAACACGAGGAAATTATCTTTGTTTGTAATATTGTCTGCTAGAGGCGAGTAAAAATGACATTCAGCAGCTGAAATTGACCCAAATTTTTCTTAAGTTTCCTCATCTAGCCATTACCTGGGGCCAGCCTTACCATGGATGGCGTTAGTAAACCAAAGTCTCGGCCCTGTATTACTTGGGTTCTGGTAGTTATTTCACTTTTGTATTAAGCTTGGTGGGTACGCAATGAGACTTCGAATTACTCGTGCTGGTTAAAAAATGCAGACATGAGGATTGAAAACAAACCCTTATAATCGAGGAAAATGCAAAAGATTACCCTTTACTACTTCCTCCATGGTTGCTATTTGTACTTGGGATTGTGTGATGCCATCAATCCCATGCATCTCATAAATCATAGTGATAGCACAAGGGGAGCACTAGACTGGGTGGAAGTTCCCGCTATCACACTTCCTCCCGATGCCGTTCAATAGGTGTGGAGGGAAGCCTCGACTTCGGCGTCACAGCATCGACGTGAGCTCATAGACCAGTCAAGCTCAGTTTGCAGTTATCAAGGTAATCCAACACTTTACGCCACTGAAGTATCAGTCGGGAGGAGAACAGTGGCAAGGGCAACAGTAGACCACATGGATGAAGGGAGGCACATCTATGCGTGCAAACAATTGAGTGCAGATTGTAGAATCTCTTAAGTGGGAGCGTGTCATTGTGTTGAGAAGAATCGGTGAATGGACAAAATAAATGGCTGAATGCATTGGAAGTGCCTGCCCATCTTTAGAAGAAATGCTGTCGATACAGTATTTAATGAATGACACTTGGTTTTCGAAAGTGCTGCTTTTATTCTATCAGTAACTACCCGCTCGTACCGTATACTTCAACGTGGGACCCGAAGGCTTCTTTGGTTGCTGCAAAGTGGACAACAGACCCACGTCAAGGCGTGTGCGTCGGTCTGGCTGTTGAGCGGTAGGGACTTGTCTTGTGTGTGTGTGGGGTTCAGGTGTGAGTCTGGGTTCGTTCGAGAATGCATCCCAGTCAACCGGTCGAACAAGTCACGCACACCTACTCGTGACTGATTGATGGTGGGCTTGAGGTGACTGTTGTTGCATTCAAGTTGTAGCTAACGAAATGACCAAACAATCTGGAGCGAAGAAGCAAGTGAGTGAAACGGAATAAATTGCCATTTTTCATAACCTTTACTGGGTGAAATTTCACAACTACGAAAACACTTTGATGGCATGCAAGCCTCATGTCTCGGTATATAACCCTCAGCAGATCACTACCTAATGGAATTGGAGAGGCTGCATGGTAGTCCGGCTTTACTCTTGACTATCTGTTGAGATTAATGGACAAATGTTGTCTTAGAGGCTGTTCGTTTACTTTGGGCATAATCTTCGGACTGTGCCGATGGTCTCCAAGTCCTCTTGTACGAAACTAATTAGTTTGTTCACCTGTAAAGCTTTAGCACATTGGGTCATCAATAAAGGCTTATGTCACTACGTTCATGAGTTTTTGTTAGATTCGTGCTAGATTACCATGTTTGGTGGGTGTGCTGCTAACCAAAAGTAACTTAATCTTGCGCAAGTCAGCAATAGGACAAGATGGCAATTGAATCTCATGCGAATCGGCAAAGACGGTGTAACTGAGGTGAGCAGCTAACTCTGCGCGCACTTACAATGTGGGAGAAAGGGAGAGAGTGAAGGAATGGGATCGATGGTGAGGGTGAATGTGAAGGCATAGAGGTCATCAGGTGGGCGTGTGACAAATCCAACGTGGACTGGTGCGGTGTCGGTTGGTGCGTTGGCGCATGCACATCAGCCATGTGATCTGTGGGTGGATCATCCTCTTGGATATGCTTGACGAGACATGATGAAGACTCTTGTGCAAAGCGTTCCGTGACTTGCGACATTTCCTTTTGTTTAGTTTTCGTTTTCTCTCCTCTCGATGCAGTGTAGTGGATGTGCAATGAGGCTTCGGATTTCTAACATTGTTTTGGAAACGCCAGCAAAATGCAAGCAGAAAAAAAGATCCTTATTAGTATAATTAAAACACACCTACCGATTTAGTAAGTTATATCCCTAGAAACAGCAAGAAAGCCTTTTCATTCTCTCTCGAATTTTACAAAACACTGCTCCCTTCCCATGCAACTGTCCTATGCTGTAAATTGCGTGGAAGACATTAGCTGAAGTAGAAGCATCAGAGGTGCATGGATAGGGTTCGCGACTGAGAGCCAAAGGTAGCGGCTCATTCTGCATCCAACTTGAGGTGAAGTATAGACCTTGGGACCAAACTAAGATGTGAGAGCGACAAAGGCCACTGGGAGAGCATAGAGGCTGCTGCGTGGGAGTGACAGAGCCAAAGCGCACTCATGCGCCATCGGCTGAGGTGTGGACACATGCACAGTAGTCGTGGTGTGTGTGGTGTGTGGGTGGACCAATGTCTTGGACATGATTGACTGTCTTTGCACAACACTTTCGTGTGGAGGCATGCAATATCAGAAAGTGCTTTTGCTTGTTGTATCGACAGATAGGCGCATCTAAACGGGACTCTTAATGGTTAAAGCTAACTCAAATTCCCACTCTGTTTGCTGGTTTGAAAGGATTCAAAGGCAGCTTTTTTTGATGTATCTGCATAAACTTCTATCGAGATGGTATTTTGCCCAGCTGCTGGCACTCCTTATTTCCTTTAAGTAGTCTCATGCTTTCGCAGTGCGGCTTTGAATCACCCGTGCTGGTTAGAAATGGCGACATAAGGAGTGACGAATGAATCATAGTGGTGGAGAAAAGTGTGACAAGATTGCTGCCGATTTCAGCATGCTTTACTGTCATACAGAGCAAGGAAACCGTTCCTATCTCGGTAGCTAAATCCTCAAGATTCGCTATAATGCAGGGAATTGTCAGATGCCATGGATTGCGTGACCAGCATTTTCTGGAGTACTACCACCAGAGAAGCGCTTCACTGGCTGGTGCTTCACTCCAACGCCGACGAACAGGTATTAAGTGGAGCCTCGACGTCAGCGACACGGGGTCGACTTCGACTTCTGGATCAGTTAAGCTCAACTCGCATTATCAAAAAGAATTAAACACCGTTTTCTACTGGGCCATCAAACGATAAGCGGAGCGCAGCTCTGTGCATGTAGATGTGCCATTACGCACATTCGACACTTTCAAGTGATAGCGCGTCATTGCGTGAGCAAATCTTAAAAACTTTAGCCAAATAGATGAACAAAAGCATTGGGTTCATTTAGCCATCCTTAGATGACATGCTGTCGAAGCGGTGCTGAATGAATGGTTTTATTTATGAAAGGGCTCCTTTCGTTTTATCAGTAGTTAGCTGCTCGTCACTAAAATTCCAACGTTAGAAACCTCAAATCTTCCTTAATTAGTGTATGATGGAATTCAGATGCGCGTGGTGAGGCCGGACTCGCGGCCACAGGAGGGATCTATCAGCTCAACCTCGCTTAAATGTGTGCCACTTATCATTGTACCTTCGTAGCAAATAGGCCTTTTGAATTGGTGGAAGCGATGTTATCCTCTCAGTGCTTATAGCGCCCAACAATGAGCTTTCCTCACTTTAAAAGTGCATTTTGATTCCAAACTTCGTCTCCAATGAACGAATGCACCATTTCAGGGCCTTGTAGTGGGAGCATGAACAGAGTACTGTGATAGCTGATAAGTGCTAGTGGCTGGTCCACGAGAGTAGGGCTGAAATAGTAAACAACCCAACAACTTTATTTCGACGCGTTCTTAAGGCGTTAATTGAAGCCTTGGTGTCAATAGGAAGGAGGAGTCTTTGGGGAATGTGCGTCTGGGTTGGCGCTGAAGGCTTCCATTCACACGCCTTTTGTGCTCTTACTGAAAACGCGATGGTAGTACAAGTGACCTGGTGAGGAAATCGCTCCCGATGGGGCAAGAATCGCATTAGTTTGCAAAGGACTGACCTTATGGATGCACTTGGTTTAAGGCAAGGCTATGAAATTCTTCGTGCTTTCCTTTGAGCATCAAAGTACGCAGAGTACTTACAAATCTGTAAAGTTGGGGAGGAGCATTACAGAGTTATGTGTGCTGAAGAAGTTCATATGCTGCATTGTGGAGGAGGAGCTGCTTGATTAGTCCTACCTGCAACCACACCGGGTGAAAGAGATTGTATGCGATGGAAGAACCCTCTTATCGGTTCTAATGAGCGTGGAAGGGACGCGTGGGGAGAGGCTGGACGAGGGGATGGTGGTCCTCACTCAAGTGGACCGCAGCTGTTTGCGATGCGAAAAGGGAGGAATAATGAAGCATTGGCTCACACATTCATTTCGTCATAAGGTTGACTTGATAAGGTTAGCAATGATATGGCAGAAGCGAAGTGATCTGCGTGGGTTCAACAAGGTTGATTAGAACCACGCTGACGGGACGCATGCTAATTTGGAGGGATTCGCAAGTGGTGGATCTGCCAAGGAGATCTTCACCGCGAAGGCGGATTGTGTCACCCAGCACCATTGCAGAGTGTGAGCAACAATCTTTAAGGATAACGGGAGTGTTATGTGCATCTTACGTGTGTATTAATGGAGTGGATTCTGGCGGTAGTGTGATGCACTCCCGATTAATATGATCACACTCAGCAAAAATGTCTCCTTATGCCCAAATGCGTAGCCTCGAGTGATATCGCTATGTAGCGCAGAGATAGGCAAAGTAGTGCACACACATCGAGAACCCAAATAAATTTGGACGAATCGTTGAATGAAGGATTAATTATCCGCTGATCAATTCTGAGCCTCAGTCGGAACATTCTAGAGGTAAGGATTGGTAGAACCAATGTCCTCATTTTGAACACAACAAAAGTCAATAGATAGCCGTATTCAAAGCAAAATAATTTTCCAACGCTTCCTCTACCTTTCCAGAACCCCTACATCTGTGCAATCTATTGATAGTGCATTGGTGGAAAAGTGATGCAAAGGAGTGTGTGGTTGTTGGAAGAAAATGGGCACGTACGCCTCCGGTGGTTAGTAGTAATGCAAGGTCACTGGTGTGCCAACATGAGAAGAAGGTTTAGCTGCTCAACCTCCGGAGTCAACGCATCTACGGTCAGTCAATGTCGTATTGCGTGGGTATCCCCGGATTCCGGATCTCTTTCAATCCATCAATGGCTCTGTGCCGTGTACTTCGCAGATCGAAGTCTTCACTCAATCATTCTGCAAGCAGCAACCACACACAAATCATCGCAGCTGTTTCGAACAGCTAATGCATGGTTCGTGATGCTAAAAGTCAGAGTTACAAGAGATGTCTCCATCTTGCCCTGAGTCGTTTCGAGGCAATGAAGGAGGGAGACGCATGAAAAGTACCGTGAATTGACAATTGAAAAAGCTTAGATTTGTGCAGGAATGCCTTGTTTTCGAATGTGAGTGGCTACGATTTTGAAGCTGAAAGTGAATGTGGGGTTGGGAATTGAGAAGACGACTGGCCAGCATCGATAGCAGTGTGGGAATGGGAATAAGGGAAGGCAGTAGATGAACCATGCACTGCGAAATGCTTGCAAGTTAGGCGAAAACAACATCTTTAATCTGCATTATTAAAAGAGGGTCAGCTGTTCGTGGGCGAGATACTGTGGTGGCATTCGTTTGGCGTCCGCTTTCCTGTCTTCTTCTATAATTAAAGGGACTATTCTACTGCTCTGTTTAGAGTAGCACTAGTTGAGAAGAACTCTGTGCAATGGCATGGGGCCTTACAGGGTTGAACCATCGCAGCTCGTTTTCGGTTGTCCCCACTACACATACCCATTCCCAAAAGCCTTCTCCAAGGCACTACTGGATGCACAGGAAGTTGTTAATTTGAATGCACTTGTAAACTGTAGCAGCGAAACCTGTCGGTGAAAGTCTGATGCAGTAGACAATAGGTGGTGCCGTGAAAAGGAACAATTCGTGCAGGAATAGTGACCGAGATGGAAATGGACTTCTTGCCATTGCAAGAGTCACAACTTGCTGCTGCAGTGGGTGTGTGCTCGCCTCTTCCTCGATGAGAAGGCATTGTTCGGTTCTCTCAGTGTCTGCGTTTTCCCACCAACTGGCTTTGCTTCATGGAGAACATCAAGGAACACTGTGGACTAAAGGGAAGTTGAAAACCGATGGAGTTCCACTGGTGCTACCTAGATTAAGGCAATCATCAGATCTAATCGGGCAAGCAGAATGTTGGGCACTTGAGTGAAATGCAGCCCTAATATGTCATCTAACACGCGACTAGTTGTCACTGCTGGAAAATAAGCTTTGTGGCGCTGCACGCCTTCACATGAAGGAGCGACACAGAAGCGGTGAGGGTAGCCACGAATGTGGTCCGCTCACAGATCACACATCTGATGTGTGTGCGCCCATCCGATGACCCCTGCGTTTTCACAACGGCCTTCAATACTCCTCGTCTCCACTCCACCTCCTGGCTCCCCTTCCAAATCAACTTGGATGCAGATTTGTCTGCCGACTTGAGCCACGCATTCGTCACCGACTAACATGCCATAACATCGCTGATGGTTCATTTTAGTGAGCGTGGTGTCGCGTGTCTTCACTGAGGTCTTAATGGACCGAGGTGGTATGGATGTGGAGAGAGCCTGCGACAGAGAGGAGGGGATGAGAGGCTACTAGCATGGTGCGGCGGCCATATCGTGGCGCCAAATAGTGCTTTCAAAGAGCGAATCGTTTGTGCTGCCAAACACGCAGTCAAACAATACTTGATAGACCACTAAGCGAATTCTTTCATTCTGCCGAGAAGTGGTATTTGTGCGAATGAAACACTGGGACATGAGACCCTTGTGCGGTCCAAGTGGTTTCACCCACAGATCACATGGCTGATGTGCATGCGCCAACGTATTAGCCGACACTGCACGAGTTTACGTTGGATCTGTCATACGCCTACCTGATTTCCTCCGCGCCTTCACATTCACCCTCACCATCGATCGTACTCTTTCACCCTCTTTGTTTCTCCTGCATTGTGAGTGCGCGCAGAGTTAGCTGCTCACTTCAGTTACACCGTCTTTGTCGGTTAACATGAGATTGAATAGCCATCTGATTCCATTGGTGACTTGTGCAAGATTACTTCAATCTTGGTTAACAGCACACCCATCAAACATGGTAATCTAGCACGAATATAGCAAAAACTCATAAATCCACTGACATTAGTATTCATTGCCCACACGAAATACTTATTAAAGCTCTACGGAAGGGCAGACCACAGCAGGGTCCGAAGATTATGCCCTGAGTAAACGAACAGCTTCTAAGGATAACAGTTGTCTGTGAAACTCAACAGATAACGTTAAGAAGGGCTGCACTACTGCACAGCTCCTTTCATTCCATGAAGGCGTGATTTTCTGAGAATGCTATACCGAGAAAAGGGTTCTCATACCGTTAGAGCGGTCCCTGGGGTATGAACATTTACCCAGCAAAGATTACGGCGCCGCATAGCTCGGTATGAACAAGATGGTGGTTGTAGCTGAATGGCCATGTTCCTCCACCTAAATGCTGCTTTTTATTCTCTTACGTGTTCCTCCACCCCCATCTGTCTAGTCATTTCGTTTGCTGCAGCTTGGAAGCAACAGCAGCCACTTCAAGCCCACTGTCAATCAGTTGGACGTAACTCCGTCAACCCGTTGACTGAAATGCAGTCTCGAACGGACTTGGACTCACACCTCAAACCCACCCACACTCAAGTCCAGTCTCCACTGTTCTACAGCCTGGCCGACACACGCACGTTGACCTGGATCTGCTGCCCATTTTACACCAACCAAAGAAGACTTCAAGTCCCACTTTGAAGTTCATCAGTGATGGAATGATATAAACACCTTCAAAAGTAAAATGCCGTTCATTTAATACCGTTCCGACAGCACTGGCTCTAAGGGTGGGCTGATACTTCCAATGTCTTCAATCACTTATTTTGCCAAGTCTCTATTTTCCTCTGCACAACGACTCGCTGCCACTTAAGAGAGTCGAAAACTTGCATTCAATTATTCGCATGCATTAATGTGCGTCCCTTCACCCTTGTGGTCTACTGATGCCTTCACCACTGGCCTCCTCCTGTCTGGTGCCCTAATAGCACAGAGTGTTGGATTACTTTGATAAACGCAAGTTGGGCTTGACTGATTTGTAAGCCAAGTCGATGCTGTGATGCCGACGCCGAGGCCCCACTCAATACTCGTTGGATAGCATCAGGACGAATTGTGGTAGCGAGGGCTGCCACCTAGTCTAATGTTTCTCCAATGCCATTACTCTAACTAATGATCTACATTCAGCTGATGGCATTAGGCGAATCCAATTATCTTAAATATAGGAGTTTGTTTATCACTCCCCATGTCTGTATATTTCAAACGGCACGAGTAATAGCGTTTAATAGCGTCATCTATGACAAGGGAGCCATGGATACTTTCTACAACTGCAAACCTAATGCCTTTTGCACGCGTCTCTAGCAGGCACTATTAGAAACAAAGATAATTTTCCGGTGTTGCATGCCACAGAGACGGTCAAGATATTTACGACAGTGGTCCACCCACAGATCACATGGCTGATGTGCATGCGCCAACGCACAAAGCGAAGGCGCATGAGTTTACGTTAGCTTAGAAACACGCCCTCACAATGGCCTCTATGCTTTCACAATTGTAACCATTCATCATCTTACTTTCTACCTCATTTTAAGCTGGATGAGGGGTCAGCAGTTGACTTGGGTCCCGTATCCAGTGCCAAATGGCTTGCGTTGAAATTACCACTTCCTTGCATTGACCATTTGTGTGCGATTATTTTGGTGTTGGTTATCAGTGAACACATCAAATATGGGAACTCAAGCACAATTCTAGAATAGCCATTCGGCGTGGTTTCATGGGTCCTTATTGACGTCACAATAAATTGTGCGTTTACGAAAGGACATGCTACTCACTCCCGTGCTGAAGAGCCCACTGGCCTTCGGTGCACCCCAAAGGTTATGTCTCAATGCAAAAGAATAGCCTCCAGAGATCACATTTGTTCGTGTACCTTAACAGAGAGCGAGCTGAAGCGTCAGACTGCCACGCAGGTCCATTCATTTCATCAAGACCTTCATATGATGAAAGTGCATTAGAAGTCCTAGTAAGAGCAAGATTGTGGTTTGAAGCTGAATGGCTATGCACCCCAAATATAGCAGTCCACACTTCAATTCATCACGCACCAATTTGGGTCTCGAACTGCAATACAACGTCGGATGGAGTGCCCATAACCGGCAAAATTAGAATAATCCTCCTTCCAAGTCAATTCCACACCCCAGCACATCAAAACCAGCCAATGCTTCCATTGCTGATGTTCACTACTAACTGATAGCTTTGATGAATTGCTTCACTATGCTAGACTCCACAGCGAATTGCAGGCAGAAGCTGCAGTTGTTTGAAGGGCAGATTGATTCTATCAACTAGTTTAATCAGGGGTTGGTTTACGATTCCAATTTGGTTCCATGAAGTTAAAATAAGCTCAAACCAGTGCCTCCTCCTGTCTGAAACCCCAGTAGCACTGAGCATTAGATTACCTTAATAAACGCAAGTTGAGCTTGACTGGTCTATAGGATCACGTCGATGCAGTGACGCCGAAGTCAAGGCTTCCCTCGACACCTATTGAACGGCATTGGGAGGAAGTGTGGTAGCGAGAAGTAACAGTCAGTCAAGTGCTCCTCTTATGCGATTGCTCCGAGGAATGCTTTGCTACCTTTTGATAGCACACGACAATTCCCTATACAAATAGCGATTGCAGTGACAATAACAACAAAGGTGGGAACGGTTTCTTTCATGCATATGACGGCAAATCCTGTGGAAATGATAGGTGACTTGTCGCATTTGCCTCGATGCGAGATGATTGTTGGGCACTCAATGGAGGTGCATTTTTCAACCAGTGCGCTTACTTCAGAGCCTCATTCCAATCCCACTGGCCTTCATGAAGGGTATAATGAACACCGAAAAGTAAGGGAAAGAAATCTTGACAAGGGCTTAATATGGCCACCTTAAATAAGGCTGTCCTCGAAGCCAAGCCCTTCAGGCAAGCAGACTTAGCAGCTGTAGTTAAATGAAGTCCAGCATTCAGTGCTGCCATTCAGCTGCAAAATATTACCACTTCGTTACTACATCATGGTGCGCCACATTCTTCACTGAGTGAAATCCCCCAACATGCATGAAACTACTTAGACCGCACAGGGGTCTCATGTCCCAGTGTTTCATTCGCACAAATACCACTTCTCGGCAGAATGAAAGAATTCGCTTAGTGGTCTATCAAGTATTGTTTGACTGCGTGTTTGGCAGCACAAACGATTCGCTCTTTGAAAGCACTATTTGGCGCCACGATATGGCCGCCGCACCATGCTAGTAGCCTCTCATCCCCTCCTCTCTGTCGCAGGCTCTCTCCACATCCATACCACCTCGGTCCATTAAGACCTCAGTGAAGACACGCGACACCACGCTCACAAAAATTAGCCACAAGCGGTGATTTGCATACTAATCGGTGATGAACACATAGCTCAAGTCAGCAGACGAAACTGCATCCAAGTTGATTTGGAAGGGGAGCCAGGAGGTGGAGTGGAGACGAGGAGTATTGAAGGCCGTTGTGAAAACGCAGAAGTCATCGGATGGGCGCACACACATCAGATGTGTGATCTGTGAGCGGACCACATTCGTGGCTACCCTCACCGCTTCCGTGTCGCTCCTTCATGTGAAGGCGTGCAGCGCCACAAAGTTTATTTTCCAGCAGTGACAACTAGTCGCGTGTTAGATGACATATTAGGGCTGCATTTCACTCAAGTGCCCAACATTCTGCTTGCTCGATTAGATCTGATGATTGCCTTAATCTAGGTAGCACCAACAGAACTCCATTGGTTTTCATTTTTCTTTTTGTCTGCAGTGTTTTTTTATTTTCTCAATGAAGTCTAGCCTGTTGGTTGGAGAACGCAGGCGCTAAGAGAACCGAAGAATGCTTTCTCATCAAGGAAAGCAGCAGCAAGTTGTGACTCTTGAAACAGCAAGAAGTCCCCTTCCTTTTCGATCACTATTACTGCGCAATTGTTCCTTTTCCACGGAAACACCCATTGCCAATTGCATCAGACCCTCACCGAGAGCTTTTGCCGCTTGAACGATGATCTCATGCGCTATAGTTCACAGTGCATTCAAATTAACAACTTCCTGTGCATCTAGTAGTGTCATTGAGAATGTTTTTGGGAATAGGTATGTGTAGTGGAGACAACCCAAAACGAGCTGCGAAGCTTCAACCCCGTAAGGCTCCATGCCATCGCATAGAGCTCTTCTCAGCTAGTGCTACCCAAAACAGAGCAGCAGATTAAACCTGTTAATTATAAAGGTAGGCAAAAACCAGGCGCCAAAATAATGCCACCACTGTATCTTGCCCACAAACAGCTAACCCTCTTTCAATGCCGCAGATTAAAGATATCGTTTTCGCCTAACTCGCAAGCATTTCGCAGTACATGTTTCATCCACTGCCTTCCCTTATTCCCATTCCCACACTGCTATCGATGCTGGCCAGTCGTCTTCTCAATTCCCAACCCCACATTCACTTTCAGCTTCAAAATCGTAGCCACTCACATTCGAAAACAAGGCATTCCTGCACAAATCTAAGCTTTTTCAATTGTCAATTCACGGTACTTTTCATGCGTCTCCCTCCTTCATTGCCTCGAAACGACTCAGGGCAAGATGGAGACATCTCTTGTAACTCTGACTTTTAGCATCACGAACCATGCATTAGCTGTTCGAAACAGCTGCGATGATTTGTGTGTGGTTGCTGCTTGCAGAATGATTGAGTGAAGACTTCGATCTGCGAAGTACACGGCACAGAGCCATTGATGGATTGAAAGAGATCCGGAATCCGGGATACCCACGCAATACGACATTGACTGACCGTAGATGCGTTGACTCCGGAGGTTGAGCAGCTAAACCTTCTTCTCATGTTGGCACACCAGTGACTTGCATTACTACTAACCACCGGAGGCGTACGTGCCCATTTTCTTCCAAAACCACACACTCCTTTGCATCACTTTTCCACCAATGCACTATCAATAGATTGCACAGATGTAGGGGTTCTGGAAAGGTAGAGGAAGCGTTGGAAAATTATTTTCTTGAATACGGCTATCTATTGATTTTGTTGTGTTCAAAATGAGGACATTGGTTCTACCAATCCTTACCTCTAGAATGTTCCGACTGAGGCTCAGAATTGATCAGCGGATAATTAATCCTTCATTCAACGATTCGTCCAAATTTATTTGGGTTCTCGATGTGTGTGCACTACATAGCGTGTACTGAATGCTTACTCATTTCCAGCCATGACCAATACGCTTAAGCCATCATGCAAGTGGCAAATCTTTTAATGATTCGTTGATGTAACTACCTAAATGATATCTTGAAACCATTTTAGGCCTCATTATACTTTACCTTCTTTTATATTCTTAGTGTAAAATTGGTTTCAGGAAATTCACTGGAGTTTTTTGGGTGCTTGTACTTTGCACGTTTGCTCGATTTGCTCGAGGCAAAATAGCTGACCTCCCAGTAATGGCCAATTCCTACTGCACCTATCAAACTCCTATTCAAAGACCTTTATTTCCATCAACAAACATTTAATTTCTTGGCTCGGCCTCAGTCACTACTATCACTGCAACCGACTCATCTACATCCACTGATTTCGCTACTGCTAACCTATTCACTCCAATGGTTCTCTTGCTCAAGTTACCTCTCTCGTCAATTTGTGCAACTTATCCACTCATAATCTTCTACCTCATCATACAATTGAGAGTGAAGACTGTGTTGATGAGGCAGGCATCCTTACCACACTACCCACCACATTGGCTTAAACAATCCAACTGTCATTGATTTCACGTTGCGAGTGTGTAAATGCACAGACTGCTTGGGGGTCAAGAGAAGACCATTCCATTGGCTGACGACACATTTATAAGCACACGTGTGTGGAGTGTGAATGTGACTTATTTCTTGAGGAGTGATGTTGCTTCAGATCAGCCTTGTCCTATTGGCCACTTCCATCTTGCACGCAGAAGTTGCGTCGCGAATCCGTAAGATAACTTTTTATGCTTCACTCTTATCAGCATATACTTAAAGGTTTTAACAACTGAGGCTTTTTGCTATAATAACAAGTCTAGCAGGGAAGAGGAGTGCTGCGATCGTGTGGTAGGTAGCATGTGTAGCGCGGAATGTCATGCAGCAAGATCGTTTCGCCCGACACGTTTATGTCGATGGCTGTTTTATTCGTACCTAACGCTTAACTTGCCCGTGTTAAAGCATGGAACTATTTGTGGCCACCCCTCACTCCACCCTCATGCTTGACCACTTCCCATCTATGCCCATTAATTGGTGACACGTGGAACTCACTGGAACATAAGAGCCTTTATCACCCGCCGAACAACAATATTTATTATTCCTTTTGTTCGCTTGTTTGTTTGTTTAGCTCCAGATGCTCCTAAGAACGCGACGATGAAAGCAATCGACTCGCACACGGTGCAGGTGACGTGGGATGAGCCACGTGAATACGACGGCACTATCACTGGCTATCTCGTCAATTGGTGCTTCAACAGAAAACATTTTGGTGTAAGCAGTACCATACATAGAAGCTTTGTCTTCAGAGGCTTGGAGCCAAATCAAACGGTGTCCGCCATTGTTGCCGCAATCACTCCACAGAAGGGAAGGGAAGTCTTTGGTGAAAATAGCGCAGAAGTGAGTGCAACTGCACTGCCTTAGAAAGGAGGAGAGGTCTTTCTACTCGATTTACTGAATTCTACAGCATTATCAAATAGTTACTAGATTTTGCAGAAGTAAGCCTCCGACTGAATCAGGTTAATTCAGTCAAGGTAGCTTATCTAGTACAGAGAGTGTGATATGCCTGCTTAATAAGGCAGTCGCGATTGTACTCTTATTCCCACATAGAATCTGGTTGAATTGAGTGCGATGAAAGATATGGTGGACAAAATTTGTTGTTTTGGATGGAAGGGGAAGGTGCGACTGCGGCTGCGACTGCGGCCACGACGGGAAACACTTCACACGTTAAAAGTCCCGTAATAACAAATTCAAATACTTCTGCTGCATTATCCAAAGACACCACGATCGGTCGCACAACCTCCAACGCCTCAGCCACTGCTACTATATTCACCTCCATGATTCTAATGCTGTCGTCAATCCTAACGTAGGTCTGTGCTAGCTGTCCACCAACACGCCCCACTCGAACATTGTAGCCCACAACTTGTGCTTGTCAGTCGCGCCGATTCTTCCATTGCAGGCTTCATTAATCCTGAGGATGGTCGGGCTGGCCGCAGTCTTAACGGATGTAAAAAGCATTTACGCAGGCACTAGGACCACGTAAGTAAATAGGATTGCAGTGAAGATAAGAGTAAAAACGATTTTGCCCTAGCTGGTGAAGGCACACATGTCTCTAGCTACAAATTACCGTCTTTTCGCTACCATGTTAAAAGGTGCTCTATTGTTCGTTGGATGCCTTCACACCTACAGAATTACTTAGATTGCATGTAAGCTACATGCTTTGCGATTGCACTCCCGAAAGTTTACGCTTCGTTCGCCTAACCCAACTCAACTAGCAGTCTAGTGCCTCATTTAACTGTGTTCAGCCACATGATTGACCTGGTCTCTGGACGCTGTACGTTTGCTTCGTCTCAGGGCCTTCGGACCATACTGCTCGCCTCTCACCAGTTGAGAATGGAAGTGAGCGGCGTATTCCGCCATGCATCTTTGGCTTTTTACGACATCAATGAGGACACAAGATACTACTTTTATGGGATCCTCTCGTGGACGTGTTTAAAACTGCTCGTCTGACAAGTGCACCGATAAATAACATCAAATGGTTTTGCTAAGAGCAATTAAAATAAGCAATTGGTAAATTTTACTTCATGTTAGTCGGTGATGAATGTAGGGCTCAAGTCGGCAGCCAACGCTGCATCCAGCTTAAATTAAAAAAAGTAAATGAGTCCGATGTAGGCAAGAGATAATGACGATTATTGTAAAAATTGTAAAAAGCTCACGCAGACTCATCTGCCAGTAGACGTATGTGCATTAACCATGCGTCCGTGTACGCGACATGTTGCAGTTTTATTTACAGACATGTCTGACCACCTCTGAGAAACACCTTCTTGAGTACGCAAGCAACTGCATAAATTTTCTTTTCGATTATAAATGAATAGTTTTAATTTAGATGACTCTTCATGTCCATATGCCAACGGTCTGCATTTTACCTCATGCAGAGAGTCTGAAATACCATGTTGCTGAGAAATGCAATCATGCGGGCAAAGAAACATGCCATTTTGGCATAAAATATTCGTCCATGTGATAGCTGTTCATGTATGTAAACTGTAAATATGGTCCTGGTATGTTATGATTAGCCCATCAGCGCATTCCCTGCTCAAATAGGTGGATGGAAGCATGGAAACGATTTAATTTCCACCTTCGTAAAGTTAACGGTCTTTTACAAATTCTAAAATCCACCGTGTAGCGTCCCGAGGCTCCCCTTAAGGTAAAAGAAGGCGCAGTACTAGGGCAGAATATATATATTCTGAAAACAGAGGACTTGGGGGCTGTTGGCACGGCCCTGAGGCTGACCAACCGGCTAGAACAAGATGGCCACCCAAGTGACCTAAACCGGTAGTTCGAACAAACAAAGTATTACACACTGTGCAACAAATTCAAAAGGAAAACTTGCTGCTTTTATACCCAAGGGCCAGTTAGTCAAATTTCAAATCCTTTCAGCGTTCATCAGGAATTCAAATCTCGATTGAGCAGCTGATATGCTGAAGTTTAAATTGCCATAGAAAATCTCATGAAGCAGAGAGTAGAATTAAAGGGACCTAATGCCTATTATGTTACAATACTAAGTAGTAAAAATCACCAAAGATGTGGTGGTACTGTTTACTCGACAGTCTCCGATTAGTGAAGATAATGATTGGGTAGTACGCAACCAGATCCTAGATCAAGACCACGTGCACCACATTGCTGGTGTACGCTCAAATACCGAATTGCGGGATAAGAGCAAGTTACAAAAGTATCTATAGTATACCAAATCATTTGCTGTAGAAGCGAGGTTCACGGTGGCGTTATCACCTAGCCTTAAGATTTTGTGACCTCGAGCCACATTGATGGTTGCAATTAAGGCCGCATTAGTAGTACCATTTATCATAGATCATGCACATGTGCTATTTTAACAGGCACAGTACAGCTCGCTGCTGCCACCACTTATAAGTTCTGGACAATTGCTTTACACAATATAAGTGATATCCAACAATTGGCTGGCTGCACTTGAGACCAAGTCCAACTAAAATATTCCCACCTTAGTTGCCTAACATCAAGTGTCACAATAGCTGTTTGTTTTGAGCGAATATAAATGCAGGCATAAATGGGCGAAACGTGCGAATAGAGCTTTTGTACTCGTGAAGAAAATTAAGAGCTTTGGTGTCAATTTTGTCGGGGAAAGACAGATGTCATAATGCATTGTACGCTTTAAGAGAAGGCAAATGGTGGTCTCCATAGTCATCTGCATCTCTTATGATTTTGGTGATAGGTTTTGGGCAGACAACACGGTGGCTGCACGCAAGGGGCACGGAATGAACAAGATGGAGCTTTAATTTGAGTACTGAAAGGAAGAATCCATACGGAAGTTATGACCACTGAAATGGCGTGAAGGGATGAAGCGCATCGGAGGAAACGTCAAAAAACTTCACATTTACTTGTTCAAATCACACTAACAAATACATGATTTTGGTGTCCCTAATAAAAGATGAGTTCGAGAGCTCACAGTTTAACTGTCTCTGCCACATGCTGACTGCCACTGCATGAAGAACATACCACAAAATAAAATTAGATTGTATTCACACTCTTAATGGTAGAAATAAGTGCGCGACTGCCAGTCAATTGTACATAAGCTAAATGAGGGAGGTGAAATGGTTACTTCTAAGGAATATGGAAGCATCCACTCAGTCTCGGGAGCACCGGTAGATATAGCGAACAGTTGCACAAATCAAAGTGGGTAGAAGGCGGGGAAATGGGCAGCTCATCATTCCACTAACAACTCTACTCTGCGCAAGCGCAAGTTGCTAGCCTCAAAAGGTCTGTTCTCTAGTAAAGTGGTGTTCAGATTAAAGGTCTCATAAGCTCAAATTAAGTTTTTAAGGATTTTGCGGCAGAACCTTCCAAACGCTCGGTGATGTGCACAGATTTCGTTTGATTAAACAAGATTGTGAAGGTAGCCGTCATCAAGTAGGCAGAAATGCTATGATAAAGGTCCAATTTCCGTGGCCATTCAGTACTTACCTTGTTGCTTGAACAGGTTGAACTGTGGTTGCCCTGTTTCAAATGGGCGAAATTGTGTTGACAGAGAGGGCTGTTCCTGATGGACAAGTTGTCCATGTAGGCGCAGACGCTAACCCATTTTTGTACCTGCGCAATAAATGGCGCTGACTTTTCTCTCCAAAACTCGTAGCGTGCTAAATTATTAATCTGGCCCTTAAGTTTTCGGTAAAATGAGACCATCCAAGATTCCGTACGCCGAACATGAACCTTTGAAAGTCAACCTCGTCTGCTCTTAACAGCTTTAGCAGCACTCTAGCATCAGTGAATTCGATTTCTTGGGCGTGGTGTTAGCGTCGTTAGAACGGAATCATAAAAGGACTACAGGGAAAGGAGTTGCATATGGTAGGCTTCTCTAACTTCGTATCTACACTAAAATAATGCAGGTAAATTAAATTCCGCGCAGGATGTGTCCACTGCAAGTCTACTTTGAAATGAGAGAACTCGAGCAGTGCTTTGGCGTTAGCTTTGCCATTTTGACCAAGAGTGCAAGACATTAGCCAAAATATGCATGGGAATTTTCCTCAAAGCATTACTTGCAGTAAACCTAAACATAAATATCATGGAAACATTTCGGCAGGGAAAGAAGATGACTGTGGCATTGTGCCTACCTCTCCAATAAGGACTGCGAGGACGTGACATTTTATTTTAACTCAATTACTGTGTCTAAAATTAGGTAGTGGTACTGCAGACTCCTAAAGCTGGAATTTAGCAAGCCACTTCCACCTAACAATAATGCATTCTAAATTTTAAGCATCCAACTAAAGATAATTTTGCAAAAAAGAGCAGATAATTGTTTAAAATATCATAATGTTTTGTAAGAAGAGAGATGCCAGTCTGATATTAAAAATGGAATTTTACTCGCTACATTTAGGTCTGTAAGGCCGTTCTCCAGAGAAAAGTTTGGTCACACGATGAGAAACTGCAGGGCCATGGCAGTTCTCTTCATT
Organism: Taenia multiceps; assembly: GCA_001923025.3. Classification (NCBI taxonomy): domain Eukaryota; kingdom Metazoa; phylum Platyhelminthes; class Cestoda; order Cyclophyllidea; family Taeniidae; genus Taenia; species Taenia multiceps. Next base: position 66,861,534 of record CM010311.1, on the reverse strand, counting down.
TTGATGCTTGCTTGACCAGTGAAAAACTGAGAAATTAAAGCAAGAGTATCACCGCTCTCCGACTGACAGATGCAGTGGTCGACAACCTGCCACTGGCGCCATTAATCATCTAATTCCGGCCAAATAGTTTTGAACGGATTCGCACAGTCAAGCGATGGTATAATAAACCAAGTACGACATCGAGCCCAAGACTAACTAACAATGATTTCCAAACATTCAAGATGGATCCGTAGGGAATTAAGTCCAGAACAAACCAGATTGGCATTTCAATGTTTGAAAGCTACTCATTTCGGACCCACTTTGTAAGTGAGCTCACACGAGTGATTAAGACATGGGCTGGGTGATGTCAAGCTGAATAGATTGAGCACTGCATCTTCTCGACCGAGCTAGAGCTCCTTCACTTACCAATTCAAAATGCGGTGCCGATTGAAGTCATTGTACCAAGCACTGCAGGAGAATTACGTAATGCCTCGCTGCACTGTAGTTAATTTAATTTCCAGCAACATTTTGATCTTGCCTCTGCTAATTAACTGAGGTCCCATCGGGTCGTGGTAAAAGCAAATCGAACTAGTTATGACGGGAGTGAGACAAACAAGGTGAGGCGAGCGTTACATTGCATGCGTGTGATGTGTCGTTGGGTGCCTCAGCAAGTGACCACCATTCGTTTGAATGCACCACAGCGTCTTAACCAGTTCTAAATGCCATGCTTTGCGTGATGCAGGAGCTAACGCAAAGGTATGTTAAGCTTCTGGAATGGCTGTAGAGTAACCTAGCTACAATTATCTTGATCAGATCAAATTAGAGTGCGGTTGAGTGCGTTGGATTAGAAAGCATTGTAGATGATTAAATTGGATGAGTGGGATAGATATGCATAGCGTTGCATCAATTTCCCTCACACTATCTTCACAAGTAAAATCTGTTAAATCTCGTCGGTCTCGCCACTTCGCATTCATCCAAGGTGGAATTGGAAATCTGCCAGATTTTCAGCATGAAACCATGTCTAACAAATAGGCTTAGTTGATGTTTGACCAAAAGCATTCAACTAAATCCCATCAAGTCGGAGCGGATCTGAGTGCATCTGGCTGAATAGCAATGTGTTCGACAGAATCTGCATCTCATTATTTTCTTCAGCTCTATTTTTAATCAAAATATCGCTGCAGCATTAACAAAAGCCATAATTCCTTCAGTTTTTCTCGCACTACTTGGAACTTCATGCACTAAAGAAGCTGTCCTAGTAGTTCCTCGATTTTGAGATGCCTTTGTTTCGTGATTAAACCTTATGTTTTGAGACTGCTTTTTTGGACTGGCTAATAGAAGCGGTAAGAAATATGCCCTATTTTCACAAGACAAACAAATGCGAGGCAGTTATTTAGTCTGAAAGGATAAAGGGAAGGAAGGATGGATAAATATGTCTATAGGCAGGGAGACAATAAGCTAAACAGAAGGAAATACAGAAAAGAGGGAAATGGAAAGGAGGCGAAAGAACAGAGGGCTTAAGAACAAGAATATTTTAAAACAAAAACGTCTCAATTGCATTGAATGCAATCAGTGTGCTGTAGAACTCAGAGTACTGTCAATCCTCCAGCAGGCCAAATCTGGATGCAGGTTCAGTATGAGAGGGAAAGTTGGGGTAGGGCGGTCGTAATTTAACAATGCATCCGCATTTTACTAGTAAACTAACCAGGTCTCCTTACGAAGACTGGATGCTGAATCGTTCCTTCATTGTTGTCTGAGAAAATTATCTATTAATCACTAATTACTTTGCATGCAAGTGAAGGGGGATTGATAGCTGTCCATTGCAATAGTGCACGAGATTTACTAAACAGAGAGTGGTGCGTCAAACGGAAGTGGAACAAAGCCTCAAGTCGAACAACAAAAACAACAACAACAAAAACTGCAGCTCTTACAAATTGGCATTGGCATAAACTGTTGCTGCCATGAGAAAGGAATGCCGAACGCAAAAGTGCCAATCATTTGGCATAAGACTAACATTATAGTCGCTTCAACTTGGCTCCTTTGCCACATTAGCACATCCACCACAACAACTTTGATTATTCCTGCAAAGTGAACTAACGAAATGCTTCCCTAACGAAGTTGGGATCGTGGTCTTGAACTAGCCAATGTGGATTTCGTGGAGCTGAAAGTCAGAGCAAGCTATTACATTAGATGTCGCTTGAATTATCACTTATCACGTCCCTATAACGAAATGCTTGCGCTTGTTGAAATAATAAAACCCCAAGATAAAACTAAAAATGCATAGATAACATTATAACTCTAATAATAACGGAAGATTCTGCCAGATCTTTGGAAATATGTCTTCGGTTATTTGGCGACGGGAAACTGTACCAGCTACCCTACTCTACGTGGCCTGAATGCATTTACAAACAATGAGGGAGAGATGTGATGCAAGTAGCAATGAAGCAAGAGACTTGCAGTTGTTAAAATTCTCTCATGAGGGCTAGTACAATTTGTTCAAGGCGCTTTGCAGACCCTATAGACTGAAACAATATGTGCAAATAACAGGTGTAACCGCTTTTTGCTTGTGCGGAGCTATTAGAATCACAGTGACTGCACTGCGATTTGCAAGCCACTTCCATACTAATCATGCCATTCTAAAAGAGTGCTTTAGTCTCACTTGGAAGAATTGCTTTAACGGGGATCAGAAAAGGTGACGGGCAATGCGAAGTTGTTTTGCGAAGCACTGCTTAGCACTGCCACACATTAGGACCGACCTCTCTTGTAAATGTCTTAGCAGCAACGCATCACAGTAGAGCATGTCGCTTGGCGAGCATTTGTCGTGAGGCGTTGACCTAGGCTACACACTGCTATCTCTTTTAGGATAGTTTGGAGTGCACACTCATTGGAAAATAAAGCTTGAATACTTTTTCAAGAAGTGCACGAGTGTTTTGCACTTGCCACAAGCAGAGGGTCTCCCACCTATGATGTCGTCAAGACATGTCGAGTGACTACCTGTTCACATGGTGATGTCAAAAGCGATGACTTTATATCTACCTCTTTCTTAGCGGTCTCGACGCTGATAGTCTTACTGTTCCTTTAATAGAGTGCAACTTTCGCGGACAGTGTGCAATGTGGAGCATGACGAATATGTTGCCCAATTTGTGGGGCATGAGTACTCCTTTGTGACCCAAAATGAGTATTTCGTTGGCTGCTGCAAGTTTTGTACAAAGGAAATGCTCCTGCAGAGAACTCGGTCTGCCAATCTACTAAAAGCTTATTCGCAGAATACCGCTAGCGAATAACTTTAATTCACCATTTCTGTCGGGATCGACTCCACCTTAATCAACTATTGGTGATGGTGCGACGCTTTATATGGTGCTTGTAAAACGGCTGAACAAGCTAACTGTCAAAAACAGACCTACGGCCTTAAAATATGGATGCAGTTCGACCAAAGTTGGATCAGCTGTTTGAAAATGGTTGCTTTGGAACACTGAACTGTAGCGGCTGGGAAACTTTTAGCTAGTTCACATGAGAGTCTTATGTGGTACAAAAGAAGGGCACGTGTTGCGAAGTAGTCTGCATAGCCTGGCAATGAGCTGGCCTGATGACACTGCCGTTGTTACCATAGCGATGTCACCAGTGCAGAGTGCAGTCTTTGAGGAGGTTACGAACCATAGTGTTTAAAGGCAATGTTTACCATTTCCGAAAAAAACTCATTGCAGATGCCACCGCTACCCATTAGCCACGCATATGTATTTGATATCTTGAACGGTATAAAGCACTTGACCGCTTGCCCACAAATAACTTAACTCCCCTGAGTAATATCATCTGCACGAAATCATAAATAATCGTCTTTGATTGCAGTTAAAACTTACGACTTTTAACCAGCACTGTCGCCAAGGTTAGTGGATAGTAGACCACAGATGAATGAGGGAGCATGTGTCAATTTGGCACAAGAGGAGTTCGATCATGAGTTACATCGTCGCTGCCGCTCGAATGCCTTTCCCCTTTTTCGTCCCCTACACGCAGGAAGACATTGGAGCAGCAGGAACGGCTTGTACTCCTCATGAACACGAGGAGACACAGGGCCCAACCATGAGGGAAGCAAATGCGGCGTCACCATTACCAACAGCAATAGTAATCCGAGGAGGCTAGCACTAGCACTCACGGGGTATCACAAAACCAAACACTTAATGACCATGCTTACTTCTTGGCCATGAACAGGTATAATTTGCAGCTGATGGGCTCAAGTAAGTGCAAAATCAACATGCAGTCGTCAAACGGTTGAATTCAACGCGCCTAGCAATCCTTCAGATGTCACGTCAATTAACCACTTAAAAGTGAAAGGCAGTACCTGTGGTAATGTCTAACACCATCTCACCCTCCCTCTATCACAAGCGTGATATTTTCGTTCAGAATGTCAAATGGCCATGCTAATGAGCTGTGGTCCACGGTACTTTATCTGCAATAGAAAACCTCCAGTTGTAATTCAATCACACTGCAGTGCCCCAGGACTACTCTTAAGGGGAGGGAAGGCATCAGGCTTAAACAGAATGTTTTCCGCACGCAGAATTGGATTTTTTGCCATAATCCTTTTTTGATGGAGCATTACTTTTGGCATTTGTCATAACTGATCTCTACCTTCATAAGCCAATTTAAACAGCCGTCAAATCGTTGTAGCTTGGCGCAAGATTAGAATGGCTAAAGAAGCAACTATTGGTTAAATTCCTCCGCGTGAAGTGATTAAAGTATTTGCTTTCCTCCTCTACTAACTTTGCAAGCAATAAATACAGTTGAATGAGGTAGGCGTAATCTTAATGAAATCTCCCCAATTGCAGTGAATGTCATGGATGAGATGACCCAGGCTATTATGTTCTTCTTTTTAAACTTTGCTTCCATTTTTAAAGGTTCCAATACATGCTTGCAAATGAGAGTCGTCTACTTCTTCAAGGAGCTGGCTTCGTTTAACATCATATTCCATGATCCTGTTCTTGTAGGTTCTAATAGCGGTTGGGTGATTCTGGTTAGCAACGTATTGACCACTAATGGCACCTGCACCATTGTAATCCTGCGGGCACAATTAATCAGTGAATGATTGCTCGAAGTAAGATTGGTTCCGAGGGGTAAACGACTCTTTGGCAAGGCGTAAAAGCTATAAAAAGCATCTTTAAGCAAATTTCATCCTCCATTCTCAGAAGAGCATTTCATTTAAATAGTGAAATTTTACCTAATACTTCTTGCACTGTCTTCGGGGATCCCCATAAACAAGGCAACTGCATTGCTCTCTTCTAATGAAGACATCCTCCTCTTCCATCCAGAGGGTTAGGATGACTAGCAAAGGATTTGAGCAAAACTTTCTCAAGAGTAATTCTCGCCACTATTATCACTGTGGTTGACTGAAGGCGTGGAGTCCTACTTTCTTGAGGAATGGCTAGTACTGGTGCTAAAATATCCAACGCAGCGAGATGGGCTACTTGCATAGATCGGTTCTGTGGGTGATGAGGGACAGTACATTAATGTGTGAGAGTGCTTTATTAACTTCGATGGAATGGAATCAACTTGCGCTTGCCGATTGGCAGTGTGATGCTTCATCTGTGCCAAGCCCACAACTACACGTCAGTAAACTAGACATTATTTGCTACATACATTTCGCTTATGTGGTCCACTTAAATGCATGCGAAGGCCACTGCTACTGAATTTCAACTCCTTTTTGTTGATGTTTTTGAGTATTGTCTGCTAATAAAAATGCAGTCTGAAGTCACTTGTACTAATTAATCTTTTGGGGCAAAAGCGGTGATGTCGATGGAATGGAAGGTAGTCAACTAATGTAATCAACAAGTTACGCGTGACATTCCCTATCCTACATCGCTTCTGATGCGCTTCTTTCACAAAAGTAAAGGAAATACTTTGGAGGGTCATAGCCTCCACTTTTGTGGAGATAATTTGGCTCACACATGACTTGGCGGAGAAAAAGAGCCGAAGTTGATATTCCGATTTCAGTTACAAGAGGTCGTTATAAGTGGTGCCAGCAGAGCCATTAGCGTTGAGGACTAAAATAATTTTGACTTGTTGCGTCCATGAAAAGAGGAAGTTGCTTACGAATTACTTTTCGCTCGGTTAAACCATGCATAGAACATTTATTCCAGTGGAAAACTGGAATCACTTACTAAGGCCAATGACTCATGGGGCTAAATGCTTTAGGGATGAAAATGCACGGCAAAAATGCTGGGGCCTATAGAAATAGGCCGGGATAAATGAACATGTTAGATATGTTATAACACTGGGCAAAAGTACGCAATTTTGAGGCATGGTCAGCTATTTATATTGGTTTAGTATTATCTACTTTCCTTGGAGCACATTTACGGAACGTAAATTTTGTGTGGGAAGAAATTCAAATTGCATCGCTTAGGGCAATTTTAAAAGGGACATCAAGAAGGTGAGTAAAAGATTCCTCCCTTTTCTACTCTTCCCTTTTACCAGCCCTGCTACGAGAAGGTTGGTTGTTTGTCGACATTTGTATTCAAGGTACGGGAAGGATGTGTGGTAGCGGAGCCGGAGTATCTACAAGGAGGGCACCTCGAATCCTTGAGAGCGATCAATTTCGTTCGCAACCGGGCCTAAGTTGTCCTCTCGACTCTCGCCTATGAGGTACATTTAAAGAACGTGAGTATTACAATGCGAACATTTTAACAGTTCCGCCTTCGAATGCTTTTGCACGCAAAAGAGTTAGTTAGGAAAAGCAAACTTATTAAAGCATTAGGATGTGCTGCATTAGAGAATCGTTTTCATTAAGTTGGCCTTTATTAAAATGCGGCCTCAATGAAGACTGCTCACATCGAGAATCCCTGCTCGGAAAGTTGGTAGAGGTACCTTAGCCCACTTTCACCATGCTTACATAGGTGATTATTCCCATGATAAGCTACATTATTATTTCTAGCTTGCAAATCTACTGTGGTCATATCCACTTGTAACTGACACTTCGACTACAGATTAACCACATCCCGAGTAAACCGTCACTTTGGAACGCAAGCGGACACATCACTGTCAACTGCTATTTGCTAAGGTTGGTGAGTAGGACAAATTTCTTTGTTGGTTCAAGTAGCTCTACTTTACTAGATTGCTATGAGGCCCCCAATACGCACTCTGTCCTCTTCTACCTTGAAAATAAGAGTATTGTAGCCCAATGGATTGGCAAGTAAGAAGCAGCAGCCATTCAAAAGAGGCTGTGAAGACATGCACAAAATTTCACACAAAGCGAAAGGGAGAGGTGAACAGTCAACGGATGTAATCTATTTAGGGCAATATGAAGAGTCTCGACTCATTTCGATACCTCGGGCATGAGGATTTGCATTGGTCCTTAGCTCGGCAAGGTAGCTTCTGCGATATTTATCAAGAGCAGCAAAATATGCCTCTGAATGACGTAGGCACCCGCATGCTCAAGGTGTGCTGCTAACTAGTTCCCGCATCCTCCTCCACTTTGTTGACGCACCACCCACCTCCTCTGCTGTCAAGTAACGCACTGCATGATAGCGTGGAAAGTAAATCCACGGCCTGTTGACAAATATCTGGAAAGAATAATAGTGACTTGCAATGGACTCCTCGATTTTGAGCGCGATTCGATAGCTGCATCTTTACTAAGAAGCAGTACATTTTACGTCGGCGATTCATGCTTCTTTCACTTTCATCCGCCATTCCTGATGTTGAACTGTTGATGTTCGAAATACATCACCTCAATCTCCTTTTTATATGTAGTCTCTCAATTTAAGCAGCACGAGGTAAGTGAGTCATGTTTTGATCACTACGAGCACTCATACACATTATTTGCCATACTTTATGTTTGCTGGTCCACAGTTCTATGAGGCATGGCGCCTTGCCTAAGGAGAGTGTGGAAAAGTCACGGATGTGGCTTGATTCCAAGCTGAAGTGAAAGCTACAACAAATCCAAATGACTTGCATAAATGGGGTAAATTCATTGTCAAAGCGAAATCGTAGTCTCTCTTCCGACCCTTGGTGGAATTTCCACTGTATGTGAATTAATTATTGAAATAAATCAGTTTGCAACCTGCGCATTACTAAGGACCTAA